>CP110837.1:22210085-23422280 GCA_028411795.1 Euphorbia peplus | reverse complement strand
GATCGAAACAATATTTATGTATATACATGTATCCACTTTTTAATTAAACCTATAGATATATCGTAGAAAAATGACAAATCTTACCTTCCAAGAATACAATAGTAGGAGCTTGCTTCATGTACTGAGATTCTCAAAATAATGCCACTATGAATTTACCTCTTTTAATATTTGTGTAACTTGAATATGACCGAGAATCATAAATTTTTTGACTAGTTTTATTTTTGAACGTGAAAATCAGAAGTTTTAAGAAGCAAATCATAGTTTTTTTTTGATAGAAAAAGTAAATCATAGTTTCAAGAACCAAAGAAGAAGAAGAAGAAGAAGAAAGAAGAAGAAGAAAAGGAACGTGGATTTTAAATTAATTTAACATAAATTTCTTTTATTTATTAATTATTATTTCCTATTTTTTCTCTCAAATTCCTATATTTTGGGGGATAAACTGTTGGTGACAAAAAGAGTTTATGATTTGAACTCTTTTGATATATCTAGAATCCTAATTAATAGGATGATTAAGTTGTATTTATTAATAAATACCATGACTACTATGTAATTAACCCCATGGTATGCACGTATATAATTATTTATAGACTTCATGATGCTCACAAAACCAATTATTTAATTCAGCTATCCAACGAGGTAACTAATATTCTAAAAATATCAAACTATCTAACTTAATCTATCTATTTGGCTTGGACCCGGTAATGTTGATTACCGAGCTTCCTACGTATCCCATTATCCCCAACTGAGAATTAAAGCCACATAGTTCTGCCACAACATTAAATTCTAAGTCCCAACAATCTATAATCATCAATTAAATTCGATTTTCTCTTATATTCCAAACAAATTCAAGAGAAATACTAGACATCCATAATACCAGTACTAATCAACAATTAAATAGATAAAGAGAGCATTACCTCCATATACCATACTATTAAAAGAGTTGGTAAAACCGAGACTATTCAAATCATCTTCCAAGCTCTACTCATGAATTGTATTACTTTTATCTCATACTTCTTCCATATCAAATATATGTATCATACTTATATTTATATAACCAAATTAAGAATGAAGTATAGTTAATTAGGCCGTAATTTGCATTCCACTATAACGTTAAGTATATTTCACCTCAAATATAAATAACTAGATCAAACTTATATCTTTCTAACATACCAAACTAAACTAATTTCTAATAAGATTTTTGACATAAGTATAAGATTAACTTACTCAAAATCATATCTATTTGAAAATAACCCATGAACCATTGCCGGAATCGTCACTCCCTGTAGCCTGTCAACATCTGGCGGTTCATTCTGCCTATCGGTTGTTGTCTCGTGATATAATACGTACTATTTGGGCTGAATTGGAGACACCTAAACCTCAACATCAATCCTTAAGCCGCCAAATCTTCTACTTAATCTCAAATCTCTAAAATATATGGATGAGTCTAGTTGATTAGAAGGAATTCCCTAGGATTTGTAGAGTAACAATCTATTTATAACTAAAAATTGAGGACCACGGTGATGATGGGGTGGTTAAAATGATATCTATACAAAGTTAGCTCAAGAAAGAACATAATAATAAGAAATTGAAACCCATTTTAAACTTCCTCTAGAACCTTCTCGGTTCTACTACATAATAAGCCCCCATTTTATTTACTACTATAATTCTTATAATATAGTTAACAATAATTTATATAATATTGATTTATTTTTACTTATATGAGTGCATGACATCCACTTTTCATTCTATGACATTTACTTGTAATTCCAACTTTCGTTTTGTCACCTTTTATCCAATATTTATAAAATTACATTTTTTTTTCTCAAGATATATATATCTTTCTAAATTAGTTGCTCTTAATTAAGTATATCCACTCATATGAGAAAATTACATCCAAATTTCAAAACAACAACATAAATTTACTATAATATATTATCTAAATAGATAACTACTAAACTCAAATTGTTTAAAATAACGTTCATGTACAAGTCAGGGTATTACAAGAAGATCCAAAATGATCTTGTAAACAAAGGAAATTCTGTGAATAGCAAGAACTTATCATATATATTATCTAGGAACATACTTATATGGAGATAGAGAGAGCAGTGATATCGTTTAAGAAGGTTTAGAATATCTAGCGCCAACTAGGAATCTAACTATTCAAGAGCTCCAATCGTTTAGGGAAAGTCACGTGGGAGCAGGTGATTGATAATCGCTTGTAAGGAATTGTCAATATGGAAATTTTCTTGATGTTCAGAAGTAGACTTTATTTCAAAAATGAAGGCTCGACTGAGTACACGACTCGATCTATGGAGAAGCCATATTGTGGGGTTTTAGGATTATGCCACATGTACTTTTTATTTTGTTAGGCACTAAATTTCCCTTGTTCGAATGTCAAAATTTTCTCGAGCCTTCTTGCTAAGGGTGTCAAATTGGACGTTTATTATCAACATATCAAGCTTTTGAAATCATAATTTTTGCAAAATTGTATTATGATTCCAATGCAAAAACTGGATCAATGTAAATAGAGGAGCATATCAATTCAATGATAAAGATTTCTCCATTTTTTAAGGTTAACAAAGGAAGTTTTAAGGATATTAACTTCATTATAATTATTTATTGGGTAATTTTTTTTAAAAGAACTCTTGCATTTACTAATTTTGTCAAATTAATGTTTGTGTTTATTTTATTTTTAACAAAACAAGATTTGTGTTTATTTTCGTAACCCAAAAAATGGAAAAATCATCAATGGTGTTAAATGTGATGACGCGTCAAGGAGTATTTTGTTTTAATTTATTAATTATGATATAAAAAGCTCATCTTTGGCACTTTAAAATTGTAAACACGTGAATGTTTTAGCAATTTATCAAAGAGTGTAAATCCATTACCACATCATCACAACATTTAACACCGTAATGAATAAACATACTTATTTCTTGAAATTGTGACTAATACAACGGCGAAAAACTCACTCAATTCATAATTGACTTTAAATTGATATAATAAACTATACTTGCTTACATTTTCTGAAAAAAATGTCACTACACTTTCTCCCGTCTCTGCATTGCTCGCTAAACCCTTTGTAATCAAAACCCCAGTGGTGTACTCTGATTATACTTTTGAAGGTATCAATCGTGTATGTACATTCATGGACAACACTCTCATTCTCCATGATTGCTTAAGCATTAATTACTAGGGTTAAAGTTATAAAAATTAGTTATTAGTTGGTTAATCATTAATGTTAATTTAATTTTTCAAAAACTATAATAAATTATATGTTATCTTAATTACAAAACTAGTTTTTATTTTTTTTATTATATTATAAAAATGTCTAGTAGCATTCCGTTAAATTTTAATTAAAAAAATAATTTTTATTTTTCTGTTATACCCTAATAGCCCATAGTAACAACCCGTTAACCATTGATTATAAAAAATAGTTTATATTTGTTTATTATATCTTAAAAGTCTCAAACAACAACCCGTTAACTCTTGATTTTAAAAAATGATTTATATTTTTTTATTATACCCTAAAAGACCTTAGTAGCAACTCGTTGACATTTGGTTATAAATATAATTGCTATTTTTTTATTATGACCTAAACGACCCTAAAACTAATCCGTTTATATTTGGTTATAAAAATACTGCTACGTGCATTAATAATATACAGTACATTTCAATATAATAAATGCTAGTCCTAAAATGTAGAAAGGAGGAGTTTGATTATGAAGTATGCAATGCATGCTTTGTATTTAAAGTAATCAATTGGTTGATGCAAATATAATCAAATATGAAATTTCATTACTGTCACCAATCTTCAATTTTGAATTTTTTGTTATGCTTGAAGGTTCTATCAACTCTAGAGATTAGAGGTGTATCTTCTCCATCACTACGCCAAAAACGCCTTCAGATGACGGGCAAAAACCGTCATCTGATCATTTTTTTGTCCGTCACGGGGCTCAGCGCCATCTATCGAGCCTTCAGACGACGGTCGAAAACTGTCATGTGAATGAAATTCGAATGACAGTCAGCAAAATGGTGTATGTCATTGTACATTGTTTCGCATGACATTTAAAACAAAAGAATCCGTCCTCCGAGTACATTTCACATGACAACAATTTTAAGTGTATCCGTCAACCAAACCATCTTAAGTTGGAGTATGTAATGTTCAGATGACAGTTTATTTAATTTATCCGTCAATAGAAAATAAAGAAAATGACAGTTTTCATTTCTTTTCTGTCATTTGATTCTCTCAAGATGACACTTTTTATTTTATAATGTCGTTTAAATTATTCACCCAATAAAATATAATAATTTGGATTGAATGGAGCTCTCCTATGTAAAAGGAGTCTAAAAGCAAGTAACACATGAAAAGTACTCGCAATTGACACTTGCAGTAAACAAAAGAAAAATAGCATAACCGTAGGCTCCACTTGACAGCAAACAAAATACTTAGTTATTCTCAATCAGCAGAAACATGAGTAACCTGGAGAAATTATAGTTCAATAAAAAAGCTTTACACATGCAAAAGACTTGAGGGGGCAACAATAGGAAATAGAGAAACCATAGATATGTATATCAATTAACAAAAATGCAGTGTAGCTGCACATAACTTGAGCTCTTGTCACATGCTAGTTGATCTTTTTTCTATGACTAAAAAGACTTCAATTGTTACGGGATACAAGCATTAATATCTCAATCGAAGAACAGAGTGCGACATGAAGATCACAAGGAAATTAGTCAAGTTTCAGACTATACCTTTTGCAGAGCTCTCTGCACTCCATATTTCTCTGTTGATATAAATGAATTTAGAAGAACACGTATTGCCATGTCCACGTCTTCTTCAGTAACATGGTGTCGGAGGTGCATCCTGGCATGTGCCTCAGACGTCCGTATCATTGATTCAATATGCCTCACAGCTATAGGGACTCCTTGTCCATGCTGCTCAGGCACAACAAAGCAAATATACGCATGATGAGATCCTCATTGTAGAGCATTAACAACAATGTTATTCACAATACAAGCAAAAGTAGACCTCACCGAAGATTCTCTTCGCAATTCAGCATTTTCGCAATTCAGCATAAACTTGTGTCAGTTTTTCCATATCAGAGTCATGCAACCTTGGGAATACATTCAGCTTGGCATAAGTTAAATATTTCTTCAGTAGATCTTGTGGAAGAATCTGAAAGGAAAATTTAATGATTAAAAACCTACAGACAAAAAATATCAAAGACTCAAACCACTAGCTGCAGGACTGGTAAACAAGAACTGGATACCTCTGGATCAGTGGGCCTGGCAGCGGCTGGGATATTGTCATGGGACTCACTCAAGGAACGATCATCTATATATGTAAAGAAGAGAGATAAACAACAATCAATGCCAGTAGTTAAGAACCAAGAACTACATCAACAACATAAACTATTTACTTATCTAAGCTCTTCCATCAATAGGCATTTTATTTTACGTTCTTGTTCTAATTCCTTCTGAAGAAGATCCAATTCGTCATCTGCAGAAACCTCAAGTCTTGCCTTCTCTGTTTTCTTCTTGCATTCATCTATCTTTTTCTGATAATCTGCATAATATACAAACATATCAACTGGAGTGTAAAACAAATCCTCAATATGGCATTAACAATTGCCGGAACTAAAATTTGAAACATTAAGCAAGATTATGAGCAAGTATCATCCGATAAACTATCAAAATCACAACAAGGAATTAGATAAGGAAAATAAGAAAAAAAGGAAACAAATTGATGCAGAAACGCCCTGGAATTAGATAAAAACCAAACAATCCCAACATTGAATCAAAAATATATGGAAAATTACTTGGCAATCACCACTAATTCCTATCAGATACATCCATCAAGAACACAAACAACTAAGATTAGAGTTGTTAATCAACACCATGACAGGGCAACGTAGATGAACACTAATTGCTATCAAATACATGAATCAAGAACAGAAACAACCGAGATTAGAGTAGAAATGTAACCCAAATCACCTGAAATGGTAAACACTGAAGCCGTGTTTAACACCACACTTGAACTGACCAACATAACAGCTACCATCAAAGCAAGTTTGAACACCAACACCATGACTTTGACCATTAAACCATTTACCAGCATAAGAATCACCTGTAAACCCTACAAAAACCCCCAAATCTCAACACCAGAAAAGAAAACCCTAACCATATGTAAGAAAATAAAAAAGAGAGTGAATAAACTTACAGTAAGAATACCTTGGGCTACTTCACCGGAATCCACCGTCGGTCACCGAAAATCTGCTGCTCGTAGCTGCTTCGGCCACCACAGTCACCGCTGGCTTGCCTCTGGCAGCCTCCCCCACCGGAAAACCCCCTGAAATTGTAAAAGGAAGAAAGAAGAAAGAAAGAAAGAAGAAGAAGAAGAAGAAGAAAAGACAAGCAGAAAGATGAAGAAGATAAGGTTGTTAGGGTTTCGGCCATTGAAGAAGAAAGAAGAAAACTCCACAAGGAGTTTGAAGATGGAGGAGAGGGCGGCTGTAGAAGGAAAAAAAGGGAAGAAATGAATTAGGGTTTTCTATGGCAAAGGAAGAGGGAAGAGAAAAATTGGGGCTTTTAATCTTAACCATTGATTCAAATAATTGGATCTCAACCGTTCAAATCGCGCGTGTTTTTTCAAATAATTTGTGCTCCGCTTGCTTCAAATGTTAGTTCACATGACAGACATTATAATAACTGTCGTCTAATTAAAAGTGCATTTTGGCACATTTTGTTTACATGACAGTCAATATTAAAGCGGTGTCATGTGAAAGGTATATCAAATTACATTGTCTGCATTCAGATGACGGTTTTTTAAAAGCCCGTCACAAAAAAACAACAGATGACGGGGAAAAATTTGTCTGTCAAGTATCTAGTGTCATCTATCAAGGAAAATGGCGTAGTGCATTGATAAACAGCAAATGTTTGACTTTTGAATGTGGTCCTAATTTTATTGAGCACCTTCCCGGGATTACATATGCTCTTCGCAGTTCTCCGGGGCTTGAGATATTAGTTATAAATTTGCGGCGCTATTATGAGTGTAGGATTAGGAATCCTTATGAGAAGCTAGATAAAGAATGGGAGAGTATTCTGAAGTCTTATTAACCCAAGAAGAAGAAGAATAAGTGCGAGTACTCTGTGGATTGCACGGAGGAAGTTCACCGTCCTGTCAACTGTGAAACTGTGGCAAAGTGGATATTAAAGAACAGTGCAAGGTGATATCTTTATGTCTTTCGGTCTTTTGTTCATTCTTGTTTCTCAAGTGATCTTATTAGACGCCTTGATCTTTGGCTTCACTATACTAATTTTAGTTCTTATGACCTGCAGGATACTAGCCAATTCTAAGCCCTGTCCAAAGTGCAAGAGACCAATTGAGAAAAACCAAGGATGTATGCACATGACATGCACACCGCCTTGTAAATTTGAGTTTTGCTGGCAAGTTTTGTTTCTCCAGTTGATACTTATATTAGGCAGTCTTGTGCTTTGTCGTAATGGACTCAATGTGTTAATAGATGTCAATAGGGAAATGCAGGTTGTGCCTTGGTGCTTGGACTGATCACGGTGAGAGGACTCGTGGTTTTTACGCTTGTAACAGTTATCAAGCAATCAAGAAACAGGGAGTGGTAAGGGCTTTGAGAATTAGTCATTTCTTGAATTCGTTCATTTCTATGATTATCAGTGTGGAAGGGAAAACAATTCAGAGGAAAGATACACTCATTATTATGAAAGATGGTCAAGCAATCAAACAGTATGCATACTGATGAGTTCTTCTCATGCACTTTGCTGTTAAATTTTAAATTGTATTTTGCATTTTAATGTTCCACGTTGCTACATGCTTTGTGTTTCATTAGACATTCCGGCCTTGTGTGACAGTCAAGGCAAAAAGCTCTTGCGGAGTTACAAGAAATGATACATGTTCATGTAAGTATTCATTCTACTTTTCATCTCAACTTTAGTCTACAACTTTATTGAATTGCATATACCATATTAGTTTAATTTATTCCATGAAATTGGCGTAAAACTGTTCGGAGTTCTTTTAATTCTTGGGCTGTCGTTTTTCCTTCGTGTTTCAGCTGGAGAAACTAAGTGATATACACTGCACACCTGGATCACAGCTCAAGTTTATTTCTGAAGCCTATCTACAGGTAAATTTGTCATGTTGTTTGATCTATGACTACGCATTTTCTTCATTCGTACAAAGGAATTTTTTTTCTTTCCAAAAATGCCATGCAGAAATGTATATACTGATGAACATGAAAATAGACAATAGGCTTGCTGTCGTCTTGTTGATATGTATTTCTTTGCTTTTGTTCACAGATAGTTGAATGTAGGCGAGTTTTAAAGTGGACTTATGCCTATGGATATTACTTACCTGAGCTTGAGCAGGCTAAGAGACAGTCTTTTGAGTACGAATCCTCAACCATTTTGAAAGGATTATACATGAATCATCTTTGTGACTGCATTATAATTGAATCATCTTTGTGACTGTTCAGGCGAGGCTGAGTCGGGATTGGAAAGGCTTCACCAATGTGCAGAGGAGGAATTAGTACAGTTTCTCAATGCCGAAGGCCCCTCGAAGGAATTTGAGGAGTTCCGAACAAAATTAGCTGGGCTGACAAGGTATGTGATTCTATAATGTGGTGATGTTTAAATTATATTTGTGATGATCGGTACAAGCCTATTTGATTTTTTTGGATTTTATCTTCTCTTGTAGCTTCTGGATTCTCCCGATTCAGAGGTATTGTACCTGCTTGCTTAGTCCTCCTTATAAAATATACATGTTATTGTTCTCTCCACTTCAATACAAAGAGATATAATTGCCAAATCATATATAGTCCTCATTTGATGTTAATCGTACAGTAAGTGCATGGATCGAGTTGAAACATCATGTATTGTGAAATAAACATATCTCTTGTAGACATCAATTGTCAAAATGTATTGCATTCCACTTAATTATATATAGAAAAAAATGATTAATATATAATAGCTGAATTGATCATAATATATGTTGGAAAACTGCGAGGGTACAAGTAGTTCAAGTGATCCCATGATCTTTGTTTTCCTATCCTTCACAATCACTCAACTCAACTTATGTTCCTTTGTTTTTCCTACTTTTGTCTTTATTTTATAGGATAAAGAGAACTTAGTTTGCAACATCAAGTAGTTCCGGCCAGACCGAATTTGAAGTATCAACTTAAATACTTAGTAGTTTCAAACTGATATGAATTGAGACCATAGTGGAATCACGATTCTTTATTCTAATTTTTAAAGGTATTTTATTTGTAAATAAAAAATAAGGTAATCTTGTGTTTATCAGTTTTGTCAAAATTGTGTATGTGTTTATTTTTTTTTAGCAAAACAATGATTGTGTGAGTATAACCTCAACCAATAATTTATTTCAAGTTATTATTATTAATAACCTTTTGTGTTGAAAAAACAAAATAGAAAAAAAGTGTAGGATTAGGAATCCTTATTAGAGTGGGATAAGGAAATAAAAAGGATGTGGCGGTCTGCGATTGCTATAAAAATAAGCAAGTAAGGTAAGAAAGAGAGACAAGTACGATGATGATGATGATGAAGAAGAGAAGTCGGCGGTCTGTCGGAACGTGTAATATTTATCTACCGATGGAACTAATTGAAGAAGAGATATTATGGAGGCTGCCGGTGAAGACGATCATCCGATGTGGCAGTGTCTGCAAATCCTGGTACTCTCTCATCCGAACTCCTAATTTTATTACAACCCATCTTCACAAAACCATAATTGGAAAACCCCCTCTCGTCTTTCTTCGTAACTTAGTCGACGACTGCTTTTATGATCGTGCTCAATTATCATTTATTTTGGAGAATCCTAACCATCCATTTAATGTTGATCATTTGGATTGTAGGGTGCTCCATCTCCCTCACCCTAACCCTAACCCTAACCCGACTACGAAACCCTCTTTCCGACATGAGCTCTTGGGGGGTTCTTGCAATGGTTTACTCTGTCTTGTTTATGAACAAGATATGTCTACTTTCATCCTATGTAACCCTTCAATTAGTTTCTATATTAAGCTCCCTATGCCTCAATTGGTACCCCTTTCCAACAGCCCCCAGCAGCTTTTGTGTCACCTTTTGGGTTTCGGGTTTGATGAGGATGATGAGGATTACAAAATTGTAAGGATTGTGCCTTCCAATACTAGTACTACTACCAATTGGGCTGCTGAGCTCTTCTCGCTCAATTCAAATTATTGGTGGCCTATTCCCCCCATCCATGGCGTTCCCGGTTTTGATTTTGTCGACTATAATGTAGTAGGTGCTTTTGTGAAAGGTAGATTGCATTGGATTGTCTCCCATGACAATCACACAAATACTGGTCATTTTATCTTGGTGTTCGATCTCAATCACGAGACTTTTCACCACATCTCGTTTCCCAAATGTTTGGAGGGCTCTGATGCTGAAGTACTAACGCTGCTTGCATTTGGGGATTCGTCAATCGTGCTTGTTCGATCTGATCCAAATCGAACGGTTTCCCCTGCATGGATCCTGGAAGAATATGGTACACAAGAGGAATCATGGAAAGCAACAACAATTGATCGATTGGACAGTCGTTTAGTTGGTTCTGCAATCACTAATGACCACAATTTTATGCAGGTTGTGCATCGTTTCGACGCATCTCCACTTCAATATGTCCCCAGCCTTGTGTTACTCGACAAACAAACCAGTTGTTGACGATGCTTGTAATTTGCTATTTTAATGTTTAGTTGTGTCCCTTCATTTTATGTTTCTGTAACATTTAAGTTTAACATTGTTATCTACTCTATTTTTCTAGATAGAGGCTTAATTGGAATATGGCTTAGACTATGCGTTTATCTTTTCCTTAATAGCTTATTTTTAATCGTTTTAATTGTTTTTATTTGATAGTTCTGTTATATATACCATGCTACATTTTATGTACTGGGATGTCCTCACTGAAGATGTGGACAAGGAGAAATCTAGCCCGTCTTATGTCTCGGTATCTGAAACATTAACTGCAAATCTAGCTCGTCTTATGTCTCGGCTAGCTATTGCTTCCAAATCTTTGAAAAAATTGGAATTGGTAGATTTTCAGGTCAAGTTTCTGCTTGAAATTTCATGTCCAAAGCTTCAAGAATTTCGTGTTTTGTCAACTGACGATACTCCGGTTAGTTTGTATGATGGAGCCATTCAAAGTGTTGTATCTGGTTGCCCATTGCTTGAATATTTGGGAGTAATCACTTGTGAAGGGATTAAACGACTTGTTATTGATTCAAAATCTTTGAAGAAGTTAGTTTTAGTAGATATAAGAGCTGATGCAATAACTGCAATTGTAATTTCATGTCCGAACCTTAAAAAACTATTTATGCGTCTTGGGAAATTAGTTATAACTTTGCGGCACGATGAGGTAAGTTTTTTTGGAATCAATCTTAACTTCAAATTTAATTAAAGAATTATGGTGTTTGTTGCAATGTACATGCATTTTGGATCAATCCCATTGAAAAATTATCGCTAACTACTATTAGCAACTTTGCAAGATTTAACCTTTGAGAGGGAGGGAATGATGTGTTAAATTTAAAAATGCAGTAGCATATATTTTAATTTGTTGGGGCTAATACAATCTATATCCAGGGCGAAACACCTGACGGTTTTCTAAGCGTGAATGCTTCCGCAGAGAACTACTGGAATTCTAAGGGAATTGTCTATAATTGTTTGGTGTCACATTTGAAGATTGTTAAATTTGTTGGCCTCTCAAAAAAAGATGATCATAAACTTAATCTTACGCTCAACTTTGTTGAGTTTTTGTTGAAAAATGCAAGAGTATTGGAAAAGATGGTTATCATATTAGAAGATCGTGGAACTGATTTTGTGCTTAAGGTTTCTCAGAAGTTGCTAAACTTTTCGAGGTTTTCTCAGCATACTGTTGTTGAGTTGTTATATTCCGAGTCCCCAAAGATCTCATGACATGTTTTAGGAGTTTTTGTGTGTGTAAGCTTTAGCTTGATCGGGTTGTGCATCCGATCCTAGTTTGAACTCTTAAAAACTCTTCTTTTGACGAAAGTTTTTTGTGGTTTTCAGTATCATTTATATGTAATCACTCCCTTTCAAGCATATTATATTGTAGTCGATTTAGTACAGTTAAACAAGTGTCAATTATCTCAAACCTGTTTCCGATGAGGAGCTGTTTTGACAGTGAATTTATGGAATGAGCTTCCTACATTGATGATCGTGGGGTGAATTGAAGATTATGTGGTGTGAATTTTTTGGATTTTTTCTTGCTTTTAGCTTCTGAATTCCCAGTTCAAATGCATATATTGCTTAGTAGCAGATACTAGATACTGTATCTGCCTAGTGTGAACAGACACCACGGTGGAATCACTCTTTATTCTATTTTTAAAGGTAATCCATTTGAGTTCCCGTTTTCGACAATAGATTTCTCGAAAGGTAATCATTTTGAAGAGGGAAGGAACATTTGAAAATCTTGTGTATCTAATAGAGAGTAAATTTTAACCTTGTAAAGCATGTGTTCTGCTCTACCTTGTACCTCGTGACTGCTACATACAGCTTCTTGTTCTTCTTCAAGACTTATTTGGATTGATTCAGCCATTAATAACTCGCAAGTCCTCAGAATATAAGAACCAAAAACTCAAATCAAGTCTGTTTGTAAGATTTTTTCATTTTGATAGTTTCTAGAAGTCCCATTCTTTGTTACTTAATTAATGTCTTTCATAGTCTTGCTTATTTCTATCATTGATCTTGTTCATTCATCCCCGAATTCTAAGCGTTCGCAACATTTCCTGACATTATTGGGTCAGTTTGTGTCTACTTTGAATGGAATTTTGTGTGTACCATTTATGCCTTTCGTGTCTCGAAACACTGAAAAACCTGTAAAAGTCTCTAATTTGCCTCATGTTATTTGCCCTGGTTCTCTTTCCAAAATTTTGCTTAACTGTCTACAAAGAAGGCCTCCCTCAGGACTGGAAGGTTTGACATGTTTACAAAAGACGATTGACAAAAGACAATTGCAAGATTGAATAAGAGGCCGCTCGAGGAGTAGGGTGTACTCTTAACTGCACTTCATAGATCGGTAACCTCAGTCTTGAACGAATCAGAGAAAATTGAAATGGTAGCATGCCTATACTTTCACACTAGTATATTTCAGGAAAATATTCCAAAAATATTTCACATAAGGTTATATACTATCCAATGGTGTATATTAAGCTTTGAAAAATATTGATGATGTAATAGTTTTTAGCAAACTAGCCTCCAAAAATCGGAGACGAGTAGCTAGGATCTTCCATAATTTATCAAATTGCCTAAGATCAAATTTGTGTAATCATGTTAACTTAATCGTACAAGAATTCTGGAAAATTAGAAATGAAAACTTGTGTTAGATGTAATATTTTTGTTAACGAGCATTGGAGAAAAATATTATATTAAAAATGTAAACAAATATATTTTAACGAGCTAATAGATTAAATTTTATAGATTATAAGCTTTAATTAAAATCCAGTGCTATAACTTGCAAAGCATATATTTTAACGAGCTAATAAATTAAAATTTGAAATCAGAATATTGTCTTGCGAACCGTTTGGTAAAGCATTTCGTGGGAGCATACAGCGTTTCGTAGGAGCATATTGCATTTTTGTTCCAATATGCTCACAAATATGCATTTGGTTATATTTTTTAAACTACAGCATTTAGCATTTTGGAAGCAAAACGGAGCGTTTCGTGAAATGCTCCAATTTGGAGCTTTTTGCGAAACTCTAGTTTGTATTTTAAACCACAAATAGACTTTGACCCAACTACCCTTATTATTTATTTATATTTATAAATGGTATATCCATATTAGTCTCTTTCACATGTCGACAACAGCTACTGCTTTTTGTAAGTTTTCCAAATTCTAATTATCCATCAACAGCAAACAACAACCGCAATAGCTAATAGCTAACCGCAATGGCTAACAAATTTCCAGTGGCTAATAAAAGCAATATCCAGCGCACACCTGAAGGATTTCTAGGCTTGAATGATTCTGCGGAGGACTATTGGACTTCAAAGGAAACTGTCAGTTGCTTGGTCTCACATTTGAAGATGGTTAAACTTGTCGGACTCTCAGAAAAATATGATGCACTTGAGCTTACGCTCAACTTTGTTGCGTTTTTGCTTAAGAATGCAATAGTATTGGAAAAGATGGTTATTACATTAAAAGATTGTTCGTGCTTAAAGTTTCTCAAAAGTTTCTAAACTTTTCGAGATTTTCTCAGCATACCATTGTTGAGTTGTTAGTTCCGAGTCCCCAAGGATATCCTGATATGAAAAAACATGTTTAAGGAGTTTTTTTGTGTGTAAGCTTTAGCTTGATCAGCTTATGCATCTGATCTTAGTTTGAATGTGGTTTTTACTATCATGTGTATGTAATCAGTTTCAACTATAGATTTTTTTGTTATGTATTTGCTTCTGAATTCTCCCCATTCAGAAAAATCACTTGATTAATCGTAGTAGTAACAGATAATGTACCTTCCAAGCCGTCATAAAATATACATGTCACATATTGATCCCTCCACTTCAATACGAAGAGATATAATCACCAAAATCATAGTGTCACATTTAATTTTTCTATTGTTAAGTTCATTGATCGATTGCTTTCGGAAAAAAAAGTGCATGGATCGATTTGAAACATCATATATTGTGAAACAAATATGTATTTCTAGAAAGACATTTATTGTGAGAGGATGGAGTATATCTCAATTATCATATAAAATTAAGGGTAATTAATTTCTTAGTCTCTGTTATTATTTATTTCTCTTCCTATCTTGAAAAACACATTATAAGGTCACCGTCTTTCGTTGTAATTAATCATTTGGCCCATCTTTCCATTGTTTTTTCTATAAATTTCTGACTTTTGTATTTCGGTATACAGACAAAGACATAACCGATTCACATGGTTATTTTGTATTGGTTTTATTGGTTTTCGTTATCTTATGTTTCTAGAAATGTTAATTGGACTGCATATTTGCTTGCCAAGAGGTCATTCCTCTTGCCAACCCCACTATTAGGACTCACCTTTGTGATTTGGTTATACTTTATATGGTTACTAGTCCTTATTAATGAATGAAATTCTTCTTTGCTGCATGGCGATGTAATTCGTTGATGCTTTTCAATAATATTCTCGCTTTGCTTCAAAAATTACGGGCCCATGTTTATAACCAAAAAATAAGTAAGTTACGGGGTCGTGATCGATCCAAAACGACGCAGTTTTGACTATTTGCCCGCCTTATTAGGTTTTCTTTCACATTTCCATTTGGTTTTTCACTATCTTCCCTCCCTCACCACTATTTAAACTCTCTATAACTAAACCCTGGCCGATGAAATGGGAACGCAAAAAGATGAAGGCTGAGGAGGAGAAAGAAGATCGAATTAGTAATTTGCCTGATCCAATCATTCATCACATCCTCTCGTTTTTGCCATCCACAAAAGAAGCCATACATACCAGCCTTGTGTCAAAACGATGGCTGAATCAATGGACTCGTGTCCCAGTCCTCGTCTTCCGTTTTTCTTCTACGGATTATGATTATACTTCCGAAGACATATCTCGTGTATCTAGATTCATCGACAATACTCTCATTCTCCATGATTGCTTGAAACTCAAGAAATTCCATGTCCAATCAAATTGGTATAACTTTGCCAATGATCCTAGCTTTTATGTGAAACTCCTGTTCGCTATGAAAAAATATGCGGAGGAGATAATTTTGGATTTTGATTATCTGGACAGGTATAAGTTGCCAAATTTCTTTTTCAACTATGCTTCGTTGGTTAAATTACGGTTGAATAATTGTACTTTGATGCCTCATGGGAAGCTAAATTGGAGAAGTCTTAAGGATTTGTGTGTTGAATATTGTTGGTGGCCTAATGAAGTGATTGAGAGTGTTGTATCTGGCAGTCCGTTGCTTGAATCACTGCAAATTTATGAAGGTGAGGGGTTTGATCGGCTAACTATTGCTTCCAAATCTTTGAAAAAATTGGATTTGATAGATCTTCAAGGCAATTTTGTGCTTGAAATTTCATGTCCAAAGCTTGAAAAGTTTTATGTTCTGTCACGTAGTACGTGGCCTGTTAGTTTGTATGACGGAGCAATTGAAAGTGTTTTATCTAAACTTTTGTGAAGGGCTTAAAAAACTTGTTATTGATTCAAAATCTTTGAGGAGATTAGTTATAGTAGATATCATAATTGATGCAGTTGTAATTTCATGCCCGAACCTTAAGGAATTGTATGCACGTTCTTTGTGTGTTGGCAAAATTGAATTCATGCGTCCACGGTCTTTGAGTCGTGCTACTCTTGACTTTGATTGTTCTGAGATGGAAAACGTTGAAAATTTGGTGAAGATCAGTTTTGAGAAACTTCACAATGTTAAGAAGCTAACTATTGGGCCTTACTTTATCAAGGTAACTCCTATCTTATTGATTTCCTTTCAACTTATAGATACAAAATGCAAATATATTTCTTAAGTGATTCAAATATGAAATTTAATTAGTGTCACCATTCTTGAATTTTAATTTTTTGTTATGCTTGAAGGTTTTATCAACTCTGGAGATTAGAGGTGTATCTTCTCCATTGCTAAACAACAAATGTTTGACTTTTGAATGTCGTCCTAATTTTGTTGAGCACCTTCCTGGGATTGCATATGCTCTTCAAAGTTCGCCAGGGCTTAATAAATTAGTTATAACTTTACGGTACGGTGAGGTAAGTTCTCTTGGACTCAATCTTAACAAAATATTTTGTTGTTTTTAGTATCATTTATATGTAATCTCTCTTTTTCTTGAATTAGTGCTGTCAAACAAGTATCAATTGTCTTCAAACTGTTTCTGATGTTTTGGAGCAATTTTGACTGTGAATTTTAATTCTACAAAATGATCATGTGGTGAATTTAAGATCATTTATTTTCTCTTTAAGATCATATGATGTGATCTTTTTTGCATTTCAGTCATATGGTAGAGTGCATATCGATCGAGTCAAAATCAAGTATTGTGAAACAAAAATATTTCTCTACAAAGAGATCTATTGTGAATTGGATGGAGTATAGCTCAATCATCAATTATAAAATTAAAACTTGCAATTTCATATTTAATAAACGAATAATTTTAATCACTCAATTTCAACCATTAATTTCTCATTAATATTGAGGATCCCGAGAACAATCACTTAGCCAAAAAAAATAAAATTGCATTCAACTTAATTATATTGGAAAATATTATATTGGAAAATTGCCAGGTTACAAATGGTTCAAGTGATCCTATGATCTTTGCTTTCCTATCCTTACACAAATCTCAGATTTTACACTGAATTATTACATTTGCTCAAACTCAACTTGCTTTTCATTATTTTTGCTGCTTCTCTCTTTCTTTTAGAAAACTTAGTTTGCATCATCAAATGGGTCCAAACCAAATTTGTAGTATCAACTTGGTACCTAGCGGTTCCGAACCATTGTGCACTGGAGTCTCTCTTTATTAGTTTGAATTTCGATTTTGAACAGTAGACTTCTCAACTAGCAACTCTGCAAGCCTTGAACCAATACTACCTCTTGCTGCAGGAGAAACTCCTTGTTTACCGACAATCGACTCCAGTACTGCCTCGGATAATAGTTTATTCTCTATTACACCGTTCTCTACTTCTGGCATTGACCCTTCTTTCCAGAATGTGATCTGCAATTACCAAGGGATCATCCAAACTTTATTAGTATTAAACTCATTAATTACCATTAACTCAAAGTATCACAAATAAGCAAGCGAGTATTTACTTACAGCTATTGATCCATTAGGTAAATGTGTGAAAAGAATAGAGGAACCAGGAGGAAATTGTTTATCTTTGAAGATGTCTAAGAATCTGTTAATGCCTTTAGCTTCTGCTTCGGAGTAAATCCCCATTGATTTCCAAATGCCAACACAATTTTCTGTAACCTTTTTTGAGTATTCTTGTCCACTTAGTGGCAAAATCATTGTCACCCTTACAAACTTCTCAAAAGGACCTTCACAATCACTAAAACAAATAAATCATATACATCTAGTTACAAAGCTTTTCAGTCAAATAATTGTATAAATGAAAACTGTAAAATTAAGAATTTTAAGATATAATAAAAAAAAGTCATACCATTAGAAAAATATACTAGAATGAGAATCATATGGTTAAATGCATTGTTGATTACTAAAGTTTGATGATGGTTGTCTTAAAATATTACTTCGACTTCAGTTTTGTGCCAATTTAGTTGGAATTAGTACAAGTTCTCCTTGCTTGCTAACTAGTCTTATTCAAAAATAAATAAACAAATAAAAATTTGTCGAATAAAAGCATTCAAATGTTTCCTCAACTTCGGTTTTGACTAATAAAATCATTCAATTTTGACTTTCATCACTATAAAAGCACTATAATGACCTAAAAAAAAAATTAAATACCGAAGAAGTTATGTGCCTAGCACATTAACAAATGTCAACTCCAACAGTTAACATGACCAACATGTTGTAGTCGCATAACCACCATGTAATCATCGGTTTATTTTCACTTAATTTAGGACAACTAGTCATTTCTATAAAAATTTGTTTTTGTAGGACAACTAGTCATTTCTATAAAAAATTGTTTTTGTAGGACAACTAGGCATTTCTATAATTAAGAAACAATAAAACCTCTATATGTAAATACACTTGGGACTGAACTAATTGCATAACATTTGGGAGGTTATTTCTATAGTCCGGTCACAAATATATTCATATATAGAGGTTGATACAACAAAGACTATCAGCACTTGGGACCAAACTTTTGTGTAATTAAGAGGTTATTTTTGTATAGGATATTCCTATATAAAGGTTCTACAGTATAAGCCTCCGACTGTTGAGGGGAATCTGAATCATAATTACAATTAGTACTAATTAAGTACAACACGTACATATGGGAATAACAAAGCAATGATAATTAAATGTTGCAACTGAAAAATGCACTTTTGTTCTACCTGGACGCTTAAAATATAGTATCCGATGTTGACAAATTTGACCGTTTAAACTCGTTTATACGCTCAAATTCGACTTATCTCCAAATCATTTTCCAACTAATTTCAGATTAGTTTTCAAAGTACCTTAGCTGCCCAATTAGAGGTTAGCATTTTTTTATTTAAAATTCAGAAATTAGAATGTCCAGTTTTAAAATTTTGGAGTATAATGAAAGAATAACCGAAGTTTAAGGCCATGGAGTTCGTTTACTTACTATTTAAATGTCCATTTATTATGGTTTATGTCATTTAAATTCTTAAATCTTATGCTAAATCAAAAACAAACAAATAATCCGTACGAAGCGTGTGTAGAAGACCCGGTTGAACTTTATTGTTAAAAGGGAATCAAAACAGATCGCAGGGTAAATACCTGTAACGATCTCTCTAAAGAACTCAACGGAATCCGTCAATTCATCAGCATTCTTCCCCTTCCACTTAACGGTCAGCAACGACACCGCTTCCTCCTCTAAATAAACGCCGATCGCCGTGAACTTCGTGAACTTCCCCTCAATCTCCATTCCTCTTACCCCTAATTCAATTCAATATCTATGTTAATACTTAAACAAAATAATAAAGTCATAACGTAATAAAATAGTCCTAACATTGTCACGTTGGTACAAAAGTATAAAAAATGCCTTACATATAAAATCGCATGGATTTGAGCTTAACGTGTTTAGAACTGGGTACGGTCTCTGACACTCTAAATTTAAGTGTCATCCAAATTACTTCTAGTAAAAACATTAGGCCTATTTTGATACTTTATCCCGATAATAAATAAACACAATGGGAGTACAAGGTGGAACCGAAACCTGCTCCGGCGAGGAAGAGCGACTTTTTTGACGCTGGAGGTTTCACCGCCGATGGGAAGAATACATTGTCAAGTTTAATCGGTGTTGTTACTGCCGAAGCCATTCCTTTTTTGTTTTCTCCTCGTTTGGCGAATATGGGAGGGAACTTCAAGTCATCAAAATCAGGAAAAGGCAAGTCAGGCAATGGTGGAAGACCTTGAAATTGTGGAAGAGCACCAAGATATCTTGAAGCTATACCAACATTTAATGTTAAGGCAATACTTATTAATAGACAAAAACAACTCAAGCTTGCCATCTCTAATAAATGTATATGCTAAGAATAAAAGAAAGAAATATGTTTTGATTTGAAAAATAAAGGAAACTTGAGATGTATTTACTATTTATAGGTGCAAAACTATAAAGCAAGTGGTGTAAGAATTGCGAACAACCGGTCAAATTATGAACCTGAAGTCTTCTTTGAACTCTTCCCACACCATAAAACATAGAGAAACACTCCTAATTTTTTTACAAGGCCTTCTACACTGTTTAGTTATTTTTGTCATTCAGAGCAAGTAGGATAGGAGTTATCCATCAAATCAATTCAAAAATCAAACTGAATAAATAGAAATTTAAATTTGTATCAAAAAAGTTCAGCTAATATTAACACAATTTGAATGTATTGACATTCCAAGATTATTTGTGTGAGCAATCCTAAGAAATCGTGTATTTACATTTATTTTAGAAAAATGTGAGAGATTTTTTTAAAAAAATTAATTCAAAAATTGTGGTTTGAGTCGTTGCCATATATTATATCAAGCAAAATCGAGATTTGTTCACTAATCCGATGGCCCGTCCATTATGCCCGCCAGTATATAGTGGGACAGGCTTGGTCAACATAATTTTAAGTTTAATTCATTCCTTCTCGCGTGATATTATCAGAATTTAGTTTCATATGCTTTAATTGATAAACAAGATTCCGAACCTGAGGGCGTGAGCCCTGTGCAAAAGAAGAGTGAAGTCGCTGCCATGCTTCTAACGCCGAGGCTGCTCCGATTAGCTGAGGAAGAAGAGTCTCGGAGACGCAAGAGAATAGCCACGATAGAATGCGAAGATCAGTAACTTCCCAGGCAGGAAATTCAGAACTATCCGGAAGAGGTGGGGCCGAACCATCAACATGATTTAAGACCCGATTAGCCCGTAATACCAACTCGATTTGTGCCTTCCAAACAATGAAATTGGTAGATGTTAATTTGGTAGAGAGAGTGTGGCTGAGGGAACCGGTGGTAGAAGAAGAAAAAGAGTTGTTCAAGGAACTAAACATAGAACCAATTGCACCCGACTCAGCAGCCAGTGTTGTAGCATGGCTAAACGACCCCATGGTCGAAGCTGTAAAAGAAGAAATAGTGGAATTGACAGAGGACGAAACAGTAGAGGCGGAGGTATTGTTTCCGGTCGCCATAGAGGAGAAAAAAAACTTAGGGTTTGAAGAAAGAAAGAAGAAGCTGCCGATTTTCAGAGGGAGAAAAATCGGAAAAAGTAGTCTTTCAACTTAGGGCTGACAATCTTATTGATAGTAGTAATCACATATATATACACGTGAGAAGGTATTCCTACTTAGAACAGAAGAACATGTACATCAAGTATAACTTAAACACTAAGGTAATACAATCCTTCTAGAGTACTATCTATCTATTACGTAATACATATAGGTTTTATTTGTTTATGTTAATTCTTACAGCACAACCTTCGATATATAAAACATTATTTTCATACCATTTCATTTGTCTTCCTCCAGTTGATCATTTCATACTTCTTCCACCTCCACCTAATTTTCAGTTATTGCATGAAGTTTGCAGTTAAAAAGTTAAGTATTTTGAATTTATAATTTAGTTTTCTTTGTTATGATTTATTTATTTATTTAATTATATAAATGAAAATTGATTTTTTAAAAATAATAATATGGACAAGTTCTGGTTGGACTTGGGATTGAGGATTTTTTTTCGTAAACCCCATCCTGACACGACCTCGGTGCACTTTTGGAGTAGGTTCAATTGATCGAGTTTAAGCAAGAATTTTTATAGATAAACCCGATGTGGCTTAGCCCAAGCTCAACCTGACCTAACCCATAAACATGTCTATCTAACACTGTGAAAGTTGTGATATTTTTGACCGGCAGTACTTTTATCCCAAATGAGTTATTGAAAAAATTGTATACTGAAATACATATTCGAATGCAATAGCTGCATTGGTTTATCTTGTTAGCAATATCAAGAATCCTTGATTTGAGATGGTTTTATGCATATAAATCTAAACCTAAATTAGTTAGTTTCGCAAGTGTGAATTACTTATTCAATCCATATAAATCTCTAACACAAATGGACTATTTGTAAAAATATGAAAGTATGACTACATGTTAACGCTACAGAACAAACTATGTATTCTACTTTTGAAGATTATTTAGAGTTAATGGCTATTCGTGAAACATTTCAATAATGTGTTGGTCAATTTTCATACTGAAGGACACAGCAAAGGCACTATGGGAGGAAGTCGCTGAGAGGTATGGCGTTAGTAAGGAACCTCTGATTTTTCAACTTCGAAAGGAAATTTGCAGCATGAAGCAAGGAGGTATGAAACTGATTGAATTTTTCAATAAATTGAAGTGTATGTGGGATGAATATGATGTTCTTAAGCCTGCTGTGAGTTGTACATGTGGAGAGTCTCGTAAAATTACTCAAGATCTAGGTCAGGAAATGCAGTTGATGCAGTTTTTATTTGGACTAAATCCAGAGTTCGGTCATGTTTGTGATTGAATTCTGCTCTCAGATCATTTGCCTCAAGTTAACGAGGCGTTTGCTATGATAGTGACTATTGATCAGCAGAGGAATGTTTTGAAAGCTGTTCAAGGAGGAGAGTTTGCTCACTTATCTGTGAATAACAGAACTCAAGGCAATAGGATCGATCATACTCGAAGGAAAACTGGAGGTAATTAATGAAAATAGATATGCTGCTTGTGGATCATATAATCAAAATAATGCTGGAATGATGAGTAGTTCTAATAATGGAGGAAATAGAGGAGGTTTAAGCAACAACAATTTCAATTACAGAGTCAAAGAAAAGCTATTTCAAGCTGACTAATGTCTTATTTGTGCCTAATTTTAAGTATAATATGATGTCTGTGGGAAGATTATTACAAGATCACAATATATCTGAGTGCATTTCTGGAAACATCACTGTGTTTTGCAGGACCATAAATGTAATGGGATGATTGCTGATGGGAGATTGCAACAAGAATTATATGTTTTGTCAGATTCTTCTTTTGGTATTTCTCTACCTATAGATAGATCTTTTGTTTTTGCTGGAGTTAGTAATGCTGCTAGTGATGTTGATCTGTGGCATCAAAGATTAGGACACTTGTCTCATGAAAATTATCTCATATATCTTGTATACCTCATGTTAAGCCAAATAGCTTTAAGACTTGTGTGCTTAAGATCCAAACAAGTTAGGAATTCTTTTCCCACTAGTTATATCAAATCTGTTGAGGCTTTTGAGTTGTTACATATAGATTATTGGGGGCCATATAAACAGATATCTTTGAGTGGTGATATAGGTATATGTTGACTATTGTTGATGATTATACAAGAGGTATTTGGACTACTTTGTTTAGTAGTAAAGATCAAATGGCATCTTAATTAAGCAGTTTGTATTTGGTGGTAGACTAGCCATTTTCATCAAGTCCATATATATTACATGTCAAATACTGTTACCAAGTTATCAAATTGCACTATTTTATAAAACTCGAAACTAAATTAATGTTATCTTCTAAACATTAAGGTTAACTTTGTAGTAGCATTTTATACATTTTCAACAAATGTACAACTACTTCATTAGGTATTCATAAATTTGCAATTCAATCAATTTTAATTGTCAACTTTTGGGTTTTCAAAATCGACCCAAACGACGCTGTTTAACAATCTCCCCGCCTTATTATTAGGTTTAACGTTCTCCAAACTCTCTGTAATTAAACCCTCGTTTTAGCGATGGTGGATGTAATCGGAAGCAAAAGGATGAAGGCGGAGGAGGAAGAAGATGAAGATCGGATCAGTGGTCTGACAGATGCAATCATTCACCACATCCTCTCCTTTCTTCCATCAACTAAAGAAGCTATACATACCACCCTTCTCTCGAAACGATGGTTGAATCAATGGACTCATGTCCCCGTTCTCATCTTCGATTTTACTGCCGAGGACATCTCTCGTGTATCTACATTCTTTGATAATACTCTCATTCTCCATGATTGCCCAAAATCAAGAAATTCCATGTAGAATCAATTTGTCATGATCCTAGCTTTCATGTGAAACTTCAGTTCGCTATGAAAAAACATGCCGAGGAGCTAATTTTGGATTTCGAGTGTGTAGGAGACTCAAATTGGTATTTTTACAAGTTGCCGAGTTTCTTTTTCAACTATGCTTCGTTGGTTAAATTACGCTTGAATGATTGTGCTCTGGTGCCTAATGGGAAGGTAAATTGGCCAAGTCTTAAGGATTTGTTTGTTGGAACTTGTCGGTGGCCTAATGCAGCGATTGAAAGTGTTGTATCTGGCAGTCCGTTGCTTGAATCATTGCAAATTTATTACTGTGAGGGGTTTGATCGGCTAGCTATTGCTTCCAAATCTTTGAAAAGATTGGATTTAATAGATCATCAAGACAAATTTGTGCTTGAAATTTCATGTCCAAAGCTTGAGAATTTTTATGTTTCATCACGTACAACGTGGCCTGTTAGTTTGTATGATGGAGCAATTGAAAGTGTTGTATCTGGTAGTCCGTTACTTGAATTGTTGGAAGTAAGATTTTGTATAGGGCTTAACCAACTTGTTATTGATTCAAAATCTTTGAAGAAATTAGTTTTAGTAGATATTATAATTGATGCTATTGTAGTTTCATGCCCGAATCTTGAGGAATTGTATATACGTTCTTTGTGTGTTGGCACAGTTGAATTGATGAGTCCACGGTCTTTGCTTCGTGCTACTCTTGACTTTGTTTGTTCTGACATGGAAAACATTGAAACTCTGGTGAAGATCATTTTTGAGAAACTTCACAATGTCAAGGAGCTAACTATCGGGCCTTACTTTATCAAGGTAACTCCTATCCTATTCATTTCCTTTCAACTTATAGATAGAAAATGCAAATATATTTCTTTATTGATTCAAATATGAAATTTAGTTACTGTCACCGATCTTGAATTTTAAATTTTTGTTGTGCTTGAAGGTTTTATCAACTCTGGAGATTAGAGGTGTATCTTCTCCATTGCTAAACAACAAATGTTTGACTTTTGAATGTCGTCCTAATTTTGTTGAGCACCTTCCTGGGATTGCATATGCTCTTCGCAGTTCACCAGGGCTTGAGAAATTAGTTATAACTTTACGGCACGGTGAGGTAAATTTTCTTGGAATCAATCTTAACTTCAAGTTTAATTCAAGAATTATGGTGTTTGTTGCAATGTGGACGCATTTTGGATCAATCTCATTGAAAAATTATCACTAAATATTATTACCAACTATAAAAGACTTAACCTTTGAATTTTCTCAATGTTCATCTTTTCTAGAGAAGGGAATGATACTTTAAATTGCAGTAGCATATATTTTATTTTCTGGGGGCTAATACAATCTATATCCAGGACGAAACACTTGAGGAAATTTTAGGCTTGAATGCTTCCGCAGAGAACTACTGGAATGCAAAGGGAATTGTCTATAATTCTTTGGTGTCCCATTTGAAGATTGTTAAAATTGTTGGCCTCTCAAAAAAAGATGATAAACTTAACCCTATGCTCAACTTTATTGAGTTTTTGCTCAAGAATGCAAGAGTATTGGAAAAGATGGTAATTATATTAGAAAATCGTGAAGTCGATTTATTGCTTAAAGTTTCTCAAAAGCTGTTGAACATTTCAAGGTTTTCTCAACATACCATTGTGGAGTTGTTATGTTCCGAGTCCCCAAGAATCTCTTGATATGAAAACACATGTTTCAGAGTTTTTTTCTTTTTTCAGCTTGATCTGCTTGTGCAACTGATCCTAGTTTGAACTCTTATAAAAACTTTCTTTTAACCAAAATATTTGCTGTTTTTAGTATCATTTATATGTAATCATTCCTTTTCTGGCGGATTCTGCATCTTGTACTTGAATTAGTGCTGTCAAACAAGTGTCAATTGTCTTGAAACTGTTTCTGATTCTATGGAGTAATTTTGACTGTGAATTCTAATTCTATAAAATGAGCAGATGATGAATTTAAGATTATATAGTGTGATTTTTTTGGATTTTTTTCTTCTCTTTTAGCTTCTGAATTCTCTTTTCAGAAGCATGAAATTACTTAATCGTAGTAGTAGAAACTGTACCTGCCTAGCCGTATAAATTGATCTCTCCACTTAAAATGCTAAGAGATATAATCACCAAATCATATATACTGCTTAACGCATTGTTAAGTGCATGGATCGAGTCAAAACATCATGTATTGTGAAACGAAAAGGTCTCTAGAAAGGCATCTATTATGAAACATATATGGAGCATATCTCGACCATCATTATAAAATTAATAGTTGAGATTTCATATTTTGATAAATGAATAATTACTTTTAGATTCAATAATCAAATCTCATTCTAGAGATGAGAACATTCACGCAGCCAGGTTAAAGAAAAACATTTTCCATTAATAGATAGGAGTTCAATTGATCATTTATATATCAAAAGGATAAATACGAACATATTCATCTGAACTTGAATTCTTATCATATAAGGTAACCAAATTCTTATAAGAATATCTGCTCAGTATCACATTTTCCATTGACTAATAGTAGAAATTGAAGATCAAATTCAGGGTTGTTTAATTTGCTCCGATGGCCGATTCATGGAAGCTGAAACTGAAGCTTCTTATTGACAAGAAGAACATGAAGGTCCTATTCAACCATGGCATAAACTTCAATGTTTGAGAAACATCTTCCATATTAAGTAAACAACAATCAAATAACATTCAAACCAAATCAATATTGTTTAATTTATATGTTAGTAAACATAAAATTGAACTTTTCAACTTTGGCTGGTTAGTATTCGGTTAATAAACCTTCAAAAAGAACTCTCAAACAAACAAAAATCATCTTACTCAAGATAAAAAATTTCTTTATAGACGTTTTGCCTAGTCAAACCTCTAAAACGGTTCAAACTTCTTGTTCTCTAACCTATCTTTAGATTATTTTTTTCAGTTTATGATATCCAATTTTCTTTTTGGTTATGATTCTTTTATTATTTTATTAGTCTCTTCGAAATTTCAAATTTTAATTTGTTTATTTTTATAGTTGTATAACAAATTCTATATAGATAAGAGTTTTACAGTGATATATATATCCCTCACTCACCACTATCTAAACCCTCACAGTAGTTAAACCCTGGTGTTGACCATGGCCGTCATCGATGAAACAGGAAGCAAAAGGATGAAAGTGGAAGACAAAGAAGATCGAATCAGTCCTTTGCCCGATCGAATCATTCACCACATTCTCTCTTTTTTGCCATCAATCAAAGAAGCCATACAGACCAGCCTTTTGTCAAAACGATGGCTGAAACAATGGACTCGTGTCCCTGTTCTCATCTTCCGTTTCTCTGATTTTACTTCCGATGATGTCTCTAGCATATGTAGATTCATTGACAATACTCTAATTCTCCATAATTGCTTGAAACTCAAGAAATTCCATGTCGAATCAAATTCATATAACTTTGTCAATGATCCTAACTCTGATGTGAAACTCCAGTTTGCTATGAACAAAGATGCGGAGGAGCTAATTTTGAATTTCCAGTGTGTGGACAGGTATATGTTGCCAAATTTCTTTTTCAACTATGCTTCATTGGTTAAATTACGCTTGAAAGAATGCATTCTGATGCCTAATGGGAAGGTAAATTGGGGAAGTCTCAAGAATTTGTGCGTAGAATCTTGTCGGTTGCCTGATCAAGCCATTGAAAGTGTTGTATCTGGCAGTCCGTTGCTTGAATCATTGGAAATTAATTACTGTCGGGGGTTTCATCGGCTAGAAATTGCTTCCAAATCTTTGAAAAAATTGGATTTGATAGATCTTCAAGACAAGTTTCTGCTTGAAATTTCATGTCCAAAGCTTGAAAATTTTTGTGTTTCGTCAAGTACTACTTGCCCTGTTAGTTTATATGACGGAACAATTGAAAGTATTGTATCTGGTAGTCCGTTACTTGAATTGTTGGAAGTAAGCTTTTGTGAAGGGCTTAAGCAACTTGCTATTGATTCAAAATCTTTGAAGAAACTAGTTTTAGAAGATATTGAAATTGATGAAGTTGTAATTTCATGTCCGAGCCTTGAGGAATTGTATATGCGCTCTTTGTCTGTTGACAAAATTGAATTGATGAATCTACCATCTTCACTTCGTGCTACTCTTGACTTTAATTGTTACGAGATGCGGTATGGTGAAAATTTGGTGAAGATGATTTTTGAGAAAGTTCAGCATGTTAAGGAGCTAACTATCGGGTCTTACTTTACCAAGGTAACTCCTAAAGGAACAAGAATCCTAATCATGCCCGTTCAACGTTAAAACGGAATATGCAAATATATTTCTTGGCTGATTCAATTCAATATGAAATCTAATTACAGTTACCATTCTTGAATTTTTAATTTTTGTTATGCTTGAAGGTTCTATCAACTCTGGAGATTAGAGGAGTTTCTTCTCCATCAATAAACAGGCAACTTTTGACTTTAGAATGTGGTCCTAATTTTGTTGAGCACCTCCCTGGGATTGCATATGCTCTTCGCAGTTCACGGGAGCTTCAGGAATTAGTTATAACTTTGCAACACAGTGAGGTAAGTTTTCTTTGAATCAATCTTAACTTCAAATTGAATTCAAGTATTATGGTGTTTGTTGCGATGTACAATTGAATTTTCTCAATGTTCATCTTTTCTAGAGAAATGTTAAAATGCAGAGATATGATTCGCAAATCACGTATTTTAATTTCTTTGGGCTAATAAAATCTATATACAGGGTGAAACTACTGAGGATTTTCTAGACTTGAATGCTTCTGCAGAGAACTACTGGAATTCAAACGGAAATGTCTATAATTCTTTGGTGACACATTTGCAGATGGTTAAAATTGTTGGCCTCTCAAAAAAAGATGATAAACTTAACCTTACGCTCAACTTTGTTGAGTTTTTGCTGAAAAATGCAAGATCATTGGAAAAGATGGTCATCATATTAGAAGATCGTGAGGTTGATTTTGTGCTTAAAGTTTCTCAAAAGCTGATGAACTTTTCCAGGTTATCTCAGAATTCTATTGTCAAGTTGTTATGTTCCGAGTCAACAAGGACTTCCGAGAGTGCAAAAGACATGTTTTAGGAGTTGTTTTGTGCGTTTAAGCTTTAGTTGGATCAGCTTGTGCATGTTATGTGATCCTAGGTTGAACTCTTAAAAACTCTTCTTTTAACCAAAATATTTTGCGAGTTCTAGTATCGTGTTTGTTAGTATATACATATAATGACTCCTTTTCTTGCATATTCTACATCTTGTACTTGAATTAGTACTGTCAAACAAGTATCCATTGCATTAAAACTGGTCCTGATTCTATTAAATGGCACAAATCACCAAATCATGGTGCGGAATTTGATTTTAATCGTATCGTAGAGTGCGTATCGGTAGAGTTAAAATCAAGTATTGTGAAACAAAAATATTTCTCTAAAACGAGATCTATTGTGAATTGGATGAAATATATCTCAATGATCAATTTTAAAGTCAATAGTTGTGGTTTCATATTTAATAAATGAACAATCCTTTTCAAATTTAATAATTAAATCTCGAGCATCAATATCTTGTTAATATAGAAGATCCCGAACAATCACTTAGCCAAAAAAAAAACAAAAAAAAAAACATTGCATTCAACTTAATTATATTGGAAAACTGCCAGGTTACAAGTGGTTAAAGTGATCCTATGATCTTTGCTTTCCTATCCTCAGATTTTACACTGAATTATTATCTTTGCTCAAACTCAACTTCCTTTCCTTTAGTTTTGGTACTTCTCTCTTTCTTTTCAGGAACTTATTTTGCATCATCAAATGGGTCCAAACCAAATTTGAAGTATCAATTTGGTAGCGGTTACCAGCCGACGTGGACAGACACCACATTGGAGTCTCCCTTTATTCCTTTGAGTTTCCATTTCCAACAGTAGATTTCTCAACTAGCAACTCGGCAAACCTTGAAGCGATACTACGTCTTGCTGCAGGAGAAACTCCTTGTTTACCGATAATCGACTCCAGTACTGCCTCTGCTAATAGTTTATTCTCTATCACTCCATTTTCTGCTTCTGGCATTGGCCCTTCTTTCCAGAATGTGATCTGCAATTACCAAGACATCATCCAAATTTTATTCATGTTAAACTCTCGTTAATTACCATCAACCCAAAGTATCACAAATACGCAAGAAAATATATACTTACAGCTAGTGATCCATTAGGTAAAAGTGTGAAAAGAATAGAGGAACCAGGAGGAAATTTTTCATCTTTGAACATGTCTAAAAATTTATCAATGGCTTTAGCTTCTGCTTCAGAGTAAATTCCCATTGATTTCCAAATGGCAACACAATTCTCTGTAACCTTTTCTGAGTATTGTTGTCCACTTAGTGGCAAAATCATTGTCACCCTTACAAACTTCTCAAAAGGACCTTCACATTGACAAAAGAAATATATCATATACAAACCTCTCAAAGGGACCTTCACAATCACAAAAAAGTTGAATTATATACATTTAGTTACAAAGCTTTACATACCAACTAAAATTAATACCAGAATGAGAATCGGTTGGTTACAATATATATTGTTGATTACTAAATTTTGATGGTTCTTTTAAAATATTTCTTCAACTTCAATTCTGTCCAATAAAATTATTCAATTTTGACTTTCGTCACTATAAAATTACTATAATGACATGAAGAAAAATAGATACCGAAGAAGTTATGTGTGGCTAGCATGGCCAACATGTTATAGTATGTTTCACCAATTTATTTTAAATGTTTTAATAAAAAAACTTTGACAAATAGCAACTATAGGTATCTAAATGAGAGTCACATACCACCTAAATCAAGTGTCGAAGTTGACTTGTAACTAAATAGAAATTTACCATATCCTTTTTAAAATGACAGTATTGGGTACTTTTACTTTTGTTTATAAAAAAAATTCGTAATATTTTTTGAAGAAAATATGGCAAGTTTTTGATCGTCGAAAATTAAAATGGACCTCCGTTAATTAAGTGCTGGTTTGACATTCCAGTATCAAAAAGGTGCAATATAAAAAGTGATATGAAAATTTTGACAAGTATTTGATAATTACTTACAAAAATTCTAAAACAATCAAGAAATAAAAATATGTAACTATGAAATTATATTGAGAGTTATACTTATTTTTAGTTTAAAAATATGAACATAAAATCTCATGATAAATTATTATAACTGTTTTTTTCAAAAATTACAAATTACAATTTATTCTAGAAACAATTATTTCAGAAACTAGTTTTGCAACACACCAAACATTTATTTTCTAGGACTACTAGTCAATTCTATAATTGAGCTATAAGCCCCTGAATATTGGGGGGCGGAATCATAATTACAATTAGTACTAATTAATTACAAGCAATGATAATTAAATGTTGCAGGAGATTTATGAACTTGTCGTGTACGTATGCACACAATACTAACTCCACTTAAATTGCATGGATTAGTGCACTACCGGCCATAAAAAAAAACAAATAATAATACTTGGTAAATTACAGCAATAGTTATGAACTTTGTTTCTACTCTCATTGTCACCCATGAACTTCCAAAATTAATATTATATTCATGACACCTAATAACATAATAGTTCATTATTAAATTTTATCAAGTAAACTAATCGATAATTATCTCAAATTTTGTAAGAGTGAAATTTGTTTAGAAATATTGTTTATATATAACTTTCTATATAAAAACACCAAATGATTTTAAAATTATTAAGTTCAAGAATCAAAACATAAATTTCTATAAAATTTAGCGTTAAACACTACTAAATAAGCACAAATGTATATAAAGGCTACCTAAACACTCAAAATTTAGTATCCCATTTGGATGGATTTGACGGTTTTAGTCCGTTTAAGCATTCAAAATTTGAGTTATTCCCGAATAATTTCCCGAGAAATTCCACACTAATCCGCAAAGGACTTTAGCCTTCAGACTAGCAACGCTTATTTAAAGTTCGAGCAATTTTTTAGAACTCTCGGTGTAAACACCTCCCCTTGAAATTGTGTCATGTTGCAAAAAGATCACTTTTATGCCACATGAAACAATCTTAAGGGGAGGTGTTTTGCAATACCGGGAGCTCCCTAGAAATTCCCCTAAAGTTCAGATGTTTCGTTTTATTTTAAAAAGCTTTTGATGTCAAAATGTCTCAGTTTGAAAATTTCGGATTATAATGAAAATATACTGAAAGTTTAAGCGTTACGAGTGTAATTAACCAACTATACTTACTACTTAAATGTCCAGTAATAATGATTTATGCCATTTAAATTCTTAAATTTTATGGTAAATCAAAACAAACAAATAATCCAAAAAAAGATTCTGCAGATCAAAGTGAATAAATATACCAGTAACGATCTCCCTGAAGAACTCCACGGAATCCGTCAATTCATCAACATTCTTCCCCTTCCACTTAACGGTCAGCAACGGCACTGCTTCCTCCTCTAAATAAACTCCGATCGCCGTGAACTTCACGAACTTCCCCTCAATCTCCATTCCTCTTACCCCTAATTCAATTCAATCTACATTAATACTTAAACAAAATAATAAAGTCATAAGGTAATAAAATAGCCTAGCGTTCTTAGTTCGTACAAACATATTAAAATATGACTAACGTACGTATAAAATTATATCAATTTAGACTGAACGTTTAGAAAATGAAACAATTTAGAAAACTTTGTAATAAAATTTAATGCTATGAATTACGCGGTCTGTCATATTACTTCTAGTAAAGACATTAGGCATGTTTTGTTACCTTAATCCAATAATACATAAACACAATGAGAGAACAAGGTGGAATTGTTACCTGCTCCGGCCAGGAAGAGTGTATTTTTTGATGCCGGAGGTTTCACCGCCGGTGAGAATGAGACATTGTCAAGTTCAATCGGAGTAGTTGTTATTGCGGAAGCCATTGTTTTTTTTTTTTTTTTGTCTTGTTTGAATGGTTGCTCTGAGTTTATATAATTTTTGTGGGATGAAGAAAGTATAAAACGGAGCGTTTTGATTTAAGGGTAGGTTTGTAATTGAAAAGTGTGGGTAGATAGAGTGACAAGTCGAGGATTAAATGCACGTAGAGGAGAGGAGTAGATGCTGCCACGTGGGTTGCTGAACTTTTAGCACGAGAGGTTGGTGTTACCAAACATTTTAAATGTTGACTTTCTTTTAATTAATATTAATGTATAGTTATTTTTGTCATTGAGAGTGAGTTGCAGTTATCCGTCAAATCAATTCAGAAATCAAACTGAATAAATAGAAATTTAATTTTGGTTCAATTCATATGAAAAATTTCAACTAGTTATATCAAGCAACTATGGTTTGAGTCGTTGACATATCAAGCAATATCGTCTAATTCTGTAAAAATTGAAAAAGATATTTTTATTCGATATTATTTATTACTACTGTTTAACTAGTAAGTTTGATTAATTGATGATCAAAATTGTATCATGTAATATGTATCCGAGTGCAATAGATGTATTTGGTTTATATCTTGTTAAGAATAAAAAATCAAGAACCCTTGATTTGAGATTGTTGTATGCATATAAATCTAAATCTAAATCTAAACTAGTTAGTTATGCAAGTGTGAATTGTTAATTTAATCCATATAAAGCTTGAACACTAATGGAAAATTTGTACGAATACAAAATTATCAGTTTTGTATTACTATATCTTAACGCTATAGAATACGTGTTCTGGTTTTCAAGATTATTTAATTGTGAAGCAATGCAATAATGTGTTCGTTAATATTTTTAACTAAGTTCATTTGAAAAAATAAACTCAATACAGGAAAATTCTATGGTTACTTTGTTTTTCATAAAGTAAGCATTACTTTGTTTTTCCACCATTAGATCATGAGTTAAAAATTAATCTAATAGTAAATAAGACAAAATATAAACAAAGTAAATAAAAGATAAAGTAACTATAATCTACATCCAAGTATATAAAAGAAATGACAGTAACAATGTATCTTCTATTTAGGCCAGTAAAACAAGAGAACCAAAGTAGCTCTATTACACAGGCCCAAACATTTTGGAGACCCCAATTTAATTGGTTTTCTCTTTATTTTATACAGCCCATTAGACAATCATTTTATAATTTAATTTCCAATTATTTTTAAAATTCAGTGTCAAAACAGTATCAAAACACTAGTGATATTATAATTCATTTCAACGATTTTAGTAATGAAAAATAGACAAAAAGTATTAAAAGTTCCTATAGTAAAAGGTGGTAAAAGGTGAGAAGTTTATAATTATTTTTTAAAATACAGGACTACTAATGAGTTAGTAAAAGATAAGTGTAGGTTATGCTTACTTTATTTATATTTTGTTTAATTTATCATTAGATTAGATTTTAACTCATGATCTAATGGTGGACAAAACAAAGTAATGCTTACTTTGTGAAAGATAAAATCACCATAAAATTTCCCTAAAAGATAAGGACTAATATATTATTTATTCTTATAAAAGTATGTTATTTAACTTTTATTATTAGTTCAATCTTTTAATTTAGTCGATTTTTTTGACATGATTTAGAACTTATGCATCGTGTTCTTTAACTTCAATTATTAGTTCAATCTTTTAATTTAATTGATTTATTGACATGATTTAGAGCTTATACATGCAAACGGTTCTAAGTTTGAATGGTAACAACTTCCTTTATCAGTGAATTAAAAACACACGACTAAATCAGCATCTGTTATACTTGCTTAAACCTAAATGAAATTTCCATAAATTGATAAAACAAAATATTTAAGCTGATAATTAAGCCAATAACATTCTGGATTTATATTAGTCTCTATTAATGAGAGCACATTAAGACTTTTAATTAAAAATAACTTTTATTTATTTTTATTTTTGATAACTTAACTTTCATTTTTTTATTCCATTAAGAAAAAATGTCAATTTAAACGTTTGAAAGAGAAACAATAACTAATTTTCACATATATCAACCCCAAGAAAGGCCTAAATGAAGGCAAAAACCCTAAGCAAACCCCAAAAACCATTCAATTTCTCAGTTCTAATACTTTTAACCATCAGTTCATTTTTATCATAGTCACTTGACCGGAATATAGTCACCGGTTTCTTCTTATTTTGCCTTCTTTTTATATCTCTCATCTTCATTTCCGTCGGAAAACTTCCAAACAAACTATTCCATCTTGACTTCTTTCTCAAAACCTCAATTCTCTCCCTCTTGGACTGATGATCACCGTGAATAACCGGAAAAGATCTGCTGCTCTTGAAACGTTTCTCATGTTCATCAACCTGCTCGGCTGAAAAAGAATTAGATTTCAAATTCAAATGATTTCTTGCTGGAATTAGCTTTCCACAAAATATTATATCAATTGAAGGATAATCATTAGTGAAATCTTCGCTGAAGAACTCGAAAAGATTGTCGTGTTCGTACGATGATGTTTTGTGTTCTGTAGAGGAAGAGAAATTGTTGTTTAATGGAAGGTTTGAAAATGAGAGTGTTTCTTCTTCTGAATCATCATCATTTTCAAAATAGTTATGTTGTAGTTCTTTTGGATTGAAATCTTTGGTGGCCATCGTTGTTGATTAGCTAGGAAGAAAGGGCAAAAAATGAATGATAATGAAGGAGAGATTTATGGGATGTTCTTGTGGTTTGATGTGAGAGATGAAGATACCAACTAGTTAAGTATTTATACAAGTACAAATAGCAGGGTGATAAGTCCTTTCTTTACTTGTTTAAGGTTAATTACAAATTGGACACCTCTAGTTACATTGACTTGTATATTAGTGTCTGTGATCTGTATTTTTACAATTCAGTGACTTGTGGTTCATGTTTTTACCAAATTAGTAAAAATTAAAGATGCCGTTAACATTGATGACATGGACAAGATTATATTTGTCTCAAATTTTTGGGAGACCTATAAAAGACTCGTTCCTTAAAATATTTTGCTGATTATGTTTTTTGAAAATTGAAAGTTCTCAATCAATAGAACACAATTTGTGTCTTGGGAAATACAAGAAAAATAAATGAATCAAATTCGAGGAAGATAAACGATAAATCTGTCGAGACAAAAGTCTTTCATATGTATTCTGAAAATTTGATTACCATTGTTTATGTTATCGATCAAAATTAACAAAATATTCGGTATTTTTAATAAAATTTTTTCATTTTTTTCTAATAAAAGGCTGGTAAGGAGCAAGAAGAAATTATGCTAATCATTTTTTAGTAATCAAATCATTGGAATTGTTAAAAAAAATGTACCACAAATCACTAATCATATAAAAAATAAATTACAGATATTAATCTGCAATTCAATATAATGACAGGGTCCAATTTGTAACTAACCCTTTCTTTATTCATTTTATTTCTAGAAGAATAAGACAAAATATAGAGGAAAGTTATTGAAAGAATTTTTTGTCTAAAAAATAAACATACGTTAAGTCATGATATATATTTTGATTTTTTTCTAATTTTTAATGTAACACGATTTACAATTATATTAATTAAATTAAACCTACGTTTATCATATTAGTTAACCATGAATATAAAATTCAGTTTAAATAGTAGTTTCATCTACATTTGAAGTTGTATTTTTAACTAACAATTTTGTAGAACTTGAAATTTTGACAAATTTTTTTATACTCATATTGGATCGATAAATATGACAAATTATTTTCAAATTATAAAAAATAAAAAGAAAATCATTTGTGGAAGAAACAAATCTCAAATTCGATCATCACATGACTATGACTATAATTTGATTAAGATCAACAAAAGTGTAAAAGTATCATGCACCTAATTATATTGCTTCTGAAATATAATAGAATTTTCTGAAAATTGCATTAATAGAAACTATCCAATTCTAAGCAAGTAGGTTTGGGATAAACTATCCAATTCACTGAATAAAAAACAATGAGTCTCAGTTCTTGTAAAACATAGACTCCCTGCTACAATTTGATCTGATAGCATTTTGCAATGGTCATAATCTACTTTAAAAGTAAACATCAAAATTCCATCTTTACCCTTTTTATAGTCCTCCTTCAAGTTCTCCACTTAGAGTGATTGGAGTTGTATTAAGAGGTGTTCATTAGAAAATAAAATACAAGGTGTATGAAATTGTAATAATGATTATGAACCTCCATGGCAGAACTCAGTGTGCGAACAAAGAAAAAAACAAAACACTAGAAGATCATTTTCACAAATATTAATGAGCAATTTTTTAGCTAAATAGGTGTGAAACTCCGAAAAAGGATAGATTACATTTATTACAGCAGTAATCATTGAAATTCATGTTTGTTTCACGAGTTTGGATCCTCTCCTGTTGGCTGAAAACATGAGAGCATTAAGGAACTCTATTTTATTTTTTCAAATAAAGTCACCAAACTTTCTTTTGTATTTCAATATGAAGGTTGAGATTTAGGTGAAATTGAGATTTGTTTTTCAATGTGGTTTTTGGGAGATTTGATGGTATTAATTTGGGGACTTTTTTGCAGTTACAGAATGCAATAGTGTCTTTGCTAAGAGAGAACAAAAATCTGTATAATATAGTTATAAGTGATGACATGGATGGATTTAAACTTTTTTTTTTTGATGGATTTAAACTTCTTGAACACATTGGGTTGAAAATGGATCTTCCCATGATTAATTAGTAAGTATTTATTTTCCAATTCGTTTCCAATTCATTTCGCCTTTTTGGTGTGTTGAATCTAATGATGGATGAAACTTGTTGCAGTGATGTTTGCGGATGATTCGAAAAGTGGGGTGATAAAAGGGTTACTCATGGTCCTTGTGATTAACTGATCATCAAACATGTTCGGCTTGAGACTTTGAAGAACATGTGGAAAGAATTTATCCGGAAGAAACGTAACGGGATGATTCATCGACCTTGAAGAAGCCTCGGGATGATGAGGAAAGTTGGATCCAAGGTCGTCTCCAACATTTTGGAATCCCTAAGCAAAATTGTTATTATCAGAGATAATGTTTGTATTATAAGCTACAATTTATAATTATATATTAATGCATCTTTGATTTGAGTAGCTTCAAATCTTATTGTCCTTACATTACTAACACAAATTTTTGCACATGTAAATTAAGAATATTGAGGCCTCCAAAAGGGTGAGACCCTAGGCCATCCTCTAGGTGAACAACCCTGCAGACGACGCCCCTGGCTGGAGCATTTTTCAAACATTCTGATGCAATTCCTCCATAAGCCCTAACCAAGCCTCTAGTTCCTAATTTGATACCTCCAAAGTACCTACCGAAAAACACAGAAAAAAGAAAGATATTGCAGTCGAAACCTCAATGGAACGGGTGAGATAAAAGGACGTCAGACGGACCACGAACACCATCAGACCATATCTTAATGAAGGATTTTTTTGATAATTTTGTTTCCAAATATAATCACATGAATGAATCCGTGAGTTTTGGAGGAGGCCATGAGGAAAGAGAAGAGATAATTGTGGCTGGAATCACAGGAGCAAGCTTGTCAAGTCGCTTCATATGTTACTAAAATGTCTATAAGACCCAGTAGTACACAGTAGACCCACTTATGAAGAGCTATGAAGCTTTGTCTTTTTGCAATTGGGATGTAATCGGAAGAAGAAAGAAATTCTAAAGTACATCCATCATTCGTACACCGGATCAATATTTAGCGACAAGGAATTTATATTTATTTACGGTATAAGATTCATTTTCTAGGACCTAAAGTTTTTATTTTGCAATCTAGAATTATATATAAATAACTAACTACGTACTATATTATTTAATTACACGGTGTATAAATTTTATTGATGGAAGTCATATATGCCAATCATTATTAGCTTAGTGTACAAATTTTATTGATTAATTACACCAAGCTCTATAAATTGTTTTGCATTTTACTGTTTGTTCTCTTCAGTTTTTTTAAGTCTTAACGTAATAGTAATTATAATAGAAAAAGATGAATCTTAAAAGAGGAAAGAAATCAAGCTGGAATTTCTCTATATATATGCACATGATGAAGAAACAAGTGAAAGCGCGAATTTAAAAACAAAATGGAGAATGAGGTTCTGAACTTGGTGAAGGTATGGTCTTCAGTTATGATATTTTTGTGGTTGAGCTATGGTATAGGTCTACTATTTCCCAAAGGCATTAAGAGACTATTTCTTATACTCCCAACTGTAGCTCTCTTTCCTCTTCTTCATTGCTTGGCTTGCCAATTTCAAGCTGTTGCTCTTCGCTTTCGGAAAAGGCTCTCTTTCCTCCGATCCTCCCATACCTCTTCCTCGTTTTCTAGCCCTCGCATCTCTCCCCATTAATATTCAAGACAAAACCAGGAAATCCAACACTAACAAAAAGACATCATTGAATTATGCAGTGAAGATCATTGTTGCTGCAATTGTAGCCAACTATTATAATCACAAAATCCACCCGAACATCATGCTTCTTAACAATGTTATTCAAATGTATCTTTGTCTTGAGCTAGCCCTTGCTGTTGTGGATGGCCTAGCTCGGGTCATGATAGGGATGGACCTACAGCCTCAGTTCAACGAGCCTTACTTGGCCACTTCGTTGCATGAATTTTGGAGCAGAAGATGGAATTGAATGGTTCCCAATGTTCTCAAACCGACCGTGTATGAACCCGTTCGGAGTTTGGCCACCGGTGTTGTCGGGAGAAAATGGGCCCCGATCCCAGGAATCTTGGTGACGTTTTTCATTTCGGCTCTAATGCATGAGCTGATTTTCTATTACCTTGGCCGTGAAAAGCCCAATTGGGAGTTGACATGGTTCTTTCTGATTCAGGGGTTCGCTATGCCATCAGAGATTTCTTTGAAGAAGGCATTTCCTAGACGCCCACGGTTGCCGCCCATCATCTCATGGTGTTTGACGATGGGATTTATTTTCGTCACGGTGTTTAGGCTCTTCTTGCCGGCATTGCACCGGTGTAAGGTTTTTGAAAGGGGAAATTTAGAGTATGATGTTTTGTTTCAATACATTGGGAACGCTACTAAGAATGTTAGATACTGTAGAAAATATTAGCTTATAAAATATTATTGATCATTGTAGCGGTGCCGAGTAGGGCGTAGTGATTCCATTTCAATTTGGCAAGATCCCTGGTTAATAAATGACTTCAAATTCTTTGTTAGTTCGCAATGCATGGATGAAAATAGGGCCACTAATGTTTCAGATTTGTTCATTCCGAGTTCTCGTATTTGGGATAGAGGTAAGCTCGAGCGGTGGTTTTCGGTTGAGGAAGCGAGTGATTGAGAAAATGGCTGTCCCGACGTCGAATATGGAGGACCATTGGATGTGGCAATTTACCAAAGGATGGGCAGTGCTCTTCGAAGTCAGGTTATCCAAATTATCCCAAGAATTAGTGAATTCACAAATTGCAAATAACAACAACTAAAATAAAACTCAAATTATCCCAAGAATTAGTCAATTCATAAAATGAGTATATATATCTTAATAAAAATAATTAATTACAATGAATGGGAAACAAAAGAAGTAATAAAAATATACAAAAACTTGATAATATTCCTGATATGGAATTATTAATAAGAAGAAGAGAAAAAAATGAAAAAAATGAAAGAATACTATTCACGGTAAAATAGAGCAACCTAGTTGGGATTAGGTCGTTCCATTAAGTCATGCAACCCGTTTTCACTCAAAAAAAGTATAATGGTAAAAGAGGTATCACGAAGAGGTATCAGTTATTCGGGTTTTTGACCGTTAACGTAACTAAATCCTTCACCATGCCTGCAGAGCTCAGTACACTGATTACTGCAAATGCTATCACTGCCTCCAGAAGACGAACATTTCTTATAACAATCGTCATAACAAGCCTTTCTATCTGCTCCCTCAACACTTAATGTTGCAAATGCAACCAACATCAATATCATCATTGCTATAACCTTCATGTTTTTTCCTTCCATTTTTTGTTTTAATCTTCTTCAAATGGTTTATTTGTTTCTTTGTTTTTTGATTTAAGTATGTCTTTTCACTTTTCATGTTTCTGTATATGTATTATCAGATAGTATCCAATTTTAGCTGAAACTAATATTTGTTCTATTTTTGCTATTGATTGACATTAATTTGTGGTTGTTACTTTCACCACCATTAAATTCTCTACACTAATTTGGTATGCACCTCCATAGAATTTTACCTTCAAAGATAACCACCCATTATATATATGCCACTTTGAGTAAAAATTGTACTCCTAACACATATTGATTTTTTAAGTAAAAATGACTTTCATTTTCTTATTCGAGATATACATAAAGGCAAATTCCCTCGTCACTCCATAAGAAAAATTTCAATGGCTACATAAATTCTCAAATAAGTGACTGTGATTTGTTTTGTAATTAGGAAGTAATTGTGGTTTTTTATTTTGCAAAAAAAATGATCTTTAATTTGGATACAGAAAAAATGACCGCTAACAACCTTGACAAAAAAAATTAATAAAATTAAAGTTGCTTAGCATGTCATTTAATATATGAGCGTATTTTTATTTTTAAGAATCATTATTTTCGAAATTCTCTCTCTACACCAAACACCACCTAAATGCCATTAAAATTTTTTAAAATGGAAATCAACATCATCAATTCTTCAAGTTTTCCATTTTTGAGGTTGTAATGGGTCTAGTGTGGGTTCGAATACTAGATGAAAAACTAATAAAAGAAATACCATATTTTCATTTTAAAATTATTTTCGGAATTGTCTCTCTAAACATTCATTTTCTCTCTCTATCCTAAACATCACCTAGGTAGCCTTAAAATTAAAAAAGGAATGAACATCATCAATTCTTCAATTTTTTCAATTCTAAAGTCAATAACATCATTTTTTGTACGGTATCCAAATAATTATTCTTTTCAAAACAAAAACTCACAATTATTTTTTGGTAATAAAAGAAATTACAGTTACTTATTTGACAACTTTTTATAACTATGAGGTTTTTTTTTTTCTAATTTGCTCTAAGAAAAATAAACTATTATTCGCTATTAGAATTTTTTTTAAGTTATCGCCCCGAAAAAAAATAAAATTTTTCTAAGTTATGATATTTATTTGATTTTTCTAATTTTAATTTAACACGATTTATAACTATGTAATTAACTAACTCTGCAATTATAATATCACAGTTGTGCTCACATGGTCAATGATTAACCAAATAATAAATCGAAAATTATTAAATTAGGTTTTGTTATTTATAACAGAAAAAATAATAAATCGAAAATTATTAAATTTAAGTCTTAGAAAACATGACTTCAATCATGATTCCCTTTTCTTTTGGCGGAAACTCATTTTCATCTAAAATCAATGAAATCAAAACAATTCAATACTTTGAGTGATTATTTAAAAATAAGTAATTATTTTTTCCTAAAAATTATTTGCACATTCCAACCACTATTATTCATCAAGCTCCAGAGTTCATATAAACAATATTTTTTCTGAAAGGTATATAAACAATATTTTAAGAAATTAATTAATGTTCCTCTGTATTTTTGTACACGAAAGCCTGTAAAATTTTGTTTATACGATGTGATTATTATTAATTGTGTTTGTCACATGAATATACCAATGAAGTAAAATTAGTTTTTATCACAGGAATCTCCTATTGCCTATTATTTTGCCTATTCCACTAAATAATTCAGATTTTCATTGGATGCCAGAATTAATCTCCACAGGGACTATGGGATACTTTTATTGGGTTTTCCTATATGTGACTTTAAAGTAGAATTCCATTTGTCAACCATATTTCCTTTTTCTATTTGTATAAAAAATTACTCATTGGAGTATATATTTGGTGAAGTGTGAAGTAGGATATTAATGATAAAATAGTAATGTAATCTATCTATACATTACTACATGTAAACTGAATGCTAGCTGGATTCATTATGAGTCTGAAATATTCATTACAAAACTATTCTAATTTATTTTCATTATTCATATTATCTCTTTATTTAATTTCAAATTTACGGTTATAAACAGTGTTTTGAAAATCGTTATGTGGCAGCGGCGCGGTCGGTGACTCAAATGATGAATTGGAGATTAATTGGGAATGAATCGGAGATTAATCAGTTTTATATTTTTTATTTTTTAATTATTTTAAATAAATTATATAAATATTTTCTTTTTATAACTATATAAATATTTCTTAAAACAACATAAAAACTCATGTTAGAAAACAAGAAATATTGACCAAACTATTTAAAAGTAGTAATTATTTTTATCCAAAATGATAACAGTAAATATAAACATAAATATTTTGATGTTTATTACAATAATATTCTATAAAAAACCAATTACCGACAAATTAACATGACATATTTAGATGCTCTTATTCAATCATATCTGGTTCTCCAAATTCATAATCTTCGAGTACTTCAGGGGTTTTTTTTCAATTTGCTACTGCTTAAAATGTCTGTGTACTAAGTGTTTAAGGATTTTTATTTTATTTTGTTATTTTTAAAAATTAATTATTTAATTAAAAATTATATGGGCCATTTTTCTTTGGGTCAATTCTTTCTTAATTGGGCTAACTTTTTTCTGAATCGGTCATAAATCGGTTCTAAATCGGTCATAAATCGATTGACCGATTTAAAACGACCTATTTACGAAAATCGGTACGATATTCTCAATTTTACCGATTAATCGTCGATAAATCGATCAACTCGGTCGATTTTTAGAACACTGGTTTTAAATAACATTAGAGGCTATTTTGCAAACATAGTCTTTAGATATTTAATACAAATCCGCAAAAGATTAACTTTAGATTAAACTGAACTGAATTGAATTTTACTGAAATTAGATAAAAAAAAAAATAGAGCCTTGGACTTCTTTTTTTTCTGCCGAATTGATAAAAAATAAGCTAAACTGAATTTGTTGAATTGAATTGACTGAATGTCTAAAAAATTTTGTTGAATTTTCTAAAATGAACTGAATTATTAGCTTAATGTCTAATGAATCTTGTTGAATTTACTGAACTAAACTAAATAAAATTGAAATTCCCTGTAAATAAACCTTACATTTATTATTTTAAAATTAAAATAAAATAAAAATTAAAAGTTTATTACCAAACCGTACGTTTTATTATGCTGTGGTCCCAAAACATTCTTGAAGTCCCTTGCATAGGGTTTCTAGCTACTCTCTATAAAAGCAATCTATCATACAAAGTTTTCTCATGTTGCTGTCCCAAAACATTATAGAAGTCCCTTGCACAGGCCTTGTACTCTCTATAAAAACTATCCATCACTTGTAATATGAAAACCAGACTAGAATCAAAATCTAGTACAAGTGAGAGAATGAAGAATCTTTTCCTTCCTTTGGTATTTGTATTGACAAATCTTCTTGTAATCTCCACAACTAGCCGTGAGTCACCACCACCAAAACATGTACCCTTATTCATTTTTGGAGATTCTCTTTTCGATGCGGGAAATAATAACTATCTCAAAAATGCCGGCAAGGCTAATTTCTTCCCTTACGGTGAATCTTTTTTCAATTTTCCTACCGGCAGGTTCTCTGACGGTCGCATAATTCCTGATTTTATTGGTAAATTAATTAACTTCTACTTATGAATTTTCAGAAATACAATTTTGTTTAATCCTGACAAACTATATTTACAGCTGAGTACCTCAAATTACCGTGGTACGTTCCACCGTATCTTCAACCTGGAAATTGTAACTATACAAATGGAGTGGACTTTGCATCTGGTTCAGCTGGTGCTCTCGTCGAAACCTTTAAAGAAATGGTATTTTTTCCCGTAAAAACGAATTGATATTAATATTATGACTAGTGTTTCATTTTAGAAACAACACAAAAAGATGGTTGTCGTATATACATCTAACTAGTATTTTATTTTTGTGTAGACAATAGATCTGAAAAGTCAGGTAAATTATTTCAAGAAGGTAAGAAAGCAGCTGAAGCAGAAATTTGGAGCTAAAACATCGGATAAATTATTATCCAAAGGCATATTCTTAATGAACATCGGAATAAATGATTATTGGCAACAATTCTTAAAAAACTCAAGCTGTTTTGATACACTTATTTGCAAGAAAGAGTATGTAAAGATGGTTGCAAGCAACATCTCTCTTGTTCTCCAAGTAATTATTTCAAATGCTTTCCTTTTCCTATTTTCTTTCTCTTAATTACGAGGTCTCCAATAAATTAAGTAATGTTCTCAAATCGTACGTTTAAACAAAAAATCTCTAAAAATGTTAGTGTAAATTGATTAACTAAGAGATCATGATGTAACATTTGAGATTTGATCAATTTGAACTAATTATGGAGAAATGATATCAAATAATAGAACAATGTTCAAAAACTAACAATTCTAGTGATTATTTTTGACTCGGTCATAAGAGATGATCTATCTAAAAAGTGTCCAACCGACATCCTTGTACCAATTTTTAATCGAAAATGTGAAATGATTTTGGTGTTAATTTGCAGGAGATATACGAGAATGGTGGAAGGAAGTTTGCAATATCAAACGTAGCACCATTGGGTTGTCTACCACAATCAAGAGCTATAAATCACGGAAAATGTTTGAATCAAGTTTCAAGTGTAGTTAAAATACACAACATTCAACTTGAATTGCTCCTCAAATCTTTGCAACTTGAGCTCCGTGATTTCCAATATCTTTATTTCAATTTGCATGATTCTTTGACTCAACGAATCCATTCTCCTTCTACATATGGTAATTAATTAAGATGTTCGAGCCTCTCTTTCTCTAGCCTCCCATATTTTATTAAAAAATTAATTAATTAAGCACCTCTTTTTTGTTTTGTTTTTTTAATTATACTTGGTCAAGTTACTTTCATTTAAAAAAAAAACAACTTAATTATATATGTTTTTGTGGTGTTGGTGAAATAGGTTTTACGGAAGTAAAGGCAGCATGTTGTGGAGTTGGAGCGTACAGAGGAATGGGAAATTGTGGGGCAAGAGGAGGAAAAGCAAAAAACAAACATTATAAATTATGTGAAGATCCAAATAAGTACTTATTTTTTGATGGTCACCCTACTCAACATGCTGATAGGCAACTTGCTCAACTTCTATGGAGGGGAAAGAACAAGAGGTTCATAAGACCATACAATCTTCAACATCTCTCTCATATTGACCCAAAAAAGTTCAAGAACGTATAAGTCTACTTGTATGGTCATCATGAGATCCATATATCATTGGCTACTTTTAATAAATGATGAATTATACACATATATGCAACGGAAGGTTAACATTTAATAAGTAAAAGGATTTATTGGTTTTACTGTGATGGATCCAGAATCTATTTGAACCTAAAATTTGAGTTTAATAAACCCAATCTTATACAATATGTGTGAAAAAGATAAAAGGATAAAGACAAGTTTTATATATTTTCTTTGAAACGATATAATTTTGATAAGTGAAATGACATGAAACAAATATTATGCCAATTAAAACACATTAGCGATCATGAGCTCAGTCCAACAATATCATTTTCTCTAAATTCAAATTGCAACACTACAGGAAAAAAGATTTTGGAGGCGGCTATATTGCTAAAAAATTCAAGGCTTTATACGAACCTACACCCACCCATGTCAAACATTTCAACAAAAGTTCTACAAATTATTCTCTGAACATCCAATTCTATGCTGGTAGCAATTTTTACTAAATGTGGGTTTTGTTTAAATGTCCATTTTTTGGATACTTTTATATGAACATTGAAATTAATTCAACAACTGTTGAAAAATTAAAGTAAATTCAACTACTGTGCAAAAACTTATGGTAGCTAAAGTGCCATTATATTCCTTTCATAAAAGCATAAAACTGATATTTTAATTATAGCTAACTTTTATTTTTCCTTCAAGGAATTATAGGTAACATTTCTTTGTTAGATTTTCTTTTTCCTTTTATGTCTCTTTTTGGTTTATTCATATCAATTGTTGTTAGCATAGGATTTGAGAATCTTTTTAGGTGGGGGTTTAGTCTCTTCTTGTTTTCAGAAACAACACAAACATTAAAATGGGTGTTGTATATACATTTATAGACTAGTGTTTTACTTTTGTGTAGACAATAGACCTGAAATGTCAGGTAGGTTATTTCAAGAAGATAAGAATGCAGCTTAGGCTTTGTTCTTTATCCGTTATTAGATATTGATTCCATTTCAGATCATCATCATTTAATTCAGTTCAATAAATTCAATAAAATAATTTAATTTAATAGTTTATTATTATTTGTAATGATTATTTATATATACTCGTTGACTTATAACTAAATTAAGATTGAGTTTCACATTTATTTAGAAGGTAATTAATTAATGTATACAAAATAGTGAAATCAGTACACTAGTACGAAACTAATTTATTTTTTCATACTTTAAAATCTGAAAATTTGATTAATTCTAGTTTCACCACTTGGCACATCACATAAACAAAAGTGATTAAAAGACTAAAAAAATGTATTTATAATTAATCCTGATATAGAATTACATTAACAAGAAGAAGAAGAATAGTTTTTTCTTAAAGGAGATAAATGATCTTATAATGGTGAAATAGGTAGGTATGAATTAATCGTGTTGCCGAACAACATAGCTAAATCCATCTTCTTTTTTAGAATTAACATAGCTAAAGCCTTCATTATGCCTGCAGAGTGAAATGCATTGATCTCTGCAAAGGCTCATAGTAGCTCTAGGATTGGATTTACATTGCCCATAACATTCTTCATAACAAGCCCTCTTAATTCCTAATGCTACCTCTAAACTACTCAATGCAACCAACACTAATATCATCATTGCTACCTTCATTTTTTTTATTTTTTTTTGTTTTTAATCTTCTTGAAATATTTTGTTTTTATTTACTCTTCTTCTTATCTTTTTCACCTTTCATGTTCCTGTATATATATTATCAGATAGTATCCTATTTTAGCTAAAATTATTCTTTTCTCTATTTTTGCAATTCCTTGACGTTTAATTTGTGGTTATTTTCAAACTAACCACACATTAAGTTCTCTAGACTAATTTGGCATCAACCTCCATATAAATTTACCACAAACACGAGGAAATATAATCAAGGAAATCAAAACAATTAATTGGTATGACTTTTAAGTGAAAGTGAGTTTCATTTTTTTATTCCATATATGTAAAAGAATTATACATTTTTTGTAAATATTTGAAAGGGATACAATAGTAATTTTTATCTAGTGTTAGAATTAAGGAAGCCAAAAGGAGGGCTAGCTAATTAGCAAAGGCAAAAACCCTAAGCAAACCCCATAAACCTTTCAATTTCTTGCTTCTAACATTCTTAACCATCATCTCATTTTTATCATCATCATCACCGGACCGGAATATAGTAGCCGGTTTCCTCTTATTTTGCCTTCTCTTAATATCTCTCAACTTCATCTCCATCGGAATACTTCCGAACAAAATACTCCATCTTGACCTCTTTGATCTCAAAACATCATATCTTTCCGGTCTCTTTGAAGACCGATAGTCACCGTTTATAACCGGAAAAGATCTGCAACTCTTGAAACGTTTCTCATGCTGATCAACTTGCTCAGCCGAAAAGGAATTCGATTTCAGTTTCACATGATTTCTTGGTGGAATTAGCTTTCCGCAAAAGATTATATCATTCGAAGGATAATGATTAGCAGAAGAGGCAGTGAAATCTTCGCTGAAGAACTCGAAAAGATTGTCTTGTTCGAACGATGACGTTTCGTGTTCTCTGGAAGAAGAGAAAGGGTTGTTAAATGGAAGGTCTGAAAATGAGAGTCTGTGTTCTTCTGAATCATCATAATCTTCCATGACTTGATGTTTTAGTTCTTCAGGATTCAAATCATTGGTAACCATCGTTATTGATTAGCTAAAAACAAAGGGGGAAAAAGTGAGTGATATACAATGGAATTAATTAGGAGAGGGTTTTGGATTTTTTTTGTGTGGCTTGATGTGAGAGATGAAGGGATCAACTAGTTCAGAATATTTATACAAAGCTAGAAAGAACCAAGTCAAGTCAAGTACTTTTTGTTTGTTTTAAATTCATGAAAAATGTCACTCTTCTTTTTGCTTCTAGAAGACCAATACAAAGTATAGGAAAATTTGAACGATTGATATTTAATGTATTTTTTCTTCTGCTTCCTTAGGACGGCCTTTTTGCTTGCATTAATTAATTAATTAAACTGAACTGCCAATTTATAGAATTTCGCATCATAGTTATAGACACTACATACTTTTGACCTTTTCTGAAAGTGATGAAAAAAATGAAAATTAATTTTTGACTTGGGTTTCATTTCAACTTGACTTGATTGGCAATTGACAAATATATCGCTCGGTCAATTATGCATTGTTATTATTATTACTATTTTTTCAATTATTATTTAGTGTGTCGAAATGTTGATCCAATATTGACTTAGGACTCACTATTCATTTAGTCAATATTTGAGCAGAATAACTTATTTCTCTCTCAAAAGTTTAGCTTTTCTTATAAGTTAGGAAGAATTGTTTTTCCTAAAATGTTTCAAATTGTAGCTTTTTCTAAGTTGGGAGTGATTTACTTTACGTTCGATGTGTACATCAAAGTACTAAATTGTTGTCACGTAATACTTTAACCAATAAAATTTTAACACCGTACAATTAGCTAATAATATATATAAAATTTTAGATATTAAAATAAAAATCATAAACCCTAAATTATAAACTTTAGACCTTAAATTAAAAACACACGGTATTAACCTATACAAAATGTTATTAAATTATTGACCTGGCGTGCAGACTATGTGATAATGTCGGGTATTTTAAAAGTTATCCTAAATTGGACTTCACTTTCATCCCAAACTAGCCAGTTTTGGATTTTTGTAAAAGCTTATTTAACACGAAATTACTTACAGCTAATATGGCCATGTTCGGTATTTGCTTTTCCTAGAACCAAAAATACGTTTCTCAGCTTTCCCACATGAAGTCATGTCAAACCACGCTATAGAAATGTAAAAATTGCAATGAGAATAACATTCTGAGAGTAAATTTAAAGTTAGTCAAATACCACAAAGACTTGAGTTGATTTTGAAATGGCAATAGAAATTTCTGCCATGTTTTAGAAATTTGAGATTTTACTATATATATATATATATATCTGGCATGGGTGATGGGATACGTCAAATTTATGAATCCCAAAAAGCTTGCATATATGACGTGTCACCAAATTATAGATTTTGATATACAAATGACGTAATATATTAAAATGGGTTATCAAATTTTAAGTTTAATTTACAAAATGACCTAATATATTAGGCAATTTCAAAATTTCTCTTTAGAAATTTTGATAAATTTGGTACTTATATATCTCTTTTTACTTTTGAACTCTCATGTTTTTATACTTCACGTGGGCGGCTCCTCCACATATAGAGGACTCAGAGCATCTTTAGTGAAGAGAACTCTATCAATATTCTTAAAATTGGTTAAAGAGTCCACCATAATAAAAAAAATTCCACCTTTCGAACACATGTCATTCATGGACTTCTCCTCATTATTTTTTATCATTAATATTCCTATGTAGCTTGTTCTCAACTTTGAGAACATACTGTTGAAAGAACAAAAAAAATTCACCATTGGAACAAATGTCTTCTCCTTAAACAGTAAAAGAACACCTAAAATACATGTCATTGGAGTTGCTCTCACTTTCTATATTCTAATTTTTTGTTTGACAAATCTAAAAATATAAAAAGATTTTACAATGTATCTAATATAGGGAGGGTATGATATGTTAAGTCTATCAAGCAGTTTAATCAATAGCAATTTAATATTATTTAATTAATTAGTAAACTTTTAGTTAATTGTTAATATAAATTCTAGATCCTAAAATAAAAATCGTAGACCATAAAACATAAACTCAAGACTCTAAATTATGAACCTAAAATGCTAATATATATGACATGTTATCAAATTATAGATTTGGGGTACGAATGACGTGGTATGCCAGACATAATCTAAAATTTCTCAAAAATATAATATTGTTTTGAAAATACTAAATTAACATGTACCTGAACAATTTTGAACCAAGTGATACGATTATTATCAACTCATACCATCAATCACATTGTTCAGTTTGAGATATTGAATGTGCTTTTTAGATGGATCCCCAGTAAAAATAGATGCACACTCAACGGAAAGACTTAATTTCAACTAGGTTGGCACCAAGCCGACACTACTAAACAGAGAACCGATATTATTAAAAAGAAAAGAAAAATACAAAGAAGAGAAAAAACAACGAAACAAAGGAGAAAAGGCAAAAAAACAAAACAACTAATCCTAAGATATTTACAATAGATCTAGCGAAATCTGTAATTTAAACAATTTGAACGTTTACATTATCATTTTATTGAAATATTATGAAAATAAAGTTTAAGATTCATAACATTATTATAATTCAAAAATAATATATTTTCATCTATATATTCTTCGCTAATGAAGAGAGACCTATTTAATAATAAATGAATATGAAAATGTAATTGATGCTAAAAAAACAATTCTATAATGATCTGAGTCTAATTGAAGTATTGAACCCATCAATGAAAAATTTGAAATATAAAAATGAGTATTGATAAAAAAAGAAAAAATGTATATCAATATAACGCTTTTAGGTGTATGCTATGGTCACTTTGTTTTGCCCTTATTTTGTTTATACTTTGTCTTTTTCACCATTAAATTAGTTTTTAACCCATGATCCAATGGTTGACAAAACAAAGTAATTGTTACTTTGTGAAAAACAAAGTGACCATAGAATATCCCACGCTTTTATTGGTGGATCAAATAGACCAAGTCTATTACAGAATTTTTAGAAGAAAATAAAAATAGAGTTGAGAGAGATGGATCTAAAAGGATAGAATGGTAAACTCAGTCTCCATTAACTCCCATTTTAAACGACTTTGACTTTTGGACTAAATGATTTTTTCTCTTTTTACAACAAACAGAGATGATTTTTAATGAAGGGAAATGAATGTCAACTAAACTAATAAAAATGCCCTTATTTTATAAATTCACAATATTCATTTTTTCTTTTTAGCTTTCCTACGACTGCCAAATGGCAACTTAAACTATCTGAACTACGAGATTATTTAACTTAAAGATTAATATATATATATATAACTAATTGTCTATCGTATAGTTTATAATTGCAACTTGTAAATTAAGTGAACTGCGAAATTTTAGTGACATTGTCCATTATTAAATTGAAATCATAAACTATATTATGAATGTTACGTTTTTTATAATTGAGTAAACTATGATCATTATCTTTAACTTAAAAGTCATCTATATCTTCAAAATGTTTTTAAATTGAAAACTCAAACACATCAAAAGGAGCCATGAAATTCCTTTCTTTGACATTGCTTGATTATGAATTCATATATTATTGATTTTCAAATTCATAATCAACATTTTAGAAATTTTCATGAAATGCTTGAATATCAAAAGTGAAATTCCTATAATGAGAATGGTAATGTTCTTCAAAAGAGATGGTTTTTTCCAAAAAATAAAAAAAAAACTAAAAGAGAAGAAGACGTGAAGTTCCTTTTTTTTTTGCAAGAAAAAAAAGAAAGAAAAGGTGTTTGAAATATTAACTTAACTGCAATATATGAATATGGGCTTTTAATAAAAACAATAAAAGAAATTAACAGAGTGATAAAAGAAGACATACATTAATTGTGAGTGTTAAGTAAAAAGTGAGGTTTTGCATAAATTCTTTTTGAAATCCCAGTACGGTCCAGACCGAGCCCATCTAGATTAACAATATCCATTGGGTTTGGATTGAACATTCTTGAATAAAAACCAATTGAATCCGGTTAAATTTTGGTGATTGTAAGTCAATGTTGGACGAATTAGAGAACCATTGTTTCTCCTTGATTTGTTTACATATCGGTGAACTAGTCTGCTCATACTTTAGCTAGCATAGTTAATTTTATGTCTGATCAGGGATTGTGGTTTATTCACCGTCGCAGTTTCCATTGTATATTGTTCTTTCTCTTTGAGTAATCTATTTCTCTCTTTTGTCGGGAAAAAAATCCAATTAAATGTGGAACATGTCTAATTACAAAAACAGAAAATTAGACTCAAGATTTTTCTATTTATAAAGAAGTTTCATGTTTCAAAAGTTTATAAATTAAATTGAAGATTTTTCTATTTTTAAACACAAATTTCACACCACATGATCTTCAACTCACCCCATGATCTTCAATGTAGACAACTCATTGTATAGAATTACAATTCACAGTGATGATTGCTAAAACTACTTAGAATCAGGACCAGTTTTAATACAATGAACACTTATTTGACAGTACTAAATCAAGTACAAGATGTAGGATCTGAAAGAAAAGGAATGATTATATATACTAATAAACATGATACTAAAAACCCACAAAATATTTTGGTTAAAAGAAGAGTTTTTAAGAGTTCAAACTAGGATCAGATGTACTAGCCGATCAAGCTTAAAGCTTATACAAAAAAACAAAACTCCTAAATCATATGTTTTTCATATCAGGAGATCCTTGCCTACTTGGAACATAACAACTCAACAATGGTATGATGAGAAAACCGTGAAAAGTTCAATAATCTTTTAGAAACTTTAAGCGCAAAATCAGTTCCACGATGATCTTCGAATAATATGATGACCATCTTTTCCAATACTCTTGCATTAGGCCTAGACATAAATAGATGAGAGCAATTTTATCTCTAATGTCTAAAATGTTGTAATTTTCTTTTAAGTTGACAGTTAAAGAACAACTTTTCGGTCTTATGGACAAAATTAAGTAAATTGTGAGACAGTTAAGAAAAACATCTTCCTAAGTAATGAACTTTATCATTGGCATAACATACGTGAACTTTTTCTAAGTAATTAAAACGTCTTATGTCCCATTATCTCCATATCTGTTGCGGGTCGAGGACTACACCAATTTAATCTGGTTCGGCGTACATCCTCGTCGACCGCAAGACTTGGAGCATGAAGTTTTTGGGCACCTTACCTCTTAGGTAAGTGAAGTGAAGGCTCTGCAATTTAAATTTTAGTAAAAGAATCAACGAGATAGAAGATAAATTTTTATCTTCAAAAACGATTCTACTTTGCGGTTCAGAAAATCTTAGACTGAAATTCATAACAACAAAGAGACAAAAAAAAATCAATGATTTAATTTCTTGAATAACATAATATGAATTTCAATAAACAAATCTACGAAGGGAAAAAAAGAGTCTAACCAATGTTGATTTTCTATTATGATTTTGTTTTGCGTTAAGAAATTCTTTAGAGAAAGACGAAATCATAACATCAAAACAACAAAATACTAATCAAAACATGTTGGAGTCTTGAATATCTCAATTCATAACATCAAAATTCCACACTATTTCTGCATAACAATTTGCTAGACCGGAGCAATTTTTCCTCTTCCGATTATAATTGAGAAGAAGATGAAGTCCATATCAACAAAAAGAATCAAAAGAAACTGCAACATATTGCTAAATAAATTGAAAATGATAAAAAAAAGAAAGAAATATAAAAGAAGAGAGGTTTTTAGGAAAAGAAGAAGAAGGAAATGTAGGAGATATAAAAAAAAGGAATTATTTTTTATCCAAAATAAAATAAAAAATATTTCTTTTGTTTTTGGTAACATACAAGTCTAGCTAAGAATATGTCTATTCACTCGCAAAATCAGGGCAAACCACAAAGCTCGATGAGGGTTTACAATGGTATTTACAAATTATCTATTAATAAAAGCTAAATTTTGATGTAGTGAGGACTCGAACCTCAAACTTTTCAAGCAGAAGATGAGTGCTTTACTACTAGAATCAATTCTTATTGACATAAAATATATTAAATTAGCAGTTGTGGTGTTTCCTGACAGAAGTATAATGGTCTTACTTATATTTAAGTTTTTTTGAAGATTTGAAAAAGTTGTATATATTGTTATCAATTACGAATTCTAAAGTAATTTACCAAAGAAAAAACATAATCTTTTTTTATGGGCTTACATGGACCGAGGTTCAGAGTTATTTTTGAAATCTCAGTCCAATCCGGCCTGAAAATCTAGATTAACAATGCCCATTGGTTTTAGATTGAATATTCTTAGATAACATATGCTTGATTTGGTGGCAGTCCTTTTTCTTTTGGAATAAAAGTTTAGGTAAAGGTAGGCTTTTAAACTTGGGCAAATCATAAATCTTGATGAGCATATACATTAAAATGCACAGATTACTTATAAATAAAAGATAAATTTTGACGAAGCGAGTATTTGAACCTCAAACATTCAGCTAGTGAACGAATGTATTAACACTTAAACAAACTTTTTCCATTAAATCATATTTCTCCAAATATTTTGTAGCTATAATTTCTTTTTGGTATTTTTTAAGAAAAAACGTGAGATAGTTATAACTTTAATGAAACTTATATCTTTATAATTGAATTTTTCTTTTACCATTATTGTAAATAAAGGTCGTCTGATCTGACTAAAAACTCAAACTCGAGTATATCCAACTTTGACCGACTTAACTGTTTAAACCTGCCTAGGCACTTAAAATCCGACTCATCAAATAATTTCATGACTCCTCGTCACCAATTAACCTCAGAGAACCTTAGTCGTCTAACTAGCACTTAACGTCTTTTACTGCACATACGTTTTACAGATTTTTAAATTACAAAATCTTTAAAAGAATGTATACTTTTCTAAAAGAAAAATTGTAAATTAACATCTATCAGTTAATTACATGATGTTTATAGGAGCAAGTCCTTTCTAGAAGTCTAAAAAATGTTGCCCCCAATTTACGTGCCTTCTTTTGTTACTACTATCCTGTCCTATGTGATACATAATAATAAAAATATACAATTAAAACCTACTAGAACCCTTCATAAACTCTTATTATGTCCCTTTTTAATCTCTACTATCTAATTTCCTTCAAACTTTGCTTAAACGCAACGTTCAATCTCCGCTCCATAAATTATTATCCAATTCAAATCCAGCATATTTAATCATAATTTTCTTGTCTCTTCTTAATTAATCCATACATATATATATATACACATCTAATCTCAAACCATGAACTTCAACAGTTAATCCAGTATTTCACTTATAATATCATTTTGACGAATTGCTAAAATGATTATTGACTATGATGAAGATTTTCCCTCACTATCCGACCTTCCTCTTCATGATATTCGCCAAGAAATTGATTTCATCTCATCTTCTCACATCACTGCCAACCAAGATTTCTTCGAATTTTCCACGAGCACGAATTCATCAATATCCTCATCGGAGAATAATGATCATCTTATAGCAGATGACATTATTTTCTGTGGCAAAATCATACCGACCTCCAAGAGAAATATACTAGAGCATGAGAAATTCATGCCAACCTCCAAGAGAAATATACTAGAGCCCGAAAAATTCTACTATACTCCTCAAGTAATTCGTCATGCCAAAATTACGATGGAAAGAAAGGAAGAGAGTGCAAGTAAAAGCGTAATACGTGGCAGGATGCCGGATAGTCCAAGGAAACATAGAATTTTATTTGGGTTGCCGGCGAAGATTCCAACAAAGATGAAGCTGAGTGATATTAAGGAAAGGCAAAGCCGGTTGGCTCCGAAGACTCAAATGTTCCCGACGGATGAAACGAATGGAGATAGCAAAAGGGGGAATAGAATGGGTTTAATTCGGAAACCTCGGCTTCACATATGGGGATTGGCCAAGGCTTCATTTAGTTGTTTTCCAATACCAAATAAACCTAGTGTTCATCACTAATATATTTAGGTAAATCCACTGGCGGAGCAATTGCTATGTACACAATAATACTTAGTTTGTATATATTTCTTTTATTTAAGAATTATGTGTTGTAACTGTGTATATATATAATGCTTTCATGCAGTGGTTCATCCAGAAATTACGTGATGGGTATAAAGTTTTTTAAAATTGCCAATTAAGCTTTCAATGTAAAGGGAAACTATTGATAAGATCTCGTACAATTGAAATAAAATTTAATTCAGTTTTTTTTGCCTTCTACCCATAAAAGGCATAATAAACAAATGATCGGTAAATCATATATTTTTTTTGTACTTTTACATAGGCATAAAACTAGTTACGGTCCATTTTTCAGCATCTATTTCGGATCCACATCCTTTCTTCTGCATCTACATGACACTTTCAAAAACTAACGAAACACCTTATTCATTGCATGGGCAAATGATCTTTTAACAATGGCAATACCATAACCAAGTAGCCAGGACGGGATGGCGAGTTGCGACCTGCCCCTAAACAAAGATGACTAGTACTACTACTAATAATAATTTGTAGTTAAATATATGAATACAAATGGGGAGGGAGTGTCTCAAGTGTTAATAAATTTATGCCAACTTGGTGGACAGAGGAGATGAGTGCTGAAATAGTATAATATGGTCAAACTGACTTTTCCAATTTGAATTCAGCATATCAAACTTGGTTTTTGATTAAGTTAGAACAAATCACATGTCTCTATGAGGTCAGGGTATACATTAGTTAGGATTTACATATTACCTATCAGTTTTAAATAAATTTTAAACAATGATGAATCCAACCTCAACATTTGAAGCAAAAGATAAGTTAATTTAAACTAGAGCCAACTTTTATGGGGACAAATTAGTAAGAGCTTGGTTAGCCAAAAAGGAAACTACATATATGTAAATGTACCAGAAAAATGGTCCAAAAACAATTTAATTTTGAGCTCAAAGAATTCATCATTCATACCTTTCCCCCCAATGAATGCTAATTAGATTCACTTGTATAAATTATAATCATGCTCTTTTCTCTTTTGTATAGAATATTAATCTGATTTCCCTAATTAGGCATCAAACCTAAAGAAGCCTTAACCATAGCATTGGCATGGCTACTTTGGCACCCCAAAATCCTAACCAAACTCCACCATTTACTTTTCTCACTTCTACTACTCTCATAACTCTCAATATCTTCCATTGCATCATATTTCAAGCTACGACGCATTTTTCCGTCGCTAATCATCTTGCTCTGCCGTGTCTTTATATCCTTCAGCTCCATCTCCCCTTTGTATCTTCCCATTCCAAATGCAAACAAGTACCATCTTGACCTCCTCCGTCTCCCTCCCTTTTTCGCCGCAAAATCCTCCTCCTCGGTTGATTCGGGGAATGTCTTACTTTCCGCTTCCATCTTCACCGATGTGCTTCTTGGAATGTTAACCGAGTAGGAATATTTCCAAGGAAATATAAAACTCTTGCTGACTGTTTTGGATTTACCAATGGAAATTATTGAATCCGTAGCTTCTTCTCCCTTTTTTTGATCTTCTTTATATGGAATCATTTTACCACAGAAAATGATGTTATCTTTAGGATAAGCAGAAAGTGTAGCACTAAAATCCGAGCTGATGAACTCAAAATCGAATATTTCTTGATCGAAAGTGGAGCTTAACCGATCTTCTTGAAATGAACCATCAGAATCAGAAACACTATTCAAAGCGAGATCGCAAAGAGAAAGCGTATCTTCATCTTCTTCTTCTTGAACTTTATTTAGTAGTCTCCATTCTTGTAAATCCATGGAAATGAATAAAGAAGAAGAAGGGTTGGTTTTGATATTGTTGAAGTGAATAGCAAGTGACAAATAATATATATGATGATGAAAATAAGTATGTGCCCTTAAAGAAATGGTTATGGCTGGCTTCTAGAGGACCAACAAATTGAAGAAAAGTATATACTAGTACCATAAATTAAAGAAAAGTATATAGTTTAGTACCATAAAAATATATGGGTTTCTAGAAGAGCAGGCGGTCGTAAGTACTAAAATAGTATGAATTTAATATCATATATGGGTTGTTAATAATCATATTAATTTATTTGTCATTTTAGTAAATTCTAGATGGAATGATTGACTACTCTAATTAATCTCAATTTTGCAGTCCCTAATTCAAAAAAATATCAATTTAGCAAGTTCCTTTAGCGGAATCAAGTTGGTACCATTTCATTAGTTGAGATCAAAATGATATTTCTCAAAAACACTAGGATCATTTTGATACTTTTACCCTTAAATCAATGCTACCACCATATAATTTGTTGATTAAAATTGGTCCTCAAAAATTTAAGACCATCAAATTAGCATCTAGTTTTTTTACGTAATAAGTGAGTTTATTTTTATTATTCCTAGTGTTTTGGTAAAATGGATGAGTGAAAAAAATGAGAGGATGAAAGTAACATAGGGATTTACGTAGGGTTAATTTGTCTTGATGGGTTGAGCTCTAGTAATGGTAGTTAGTTGGGTAGGCCATTTGTCTGTTAATAGTTAGCCTATATTTGAAAACTGGAATAAGTCCAAAAGGGAAGCCGAAAGTAGACTTCATTTTTTGCGTAACACTTCATTTAGGTCCCACTCACTAATTGGCAGCTCTATGCTACATTTACGTACATGTTTTTGTATATTCCACGTTTTCAAATTATACAGTAAAAGCACATCTTAATTAAGTTAATGTGAAATTTAATTCATTTTATTCTTTCATAATTACTCGGGCGCTCTTCACTCTAACTTTCTATTCTGACTCTACCCACTACAAACCGTGCCGCTACAAAACAAATCTAAGTTTATTTCCTTCCATACAAATCACACAATAACTTTAGTTCAATGCAATCAAAACATATGTAAATGTTTCAATATTCCAAACTATATAGCTAATGAAAGTTTTTATGCTAAAACACAGCTACGACATCGTATACTTCTTGATCCATGTTCTTTTTGACTGGAAAAATCCGAATTGAATTGAATTTACTGAATGTCTCAAATTTTGCTGTATCTACTGACATAACTGAATTTTATTGAACTAAAATAAATCATTCAATGGGCAATTATGTGTCTTACATGTCTTTCAGAATTAAAAATTGCAGACCTAACTTCTAATTGATTAGACCCAAATAAAATTCAAAAGTTGTAATTGAAGAACCATCTATACATTCATCCATCCTTGCACAAAAACAAACAATGCTCACGTAAATCTATTTTAGTAATGACATGTTGAAGTCAACTCCAATCCACTACCACCAATAAACTAAACTCATCTCAATTCAGCATTATGAAACAAAACATAAATTCGTTTCACGATTTTGTATAAATTTTATCAAATTTAGTGACATCTACGTCTGACCTCCCCATATTCAACTCATTTCATTATCTTAATTTTCGTAATTAAGTAATGTTAATTAGTTTAAACTTTAAGCTGGGAAATGTAGCCACCTAAACATTAATTAAAAACATAATATTTTTCATAACCATCTTGTTTAAAACAAGTGCACACTGTGCGCAACAGAAAATAACAAATTAGTCAGGCCTAATTAGGATTGATTTTCTTCTTTCTGCTGAGTTCAACAACGAAAAGTAACATTGACGAAAACTTCGATTTTGACTTAATTTTGGCAAAATTTCAAATAATTGTTTCTAACACTGAAATTAATGGATGCAAACACAAAGTACAGTTACTCTGCAACGGATCTCCAAAATTCTGTTTATCCGAGAGACGAACTGAAACAGTTCACTGTGGAAAAACTCGTCAAAAAGGATGCATGTCCGCAAATTTCTTTTAGTCTAGTCCTCATCTTTCAGTATATACTTCAATTTTAATCTGAATCTGCTTATGCATTAACTCACGTTTACTTTGGACTGTGGCTTTCCTTTCGGTTTCTTCTGCTCCATGTCACTGGAGAAAGAATTACAACTTTATTACCAAAAAGTCCAGCAATATTTCAAGTAATAATACAGGAGAGAAACAGAGATCGAAATGGTCACTAGAAATAATTGAGTTCATCTAACGTAAATAATTGAAAATAAATTAAACTTTTGATTAATAACGCACCGTGTATTTTTTCTACTTGTAAACAGATTTCTAGAGGCAGACCTCTCGACGAGACTTTTGTAATATTGTGTAAAGGGCATGCTGCTACTGCAATTCTCAAGCTGTAGGTCACCAAAATTAAATTGAGTACATTCTTAGAAAAAAAAAAAAGCATAACTTGTTAGTGTAAAGGCAAGGAAAATAAGACATACCTGGATAAATGCTTCAACAGATTGCTCGTCTTTTGGTGAAAAAGAAACTTCATCTCTCTTTTTGCGCACAAACTCCATATTTTGCTCCACCTATTTCACCAGAAAGACGGAACGGACAGAAGCGTAAAAGATATGCCGAGACGAAACATCACAAATTCTACTTCATACATTTTAATTATTTAAAAAAGCACAACAGCATGTCTAAAAAAAAGCAATGACAAAATATTGAGACCTTACAAGAAATATACAAATAAGAAAATTAGAATTTATTTTTTAAAAAAAATAAAAATTAGTAATCATGGCATCCATCATATGGAAGAAACTAGAGACCAAAAGTAGCTTTCACGTTTAAAGTGACCTGAATTTAGAAAACAGGATTATTTGCCAATATTAAATTATGCACCTGATCGATAAAACGCTTCACCGTACGTCGAAAACTCTCAATCGTACTCATCTCGTGGAATTTCCTCAAACGAAGAAGCGGTAAAGTTGCCACCTCAGGGAAAGATACATGATAGCTCCACTGAGCAAAGTGCACTGCTAGTAGCTCAATGGTAGAAAATATACATGCTTCCTGGAAGTTACGAGATTTTAGCCAAGGTTTTGGCAACTGCAAAAGGAGCATCCAGAGTTATTTTTAGAAGAAAAATGAAAACTGCTCACAACAAATGAAACCTATTTAGAAGAAAAAACAAGAGAATATACCACATTGGGTAGACAAAGATGTCATTCAAGTCCTATAAGGAAGCCAACCAGAGTTGAAAACATATATTAACACGAGAAGTAAAAAGTTGTAGTCACCAACCTTCACAGAAGATGAAAAACTGAAATCCTTTCCCTGCTTCTTCACACCCTTGTCAATTTTGTATTCCAAAATATCCATTGCCAAAGAAACAATGGGAATAAAAACCCCACTTGAACTAGAGAGATGATTCAGCCACTGAACACATTTAACTCTTAAAGGCAAGTATCTTGGTCCTGGAAATAAAACAGCTACTCCATTTATGATCTGGGTGATCATAAAAAGCAACGGCTGAAGATCATAATCACGGAAGTTCACCGATATAAATGAAACCCAGACCTCAATGCAGTTAACATACTGCCAACTACATATCTTCTCAAGTGCTTCCTGAATACAACAAGAAGAAAAGAATGACAATAATTCTTTATATATGGTTAAATAAAATGCGAGACGCCTTTTCTTAGGCTGAAGGGCAAGGAGTCCGAAACAAACAAAACACGGGACCAAGGGCAAAGCTCAAATACCTTCTTAGTTCGTAGGCCCTGTTGTAATATCACAGTAAGTTGTTGCATAGAAACCATTGCCTTGTCAAATGATTTCTGAATATCTAAAGAACATAGCTGAACAAAAGAATCCTTTAAGAAATCCATATGCTTAAATAACACTGGCTCCACAAACTTGCAGCAGCCAATGAAAGCGCTGTATGCTTTAACCAGACAGACTTCGTAACAACTTGAGTTACATGCAGCGGCCACATCCCGAATTACAAGAAAAGATTGCAATGATAGTCTCTCTTCACCTGTCGCCCACAAGTGAACTGATGTCTGCATCCATTTCAAGTGTAAGTTGGTTTCTCAAAATAACAACTCAGCGAAAGTTTAAGCTTTTGTTAAACTACAAAAATTGCAGATCTAAAGACAGATATGTTTTCAATTATACAACTACATGATTCTAGGAACACTACAGTTATCTTCAGTTCTTACTTGCATCAATAGAAAAAGAACTTATATATCTACGCACCTTGACGAGTCTTTGCAACAAGGCAGGAAAAGCAGCAAAAAATATTATTGAACCTTTGAGTCGGGTTAATATGAAGGATAATATCTCAGAGTCAGACACCTCATTGAGGAGAAATAGGGTACTCCTGAGATAGGATTTTATAAATGGCTTTACAGTTTTCCATTTTGAAGAATTCTTTAGACCCAAAACGGCCTCCTTCCTTTCATTTGAGACTGATATGTCCAACAATTTACGGAATGTATTATCTGCCTCAGTAAGCATGAACATCAAAATCTTGCTAAAAGCTGAGCCATCTTTAAGAACATTGGATGATCCAGTTCCATAATGACATGCAGTCCTGTATCCATTTAAAAGTTTGATAAGGGCAGGGATATTTTGCTGTTTTGTCACTAGCTGGTGTAAACAATCAACTGTGGAACTGCTCAAGAGAGTGCCCGATTTGATTATGCCATTTTCATCCACCGGCTTTTGGTCATCATCAGAAGACTCATCTTCATCTGAATACTCCTGCAAATTAATAGATATTTAGGGGTAGAAAAATCAATACCAGGAAGAATAAATTAGACTGCTTATGATAAACTTTACAGAGATCAACATGAATATTTTTAAGTCTTAAATGATCTGCGCTTCCCCACTAGCTGCAAATACTTCCCTCTCTTAAACATGATATCAGACAACAGGAAACAACAATTACTCTACACACTCTAGTCTGTAGACATAGGCCGACATATATGTAACTGCATCAATGTCCTAATTTACATATGGAATTCTCTTATCTCAGTATGCATCAACCAGATACTAGCCATAGAGCTGAATTTCAAGTCCATGTAATGGTGATTTTCCTCAAATACTTATGCACACCACCCGTAAGTTATACCTTCATAACCTAAGGGCTAAAATAGAATTCAAACCCAACACATGTGAAAACTAGACGCAGTTGGTTAGGTACATGGATCCAAAAGCTTGAATATCCACCATCTAGGTCAGCTGGACAAGAAGTTCAGCAAGACGGCAATTTCACTGAAAATATCAACACCAAGTGGCACCGACTGACTGAACATATGCTCAGAGAAACAGTGTTTCTGTTGGTTTGGACATGTCTTATGCAGCTAAACAAACTAAAGGGAGCTACTAGCAGTATCAGACCCTTCATTGTTGCTTATTTAGACCCAAAACTCAAAACTAATAGCACAACTTTTATAAACTTCTCTCCCTCTCTGTGTGTTTTGACTCGAATTAGAACTCAATTATCCTAATATGGTCAGTTACAAGTTCATAGGTCTACATAAAACAGAAAGTCATTTCAGGTGCCCCTTTCAATTTCATTTCATGTCAACCAAACCACCTCTAACTTCTTGTTGATGCACTTCTCTCCATCCAAAACTATTTCTCTTATTAGCTTTTCCTTGTTGGTCTCAAGTTTCAAAATTTCATTTGTAATTATAATTATCTTCTGAGAGATTACATTTCTAAAAAAAATTAAGCAGTTTTTTCAAATTTTGAAATAATTAATTGCAAATTCGGATGAAACTTGTACATGAATAAGGGAGTATATTATTCAGGCAGAAAGATTCTCGTTAACTTACATTTTCCTCATCTCTAGATACTTTAAGGCGGTTACTATTGCTCTCCAAAAACTTCGAAAAGCCTGGGTCCTGAAAAATGCCAAAAGAAATACATAAAAAAAACAACCAGAATATCCAGGGAAAAAACTGCCAGTTGCACAAGATTCAACAAAAATATAACCAGAAAATCTAGAGGAAAAATTTACAAGATTATCACCTTGTCTTTCAACCTATCCAATTTTTTTCTGTTTTTCATAAGCTCTGAACGAATTTCCTTGTTCTCAACAGATGAAGCATTACCAATACTGTCATCTGCATGAAATTTCTTACAATATGAGCATATAGAAATGGAAGGATTAATACACGGATAAGAAATGGACGACGCTGTCGAACTTGTTACAATGTACTCACCTTCCATGTAACCCCCACTTTCAGTTTCATCCATTTGATCGCTTCGTTCCTAATCACTTAACCAAATCATCAATGTTAGAAAAGCCTAGTAGAAAAACCAAATCAGATTACCCCAAAAGAATGTGGGCATAAGATATTTCAAAACCTCTGTCAGATATCCATCACTGTCTGAATCATCTGCACCCATATCATTGTCATCGTCACCAAATATTGCTTCAAGAGGAGTATTTTCAATATCTCCAAATTCCTGGATTCTGAAAACAAAACATAGAAACTTAATGCACCTCATTCATGATGATTCAACCAAACAATTCCCCCAGGGAATACAGATTGCATCAAATGCACGATACAAAAAAAAACAATGCTTGCTCAAAGTAAATATGATGTTCATACTAATAAGGTTGTTGCTTGGATTATGGTTTTAGGAGGTTCATTAAATGGAGATTAATTATCTAACCTTGCTTGGATAGGAGTTCAATAGGAGGTAGGTTTTTTGAAAGGTTAAATGGGGTTAGAAAACCATGATTTACACCCTAATTCAGGGATCCGGATGTTTTGTAAATAACATCCCCTCCCCTCCCCTTTTTAATGAACCTCCTCTGACCCCATCCGAGCAAATGATACTAGCTTGAATGGGTATGTATTTTTAGATACTACATTTGGGGAGCAATACCGTGAGTAAAAATACTGAATTGAACCAAAGTTTTACTATTCTGACCGAATTCGACCAAAAAAATCAAAATTTTCCTCAAATTCAATATTTTTTTTCTCGAATATTCAATTCAATCCCAATGATATTCTTTCGTCAAATCATACAAAAAGGCAACAAAACAACTGAGAAATAACTTTTACCTCCCAATCCCATTAGGCAGCTGCTGCATTTCATCTTCTGGTTCCTCAGCTTTACGCGGAGGCCCATTCTCTACAGTAACACGAAAACATAAAATCAGCTACAGACAATTAAAAACTATATACTAAATAACCGCTGTAAATCGCATAAAACATACTCTTAGAAATTCTCTTTTTAAATACAGCCTTGTTTTTCCGCTGTTGTTTGTGTACTGACTGAAGATTCTTCTTTGCGAACTTTCTTGCCTTCTTTCCGAGCTTCCCCATTTCGTCAAAGTATCAAACTTATCTCAACAAATACATAAAAAATTAGGTTTAATTTGAATTTGAAGATATTAAAACAGAGAAATTTTATAGATTAAAGAATCATAAGAACATACCAGAAGGATTTTGGAACAACTTTGCTGAACGAAAAAGCTAAAACCCCCCGAAGTAGCAGTTAGGGTTTATGGAGCGAATTAAGAGGAAACATACGGTGGACATTGCGCTAATGGGCCGGCATTGGAATATGGATGGGCCGATATTTAGTTGATGGCCCAGCTTAGGTAAATTATGATAGACTAGCAACGGATTTTTCTATAATTACATAACAGTTACTTTATTCATTTTCATTATTGGATAAGGGATATGAACTTTTACAAAGCATTTGTCACTTTGTCCATTTTCTAGGGATATACCATGGTGAACTTTTTGTAAAAGTTTATTGAAACCTATGCAGCTATACTGAAGTATGCAAGTTTCACCACTTAGGTGAATTTTGGATTTCACCAAATTTTACATGAGTTCCACCAAAAAATTTACAAGAATTTCACCAAGAGAAACTCTTGTGGAACTTAATAAAAAATTTTGTCATGGGAGTGTATAATTCAAGTAAAACCTTTGGTTGTAATTTTATGAAAACTGTAAGACATTTGTGGAGCTATTACTTATAGTGAAACCTTTCTGGGGATTATTTTTTTGCCTTTTTTAGTGTTGGATTGGATAAGATATCAATTGTTGGATTTCTTGACTTTTTTCTGTTATATTATTTTAGTTAACTCTAATTTAACTTTTGGTGATACTGACTTGCGCAGTTCTACCAAATTGTATAGAGTTTGACCAACGTGAAACTTTGGATTCCATGAGGTTTTTACGTAATATTTCTAAAGTTTCACCACCGAACATGAGTTCCACCAAAAAATTTACATAAAGTTTCACCAAGCTGAATATCTTATGCTTGGAGAAATTATTGTGGAAGTCCATAGTTTTAGTGAAAACCTTAGTGACACTAATGTGGAACACTGCAAGTTCAGTGAAACCATGGTGAAACTTGATAAATATAATAGGAAACTATCATAAAATGTTCTCTGCGTAACTGTTGCCAGATATGTGTAAAGCAAAAACAGAAAAAATATTTTGAATAAATCTTAGTTGAGAATGTTTAGGGAGATATGATTTGATAGGTTTTGTGATCCATCTGAGATAAGGGACATCCTCAATTGAGCAATATTTGGAAAAAGAATAAAATACAATTAGAGATAAAGGATTTGGTAAAGACTAAATTTTGTCTCGGCTTACAAATTGAGCATTTAGAAAATGAAAATTTTGTTCATCATCACTACAGAAAAAATCTTCAAACTATATTACATGAGACAAAATACATTTATTCATTGTTTGATCTCTTGATGGAAAAAATCCTCGAGAGTATGGTGCTTATTGCAATATCCACACTAATATATCTTGCTAACAAATTACATGTCTTATAATCAATTTGTTATCAAAATTTAAGAACAGTCCAGGTTTCATTTTCTTCGACTTATCAAAATTGTTTTCCGAAAACAAATAATTCATAAAGTAAAATCAACCATGGGGGTATGTATCTCCCAACCTCTTAAATTGGCATCTGTGTATCTCTTCAAATAATGTCTAAGAAATCAGAACAGTTGAAAAAATAGCAACTCAGGACTCATAAAAATAAGCTTCAACTAGCAAAAGTTCAGACTAACAGCTAGTCCCCCACATTCAATTGCATAGCTTCTTAGCTTATATATGCAAATGATGCCACATTAGAATGCCAAAATTTCTTTTATTCATGTCTAAATGTAAACATAACTTCAATAATATATCAATTAAAAATAAAATATATCGTAACGCTATTGATGAGGCAAAATGTTAGGGCTTATCAAAATCTCAGAAAACTAAACTTTGGTCTATATTCCATTACCTTGCAGAATTCTTGCAGTAAAGTCCTCCCATCACAAGTTTTTGAAAGCAGATTCATGTTCCTTCGGGGTTAGTTTAGCCAGCAATGCCTTGTTATTACACTGATCCATCTCCACATAGTAGAACTCCCCATTGGCTTTGAATGTCACATACGGCCTATTGGTCTCTGCTGGTCGGATATCTGCAAACTTAATAGTCTTTGGAATGTAAGTTGCTAGCCAGGTCATCATCTCTACTTCGAAGCTGTCCGAGCCTGGCTGCCACCTGAGCTTGTGAATGTAGGGGCTAACAAACCAATGCAGGATACCTGTTGTTGAAGCGCTGAAGAATATCACAGAAGCTGCAATAGCACCCTTCAAGATGACATTCGAATCGGTAGATGTCATGAATGTTATGACTGGACCCAAGGACACTGAGAGACAGCAGGTCGAAAGAGAAAGCATTTTTACTTTCTTGATGGTGGATGAAATTGGTCCGTAATACATCACTGTGGTATCTTTTGCATCATTTCTCATTTCTTTCCCTCTTTGTGGTCCAATGCTGATTCTATTATCATCTTCTGTAAACTTAGCTGGAGATGCCCTTGCCCATCTTCTCTGATTTGCCGCAATCTGGATAGGATTGTAATAGCTGGGCTTGGCAGTCTGCACGTGTGACCATGTGGCAAACCTCGAACCATGATGACCTACAACAGAGAGAAATTTAAAAAATTAAAATTAAGTAAATAAGAACCTCCAAAGAATGCATCTTTAGAAAAGGTTGTGAATCAGAATAGATGGTTCCCCAACTTAGCCACATCAGGATGGATAATTGGCATCACAAAAATGATAGATATAGAACATAAGAGCCGTTACGAGAACTGGAAATTGCTTCGAAATGGATGGACAAGGGCATTTGAGGACCATGTTGATGAAATACATTTGAAATACACGGAATAAAGGAAACATAAGAAATTAAGCTGCCAGAAAATTTAAGATATATAAGGAATAAGGCTCCTATAGAGAACACATGTCCCCGAATAGAAATATAAGAAGACGAAATATTCGACAAGTTTGTATCTCTAATTTAGCAGACTATACCATTCACATTAAGGTCAAAGAAAGCATACAATACACCAAAAGTTGTAATTGCTGTAGTTAGAACTAGAGCAAAATACAGCATTTCACGAAAAAAGCTACTCCAATCATAGGAATAACTGTATTGAAAGAGTAGAAAGGCCAAAAACACCATCTCAGAAAGTCAGGCGTCATATTTTCATACTGATAACAAAGAATAACAGGGAAAAAACCGAAACAAAAAATAACAAAATCACCAAATAGCGATCAAATTGTGAAACTACAACCTGCAGAGCAATGCAACCAAAAATCCCAAGTTTCCTCATAAACCAATTATATTCTGATTTTCCGTAAAGATTTCTTAATACATAATGTCATTTATCTACAATGAGAGATCAACTCTACTTTTCCTACTGTTCTAAGCTAGTTCATGAAGGAGTAATAGCTCCGTTTACGAGACTAGAAGAGAATTGTAATTACATAATACAAAAAGCAACTCATAGGCATATTAGACAATTTTTCAACGCACAATTACAGACGATCGCTAAAATTGCAAGACAGTGAGATGATCTACGGGGGGAAAACGATTAATAAGGAAATAAACACAGAAACAATAACAGATTAAAACTACATGAATCTATAATCGTAGTGGACTATGATCCGAAAATCTCAAATTCTCATAATTTATAGCTTAGCTTGAGTAAATGATTGTAATCATAGTATAGTTCATGAAATCCGAAAGATAGAAGCGGCAGAATGTTAAACCCTAAACCCTAATGAAATAGAAAGATTAAAAAATGAAGAATACCTGAAAGGACATTTGTGGAAGAAAGGCGTTTGGATTGAGACCGAAGCAACTGAAGAAGAGCAGCTCGCGCCATTTCTGATTTTTCTTCTTCTTCTTCTTCTTCTCCTCAGATTCTGAGCTTCTTTCTTGCAGTCCTACTCTTTGTAGGGCAGAGTTAAGACGTGTATTGATATACTATATAATTTACAAATATCCAAACAGTATAACGTGGGCATTTGGTCTAGTGGTATGATTCTCGCTTAGGGTGCGAGAGGTCCCGAGTTCAATTCTCGGAATGCCCCTTATAATCATTATGCTTTTTAAAAAAAATTCAAGTATTACTACTTCTAGAAAGCATGGATTAGATTCTTCTCTTGGGTGGGTAGAGGCTAGGTCCTAACAAGGCGGTTGGGAATCTGTATTCGAAAAATATCACGTATATAAGTTGTTTTATTAGTCTAATTTAATGCATTTTACGCGTTAAAAAAGACCTAAGCGGTCAAAGCGTCCTACATTTAAGAGTGTAGTTTTTCAAACTCAAATTATAACTTTCCGGAACAAGCATTAAATATACATATATTAGTTGAAAAATATTCAATTCGGATTTCGTTTGGGATTCCATACAAGCTTCATTTGAGTTGTAGCTATTCCACCCGATTAAGTGGTAAGAGGATTTTAGTTGCTTTAAACGAAGGTTGTGGGTTTGATTTCTAGTGTATGCCGAAAATTTTAATTGAGAGAATTGCCACCCAAAAGGTATATGAAGAATCTTGAATCGAATAATTGGAATCACTCACCAAAAAATTTGAGATTCCACTACAAGTGAAAATAGTGAGCTCATTAACACTACAATTGAAATTCCATAACACACTCATTATGACATACCTAACACGGTTGTAAAAAAGTAAACAAACTCACAACCATTATGTGTGAACTTAACATTCCATATTCATGTTTTACTCAGTGTTCTAAAAATCGGCCGAGTGGTCCGATTCATCGGCGATTAATCGATAAAATCTAGTATACCGTACTGATTTTAGTAAATAGGTCGTTTTAAATCGGTCAACCGATTTATGACCGATTTAGAACCGATTTTTGACCGATTCAGAAAAAATTAGCCCAATTAAGAAAATCTGGGTCCAAATAAAAATAGCCCATACAATTTTAATTAAATAATTAATTTTTGAAAATAACAAAATAAACAAAAATCCCTAAAATACTCCGAGCACATACATTTTAACTAGCAGCAAATTGAAAATTATGAATTTGTTGAACAAGATATGGTTGAATAAGAGCATCTAAATATGTTACGTTAATTTGTTGGTAATTGTTTTTTTAGAATATTAATGTAATAAACATCGAAATATTTATGTTTGTCGACATTTTGGTATATTTATTATTATCATTTTAGACAAAAATAGTTATTATTTTTAGGTAGTTTGGTCATTCTTTTTTGTTTTCTAACATGGGTTTTTATGTTTTTCTAAAAAATATTATATAATTTATTTAAAATAATTAAAAAATAAAAAAAATACAAAACCGATTAATCTCCGATTCATCGTTTGGGTCACTGACCGCGCCGCGGCCGCATAGCGATTTTTAGAACACTGGTTTTACTTATACGTACATTGTAAACACATTGCACAAAACCGCAGATCATTGTAACAGATTAATAAGGATTTGTTAAATCAAATTTATATACATACCATCAAGGTTAACATGTTATTAATTAGAAGCATACTACGGGCCACCAAAATTCCAATATAAATTCAACATTTCCCTCCACCCTAACATCACTTAGAGAAAAGAATTTGAACAGCCATGATTTCTTGAAAAAACCACAAAAAATCCACTTTGTTCGTTTCTCTCTATGAAGAGCATTAAAACCTAACAAATCGAAGGATCTTGCCACATATATATATATGTGTTCACCTCCGCTCATTCTATGGGACCGTTTGGGGAAAAGAGTCAACTGCAAAACTAGTTAGTTTTTAAATTCATTTAGGATTGTCTAACTTAGTAATAATGGGAGATTTTAGTATATTCATGTTGCACGATGACATGATATTCCAAATCAATAAATGGTTGACATATGTTACATCGACCAATAAGATTTTGACAACGTGTAATTAATTAAATTTTTTAGTTAATAATTTATATAAAATTATAAACCCTAAAATAAAAACTTTAGATCCTAAAAACTAAAACCTAAACCTTAAATCATCAACTCTAAATAGCAACATATGTGACGTGTCATTGAATTATTGGTTCGGACTACTACGTCATCCGTACTTTAGAAGTATTTTAAAATTTCTCTAGCACTAATATACTAATGATTAACACGACAAGGACACTAAATTAATCCAATAATTGTCACTCATAATTTGTTATTAAAAAAGAAAGAACAGACCATTTCTTATTTAAACAGTAATAGCAAGAATAAGGTTTTGGATGTGATGGTCACAACATATTCTTGATTAACAATCCCTTCCTATCTAGAAGGGAAATGAATAGCATTAAAGAAATAACAAGCTTGTTGAACAAGAATTTTGTAACATGCCAAATCCTTATTTAATCTTTACTTGAAGCTTACCCACCAAACCAAGCACCTTGTGATTGTGATATCTACGTGTTATTTTTGAAGAGTCAAAAGAATATTTTCTGATTTTCAATTATCAACTACGCATGGACTAGGCCTTAATTATACACAAATTAAAGGATTAACAATAACAATAATTATATAAATTTCTTCCTCTAGAAGCCATATCCATTCCTTTTCTACCTTTATAAACCAATTCTATCACCTCAAAACAAAACAAGAATTTTTCATATCAAAAATGAAAAGCCCTACCAACAATTCTGAATTTTTCGATTTTCCTTCATCGAAAAATATGTTCGAGTTCTCAACATCGTCATCACAATCTGATTCAATGACTCATGATGATAGTATCATTTTCTGTGGCAAAGTCATTTCTACCAAAACCGAAGCTGCTGATTTTCAAAATCCGAAAGACTTTTACAACTCGTCGACTAAAAGACCGATAAGTAGTTCACCTTCATATGTGGCCCATTCTCCGGTGGCACAGAGTTTTCGGAGTAATTCGAGCAGAAAACACAAGGTTATGATTGGATTGGCAAGAATTCCATCAACAATTGACCTTGCTGACTTGAAAGAAAGACAGAGTCGGCGGGCTCCGCCTCCTATGTTCCCGGCCGGAGTTAGCTGTGGTGAAGAAATGGCGGTTATCGGCGGGAATGAAAGCGGAAGGAAAACCAACCGTTGGGGTCTGTTTAGGCCTTTCCGATGTAGTAGGACACAAAAGAATTTAGTGGCATTATAATAATACATGAATTTTGGAGTTACATTTTCTAGTATATTATTGTAGATCATACTAATAGAAGGCATGAATTAATTAATCTTTCTATTTTAATGATATTGCAGCAAAACTGATTTCTGCAAAATATTAACAAGCTAGTTTAAGCAAGACATAAATACAATTCATGATTCTTTGGTGCTGAACTACTTCGATAAAAGAAAAGAAGTAACTACATAAAATGATACTGATAATTAATTAAGCGTTAATTATAAATAAAATTCATAGTTAATTACAAATACAATTACACTATATTTGACTTTAAAAAAGAAAATTAAGAATTAAAGTTACTTAATATCACATTCATTATAGAAGCATATTTTCTAAGCATTTATACTTCCACTCCATTAATATCTACATGACCTCAAAATAAAAAAATTGAAGCCAAATTATTTAACATAAACAATCCCTTAATATAAGAAACATATATATATCAGGATCAAACCCTACACAAGTTACGATTTCTATATTATATATATATATATATATATATATATATATATCGGATAACTAAAACCTAAATAATAAAAGTAGTGCTAGTAGCACAACATGAAAAAACGATGGTATATAATATTGCTCAATACAGTTTCTTTACATTTTACTGACTTAAACATCATAGTTTAGACATTTATGGAAATTTCTTAAAAAATTCATATCTTAGTTTCGGCAATATCACCTGCAAAGTAAATATACACTCATTTACCTAATTATTTAAAGAAAAAGGTTGAATTAAAATATAATTTGAGATCTACATGCATGAATTAGTTGAGAAGACAAACTCATTATTATATAATTATTTGTTTTCTTAAATGACAAGTTATGCATAAAAGAAAATGCAGTTGGTGAAATAATTTAATTATAAACAGTTTTAATTATTACATATACGAGATAAAAAAAAAAAGTAAGATTTGAATGACCTTCATCGAAAGGGAAAACCATTTCACTGATTTTGCCTCTATATGAGTTTCGGTTCGCCAGTTCACGTTCAACTCCTTTATAGCTTGAGCTTTTAATTCAAACAATTACATAATACCTTATTAGTGTTTTTGCGATTGAAGTGTCTTGTATTCAATTCTTGACAATTTTAATATTTGTTGAGTTAAAGACACATGGTAGGTTGAACATGTGTTATGCACACTTTAAACTCAAAGATCATTTGCATTATAAATGTGTCAGAAATTAATATAAAAGACATTAGTAGTCAGCTATTAGTTAGAATTTTTTTTCCATCCGGTTTTCGAACGCACACCGGACTGACTAGTCTTGATTCGGGACAGATCCAAGAATTATGGTATTTAACCCCTTTCAATCCCTATTGTGGAGTCAATCCGCAAATCTCTCTATCAAACACAACTCCATATTACCACTGCACTAACTAACGATATTAGTAATCAGCTATTAGTTGGGATATTTTAATTCAATTTATTTTATTAGTGAGCTTTTAGTTAGAATTTATAACGATTGCTTTATTTTTTAATCTAATGATGCAATTACTTTTTCATTAAGAAAAGTATGGTTTTTTTAACCATCCTGGAAACATATATATTATTATGCCTTTCTAGAAAAGTGATTGGGCAATAAACATCATAGAAGAATGTCTTGACTACCACATCTCCTTTTCTTTTTGTTTTTTTGTTTTAATTTTCCCCAAAACTTTTTCAACTCTTCTAGTTGCTCTTCTAGTCTTCTATCTCCTCCTCCGAACCCAGCTCCTTTGCTTCCTTTTTCAATATAATAAAATCTCATTACAATATTATAGTCCCTCTAGAAGGACTACTTACCCTTCTTTCTCTCTCCTCCACCTCCCCTTATATATATACACACATTTCTTACTCTTCTTCTCCCACCATCCCCACCTCTCACAATTTAATTACACACCCTTAACTTTTTCTTCATTCCATCTTTAAACTCCACAAGAGTCCTCTATCGTAAACCGACTGCAATGAATCCGACCAATAATATTAGAGGAGCGATGCAATTCATGTTACTCGATAAAAAGGAAAACAACATTGATGAAGAATTCGAAGATGCTCTTTCCTTCTGCGATCTTTCTTTCTCTGACCAATCAGATTTCAGTGGTGAACTCACCTCTTCTTCAGCTGAAGATTTCTTCGAGTTCTCCACTTCTTCTTCTCCGACACACCAAAATTCCGTCGCTGATAGTATCATCTTCTGTGGCAAACGCATTTCCTCCAAATCAGATAACCATCTAACAAAGAACACATCAACCAAAAAGCAACCTATTAATTATTCAGGGAAGAACTTACGATCTCAGTCGACGTCGGGGAGGAAGCAGAAAGTAATGATTGGATTGGCTAAGATGCCATCTAAAATGGAACTGAGTGACTTGAGAGAAAGACAGAATAGGAAGAGTGTTCCGCCGCCTATGTTTCCGGCGACGGTGAAAAGCGGTGAAATATCGGTTGCTTCCGGTAATGGAAGTGGTAAAAAGAACCGAAGCTGGGGTTTGCTAAGACCCTTCAGATGTAGGGCACAAGATCTTGCAAGTACGATGGCTTCAAACTCTTCATCTTTTGGTTGTCTTCGGCTAGCTAGGCCTTGGTTTGACTAGCTAAATTTTTACTTCTCCATAAACGGTTTTGATCGATTAGACTATGTTTAGACCGTTCAAAATTAACAATCTCATTAAATTGTCTAATTCTAAGTGGCGTCTAACATCTTTTACAATGAGTTAGGACTTACTTTATTGTCTTTTTTTTATCTACAACTATTTTATTGTAAATTACTAAATTTTGTAATTGATAATTGTGTGAATTCGCCGTGCAACTTCCCCCTTCGTAACCTACAAAACAGAACCGACGACTATGTCGCCGGGTAATTCTCCGATGTCAAAGTCAGTTACTTGTCCGAGGAGTGTGTTGCAAGTAAGTGAAAAAGTTAGGATTATTGTACCGTATATAGGGGTTTATATACCCGTTTTCAGAGTTGGGTTCCTATTTGGAATGAGATTCCTTCTCCTAGTCCAATTGGGAGACGTCTTTCATAAGGCTTTAAATTCCTTGCTCCTTCTAAAGCCCATCCGCCCCTCCTGACCCTATTCCGAAGGCTCCATGTGGGCTCATAGGTATATCCAACTGGACGGGCCTATCTGGGACATTAGGCAGGTCCGATAACAAGATTTTGCTTGTTATCAGTAATGGATAGTTTATAGTATTTTTTTTTTTTTTTGAAGGAGGATAATTTATAGTAGTTATATTTGATGAATGCAACTGATCATTTGCAATTAATTACCGTCTCTTTAGTGATTATCTTCTTTTAGTGGAAGGAAAGCCGAAAATAACACATTAATTGAAGGGCAGTCCATAAGTAAGAGTAAGAGTACGAATCTCAAATTTCAAACCTTGTAATATACAAGCTCAGGAGCATACATTAATTACTTAAAAAATATAAAGTTAAAATTTAGGTATAAGATATATATAATGAAGCAATTTAGAGTTTATATTTAAGAAAATAAATGAGTTATTTATGAGTACAATGTTCCATCTATAAGGTTTCGAAACTCAAGTAGGTCTATATATGGATGGAATATATTAGACTGGTGGTGATAAGGCACATATTGAATCCCATTTGCTTCAGTGCCTAGAAATGCAACTTTTGAACACACCCACCTTCGCCCTAGTGAACATGTGATGATCATTCTGGATAGAATCGTCCACCTAGATTGTCATCTGGGACCTCGATTCGTGTGAGGCTTCAAAATTACTACTTACACAAAATAAATTATTTAATTTATTTTTGAAAATTAAAATAAAATATAACTGCCATGAATCAACATTACATCATACATGAATCATAGTTTGTAATATATACTTATTTTAGTTTTATTATATCTAAATTAGATATTAAGGAAAAAGATAAAAAATTGCATGCGCAATTTGCTCATGACTTCCAAAATATTGAAGACGGGTCTTGATTATAGACTTTCTGAAGTGCGATAATGATAATGGAATATATTTTATATCATTTCTAAAAATTCATTAGCAAAATAATTTAATTATATATATCTAGTTTGTAGCCAAATTAATATCTAAAGTATGACTTTTTATTTTTACTTTAAAAAAATTCATTTCTGCAAAAAGTGACGACACATATATGATGGTATATTAATGTGATGATTAGGAGTTCTGTTCTGATGGGGAAGTCGATATGATACTCTAGACATGCAAGTGAATAAAAGTATTGTATAAATTTATGGTTTATTGGAATCCTATTATACAATTGAGTGTGTATGCACAATTGCATGCATACTTCACTACTATTCATACTCCAATTCGTACGATCTACACGAAGCCACTTATGTGGATTACATAGTCCATGAGGTGTTCACTCCGTCGACTCTGTCCTGACAGCTAATTTGACACCCTTGAATGTATATCGTGTCCCATTTTACCTTCCTCAACAAGCTTAACCTTAATTTACTTTCTTGTCATTTTTAAGTTTGCAATGTATGAAGAATGATTTGGTAGATTCGGTATTTTAGTCTCTAGACCGAAAACCACATCTAGACAGGACCAGGTTAGTCCTCTCCCCGGTCACCCATCCCTTCTCATTTGCTGAGTCAGGTGGTCAGGAGATCTCCTCCTAGTGGCTTGATCGGGTCTCTGTGTTCTGTCAATAGGACCTTAATTTGTGGACCAATTTATTATATTTTAAAGGTAAGATTCAATTGTGAAGGCAAACTCGTTGTAATATAATCATTGGTTTTCTTAAATGACAAGTTATAGAAATAAATGTAGTTGGTAAGACCATGAATGCTATAAACTAAATTTATTCTCAAACGATCATTACTCGTTATCTTTTGAAAAATGAGCCAAATATATCATTCTCTGAATAAAAAATGAAGTCTGTTAAGTTATATAAAAAAAAATTCAAATAACATAGAAATGTCCAGCCACTATATCTCTTTTTTATAACAGCCACTATATAATTGTTTAATGCTTCTTTTATCTTATTTTGATCATCATATACGAGTAATATAATTCCGCTTTTCTAGAAAGAGGTTGGACAGCATAGCATAGAAATGTCTTCGATTAGCAAATCTCTCCCTTTATTTCTTTTGTTTTTTGTTTTTTCCACTTATGGGATACGTTAAACTTTTTCTTTTTTTGCATTTACTTAGTTAGAAACTTTAGTCATTATCTCTTTTCTATTTATTTTAAGATCATTTAAGTTGTGATTACTTAAAAAACATAAAATAGATGTTCAAAGAATAGTTACTTTAACTTCTCAAAAAAAAAAAGAATAGTTATTTTTAAAAAAAATAAAAACTATAGTTTCATGAAAAAGGTGGTTCAAAACAACTCGAATTCTTGAACATGTTTAATTTGAGACGTTTATTTTTTACTTAATACTTAATTGGCCAAGAAAAAATTGGAAATTTCATTTCGACGGAGTTGTATCAATATTTGTGGTCGATAATTAAAAAAGTCATTGTATTAGTAAAGTGTAAAGTCAAATGTCGTTGTAGAAAAACAATCAAATGTCATAACGTTTAATATAAAGTTTAGGATATCAGTAATGAATAGAGTGCGGCTAATTAAGAGGTTAATTTTACGTCTAAGTATAAATATATTTTTCTCCACTAGAAAAATATTATTTGCAAGGAAATTTTCGTTAATGATCTATACAGTGTGTTAGAAAACAAACAAGATAAATATTTTAAAATATTATAAAATTGTGGATGATTTTGACAAAATAGATATATTTCTTTTTGAGGAAAGTTTTGAGAAAAGATAGACTTTCGACGCAATATTTATTTGAATAATTGCGTCTAAAATTAGCTTCTCCAAATTTTATTTAGAAATAGATTAGTTGAATCGCCCAAATTTGAAATATTTCTGAAATTTTACATCAACTATGTTTACAAGAGCCGAAACCCCTCCTAAGTTAAAATATTTTTGAAATCGGTAGAGCCGAAACTACCCACTGAGTCGACTCTTACACGCTAAGACTCATATCTACGCTCATGGTCAATATATTAGTAAGTGCAAAGTTAAAGACCCTAAGTGTAAATTTATACCATGTCAACTCTTCTAGTTGCTCTTTCCCTTTTCATCTACTCCGAAACCAAGCCCTTTGCTTGCTTTTTCAATATAAAATATATCTTGAACTACTAGAAAATATATCATTCCTCTAGAAGAATTTTAACAAAGTCCTTATTCCTCCACACTTTTACTTTCCTTTATATATGCATTTCTTGATCTTCCCTCCTCCTCATCATCCACCTCTCACAATTCACACAATAATATTTTCTTCCATCTATCTCTAATCTTAACCTTATTCTAGAGTTAAGTAACAGTTCAGTTCAGTTCAGTTAAATTCAGCAAATTCACTTTAGTCTGAAATTTCACTACCTCAAATGGAATTTAACACCATTGATGAAGAATTCGAAGACGCTCTTTCTTTCTGCGACCTTCCTCTCTCCGACCAATCAATCGAATCAGATTTCAGTGGCGGACTCGCCTCTTCTTCACCTCTAGATAATTTATTCGAGTTTTCTACTTGTTCATCTTCGCCATCACACCATAACTCCGTCGCTGATAGTATCATTTTCTGTGGCAAACGCATTTCCACCAAACCAGATTATCATCTGACAAACAACGGATCGATCAAAAAGCCAGCGCTTAATTACTCCGGGAAGAACTTACGATCTCAGTCAACGTCAGGGAGGAAGCAGAAAGTAATGATCGGATTAGCTAAGATGCCGTCTAAAATGGAGCTTAGTGACTTGAGGGAAAGACAGAATCGGAAAATCAGTATGCCGCTGCCGCCGCCGGCGGTGAAAGGCGGTGGATCAGCGGTTGTTTCCGGTAAAGGAAGTGGCGGGAAGAGTCGGAGGTGGGGTCTGTTAAGACCGTTTAGATGTGGGGCCCAAAGTTTGGCTAGTACAATGGCCAGGTCTTCATCTTTTGGTAGCCTTCGGTTAGCTAGGCCTTTGTTTGACTAGTTAGCTAATTAAACCATTTCATTTTACTAATTTAATTACCTTCATTTTATCCTAATTATTGTTATTGTTAATTACTAAATTTTGACGTATTCTCTCTCTAAGGACGATGCTGTTCTAATCTACGATACATAGTTCCTGCTAATCTCACTCATCGGTACTTGGACTGCTTATACTTACGAGTAGAATATCGAATACAATTAAGAGCAATTGCACATAATTAGCCAGGAACTCAGAACAGAATGCTTCTTTTTTTTATTTTGCCTTCTGTTGTTTGATGTGTAATCAATTTCTATAACTGGTCATAAAAACAGAAGTGGTGGAATTAGGCATATTCTTGTTTTCTAAAAAAGATCTGAAAAGAACAAAAGCTTGGCGAGATCTATGGAGCGGAACCTCATGCCCTGCTCCTCTCACCGTCACAAAAGTTAACCCTTCATAAACTTGGCTCCACCCTCCAACCTAACACCACAAACATATAAGAACTTAGATTATAGAAACATGACCCGAAACATGAAACTTAGTTCTTGAGTGTTTTACTTTCAAAACTTAAGGGAGTGATGCTTAGCTTACCTTTCCTTCATCATACCAAGGATACCAGTTGGTAACTGTCGGTAGCTTCAATGCATTAATGGAGTATCTAGTTGCCGTCACAGGAACCACCGCATCCGTGTCTCCACTACACATAATAGAGTTCAGCCAAAATTCAACATTACAACAAACAAAATAGTAATAAAGTGATCCATGGTTGATGCATATATAAGAGTGAAAAATGACTAGTTAGTGCTTTAAAAGACCTAGTAAGCATATACCAAATGGGATACATACAACTCGCAATTCTCATTTAGTACTTAGAAACTCAACGTGTTAGAGGTGATCTATTGATGAGTTTCATAGTTCCTCATACTTGAGTTCGATGCCTCACTAGATGCACCTAGTGCTAATAAAAAGAAAATCCTTATTGGGGGGCGTCAAGCATAGTTTTTGTATAATCTTTGTACGCAATCGTTATGAGGTTAAAGTGCGCAGCAGCAGCAAACGTCTACCTGCTAAAACTTATACTGATAAATAAAGTTAGACTGAAACTTACACTGATGAACGGATAAATATGTGGGGGTCGTTAGGACTCTTAGACCGCGTTTCGAACCTGGTAGTCTTAGAGGCTATATAATCATGCCAAATAACACTATTTAAACAAGAAACTTAAACTGATAAATAAAGCTAGCTGAGAAAAAGACGGTAACCAACCTAAAAACCCATATCCTAAGACCAGCAGCAATTAGTTGTTTATATATAGGAAGCATAGAACGCGGAGAATCAGCCCAGTAGTCTTCCATAACATCACTGTAAAAAGGGAGAGTTTAGTCAACAATCATGTAACATCATTATCGAAGATATGAACAAAAGATGACACGACCCACCTGCATGTTTTCCATGTGTAACTGATCCCAGTTACATTTGCATGAAGTGCCTTCTGAACTTCCGGATGATTGAAGTACACATTAGAATAACTCTCTGTACACGGATCATATGCCCTCGACATCCATGGCTGAGTTTGCAAATAACTGAATTAGCTCAAGATAATGTATTCAGATCAGATTCAATAGTGTCTTATAACAGTCATGTTAACTTCAGTTGAGAGTTCTTAAAAACCACTTACTTTGTTACTTGATCACGTTGATAATAAGAACAAAAAGGAAAGGGTAACAACTTACATAACGAACCCTTAAGTTGCGCCTCAGAGATGAAGTATTATTGCAGGGCCGCGTGAAAATACTATATGGATCAATGTTCCCCTGCTCCAACTCTGCTAAATCAAGAGCCTTTGAGCAATCCACTGACGGATGCATAGAGGGCTCCAAGTTGCAAGCATCCCATAAAGTTCGATACGTAGAATCGGAAATCAAACCATGCGTCCACCAGTACTCAAAGGTCCCAACATAATCATGGTAATCATCCATCACTGCATTTCCCACCTTAAAAAGTAAAAAGATGTTTACTTGTTCCATAAAATAAAGAAAAAAAAAAGAGCAAAGTTCCAATTTATCGTAACATGAGATGGTGGTTCTTACCAAAAATCCCTTAAAATTTAGAGCAGGATTCTTAATCCCTTTGTTTTTTTCATATACAATTTGGGACAACTGAGGAACATAATGACCTACAACAAAATTTAAATTCTTCGGTATTGACGCCAAGTATTCAAACTGAAATTTGAAAGATTGATATATTAAGAAAAGAGAAAGGAGAAAAACAAATGAAGCAATTAAGCACCTGCATAGCTTTCTCCAGCAATATAGAAATCTCTATGTTTATACTGTGGAAACCTTTCAAACCAATTGACTAGAAATTCGTATGAATCTTCAGCTACAAATATCGAACAAGAACATTTCAAAAAATAGAAAGAATTCTAAGTAATAGCAAATCTGAGTGTTGATTTAGATGTTAAAATACTGAGGCAGAACTTACCCGTTCTCTGGTCGCCTACTGTGTACAAATCTGATGTTGTATTTGAATATGAAAACCCAACACCGGCTGGTGATTCAAGGAATAGCAAATTTGCCACTGCAAAAAACCACCAAACACAAACATGACAAACATTTTGAGCAAAAAAAGAACCATGGCAAAGAAGAACATGAGGAATTCAAGTATGGCATACACTTATTCCAAGCATAGGGATTAAAGAAAAGACTTTTGCCATCAGAATTAATGCGAAAAGGTCCAATTTCTTCAGCTGCTCCATACGCAACAGAAGAGCAACCAGGCCCTCCATTGAGCCACAATACAAGTGGTCTTGATTCGGGTCCACAACTAGCTGGGGACTCGATCAACCAATAAAACAATGCTCTCCCAGCTTGCTGGTTCACAGTGACATAACCCGAATACTGGTTGAATTCTACATTCTGTGGCTGACCAGGTAAGAATGTGATTTTGTCTTTTGCTTGATCTTCAAGAGGAGAGGATATACAAGAACATAGAAACAGTGATAATACAGAAAGGGTAGTAAAAAGTAAATGACCCATTTGTTTAATGTTTTACGTGCTTGAGCTTGAGCTTGAGCTTGTCTCAGGCAATTCACCGAGCTTAGGGGCGACTGAATCTGTAACAGCCAGATAAGGAACTAAAGCAAAATAATCAATCAAGTATTATTGACTAAAGAAAAAGCAAATAATTAGTAGATGTAATTCATAGTCACGACTTAAATGAGTATTTAAAAATTTTCTAGATTATGGCTAATAATTGGAGTTAATTAGTTATCTCTACCAAAAAGAGAAAGATATTGAAAAAATAAGTTTTCATTCAGTAGGAAACATGGTGGACCAGTGAATGTAATTCCAAGCAGAATGGAATCACATTTTCCTAATCCATAATCATGCCTACGCCATCCCCTTCCGAACGTTATGGTTAACCAGAAATTACTAACGATTCCGGCTTCATGCAGATGTGTTGCAGGCTGGAATCCGAACTGAGGACGGGCTTTAGGAGTTACCTCACCCTCACAGGATTACACTAAGACTAACCTAACAATCAACGTGTTCCATATGCAAAAATACATGGGGAAATTATAATAATACCAGGCTCCGCTCATGTGTTTGCACTAAAACAAAAGTATCAGGTTCCATCGATTAAAATAAACTAAAAGTATACGTACGAAATGTCTTCTCACTTTCAGGTTCGCTCTTCCATTTATTTACTACTAATATAACCGTTCTGTGTTGACCTCATATCTCACTTAATCTCTGCAATTCATACAAAACCACAACCAATGTCCCGTTGACAAAAAAAGCTAGAGATACCACTTGAATGGTGCATAAACCGATATTTCAACCACCGCCTGGTACGATTTCTGTTGTCTTTTTGAATAAATTGTACTAATGCCCCCGACAACTCGATAACTGTTTCAGGAAAAAGGTATGGTGTGGTGGCTAATTTCTTAGTTGCAGTTTCAAATAATAGGAAACGGAATTTTGCTTTACACGCCAAGAATGCCAGAAAAAACATATACAAGGATTTATCTCCAGACTAAAACGTTACAGCTTTTTCTACAGTCACGAGGATTGTTCAAGACCAATTTCTCAAAACAGCTTTTTTCTTCAGAGGTTTCTCCTATTTTAAAGCCTCAAAGTGATCCCTACCATACATCTGTGTTCCTTGCAATGAAACAAATTGCATTCATCTATTTGAATATAAAATGTAGAATGCACAATAAGCATTTACGATACGCCATGAAGAAATGAACCTGTTATGTTGCTTTCCATTGAGAGAAAACTCAATTATAAGGATGCCTCCATAGCATCAGTTTCAAAATCCTTGGTAAAATAGTTAGTCACTTAAATATGTAATCAAGATTGATTCTTTTAGTTTTTGAATGTTTTTCTTCGGAAACATTCTTCAATCCAATGCTAAATCAGGCTGAAAAAGCTTATCTTCAAGCTCACTTGGCGTCTCGTAAACCACTTTATGGTATCTCGTAGACCCTTAGGATGCTGCTAAGACATTCAACGGGATCATCATTTCCAATAAACCTTATCATTGCATTACTAGGATGATAGTACTTATCATGGAGGTCAAGAAATAGGATTTAGCCTGCATTGTCATTGTCATTGCCATTGTTGTCCGCCAAATTATATTTGTTTGTTTCTATAAGAAATGCTAGCAAGGTGTTTTCATTTATACTTGACCTGTCCATGGGTTGACATTATTTATACTATAGTATTAAAGTTCAATGAGGGAAACTACAGTGCTAAAAACCCAATCAATTGCAGTATTTATCCCTTTCTTTTCAGAGACAACCTTTGTGGTTATATTATACTGTTTCTTAAAATAGCGTATGTGATTTTTCTTTTTCTAAAATCGCACCCTCTGTGATTATAGGAAGTTACAAAGTAAGGAATGTTGTTGTTGATATGAATTTATTCATTTTAAAAGAAAACAACTAAAGTTACATGAATCCACAAAAATCATAACTTAACATATTTGTTTCTTTTTGAGAGAAAAAAAGTGACCATGATATCTAAAATAAAAAATTTCAAGTTCTTTTACCAGTTTACTGTGAAACCATATTTTTCAATATCTATCATTTTAGAGACTTATCTCTCTAAATATGCTTAAATGCATTGACTCTTTAAATTTAGAAGGTATTTTATTAGCTTCCTAAACTTGTTTACAATTATCTATTTGCTATTTAAATTTGTTTAAAGTGATTTATAAGTCACCAAAACTTATTTAAATTGATATATTCGCTCCTTCAACTTGCAAAACCTTATACGCTTTACAATTTCTCAACATTCATTCTTATTTTTTAAGGAGCTTATTGTGTTATTTTAAACAAATTTAAGAAGCTAATAGCACACAGTAAAAGTTGAGGGATCCAAGTCTGTCTTCTTTTTCTTTTTTTTGTCTTTTATCAAGTTCAAGGAATTTTTGGTGTATTAAGTCTCCACAAAATACTGAAAGTCTATGAAATAGTGTAGGTTGAGTACATTTGGAGTGCATGTTTTAGTCTCAAAAATAGATATGGGTTGTTTATATTACCTGCCCAATTATTGATATGACAAATTTTTACCTTTTAACATTTCTCTTCTGATTGAAAACAGTTGGTGCACATTCCATGGCACATAGAAAATGTGAATTTCTTTCCATATCTAATGGAGATAAGTAGTAATTTATGCTCACTTGTATTATATACTCAGATATCTCTTAGAAAGCAGAGAAATTAATGTCCTAAATGGAGTCTAAAATTATTATTATGGACTACTGTAGTTAATTTAGAAACACTTGCTGATTGAATTTCTATTTTTAGACATATTCTGTCAGCAAAGAAAGAAATAATGGAGCCAGAGCCAGAGCCACCACTACTTAAATGCATAATATATGTTTTCCCCCTAAACCAACCTGGATGAAGAAGAGCAAATCCTCACCATCAATGGCTTTTTACCCCAAGAAAAACAATGACTCCTTTCTGTTTAAATCTGAGAGACCTCATTTTTTCAAGATTATTCTTGATCACCAACAAAACAAACTGGTTTGCATTTCTCTTCTTCTTTGTTTCTTCTTGTATTCTTATGCATATAAATTTATACTTATCGAGTGTTTTTTCATATAAAACTAAAGTTACCATAGATTTTTCAGTATTTCTCAACGAACATTTCCCACTAGCTCCGTCATGCATATAAATAATAGTTTTAAAGTAGATAGGATGCAAGTGTAGTTGAGTTTGATAGCTTTAAAATGATGATTTATTCACTTTAAATAAACAAACAGAGCATTCCAAGAAAATTTGCAAGAAATTATGGACATCATCTTTCAAACCCTGTGATTATGAAGATTCCAAGTGGTGCAACATGGTCACTAGACGTTGTAAGAAGCTCTGACGGTGAGATTTGGTTGCAAAATGGATGGCAAGAATTTGTTGATTATTACTCTATTTCTTATGGATCTTTTCTAGTATTTGAATATGATACGAACAATGGTGTTTTCAATGTTACAATATTCGATAAGACCGCCACAGAGATAGACTATCCATTCACTTTCAGTAATGGAGATAATGAAAGAGCTCATTATCTTGATCAAGAACAAGATGTACCAAATGTTGTTCATGTTGATGAAGCAGAAGATGATGATGATATTTCTGTTGAAATATTGGATCATTTCTCGCCATCAAGAAGAACAAACGCGAAATCACTGTCTTCTAGTTCTACGCCTGATAAGAAGATAAATCCGGAGACTCGTGGAAAAGAATTGAACCCACAATTTCCTACAGATGGAGTTGAAGGTATGCTATTTATAACTCATATTTTTCAATCAGAAAATATTCTCTAAACAGCATCTAAAATTATATTCCTAGGTAGAAATTCAATTCTTGAGTCTATACAGGGAACAGAAATCAAGCAGCAGAGAAAAAAAGGAACAAGAAACAAAACCTTTCATTCTCAAATCCTCCTAGAGCCAAGGGAGCTGCCAAAAAATTGAGCCCTGCAAATCCATGCTTCCAGGCACGTATTTCACCGGATTGTCTGAAACGAAGGAGGGTGGTAAGTATCATTAATATTAACAAGGCATACCATACATCGACATGACTTGATACCTAAAGTCAAATATTTGCATAACTTGTGCAGTTTGTACCAAAAAGTTTCGTTAAGAGCATGGTACAAGGAACAAAGGCTACAATGTTAGAGCTTAACGACAGATTTTGGCCTGTGAAGCTGGCTACTTATAACTATCGTGTCAGGGGTACATTTTCTGCAGGATGGGATGCATTTGCAACGGACAATTCTCTGAAACTTGGAGATATTTGCAGCTTTGAAATGATTAATAATAGCAATCAAACTCTGCTGATAAAGGTTTTGATTATGAGGGGTTCAAGCACATTTTTAGCTAGTAATGGAGATAATGAAATGCCTGAATCCCAAGTACATACTGTTGGAATCCCAAGCAAAAGAGAAGACAGATTACCGTTGTCATCATCTTGGCCTCATACGAACAGGAAAAAGGTAGACGATTTCAGTGACATAACAGATAAAGGTACACTACCATGTTCTTCACAATATTTTCAATCAATAAGCATAAATTAGTATCCCTGGTTCTTGATTAATGATGATTGATTTACCTTGTTAATTTGTAGGTACCAATGCTGAAGAAAAGAAACACTTGAAAGAACATATTCCAAAGCCTTTATATTCAACTGCCAAAAGGTTCAGCTTAAGGAATTCTCCTAAGCCTGAGACATTGTACGGAAGGTTATGCTGAAGGTATGCTAGCTCATAACTTTTCCGTTAGACTATCTTCAACAAAGAACATCTTGAATTTGATTCTGATTTCATGCAGGTAACAAAAAGCATAATCCGTAGAAAAACAATGTAGGAGCAAGGAACATTTGATGGTCAAACATTTGCTAATGAAGGTCTCTATCTCCAGGAATATTATACGTAGCTAGGCTAGTAACTCACAGTAACAGCAATGATGTCTTTTTCGTATGCGCCACCTCCTAGTTTGTTAATTGTTGTGTTTCGGATTTTTGAACACTTTATTATTTAGTCTTCTAGGATATATTTGGTTAGTAACTCTTTGCTGAATCCAACAAAAAAGTATGAAAAGATATCTCATAGTTATCAGTTTGCATTTTGATTTTTCTTTCCGATATGAAACCGGTCTGCATAGAACATAGCACCAACTGAAACAGGTCATTTATGACACACGTTTAGGCCCTTTTACGATGCACATGCACTCCATATGTATATATAAACTTTGCTTCATAATGAAACACAAACTAGTAGCTCAACCATGATAACCTCTTCTATCTAAGTTAAACAAGCCACCAATAACAATGTCAACCGAGACCCAACAAAAGGAAGAAAATAAATAAGTCCCGAATGCATCGATCAAGTAGCAGTAGTTTTCCTTCGTCTTGGTCTTTCAATCGTCTTCTCGGACTGTGGATCAAAACATCTAGGTGAAATTAGAGACTCTGTGTATGCAAACGTAAATAGTGATTGTATAATCTGCCACTATCTCGAACTGATGATAAGACATCCTGCCTTGTATATCAGTTTTTTGAAATCCATATTCACCATATGTCTGGTACACTACATCTCCAAGCTTAGAAATCCCGAGTCGTTTTCTATATTCTAAGTAGAGAGAAGTGCTCAAATTAACTCAGGATTTACCGTGACTGTATTTCTTCATCGCCCAAATATTCCCGTCCCCTGATAGACTTAGCGAGTCTTGGTGCTCGAACAAGAAAACAGGATGGGGGCAGTTGACCAGCTCATCCAGAAGCTAACATATCTTTTTTCCTAAATCAAAAGCAACAAGTCTTCAAGCAAGACACCAGTGAAGAGCTCCATTAAAATGGAGAGCTTTACATCTATTCATGTTGGAAGGTCATTCAAGAATCTACATGCATTCGTCTTCAATGAAAATATTTGAAAGTGTTCACCCCGAATCTGCAACAAGTACGTAATTATCCGAACAGGGATCGTACCCGAAGCCAATGGTATGGGCATAGATATTTTATTAAATACACTAGTACATGGATACCATAAATAACAGCTCCCTTTATATTTAGGTGCTACACAAATCAATCTATTGGCTGCACTTATGAGTTCACGGTCTACTTCAACCGGAAAACTGATTTTGCGGAATTTATTTGACTCGATATTCAAAGAATGAAAACGTAGTTCCATGGCCATAGTTTTGGAAGAACACAAAGACAATGATGATTGCCATTGCCATTGCCATTGTTGTCCGCCAACTTTATTTTATTCAACGAGCAAGGCGTATTTATACTTACCCGTCCATGGGCCGGCCTGGGTCAGGCTCAGGCCGAACCTAAGCCCATGTCAGTCAGCTAGTAATTTAAGCGGGCTCGGGCTGAGCTCAGACTGTAAATTAAATTCCGAGCCCAGTCCAAAACTTTCATTTTTACTCGACGAGTCATCTTTCTTGTAAAGATACAAAATAACGGTTCACAATTAAGTTAAAAAAAAAATTACACAACAAAGATAAAAATGATTTTTGTAGACTATGTGATTTCTTCAACTCATGTGGAAATACTCTCTCCTTCCATGAACAAGACTAATTGATTTGTCTTGGAATCGCAAAAACGCAAACCCGAACATTTAATTTGTTCTGTAATTATATCTGAAATATGTATAATCTCAACTTACTAATGTTAGCTAAAATTAAAATTTTATCATATGTTAGGCTGTAAATCTGTAGGGTCAAATTAAACCTTAAAAAATGTCCTTAAACATTACAGTAAGTAGCTGCAAAATATTGATGTTTCTTACCTTGAAAACACAGTGGATACAAGCTTGATGCACAGCATTACTTTATGTAATAAGGCTGCAGAATCTTCAGGTTACATGGAAATAGGCCTGAATGATATGTCAGATTGTTCTTTGAATTAATATAACACTATTTTGTTATGAAAATACCATGAAAATAAATGACTTTTAATATTTTTCTTATATCTTCTCTCTACTATTTTTCTTGAACTTGGCTCTCATTCAAAAAGTTTCAAGCTCAAGAAGTGAATAAGCTCTTCAACAATGGCTTCTTGTAGCTCCAGGAAGAATAAAAACAACCCAAGCATGTTTTGTAAAGCAGAAAGACCTTGTTTTTTCAAGATAATTCTTGAAAAAACCGCTCGTCAAACCAAAATGGTACGATATTTATTTCATTATATATTTCTAGTATTCCTTGATAAGTTTTTTTTGTGTGTATACTGATATGAATCATACAATTACAGGCCCTTCCATGGAAGTTTGCAAGAAATTACGGTGATCATCTGTGGAGTTCTATGACTTTGAATGTCCCTAGTGGTGCAAAGTGGAAAGTAGACATTGTAACAAGTGATGATGGCCGTATTTGGTTTCAAAATGGATGGTCTCGTTTCGTTGAATATTACGACATTACTCATGGATCTTTTCTAGTATTTCAATATGATAAGAGCAACGGTGAATTCAATGTTACGATATTTGATAGGACTGCCACAGAGATTCACTATCCCTTCAACAAGACTGGAATTCCTGATGAAATCTCAAGGAAAAGAAAAAAGGAATCATTGTTGTCGTCTTCTCGGCCTTATAAGAAGATGAAAAAGGCAGAGACTTTCACGAAGATAACAGAGAAAGGTATGTAATTTGACCATGTTCTTGACTATAATTTCAATCAATACACTCAAAATGATATTATGATTCGCGATTATGATGAATTTGGGTTGGTGAATTGTAGGTACTTATGCTCAAGCAAAGAAAGAAAATCAAAGCTTGAGGTTTAGATCTGAGATTCCGACTTTTGAGATTAAAATGCAGCCATCATATGTTAATTATTGTAGGAGTAGTCTGGTAAGAATTGTAGCCAATGTTCATATATTAATATTCTATTAATCTGAGCATATTAATATTTCTGCATAAATTTGTTCGCTAGACTATACCAGTGGGCTTTCGGAGGAAATATATGAAAAAGGAAGATGGTGATGCCTTGCTCGTTTTGAATGCAAGAACATGGTCGGTTAAGTACTACACTGCACTAGTTTCTGGATTTAAAAGAACAAGGTTTACGAATTATGGATGGAAAGTATTTGCACAGAAAAATCATTTAGAAGTCGGCGATGTCTGTAAATTCGAACTGATTGATCCTCACAAGACTCTATTCAGAGTAGTCATTTCGAGAAGTTCATCAGGAGAAAATGCCGGTGAGATACAATTCAATTTCTTCATTACTAACATTTCCTGATCAAGAAAGAAAAACTCACTCTTAACATGAATTCAGGGAGAAGCAAGAAGTTATCGGACATGAAAGAACATTTTCCAAAGCCTTCACTTTCAAATGACGAAACGGATTCCATGCTTCAAAGTGGTAATGATATCAGGCCATCAGGAAGCCTTCATCTTCTTTTTTTTTGTTGTATATTTCCATGAATTCGGTGTTGTTCAGGTGATAGCGAGCAATCAAAAGAGAAAGAAAGTTGCAGCAAACAACCAAATCTTTCATCTGACTGTCTGAAACGTTGTAGAGTTGGAAGGCCTTGTAATATCAGTAATGCAAATCATACAAGGAAGATGATAAAGCTCCAACATTCTGTAGGACAAGTTGAAGGTATATATGTTGTTTCCATTAACCAACATGTATTCTGATTTCTAATGCTTTATTAATGGCTTTGCTTCTTGCATTACAAGGGAGGAAGAACACGAAAGAAAGATCTAATTTCATCTCTGGAAATCATACTTTCCAGATCATAATGAAGCCATCAAATCTTGATTCACAAAAATACACTCTGGTAATTAAGCATTTCAAATTTTGAAAGTTAGCTCTAGCAAACAATCTTAAAGCCCCATAATATTACACGAGTTTGGAATTTTTCTTTCATTTATATATGTAAAGATTTGATGAAATGAACTCAATCGAAAATTTACATAATCTATGCAGCCTGTACCACGGAAGTTTGCAAAGATCGTGGAGCAAGGAAGTCACCATGTGAAGTTACAGGTTGACAACAAATTGTGGTCGGTGAAGTTGAATAATTATCCATATGCGGGTGTATTTTGTGAAGGATGGATTGAGTTTTCAAGGCAAAATTCTCTCAAACTGGGAGATGTATGCACCTTCAAGCTGATTAATAATACTGATCAAACTTTGCTGATGAATGTCTCCATTTTCCGGGGTTCAGGCAGATGTTTAATCCCTAATGGAGTTCATAGCAAGGTAGAACTCCAAGTGCCTAAGGTTGAAGAAACTACATCTGAAATTCCTGATGAAGACTTTGGTCAAATCTTGTCCTCAAGAAAAAGAAAAGAGCAATCGACATTATCATCTTCTCAACCTCGTAAAAAGATGAAGATGGTAGAAAATTAACGTGTCCATTTTTCGGCAATAGCGCCTTTTCTGTTGGGATGATAATCGTTTTGTGGTTGAAGCTAGCGACTTGACTTGGCTGAATGGTAGAACACTTGAAGTAGCGATAATGTTTGTGGAACTTGTATGGATTATTCCATATGATAGTTTGTGAATATGTTTTGAATAGTACTTAGATAATTCATGAGGATTCTAACTTGAACTATATAGCTCTTCTTCAATGTATGTAATCTTCTAATTTAGCTCTTTCCTTCATCCTGGATAATATTCATAAAAGGTTATATCCACTTTACAATAAGCATTGTCCCATCCCGTCTGTTCTCACCTCGTCACTCTTCTAGTGAAGTCACTTCATGCGCTTGTTGTGTCTTCACAATATGTAGAATTCAGAGAAGCATATCCCACTTCTGTTATCCTAGAACGTATATCTGGAATTCCCCTTTCGCTAGTTTCTTATCAGAGGACCATCACTGCATGGTGTGGGGTACAGTTATCATTTTTCTTCAAATGTTGGTCTCGTCTAGTGCATGACATTTTGAGCTTCCTGTAGATAGAGTAATTTATCATTATTCTTCAAATGCTGGTGTCATCTTAGTTTAAAAAATATTCGGGCTTGAACTTGATTGCACGGAGCTCCTGGTCTTATATCACAGAGCCGACTTTTCTATCCCTTGGACTATTCTTTGGATGTTGGACCAAATTTAACAACTTAATAGTAAGTATTGAGGAGGGTTAAGGTGTGATTTGTTAACAATCTCTTCGTCCAACCCATGAACAAAACTAAAAGATTTGTCTTGAAATCTCAAAAACGCAAACCCGAATATTTGAGTTGTTCTGCAATTATATCTGAAAAATAATCTCAACTTACTAATGTTAGCTAAATTTTGAAATTTTTATCATATGTTAGGTTGTAAATATGCAGGGTCAAATTTACACCTCAAAAAAACATGTTGATGTAAAAATGTGTTGGCTGAAATAATACGATGAGTAGACTTCTTAGAGCGCGACTAAACGCTCAAGAATCCTATTCGGACTGATGGAATGTCTAAACCTGCCTAGTCGCTCCAAATCGGATTTATCCCCGACCAGTTCCCCAACTAATCCTCGATGAGTGTCCCTCACTAGCACCCAACGTCTTTTACTAACGGAAGATAAAATCAATTGAAAGGAATACACAATATTTTCTGAACTTTAACCAATTGATAATTAGAAGAAAACACAGTGGATTATAAGTCTGATAACTTTATGGAATAAGGCTGCAATTTCAGTTTCATGAAAATAGCAACTTTTTCATCTTTTAGTTAGCAGGGGTGATTATGAATTCCCAAAATAACTATTTACTTTTCTTTATTTTATTGCCCTAAAGGCTGAAACTTCATAGTACTAAAAAGTCCTACTGCTGGTCAAATAAGAAGATAAAGCTATAGACTAGTACTAAAAAGTTGATTATATTCATCAACAATGGCTTCTTGTAGCTCCAGGAAGAACAAAAACAACCCAAGCATGCTTTTTAAAGCAGAAAGACAACCTTGTTTCTTCAAGATGTTTCCTAAAGATGCCATTTGTGAAAATAAAATGGTACAATTTTTATTTGATTATTTATAGTCTTGTTGATTAGTTTTTTGTGTATATACTGATATGAATCATACAAACAGGCCCTTCCAAGAAAATTTGCAAGAATTTACGGAGATTGTCTGTCGAGTCCTGTGATCTTGAAGGTCCCTAGCGGTGCAACGTGGATAGTGGACATTGTTACAAGTGGTGATGGTCGGATCTGGTTGCAAAATGGATGGCCGCGATTCGTTAAATATTACTCTATTTCTTGTGGATGGTTTCTTGTATTTCAATACGATAAGAGAAATTCTGAATTCAATGTTCTCATATTTGACAAAACTTGCTCAGAGATTCACTATCACTCCAACAAGAAAACTGCGGAATCCCGAGTGCCTAAGGTTGAAGGAACTAGAACTGGAGTTCCTGGTGAAATCTCTAACAAAAGAAAAGAGAAATCACCATTATCATCTACTCGGCCTCATAAGAAGATGAAAATGGCGGAGTCTTTCACGAAGATAACAGTTAAAGGTATGCAATTTGACCATGTTTTGACTATAATTTCAATCAATACACTCAAATGATATCCTGATTCTCGATTATGATGAATTCGGGTTGTTAATTTGTAGGTACTAATGCTGAAGCAAAGAAATTAGAAAACCAAAGCTCTAGATTTCCGACTTTTGAGGTTAAATTGCATCCATCATATGTTCATCATTGTAGGTCTAATCTGGTAAGCATTCTAGGTGATGTTCATATATTAATATTCTATTCATCTGAGCATATTAATGTTTCTGCATAAATTTGTTCGCTAGACTATACCAGCGGGCTTTAGGAGGAAGTATATGAAGAGGGAAGATGGTGATGCCTTGCTCGTTTTGAATGCGAGAACGTGGTCGGTTAAATACTACACCGTACTAGTTTCTGGAGTAAAAAGAACAAGATTGACGCATTATGGATGGAAAGATTTTGCGCAGAAAAATCATTTACAAGTCGGTGATGTCTGTAAATTCGAACTGATTGATCCTGACAAGAATATATTCAGAGTAGCCATTTCCAGAAGTTCCACGGGAGAAAATGCCGGTGAGATACAATTCCATTTCTTCATTACTACCATTTCCCTATCAAGAGAGAAAAACTCACTCTTAACATGAATTCAGGAAGCAGCAAGAAGTTATCTGACATGAAAAAAGATGTTCCAAATCGAATGCCGAAAGGTTCAACTCAGGGAATCCATTCTTCGAAGTGGTAATGACATCAAGCCATTTGAATCTTATGTTACCTGTTTCTTTCTCTTCATGAAAATTTGTCATCATTTGGTTTTTAGAAAATATTATGGGAGGTTATGCATGATTAATTGTTATGAGTGATATATTGAAGGTACATGAGTCATTTTAATATTTTAATTACATTGGTCTTGATGTCGTGACTCGATAATTTCGAGAGACTGGATTCCAAACTTCCATTTGAGTTCTAAGGTCAAGGTTAGGGCCTAGAAGAAAAGATTCTAAACCTAACTCCTGATTTTAGCTTAATTACTAGTCTTTTTTTCCCATACCATTTTTCCGATTAAAGATCACCAATTACATGGTCGAGTTGATTATGATAGCGGATCAACTTAACTGCTGAATCAGAAACTGAACCTTGAAAATGGGAATGCATTTATGATTAAATTACCTTGGTAGAAGAGATTTACCTCCCAAGAGGTACTTTCCCGTAACGTATTTTGATTAGTCTGAAGTATCGACCTCGACTACCATATAGTTTGACAGCAACAACAAAATTGTCCTAGTTTTTTTTCCCTTAATGTTAATTCTTCATATCCATTGCACTTACATTTTTCTGTATTCTTTTTTTAACAACCCTTATATTAGATCTAGTTGCTAAAAAATTGAGAAGAAGCTCAAGTTGTTGTAGTCTTTTAAGGACAGTACCCTATTCTCTAAAAAAGGCCATACCCTAGCCTAGACTATTCTCACTCATCATTAAGAGCAATTGCACATTGATCAATCCCATTAGATATTCAAATCAAATCAATACAAACTGATTTTAAAATACACTAATAATAATGTGGGTAAAACTTACAATAAATCTAGCTCATGAACTATGAACTTACAAAGAAAAGTGTAATCCTACAACATTATGAAGAATGAATCATTCTCTACATTTTAAACACATGAACTTGTTGAATAGCTAGGCCTCAATACAGAATGCTTCTTTTGTTCTTTTTTTTTTCTTTTTTTGTCTTGTGTTGGTTGATGTGTAATCAATTTCTATAATTGGCTATTGAAAAAATGGGTTCGGGTTCGGGCTCGGGTTTGGATTTAGGAAGTAGGCATATTCTTGTTTTCTAAAAATGATCTGAAAAGAATAAAAGCTTCACGCGGTCTATGGAGTGGAACCTCATGCCCTGCTCCTCTCACTGTCACAAAAGTTAACCCTTTATAAACTTGGCTCCACCCTCCAACCTAAACATGATCCAAATGAAACTTAGTTCTTGACTGTGTTTTACTTTCAAAACTTGAAAACACTTGAAATCAAACTGAATATAATATAATGGAGTGATGTATGTATTGATTCATGCTTAGCTTACCTTTCCTTGATCATACCAAGGATACCAGTTGGTAACTGTCGGTAGCTTCAATGCATCAATGGAGTATCTAGTTGCCGTCACTGGAACCACCGCATCCGTGTCTCCACTACACATAGTAGAGTTCAACCAAAATTCAACATTAGAAGGAAGAAATTAGTAATCAAGTGATGGTTGATGCATATATAAGAGTGAATACTGACTAGTTAGAGCTTTAAATTACATAGTAAGCCAATACCGAAGGGGATACATACAACTCGCAATTCTCATAAGTACTAAATGTATTAGAGGAGATCTTTTGATGAGTTTCATAGTTCCTGATGTTTGAGTTTGATGCCTCGGTAGGTGCACCTAGTGCTTACTAGAGTTCCTTGATGATATTGCATAAAATAAAAATCCTTACGGGGGTTTCTAGCATAGTTTATATAATCTTTGACACATTTGTGTATGACATCGTTATGAGGTTAAACTGCGCAGCAACAAACGTCTACTTGTGCTGAAATTTTATCAATATATGGGGATCGATCGGACTCTCAGACCTCGTTTTGAATCTGTTAGTCTTAGAGGCTATAAAATAATCATGCCAAATAACTACCCAAACGAGAATCTTAAACTGATAAATGAAGTTAGCAGAGAAATAGATGGGAAACTACCTAAAAACCCATATCTTAAGACCTGCAGCAATTAGTTCTTTGTATATAGGTAGCATTGAACGTGGAGCATCAGCCCAGTAGTTTCCCACAACATCACTGTGAAAATGGAAAATTCAGTCAACAATCATGCTAAATAGATACCATGTAACGGCATTATCGAAGATATTAATGAAAGACGATCCGACCCACCTGCATGTTTTCCATGAGTAATTGACCCCAGTTACATTTGCATGAAGTGCCTTCTGAACTTCAGGATGATTGAAGTACACATTAGAATACCTCTCTGTACATGGATCGTATGCCCTCGACATCCATGGCTGAGTTTGCAATTAACAGAATTAGCTCAAGACAATCAGATAGAGATCAGTTTCAACCGTGTCTTATGATAGAAAATGATAACAACTTACATAATGACCCCTTAAGTTGTGCCTCAGGGATGAAGTATTATTGCAGGGCCGCGTGAAAATACTATACGGATCAATATTCCCCTGCTCCAACTCTGCCAAATAAAGAGCCTTTATGCAATCCGCTGATGGATGCATAGAGGATTCCAAATTGCAAGCAGCCCGTAAAGTTCGATAGGTAGAATCAGAAATCAAACCATGCGTCCACCAATACTCAAAGGTCCCAACATAATCATGGTAATCGTCCGTCACGGCATTTCCCACCTTAAACAAGTAAAAAGATGTTTACTTTGTTCCATAAACAATAATAACAAAAGTGAATTCCAATTTATTATAGCATCAGTTGGTAGTTCTTACCAAAAAACCCTTAAACTTTATTGCAGGATTCTTAATCCCCTTGTTCTTTTCATATACAATTTGGGACAACTGAGGAACGTAATGACCTACAACAAAATTTGAATTCTTCGTTATTGACACTGAGTAATCGAACTGAAATTTGAAATGTTATTTTAAGACAAAAGAAAGGAGAAAAAAAACCTGCATAGCTTTCTCCAACAATATAGAAATCTCTATGTTTATACTGTGGAAACCTTTCAAGCCAATTCACTAGAAATTCGTATGAATCTTCAGCTACAAATATCCAACAAGAACATTTAGAAAAAAAAAACAGAACTATAAGTAGAATGCAGATCTGAATGTTAAAAAACCGAGCCAGAACTTACCCGTTCTCTGGTCGCCTACTGTGTACAAATCTGATGTTGTATTTGAATATGAAAACCCAACACCGGCTGGTGATTCAAGGAATAGCAAATTCGCCACTGCAAAAAAACCCCAACATGAGAAAAATTTGGAGCAAAAAAGAAAAACATGGCAAAGGAGAACATGAGAAATTCAAGTAAGGCATACATTTGTTCCAAGCATAGGGGTTAAAGAAAAGATTTTTGCCATCAGATTTAATGCGAAAAGGTCCGATTTCTTCAGCTGCTCCATACGCAACAGAAGAGCAACCAGGCCCTCCATTGAGCCACAATACAAGTGGTCTTGAGTCGGGTCCACGACTAGCTGGAGACTCGATCAACCAATAAAACAATGCTCTCCCGGCTTGCTGGTTCACAGTGACATAACCCGAATACTGATTGAATTCCACATTCTGTGGCTGACCGGGTAAGAATACGATTTTGTCTTTCGCTTGGTCTTCAAGAGGAGAGGATATACATGAACATACAAACAGAGATAAAACCGAAAGGGTAGAAAATAGTAAACTCCCCATTTGTAAACCAAGTGAGAAGATACAATAGAATGAAGAAAAAACACAAAAATTACAGTAATTCTAAGCACATGAGATGAAGATAAGTAAAGATATTTAGATGGAGGTAGTAAATGTGAGTTGATTAACACAACTACTACCTAATAACTCCAAGAAAATGAATAGTCAAAATCATATAAGTAAGCCACACAACTCCTAAAGATAAGGCTGTGTATGAAAAAGATGAACCCCAATTAAACAAATCCAAAAAAGTGTTTCTGGGATTACAAGGAACTTGGTAAACAAGTTAACAACTTTAGAAATCAAGAATCAACAAAAACAAATAAAATTCAAAACCCAGATCCCAAAACACTTTCTGGGTTGCAGTGAAGAATGTAGTTGAAGGGATCTAAAAAGGGTAGAGAAAGAAAGAAAGAGGAAGATACAATGATGATACTAATAAATAATAGTTTAACTCCATGGAATAAATTAAGTATTTTTCAATGGTTTCTTCTACAGAAACATAAATGACAGAGTTATTATTCCAATTGTTTAATGTTTTATTATGTGCTTGAGCTTCAACTTGAGCTTGAGCTTGTCTTAGGCAATTCACCAAACAGCTTAGGGGAGCACATGGGTTGTTGAAAAGATTTAAGCTTTTTTTATGGAACTAACTAAATAATATTAGAGAACAAAAAGGGTAATATCTTTTTATATTGAATATGTAACAATCAGATAAGGAATTTAAGCATAATAATCAATCAATTATTGACTAAAGAATTTCTAAAAAAAAGTATTGACCAAAACACAGAAAGTAGCCAACAAAAGTTGGTTCGAGCAGTTAAAACACTCATTTCTGTTTAAAAAATTTGAGGATCGAGTTAAAATTCTAACTCTTATTAATAGATAATTAATAATGCCATTACAAACTTTTCAATTTGCAATATATGTAAATTTATCTTTAGCTAAACTTAAGCCCACTTAAAAAAACTTAAGCTTACCAATAAAAACAGCAAATCATTAGTAGATGTGTGTATATTCATAAATAATATTGTTTCATAAATCATGACTAATAATTGGAGTTAGTTACCTCTACCAAAAAGAAAAAGATAATGAAAGAAATGAGTAGTTTTGAGGAGGAGACATGGTGGACCAGTAAATGTAAATTCCAAGCAGAAGGGAATCAATGACTGAACCTTACTTTTTCCTAATAGTTCTTTTGTCTTCTAGTGGTTTTGTTTTTCATTCTTCTACACCAAAAGCATCTATTTTGAGTTCTTTTTTTAAACAAACTATTCATTAATGTTATAAATTTTATAAGAACAATTATAATGTAAAACAAATTATTAGGACTTGTTTGGTTATGTTGTTATTGAGCTGAAATAACACATTTTCATCAATAAAGTTAAGAAGTTTCATCACATTATTCGATTTAATCCATCGTAATTTTGATATCAGTAATGGTTTTGTCAATTCATGAATACGAGAAAAAAAAATACATAAAAATCAGGTGTCAACTATGTGTCATCTACATTTCTGTCAAATATCAAAATTAAAAACAAAATAGCACGTTATATTTTTCAGTCATATGAATTACTTGTAGATGTTACATGATTTCTCTTCAAATCATATTATGTTGATAATGTGTCCTTGATGTTAGTATTAGTAGTAGGGTATGTTTCTGAATCCAATCGTAACAACTTTAGTGACGGAAATGCACTACTTTAATGACTTTATGGACAATAATTTTATATTAGTAACGGGTAATAGCATGTGTGTTTCAGTTAGAGAGAAAGAAAACAATGGTGCAGCTTTAATTTCTTTTATTTAAGTAAAGAATAAATATCTATTTCTTTTATTTTATTTTACTTTTATATAAAATAGTTTTTTTTTACTATACTCTAGATAGTTTCGTACTAACCCGTCATCTTTAGATGATTTCATTATGTTTTAATATTCACCCTTAAATTCTAATCTAATAGTGATTGACCAAATTATATTTGGTCCGTTATTGACTAGTTGAGCACAACTGAGATATCCATACCAGAATCGGTAGTGTTATCACGAGATATTTCCAATAGTGACGTGGGCCAATGAGAATCCGGATGTTTGCCACATAGGTCTGAGATGACTTCGTTGAAAAGTCATAGTCGCCAAGTGGGCATACGTTGAATAGTCAAAGTTGAAGGATTTCTTATCTTACAAGGATTCTACTTCCAATTTAGTCTCATATACTCATTAGGAATTCTCGGACTAGATAGGAATGAATCACCGCCTAGATTAGACCTAAATCAACTAGGATTGGGTTTAATATTCGCTATAAATACACGGGAATCATACATTCCAAGGTACGTTCTTCAGACAACTCAAGGTCTGAGTTAATTCTTTTCTGATTACAAGTTTTATACTGACTTAGCATCGGAAAGGGGTCGCCTATCAACGGTTCCCTTTAAGCTTACGTTTGCTATTTTTCAGGGACTTATCTAGGTGAATTCGAGTTACAGTTTCTGAGTAATAGGTAGCATAATATGTATTTTTGTCTTCAAACATGAGCAAAGTATATACGATATACAGCTTTTCTTTCTAACATATTCATACCAAGTATATGTTTATATTAATTTAAAAAGATTGCTGTTATTTTCTTTTTTCTTTTTCCTTTTCCTTTTTCCAGACAAATTTTGAATCATGATAAGATTCAAGACTGGAAGCCCCATGTTCCTTTTATCACCACTTTTTTTCAACTATCATTATGAATTTAATCATCCTAATTACAGTTAATTAGTTTTAAAATACAATTACAGTTAATTAGTTAAAACTGGATTATATGTTGATCCATTAATTCGGTTCATTTTTCCAGATTAATACAACTTAATTAACTTTTTACTTTTTAACACAAAATCACAGTGTGTTGGTAGCTTGATCAACACTGTGTAAAGAAATTCTGTGAATGTTGGTTTGATGTTTAAGCCAAATGAAAAAAATTGCTAAATAAAGCAATTCAATAATGTAATTATATGCATTTCTTGGTAACTCGGATAAACATTAGTCAATTGTCGGTTGTATATTGTAAAGTAAATTCTTGAAGAATGTCAAATACGAGGTCCGAAATTGACTAACACCATTTGTCATATATCGAAATTGAAGAATGTGGTTTCATTTTTGCGAATGGAGGCATGTGGTTTACATATCTGACAAATAAAGAAAATTGACTAACACAATTTGCTATATTATCAAGTCAATCCTCCACGTCATCAAGTCAACATGACGTGTCATCAAAAAATCAATATTTTACTATGACACGTCATTAAAGTCAACATGACACATCATCAAAGTCAATATCACATGTCATCAAATACTAATGCCTTAAGTGAAATTCTTTTAATTGTCAATTTTGTAAACCACATCAGAAAATGAAACCACCTTTTTTTATTTGCAAAACATTGAAAGCACAAGGGTTTTATTTGTACTTTACTCAATAAATAAAATGAATGGTGGGAAACTAGAAACTTGATAACAATAGGGGGGTTGAAATCATAATTTGATGAAAGACAAAATCATTTCTGTTATCACATCAATAGTGACTTGAGTGCATAATATAGTGGAAAAAGGGACCATCGATGAACTTTTCCTTCACAGCTTGTAGTGATAATTATGAGAAGCCTTCATTATCAAACATCATGATGTCTTCTATTGCTTCTCGTCAACATGATATCATCAAATTTTACGAAACATGTGTTAATAAACTTGAGGATTCTTCATTGTAGAATTTTATGATCTATTAAACATTTAATCTAGATAATAAAATAAAATGATATGGGTAATTAATCAGTTATCTAAATTCTAATTTTTTTTTATACATTGTACCGAACATAATTTGAATTCTACACTCCTCATTCACACATGGGTGAGATTACATACAATTGGTAACCTTGAAATGTATTTGGTGTTGTGATGATTCGATGAATGCATAATTTGATATCACTATAGCAAAAATGGCTTTTGCAACTTTCCTTTAAGGTTGCAAGCTTAAATTTATAACATTTAGATTTCATCTAAATGGCTCTTAAATAGGAAGTTATTCATATTTTAGTAAACACTAGCAAAATTTCTAAGAGCAACACAAATTTAACATCAACGTTTCTAAAATACCAACAATTAATTGTAGCCAAATTGACACACCTACTAATGTGTGAACAAAAAAAAATCTAATATATCTTTTACGGCCCGTGGGCTCTTCTAACAGTGTGATTTAACTACATAACAACCCTTAGTGATCCAAATGCCCTTCTAGTCTTAAGGCCAATTTAGTATTACCGTGCCCAAAATTCAACATTGCTTGTACAATATGCAAGTTGTTTTCCCATTATACTTGCTTCTAAAAGCAACTATAAGGTACAGATAAAACAAGGTCATCATATAAACCGATACAAAGCCGTTGTATTAGCATCTTCAGTAATCCCCTTGCACCGGTTTGTGATAGTGTGTGCCCTAGCTAGATCAAATTAATCAATGGACATTAATCTAAATAATGGATGTTGTTTCTAACAATTTTTAGAGGCCGAACCAATTAGGCTAGTAAGACAGTCCAATCGGTCCAGATAAACAAGTCTCCTGGTCAGTGACCACCACTAGATTGCAAAAGTGAACCCAAAGAGGTACTTTTCTTCTGGAATACAAAAAACTTAACCAGATCCTAAATTCTAACACTAAAAAACTGAACACATACATTGTCAACTGCAATAACGCATGCATAAATCAAAGTTGCAACCACTAAGTATACACCGACTAAGATGGTAAGCTCTGAGAATGAACTAACTCACTCGAGATAAACCTTAACATCGATCCCGTTATCAATGAGGGACTGAACTACAGCTCTGATCTTCCCTTCAAACTTGTCCCTTTCTCTTGGAGTATAAGAAGCTGTATACACATCTGCTTCTCTTGCCCTATCAGCTAAAATTCGTCCAATTGCCAAACATGCCGGAATATCTGACCTTGATTTTAGTACAGCTTTAATGTCTTTAGAATTGGTACCGGCAACTGCAACCTGCTTACTTGTTACTCTATGAGTAAGTGAGGCTGAAACAAATCGCTTCGAGATAAACACATCTAGTGTAAATGGCTCCATGTATGCTCTGGTTCTTTGCTTAAATGACACATGCTTGGTTGGGTTTTTCGATTTCTTCTCTTTCTTGTAAGTGTAAGGCCTGCTATTTTCATCATCCACGAAATCTTCTACCCCAAAAAAACTTCTTGGTGCACAACTTGGCTGCATTAAGATTGAAAAATGAAGCATTTCTTGTAAATTCCCAATGTAAAAACAACATAGCAGAACTCACCAAGTATAAGTTTTAATTCATAACCAGCTACTCCAACAAAACCTGCTCTATGATTTAATTTTTCGACTTTGATATGCAAAAGAAATTCACTGTTTTTTTTTTTTGGTTTTTTGCCTTAAGATATATATAACTATAAATGGAAACTAATACATTTTGCAGCAGCTTCAAGCAATATTTACACTGACAAAGAATCCAAACTAAAATACAAGTGTTGTCAAGCAAATTGTAAAATTTCAATGTCTTGATCAGTAGTTATCAAGTGAATGATCTGTCCGCTTCAACTTTGAAATGCAAAATCAAGCAGGAAAAAGGTAGTGAATAATGAACTATTCTTAATCCAAGCAAGCAAGAACACAGCCACACGTAAAACACTGAAAGTTAGTTCAACCCCTGTACTATCTTCAACCCTCACAACAAATCAGAGGATTTTTTTCTTCCAGCTGTTTCCTAAATCTCAAACTGCAGATAGAGGCCATCTTAAAAGCAAACATGGAAAAAATATAAAATAAAGCTTCAAAGAGTATATAGTATCTGCTGTGGTTTTGACACATTAAAATCCGACAACAATAATTTTCCTTATCATTGATTTGAGTTCTCCTACTTTCCTAATCTTATGGAATTTGAGCATCTATCTGAGTGATCATAATGTTCGCCTCATACATTTGTGGGGGAAATACAATAAACTTTGTGGGTCAACAGTTTTGCAGAGTGAGATGTGTGGTTCAGTTCATGGTAAATCACTAGCGACAAGCAAAAAACAGCAACACGTCAAAACCGTTAATAATTGATGGCATGGAAGTTGACTTGATAAATGGTGTGGAGCAACAACCAAAGACGTAGAATTGAATTATGCGACCAGTATCAGGGTTAGTCAATTTCCAAATGGTAGATATTTTTTCGTGAACCAAATTATGCACGTCCCTCTTTACAGAAGTACCAAAATACAAACTTTTTTCTGTTCCCTGTGGTTTATCTAACAGCATCCTCTATGTAAAGCTTTCACTCTCCCCATCCATATGAACTTGAAGAGTTCGAATCTTAAGATCATCAACTAAACTGTAGGTAAAATAGTTGAAGGCTTATAAGTTATATAAATCAATGAGGATGTTGTTAAGAGATAAAACAATTCCTGGGTCCCAAAACTATATGATTGAGACAAGACTTGTGATTGTTTGACATGATCTCGAAACCTTTTATCCAAAAGATAAAAGGTGAATTCAAAACTAAAACCCCCAATAAACACTAGCTTTCTGGAAATATCGTTTTAGTTTGTTCTAAGATTCCACATGAAATTCAAAGCTAAAACCCTCAATATTAAAATTGCAAGAAGAAATCACTAAATTACAAAATCAGTGAGAACAACAAAACCATCAAGAAGCATTCATGAAAAGAAATAGCTTCCAGTAATTTTAGAAGATTTCCATAGAAAAGCAATCAGGTAAGTAACAATTACCTGTCCCTTGTGAAAGCCATTAGTATGCAAATAAAAGAAGGATGTTCCAAGCTTGGATTCTCCACTTCGAAGAGCCCCTCCATTCAACGCCTTCCTAATGACTTGTTTCAACATATTTCACACACCCAACAGACACCACTTTAAACAATCATATGCTAGGCCAAATATTAAAACCAACTTGACTCCGTGAAAGAGAAGCAGCTAATCAAATAGTTGAAAGCACGGGAAGTAGTGAACAAGCTAAAGCAAACTGCAAAACAGGTGTCCCAAACATCATTAGCACGCAGCAAAGTCATTTAGAGGTGGATTTCCCCTTAATGTCGAGAAATTGAAAATTAAGCAAAAACCAATGAACATTATAGCACAACTATCAATATAACACCTCAACAGTGTGCATCAACCTACTATAATAGAGATAGTAAGGAATGGTAATTAGAAAATTGTAAACTGACCTAGATTCAAAATTGATTCGAGAGAGAAACTAGAAATGACGGAGGAGGCAGAAGAATAGACAAGACAAGAGCGCACTGCAAACAGATGACTCACACTCGACCCACAGGTTTGGTATTCATGTCTACAAACTAAAATTGATACAAATCTAGAACAATTAAGGCTTAATCCATATTTTTAAAGTTTGGTCCGTTCGCACCCTAAACTATTATTGCAACTAAATGAGGCCGACCAGCAATTTAATAGGAGGTCAGGGCCAAATTGAGCATTAAGCTATTTATTTACTTCTTTAGGTCAAACTTTAAGTAAAAATTGTGAAAAATGAGTTATAATAACAAAAAGTTTCGGGAACGTCACTTCTTTTACTCTTCCTTATGCGGCGTGTCAAGCCTCGGGGTGCGTCTTCAAAGTGATCTTCTTGTTGTGTATTCGCTTGAGTTATCTCTCGATCAACTTCAATGCATTACATGGAACTAAAATAAATTCTAACTCTTATAATAAATAAAATGTGTCTAACTAATAATAATATCCACTCTAAATTCTACAGAATTTTCCCTTTAAATAGATTTTTAAAGTCTGTCGGTCGAGTTCATTGGTGAAGAGTAGTCTTGATCTGGATGAAAGGTTGTATAGTTTGGTGAAAATAAAAATGAATATGCAAATCTGGAAAACCATAATCTCGCACCAGATAGCAGAATCTCAAGCTAGACATGAACATTCCCAAAATGGACTAGCTTGTCTCAAATGAGATTTGTGATTCTCGCTCGAGATTCTTCCAAAATCCCATTAAATGATGATATTCACTCCAATTAAGAACTTCTTAACTATTTTTCACTTAACAAACAAAAACACAAATACTCACCTGAAATTTAATAAAAACAATTATAATCAATAAATTATCACACATGTAATTACATAAATAGATTGAATTATGCATGATATTTTAGTTATAATTTGCACCTATCATACGGCGATGCCTCTTTCCATCCTATCCCCCGCCCCATCTCCACCCTTATAACAAAATTCTCCTCGGCTCATTTGTCCATGTGATACACAAACAGAGCGGATATACTATTGATTGAATTTGTAAGTTAGATGTGTTGTTTAGTTGGCGTCCTGACCTCGAGTCGACACTCAAAGGTTGAACTTGTAAGTTGGATGTGTTATTTAGTTGGCGTACTGACCTCGAGTCGACACTCAAAGGTGGGCAACCACTAGACAGTAAACTGGTTCGGAAGTTGATCCCTTGCCTTGACGAGTATAAGGTAGGGTGAAAACCAATACGCATCAGAGAGAGACGACCCCTTAAAGTTATTCCGGTTGGAGATCGGTGTGCTTGGGCGGATCATACGGTGATTGCAACCGGTAGGTCCACCCCGCACGTCAAAAACATCGCTCAAGCCCTTATTTACCAGCCAAGCTTCTGTTGAGCTGTCGTTTGGTTCACGTGATAGAATAGAATGGAATCGACCTACCGGAAAATGATCCTTCCTAGTGTGCAAGGGCAACAGGGTGGAAAATGGATTGTTATAGACTCCCGTTTGCTCTTCATTCTATACTGCTATATGTGGTAGAATAATTGATTGATTGCTGATACTGTTGAATACAATGGTCTTCACGAGTTTTTTCTGATTACCTCTCAACTTTAATGGAATCACAGAATTTTCGGAACAATATCTAACTTTAGATGTTCAGATGAAGAAAATGGCGGTGCTACATTGTTGGTTGTCATTGTATTCTTCTCATAGATGTTTTTTTCTCCAGGTAAGGCGATAGTTCATGCTCTTGATGAGAATGCCAGAGCTTATTACAATTTGGAAAATTTCTTTGGAACCCAGATAGACCATTGAATGATTCCTCTCAGGTAAATAATAGAATTTCAGTTAATTACAGCTTCTGGAACTCGCATGATAGTCTTTCTTTGATTTGCTGCATCTACTATTTATAACATGATATCCTTATAATCAGATTCACTTTACCATCTGAATCGAAGAATAATGAATCATGTAACTGGAATCCAATGTTGCAAATTCTACAAACATACTAGGGGTTTATATTTCAACTTCGTAATCTGTATGCAAATTGTGAAATTGCAACAGATGTGGTCTTAGTTATTGCTGATCTTTTGCTCTATCTTTTTCATCTTTGTAATTTTTGTTGTCATTGTTGTTATGTTAACTTATTCCAACTTACTTGAAAAGACTCTTGCCCTTCTCTTCCTTGTACCAGTTCCCTTAAATAATGGTCACCCCATAATGTAGTTTTTCTTGAATCCATTGTGCTGAGGTGATGTTCCTTGATGCTATATGATCTTGTTAAAAAAAAAAAGAACAAACAGCAAATCGGGAAGTAGAATTGCATTGATAAGCTTGAACGCTGGATTGACTTAAATATTATATAAACTTAGCTGAGAAAGGTTGAACTCCAGCAGAGGATAAACTTCCCTCTCTGCTCAAATAACAGAGCCAAACACTGAAAAAGTGCTTACTGACATAGTTCTTTGTAATTTTTTCCTTCGCACTCTATATTTGATATTTCTATATATACTGACTAAACCTCACCAGGCTCCAAATTGCAAATTGTAATTAGCATATTCTCTATCACGTCTCTTTCGCTAACATTTCCTGACAAGCATTGAGATTAAGTATTAGCACTTGAGGTTTAAGGATCTTATTGTTAGATATCTTGCAGACATGAGCTTTGTTTTTTAAAAGACGAAGTGTGGGACTCCTAAAATAAACTCACCATGTTTGTATTCATGTTAATTTAGTCATGTGTATGGAGTTTTCTAAATCTGCTATAGGTCTTTCTATTAGAAAACATTGCTGCTTAATTAACATATCGTTCTTATCGGATAAGTTTTGGTAATACAAAGAAATCAGAAGGATCATAGCGTTCTTATCGGATAAGTTTTTGTAATACAAAGATATCAGATGAAGATCCTTTTCTTAGAGTTTCCTACTGTCTACTTTCTTGTGAGGCTAATCTACAATATAGGTTGTTAGCTTAAAATCATCGAACTGGAAATATTTAAAAAAAACTGTATCCTGCTTCAAGTTGATGTTAAATTTCTATATATGCATACACATCCAAAACTCTGTTGGACTTAACTGCAACTCGTTTTGGCCTAGGATGAAAACCGAATGGATACCACAGCGTTCCTAACTGATATTTTATCACCGAGGATAGCCGAAATAGACTTTGCATGTTACTTTTCAGTTTCTATGTCCCCTATGCTTGAGTTGCATTCCCTTCAATCGTCTGAAAAATTGCTGGAACTCATGTCTATTTGTTTTGTGGTTTCAGGATTTAGAAAAAGCTTTTACGAAGATTCATCCTAAAAATAATTCTAAAGTCCATCTGGAAGACGTACATGAGTTGAATCTAATCGTGCCATTTTGGTTTTGACATGATGTTCTTGGGTATCTACCTCGGTTGGTGTCTTTGAGCTTTTGCTGGCGTCTGAGGTATTTTTACAGTGAGAATTTTGGTGTTGTATATTTGGAGGTATGCTCTATAATTGAATTAATGTGATTCTATGATTTGGCTTAAGAATTTAATAATGCAATTTTTTTATATTATTAGAGGGGTTCCTTTCCCTGTCAGTTGAAATTGTTTGCATCTTGAGGAATTGGCATCTATTATTAGTTTATACATATAGATGTATGATGAAGAAAATAAAAAATTAGGTTGTCCTAAAACTAATATTACAGATGTCCAAATATGTTTTGCTGAGATCTATTAGTATAAATTGTCCAAACATGTATCGACTGAATCTACTAAAGCCAAAGAAAATAATTGACGTGACAAAGCTTCATTTGATCCAGTCATTTCCATTTTATTTCTGCAGTTTTTAGTAGGAAGTTAGGAACCAAAGAGTATTCGTGTCTCTTATAATTGTCTATATGAGGGTATCTGAATTTAGGCGAAATGGGTTGTTCTGAAATATGTGGCGCAAATAGAGTCCGTTTTCTTCAATGAGATTGGTGATCAGGATCTCATAACTAGACAAATGGAAATTTAAAAGTTCTTTTTAAAGTCATGATCAATAGAAGGCATGTTAGGTCGTTTAGGAGATTGTTGTGGCTGGCTATCCGGCACATATCTGGGGGATAGATGGTTCTGCAGTGTTGCCTACTGTTGTAGGCAGCTATAACTTCCATTCAACTCAAACTGATTTTGTTAGAGGGAAAGTTTGGCTAGTGCATATTCAAGGCTGGTCAACTGTATTGGCTTGGTTTCAACTATATCTCTTATTTCGGATGTTTGATGGTGAACTGGCCCGTTTCCGGTGGTAGGTGTTCTAGTGTCGCCTCAGTCATTTGACGAAAGCCGATGAAAAGTGTAAGATAACCCTCAATGTCAAGTGTCTTCCTTAGCGAGGAGGCTGATAAAATATATGAAGAAAAAATCTCACTTTCACTGAGATGTCCGGAGATTCTATAGAAGAATAAGAATAAGACTAAGGATAAATTCTTGTTATGGGAGATTCCATACTGTAAAAAAATATATATTCTTTGCAGAAAACAGAATATCTTATTCACACTAGTGATCCAATTCAAATACATCCCATCTATAGAAAGATCCAAATTAAGTTAGGTATAAACCATTCTTATAATATTTGACCTCTGATCATATTAGTGATTAGTCTGTAGTTTTATTTTCTTCCGTGGTTTGTTTTTAGGAAAAGAAACTTTGAAATGAATTATTTGCAAAATTAAAGAAATAGTCAATTTTGATGATATTAATGACGATACTTTTGCCTGAATTTTTCTTTTCAGGAATTTGAGCAGTTAGGTTAAAATATAGTCAAAAGTATTATTTGGGCATCGATTTATGCAAAATTTGTGTTTTGAACCACAAGCCTATTATTTAGTCACTTTTAGTCACCGACTTATCTAGTTTAGTTATATTTTGTTTATTGATTTACTAATTTTTGTGATAATTGACATTCTTGCATTTGTGTTAGCTGTTAACTTTAGTATAAATTTGTTATACGAAATAGATAAATTTTTAATAGTTAATATTTTTGCTGCTCTTAGTTTTGCAATTAGACTGGTGAAATTTCACCAAATTGACAAGTAAGTGAAAAATATAATTAAATTAGATAAGTCGGTAGTTAAAAGTAGAAATTTTGGATATATTTGTTGCCAAATATCCTTCAAATCAAAGGTCACAAATTTTTATTTCTTTCGTCGAAATATCTTCGTCCGTTTATGAAACTTACTTAACCCAGAAAAAAGTAGCAGATAATGGCAACTAAACAATATCTAGTACCTTTTTTTGACTGAAAATCTAGTACTGACTTCTAACCATGATGGGGAATTATTATTTTTGAAAAAAATAGCTTAAAAAAGCTGGGGTGGAAACATAATATCGAAGAAGTACAAGGACTATATTGAAAAACTAGTAAGGAAAGAATCGGATAGTGCCGTGCCGACGATAAGATGCTGAAGGTAGATTCTCGCCACGTCAGCCCTATTTATCATCTCACGCGCTCTTCCTATCACGTGACAGAGTGGGGATCCTCGAAGCTTATAGAAGGCGCAGCACTTTTATTGTTATTACATCCTCAAAGTATGCCAGAGATATATATACGTGCGGCTGGCACGTATGAAGATGACGTGGCTTTGGTTTGACTGGATCCTGCCACTAGCTGACTTCACCATAAATAAATAGAAAAAGTAAATCTTTAGGCGGGAAAATAAAATATCGGTTTTGGGATTTTACATTTATGACCTTCAGTGCATGGAAGGCTGCAAATGTTTTCTTTTTCTAACCATAAATTAAGGAGTACTCAACGGGTGATATAGGAATAGAATTATAAGGAGTGTATGATTTATTTATTTTTAAATTTTTTTGAGTTTATCTAAATGGCAAGTTATATTATATGCTTGAAAGTTTGAGGTTTGAATTCGTGCTACATTAAAATTTAGCTCAGTAATACTGTTATAAATTTTTCATCGAGATTTGTAGTTCGTCCTAACCTTACAAGTGTATAAGTCGACTTTTAGCTAAATTTTTTGTTTTAAGAAAAAATATTGATTTTTACCAATTAAGATAGTTTTAACATATTAGAAACTAATTTAAACGCTTTAGAGAATCATTTTTTCGCATATTCAGAGCTTTAGCTAATAATGTCATAACATTTACGATATATTTAATTTCCATACCTATCGAGAAAGCAACTTCAGAGGCAGTTGAAGCAATCTAATATGTGGATTCATAAGCTCTCGTGAAAGTGTCAATTGCCATCTTAGAGAGGCCTTTAGCTGTTTTTCGGACTGCTCTAGCAATGTCAGAAGTCACTTAAACAACGTTTGACGCTACTTTAGCAACTTTCAAACTTGCTTTCAAAGTGTGCTAGCGCATCTAGATTTGATTTATTCAAAAATCATATTTTAATTATACTTTTGAAAGACAGTATTATCAATCCAATTAATTGCAAACAAAAATCCAGGATATAAAAGAAATCAATTGAAAATGAAATTACACTTTATGAGACAAATTAATTGTTAATCACTTACTTCAACATAGTTAACACACTCAACAAACACCGCTACTTTTGCACAATCATATGATATGCAAATTACTAATACCAAATGATATTACCACACTCAACATAGTTAACACACTCAACAGAGAGCTAATCAAAGTGTTGAGAGCAAAAGATATTCCAAAAAACATTAGCAAATATCGAAGTCGTTTAGATTTTCAAATAAAATGAGAATTTCCCCCCGAATGTGTGGAGAACTTCAAAATTAAGTAAAAGAAATAAAAATATTATAGCATAACTATCAATATGCACGAACTAATTCTAATGGTGTGCACAAACAAATTCAATTAAGTACTTTACCTAAACTAGAGTGAACAAAAATTAAAATTTACAATATTTTGTAGCAAACTAGATATGATAGTAGAAATGAACTTGTTGGTACGGTTAAGTTAACTCATCAATCGTAGATTCAGGGAAGTTTCCAATCCGACAATTCAATAAAGCCATCTATATGCGTATACTTTTGATTTAAGAAAGAATTTATAGGTTCGAACAGACACAATTATACAATGATTCATTTGAAAAGAAAATACAATTTATGTGACAACTAAATTATACTTTTGAGTGAAGAAGGTGTCAATTTGGAAAAAGATTCGCTTGATTAGGTGAAGAGGCACAAAAAATTCAGGAATCTAGACTTTTTGTCTTGGAGTCTCAACCGCAACACGCTACTAGGCCAATTAATAAAAAGCATAGACGCGCCGCGGTTGATATTTTTAAATCTCGACCAAGACATAATGCTCATCTCCCCTCGTTATGATTTGTTCATTTCAAAGAAAACTTACATTCTTTGCTTATCTTGAGCATGGCTTTTGCTTTTCGGACAAGATGATCATCAAATCTTGCTTCTTTTTAGCTCAATTTTTTGTGAAGTTTCACCTAAATTGATAATTTCTCCAAATATATCTAATTCTTGCACCAAAATGAACAAACAAGTAAATTTTTTACAAAACCCAAACTAAAATATAAAATAAACACACAAAAACACATGACATGCATGCAAACATAGGTAAATCACAAGCATATCATATTGGTTTAAAAAAACAAAAATTAATATAATAATATGGTTAGCGAGTACCTCCATGGGATGGCGACAGTTTGTATACTGATTTGCAAGGACGAGTACGAGAGTCTTTGTTTGCTTGAGAGGCAAGGATTGTTAATGCAATTTCTGTCCTATGTCGTTGTGTTATATAGGAGTCGTCAATATAGGTCATGACATATGATAACGAGATTCATCTAACCCGCAATGATTCGACAGAGTTAATTTGATGGGTTAGATTTAATCTTAATAAACCACTATAATAACAACACAGACCCGTCAACTCAAATTGATACACTCATTGACACCCTTATTACAAATTCCTTATGCCATTGAGTGTTTATATTTAACTAATTTATCTATTAAAATTTGATTTTTGCAAAAATAATCTATTAAATAAGAGATTATAGATTGAATAGTAAAAAATGAAAATGGTAAAGTACTCAAGATGCACTTTTTCCTAATCATGTATTTAAAAAGTAAAATAACTCTTAATCTTTCAAAAAAGGTTGATTTTTTAAAAAAAACAAAAATTTAAAATACTAAATCAATTTAGATTTCGTTAAAACATTTAGATTGGTATGAAAGATTTCCAAATAGAGAAATTAAAATATTTTATATATATCTAAAATTCACAAATTAAAAAACCCATGCTCAGATGATGTGATACTCCGGACTATTAAAAAACCCTGTATCACAAATTAAAAAACCCATGTTATTTTGACATCTGAGCATGGGTTTTTTAATTTAGAGTCAATGTCCAAATTCAATTTGGACATTCAAGGACCACTTGAACATTACTGAACCTTTAAATATAGACTAGTTCAGTAGACAGTAGATACTTATTTGCTAAATTTGTAGGTAACAAATTTCCAAAATATATATATGTTGACAAATATACAAGCGCGTGCATTTCACTCAACTCCTCTCGTAAATCCCTCGTAAACCCAGGGGCAATCTCGGCATCAGAAAACAATGAAGGCACCAGCGGGCCAAAGTGAAAAAAGAGTAAAAGCAAAAGGTGGATTGATAAGGAATTAAAAGAAAAAAAAAGGAAACTAAAGTAAAAGGTAAAGTACAAAAAAATCCCTTTATTTTACACTATTTGCAAAGAGTTATGTGATTTTAACTTTGTAGGAATAATGTATAATTCGCAAACTAAGTCCAAAATATTTTCAGTGTTAAAAAAATGACGATGTAATAAAAATCAAAGTATCAGAATTTTTTTTGTTTCTGGTTAGTGAAAATAGAAATGAACGTGGATATCAGTGATTCTTGAACCTCGAATACTTGAAAAAAGATTCAAAATTATTTTGAACAATTGACTTTTACTTTAGAACCATATCAAATTATACTACTAGCTTTTTTAGATACAATTTTAGATATTTACAAATGTCTAATATTACTGTATAAATGTGACGGAAGGAGATTATAGAACCAAACTGAATATCCAAATAAAAACCTCTAAAACCGAATTAAATAATTGACTTTTTGCTCAAAACCAAACATAATTATACTATTGACTTTTACCAATACAATTCGAAATTTTTTAAATATCCAAATTAAAAAACCCATGCTCAGATGTCAATTAAATCAATTTTATATATATCTAAAATTCACAATTTTAACTATCATAAACAATTTTACCTATCTACAAATAACCCAAATTATAACGTCCTTTATTGTAATTTACCCAAAATCAAAATAGCGAAAATAAAATAAATTGATTAAAAATAATTAAAAATATTAAATAGCGGACGCGAAATCAAAATTAAAATATGGTTTAATATCATGGTTGAGATACGGATACCAATCTTTCTCTCAAGGCTCTCTTTTGTCCCTTATCGACTTTCTTTCTTTCTTCTTCCTTCCTTCTCCATACCTTTCTTTCTCCTCAGAGTTCATCCCACCACCGTCAACCGAGGGGCCTTTTAACGGCGACGGAATCACCTTTAACGGCGACGGAATTACCTCAACGGCGCCGCCACTTTACATCCCCCGATCTGTTTTATTAACCCTACAAAAACTCTGACTCTGATTCCATTGGTTTTACGATTTAAGATTTTTTTCATATATAAGTTATTATTATTCTGATTTTAGGGTTTTCTTATAGCTCAGAAATTGTGTTCCGGGGCGGCCGGGGTTTTGGATTTGGAAGATATATTGTGTGATGCTATATTGGTAGGGAGGGTGAGATATTAGGGTTAGGGTTTTTTTTTATTGGTTTCATGCCGCCTGAGAGATTTCCCTGGGATCGGAAAGATTTTAGGAAGTACGATAGGTCTACGCCCCACCGATGGAGGGACTCCTCGTCCTCGAGTCATCACTATGGATCTTCCAGATGGGGAGGTGGATCCAACGAGTTTCGGAGACCACCCGGTGAGTTTTTAATGTAATTTTAGTGTTTGTTTTTGTTGGTTTTTACAAGTTTAAGCTTTGGTTAAGATTTGAATAGTTGTGATAGGTAGTTGATGGATTTTTTTTTGTTTTTTTCGGGTTATTTTGATTCGGTTTGGAGTTTATAGTGTATAAGAGGAATTGTAGTTAGGGTTTCTACGGTATGTTGTTGACTTTACTGAACCAAATATACAAATCTGGAGTTCATGTGGGGTTTTTTCGGGATAGTGCTGTTAATTGATTGTTGTTTATTAGTTGGTAGCTCCGGTATTTTGGTTGGTTATGGAAAACTATGATCTTTTCACTTTATGCTTATATTTCATGTTTGTCTTGCAGATCTAGGATTTTGTGGTCCTGTAGTTTTATTTCTTGTTTATATTTATTTGAAGGATGTTTTTCCTGTTTTGTGGCATGATTGTATTGTAAGATTGTAGTTTTTTTTGTAATTTTTTTCCTTTTGTTTAAATTTGAAGGTCATGGTAAGCAGGGTAGTTGGCATATGTTTGCTGAAGAATCTGGCCATGGGTATGCACCGTTTCGATCCAGTGATAGGATGTTGGATGACAAGAACTTTCGGTCCACAGTTTCACGGGGTGATGGTAAATATGGAAGGAACAGTAGGGATAACCGGGTATCTTTTGGCCAGAGGGATTGGAGAGGTGATTCTTGGGATTTGAGCAATGGGTCCCCAAACACGCCTGGGAGACTGCTCGATGTGAGTAATGATCAGCGGTCGGTTGATGATATGCTTACTTATCCATCCTCACATTCCCAACCTGAATATTCAAGCTCATGGGATCAGCTTCAGTCTAAAGAGCAGCATGATAATAACAAGTTGGCTGGTGCCAATGGATTAGAAGCAAGCCAAAGAGGTGATAGAGAGACTTCACTGGATTGGAAACCACTTAAATGGGCCCGTTCAATAAGTTTATCTTCTCGGGGATCAGGTTTCAGTCATTCGAGTAGCTCAAAGAGTCTTGGAGGTGGAGATTCTACTGAAAGGAAGGCTGAATTATGTGCTAAGACTGCATCTCTAGTTACATCACCTTCTGGAGAGGCTGCTACCTGTGTGACTTCAGCTTTGTCTGAAGAGATGTCTGCTAGGAAGAAGCCACGCCTGAAGTGGGGCGAGGGACTGGCCAAGTTTGAGAAGAAGAAGGTTGATGGCCCTGAGGTGAATGTAGACAAAGATGGAGCTGATATTTCTTGTAGCAACAATGAAATGCATTCAGATTGTTTGAACATGACTAACAAGAGCCCTAGGCTACTGGGATTTTCAGAATGCGCTTCGCCTGCAACTCCTTCCTCTGTTGCTTGTTCCTCACCAGGTAGTCACTTTTTCTCAGTTTTATAACCTTTATAAGCTGCAATTATAGTTATCAGGCCTTAAGCTGTTAAATTGATTGCATGATTAGGTAGTGAATGCCCGGACGCAGTTTTTTTATATGCGTGTTGGTTAACATGTGCAGTTGATAGTTGTAGCAATTTTGCATGAATTACTGATAAACTAGCTGACTCTCAATTTGCTATGTTGGGCTTTATGAATTGCGAATGCAGAATCAAGCTATTATTTATTCTATGAAATAGTTTCTCGTTTTTATTTGCTGAAGATAACAAGAGTTTTTTTTGTTTTGCATCATTCTTTACTCTTTTTCTTTTTGTGGGTGTCAAGCTTCCCGGTGTTCTCTTATCCCATCTGTTTTTTGAAGTAATTTTACCTATAAGGGAACTATTCCAATGCCATTCCACTTCCCTGTGTAGCTTTCCGGAAGTGTTTTTTCCTCTTGTAGCTGAATTCTACGATTAAGTAATAGATACTTTTCCTGGAACCATGATTCATACAAATAGATTGTCTCATAAAGAAGTTTGTGGTCACTGCTTCCGTGTATTTTTTGGAGTTGGTTCTAATTGCTGAGCTGCTTTTTACTTGCTGCAGGCTTGGAGGAGAAATCATTTGGCAAGCCGGTAAATGTTGATAATGATGTCAATAATTTATGTGGTTCACCTAGTGCTGGGTCCCAGAGCCACACGGAAAGTTTCTCTTTTAACTTAGAGGTGTTGGAGGGCACTTCAATAACTAATTTGCTTGTTGAACTGCTTCAATATGATGACAGTTCAGTGGACTCGAGTTTTATGAGGTCTACTGCGATGAATAAGCTGCTCGTATTAAAGGATAACTTGTCGAAGACTTTGGAGGTCACTGAATCTGAAATAGACTCTCTAGAAAATGAACTTGAGTCTCTGAAATTTGAATCTGGAAGTGGATGTCCTTGTCCAGCAGTGTCCAGTTCTTTGCCAATGGAGGGTAATCCCCAACTTCACCGTGAACAGGCGGCTGATTTCAATAGTATGGCTCGGCCTTCTCCATTGGAAGTGTTGTCCTGTGGGGCTGAAAATGTGGAAAAAGTTGACAATTTACCGGATGTTCATTGTGGTATCAAGGATGATGATGTTGATAGCCCTGGAACTGCTACATCAAAATTTGTTGAATCAGTTTCTATAGCAAAGAAGGTCAGTTCTCCACATGACCCAGGGAAGTTTGATGAACATTCTGGTGGTAAAGATGTAGTCCACTTCCCAACTGTGGTGTCAAATTGTAGCATGCCTTGCACAAATGAGGAGGGTATTGGTGCATCTGCTTGTAGAGATGTTGATATGCCTATAGAGAGGAAAGAAGGTGGAACTGTTTCTAGTGACTTGAGTTATGCAGAAGATAATTTATGTAATCTAATATTGGCTGCTAATAAAGAATCTGCCTGTAGAGCATCTGAAGTATTTAGTAATGTATTGCCTAAGGATCTTCGTAAGGTCAATTTTTCAGAAGTTTGTAGTGTTGCATCATGGAAGAGTGATTCCATAGTTAGAGCACAATTTGCTTCGAGGAAGAGGTTAAAAAAATTTAAGGAGAGAGTTGTGACCCTTAAGTTTAAAGCCCTTAATCACCTCTGGAAGGAAGACATCCGCTTGCTTTCAATAAGGAAACATCGTGCAAAATCTCAGAAGAAATTTGAATCAAACTTGCGAACAACACAATGTGTGGTCCAGAAAAACCGGTCTTCTATCCGCTTGCGATTCTCTTCTCCTGGTAAGAACTCCTTTGCAATTTCTAGATTAAACGTTCGTTTGTTGTGTTTTTTTTTTTTCTGCATTGGCTTTTAATTGAATATTGAAAGTCAGGATTTCTACTCTCTTAATGTGAGCTGTGTGGAACATTAGTATTGTGGAATTATTATAGCTTTGCTAGGTTTTGGCCAGGTAGCCAGCATAGAACATAGGCACATCTTATGACATGAACCAAATTGTTGTTGCTAGGTTTTTGGCCAGAAGAACAATGAACCTCCTGGTTCCTTTTTCTTTATTTATGATTGATTGGTTCTATTTTGCCTGAAAATGTTGGATTTGCAAACGATACTTTGAGCTCTTAAGCTACTATTGTTATTATCATTATTAATTAAGATGGTTACATGTCTTTAATGTCTATAGATTTGTATATTATGCTGAAAATTATCCATATGCATGAATAATGTCTATAGATTTGTATATTGTGCTGCAAATTATCCATATGCATGAATACACATTGGACTGAAATATTGAGTTGAATTCAGTATTTGCTCATTTTTATTTTGCTTTACTTGTTTGCTACGTGTAGCTCTAAATAATATTTTGATACATTGGATTGAAATACGAAGTTGCAAAATAATCATGGTAAGTGGAGAAATATTGACGTTGATTTGCATTTTGTTTCTCTTATGGAAAATAACTTAAAAAAGTGGAAGCAAGTCTTTTATTTCTGGAAGATTTTCCTTTGACTTGGAAGTTATATATGTTTTCTGTTTGAAGTCATTTAATACTAGAAAATTAGGAAAATATCTTCAAGTATAAACCTGAATCTTAGTATTAATTGCTTATTTTTGTTTTGTTTTCCTTGTTTTGGTACATTGAGCTGTGATCAGAGAATGAACATTCGGGAGTCTAATTTATGGGTTGTTAGATTTTTCTTCATTTGACTATTGGTGCGGATATTGATGTTGTTTTTGTCTCTACCTATGCCATGGAAAGGAGGTCTTTCTATGTATTTTGTTTTATTGTATTTTCAAAATCAGTAGGGCAAATATTTCAAACTTTCGAGTTTTATTTTGCAACTTGGCTCTTTAATGTGTTAGCTGCCTGGGTTGCTGTGAGTAATTATCGTTATTTTTTGGTTTGTCTGCTCTTCTTTTGTTTTAATTATGTGTTTACTGGATTTTTGGGAGTCATTCTATGTTTTTCTGTATTCTTCTTTTGTTTGCTCCACACAGAGTGATGTGGTGTTGGAGCCTGGAATGCATTGTATATTGGACTGGTTGACTGATGCTGTTGTAGGTTATGTGTTTTTAGTTTCATTTTTATTCGACCCTTAGATCCCATGATAATGAAGATATTAGTTTACTTTCATCCTAGTTCTTTCAACATGAATAGGAATAGGGGATTGTGCTGTAATGTTTAACTGCTGTCCAATATAGTTTCTATTTGTGGCTGCTGTCTGAAACAGTTTAGTTAGTTCCTGGCAGTTTTCTTACAGAAAACAGAACTTGGAACGAGCAGGAAGATAAGACTTGTTTAACTTAGGACGTATAGGAACACAAACTAATGATAAATAACTAACATGGGTTGCTGGCACATAAGTATTCCTTCCCTTGAAATGGAGCTTGTCCACAAGTGAGGAAGTATGGATGTTTTGCCTAATTTTTGTGCAATTTCAGATTGGGTTAAATCTGGAATTGCTCAATCACTTCAATTAATCAAGCTTGTCTACTCTAATCTCAAAAACAAGGATTGCGCCTCTTCTCCTAGACGAAGGGTGTCCATTTCCGATCTTTATTCATCTGGAATTCAGCTGATACTGAAAGAAATAATCATGAAGAATTAACCTTAATAAAGCGGCAGGGGAGCTCATTTTTTTACATCGAGGGGTGCTAATGTATTTTGCCTTGGGTTTGGGATTTTTTCCAGTGACATTTTGTTATTCCTTATCTTCCTTATCCTCTTAATACATTTACATGAATGCTTCAATCTGCTGCTGCAATCGAAGTCTCCTATAATTTCCGCTTTGATATTATGTTACAGGCCTAGGATCTAGTTGTGGGAAAGGTAAGATTTGCTGGTTTGGTTGATCTTAAGGAATCAGAATTCTTGAATCTCTTTAATTCGGGTTCTCTTTTCCAGAGAACCCTACGATATCTTGAACTTACTTTTGTTGGAAAGTATTTGCTTGCCTTAATCTTCACTTCTTTAAACATTAACAGGAGATTGGGGCCTGTTGCTGTAACGTGTAAGTTCTGTCCAAGACAGTTGCTGATTTTTTCAGTAAGGCAAATGACAGAAGCTTGCATGAGTGCCCCCTTGTGAGCTCGGCGTTGTACCTAAGTGTGCCTATGTGATTTTTGTGTGTGTGGCTGTGTGATTATATAACTTGGTTGCGTTTTTTAAGGGTTTCGGACTTGAAGAGTGAGCAACAATGGATATGCTAATCAACTTATAAAGAGCCATAGGAGAGAGAAGGGAAGGAGAGTTAAAGGAAAAGAAATAGTTGAGATCTATTGCCTCTAAGGTTAATGGGGAAGATCAATCCTACCAATATTGTATAAAATGGCCCAACATTGCTCAGCTCCTATGCTCGGAACCCTAGTTCAATTTTAGCTCCATTATAGTAATCCTAGCTCAGTTTTATCCTTCCCCAAGTGTTAAGTTGATTTTGCACAATAACCTTAAGACGCAAAATTGAATGTTGTCACTGGAATTTTCATCATTGTTTAAATGTCAATTAGTATTGTTTATGGTTTTGTATATGTTCAGTATTTAGTGCGTCTTTGTCGCTCAGGAACCCTACATTGCTCAGCCTCCTATGCTCGGAACTCTAGTTCAATTTTAGCTCCATTATAGTAATCCTAGGTCAGTTTTATCCTTCCTGTGTTAAGTTGATTTTGCACAATAACCTAAAGCGGCAAAATTGAATGTTGTCACTAGAACTTTTATCATTTTTTAAATGTTAATTAGTATTGTTTATTGTTTTGTATATGTTCAGTCTTCAGTGTGTCTTTGTCGCTCAGGCACATACGTTCATGTGTAGGCTCTGGGAGCTCCTTTCCCTTGGTATGCCTTAAGCCCTTAACAACTATGGCTAACAATCGTTTTAGGTATGCATAGTGGTAACTGGTTTGTGTTTTTTCCAGTTGTGCCATGGCTTTTGAAGAAGGTTTCTAGGTCACTGATATTAATGCGAGTTCTCATGTGTTTGAATTTCTTGGTCAACTCAATTTTTGACAAGTTGAATCATTTTTTTTCTGACTTTCTAAAATGGGTTTTGCAGTTGAAAATTTGAGTCTCGTTCCTAGCACTGAGATGCTCAACTTCACCAGGAAGCTGCTTTCAGAGTGCCAAGTCAAGCATTACAGGAATGATCTAAAAATGCCAGCATTGATTCTGGACAAAAAGGAGAGGAGGAATTCTCAGTTCATCTCTAACAATGGTTTAGTTGAGGATCCCTGGGCTGTTGAGAAGGAGAGAGCTATGATCAATCCATGGACTTCAGAAGAGAGAGAAATTTTCATCGATAAGCTGGGCAGCTTTGGCAAGGATTTCCAGACGATTGCTACATTTCTCGATCACAAAACAACTGCAGATTGTGTGGAATTCTACTACAAGAATCACAAATCGGATTGTTTTGAGAAAACTAAAAAGAGTAAGCCAGTGAAGTCCTCTACTACTTACCTGATGGCGTCAAGTAAGAATTGGAAGCGGGAAATGAATGCTGCATCACTGGATGTTTTGGGTACTGCTTCTTGTATAGCAGCTGATGCTGAAGAAGGTTTGGAAAAGCAGCAGATGCGTGCTGGCAGGGTCTATTTGTCAGGGCATTATGATTCAAAAATGTCATGTCATGATGAGAAATTAGATCAATCAAGCGATTTTGATATGCTTGAGAGTGAAAGAGAAACAGCTGCAGCTGATGTTTTAGCTGGCATCTGTGGTTCAATGTCTTCGGAAGCAATGGGTTCTTGCATCACTACTTCTCTGGATCCTGGCGAGAGCTGCTGGGATCGGAAGTCCCAGAGAGTCAATTCCGTAAAGAAACGGCCTTCTCTATCTGATGTTTCACAGAATGCTGATGAAGAGACGTGCTCAGATGAAAGTTGCGGGGAAATGGATCCTTCTGATTGGACAGATGAGGAAAAGGCTGTCTTTATACGGGCTGTCTCATCTCATGGGAAAGATTTTGCTATGATCTCACAATGTGTTGGGACAAGGTCTAGGGACCAGTGTAAGGTGTTTTTTAGTAAGGTTCGGAAGTGCCTTGGACTGGATTCTATACATGCTGGGCTTGGAAACAGTGATGACTTGGATGGAGGTGGAAGTGACACAGAAGACGGTTGTGCTATGGAGACTTCTTCAGTCATGTGCAGTGACAAATTGGGCTCAGATCTAGTAGAGGACTTGGATATGCCTGTTACAGTGACAAAACATGAAGAATCTGATGCTTTGGATATGAAAACCTTGACCTCAGATTTGAACAGATCTGAGGATTACGATGCTGTGAGGGTACCAGATCAGGACGAGTCTAAGGATGAAAAAACATGTGTTTCTGATTCTTGCGTTACGGAGAACAAGCAAAGTTCACGTTTTGACCATGGTTTTAACAACCATTCTGAGTTCGTGCATGCCCAGGAAACTTCAAATGAATCTGTCAGTTCAGATGCTAAAAGAGGAAAGTCTATTGATGATAACATTTCTGCTGGACGAGCAGTCTCTGTGTCAGAAACTGTTGGTTATTGCTCGTCTAGTTCAGGTAGTGGTCGAGTTAAAACGGAGGTTTGTGCGAATGGAAGTAGAGATTGTTTGGAAGGAAAGAAGCCTTTATTTCTTCAAGACAGTTTGAATGGGCAATTACGTGATTCTGATGCTACCAAAGAACTGCCACTTCACCCTCATTCTAATTTCAGCCCTGTTGTGTCATCGGTGCCAGAAGATCAGCTTGCCATTAATTCCGTTTTACATGCCTCTTCTGCCCTTCCATGTGATAACCGGAATGGGCTGTTATCATCACAGCTTCTTAGCCTAGAAAGTGGAGATATAGGAAAGAATTCTGTTTGTGCGGATGACCATTTACAGCTTTTGCCAGCTCAGTCATCAACTAACTGTAGTGTCTCGTCCCAGATTCTCAGGGGGTATCCACTCGAAATTCTGACAAAGCAAGAGACGAATGGAGATATATCATGTGGATCAGCTTCTGAAGTTAAGGGTGATCATTCAGTATCAGGAAAGAATGGGACCAATCAGTTTCTCTCGCAAGATTTCTCTCTTCAGAAGTGTAGCACGTCAAAGGTTCTTCAATGTTCAGTCCCCGAGCTCCCATTTCTCTCTCCGCATTGTAATAACCAAGTCAATGGGCATTCACCGAATTCATCAGATTTGTTGAAGCCTTCCAGTAGTGGCGATGTTAAATTATTCGGTAGAATACTCAGCAAACCTTCATCTTTGCAGAAGCCAAATCCTTTTGATAATGTGGAGAGGGGAGTCCATTGTGCTAAATCTGGTAGCAAGTCGTTAAATCTGAAAGTGGGTGGCCATCAAACTCCAGAAGGGAGCAATTCCATCTTGAAGTTTGATCATAATAATTTCCGCTCTCTCGAAAATGTTCCAGTGAAGAGTTACGGATTCTGGGATGGGAGCAAGATACAAACAGGGTTTTCATCAATACCCGATTATTTCCTATCCAAATATCCTGAAGCATTTAGTAACTATCACCGGTCTTCATCGAAGATGGAGCAGCAATCTTTGAGGCCGGCTTCTGGAATGATGTGTAGTGACACTAATTTAAGCAATGTATCGGTTCTGTCAGCAGGGGAAATAAGTGGTAGCAATGGATTAGTAGATTATCAGATGTACAGGGGTCATGACAGTAGTAATAAGGTGCAAGCGTACCCAGTAGAAGTGAAGCAGAGGCAAGAAATCTTCTCCGAGATTCATAGAAACGGGTTTGAAGCAATTCCGAATTTGCAGCAGCAGGGAAGAGGAATGGTTGGGATGAATGTTGGGGGGAGAGGTGGGATTCTTGTAGGGGGATCCTGTCCGGCGGTTGTGTCAGACCCCGTGGCTGCTTTGAAAATGCATTTTGCGAAAACAGAGCAGTATGGTGGTGGGCAAAATGGGAGCATCATCCGAGAGGAGGAATCATGGAGAAGTAGAGGTGGTGATTTAGGGAGGTAGTAGGAGTGGTGAGAGGGCTTCTTCTCCTTCAAGAGGCTCTCGCCGTGTATAATAGTTTTTGTATTGTTTAATTTAAATGGTAGGGCGGTAGTCATTTTGACGGTTCTTAAGACCGTCATCTTTTTTCGAAATGAAAAAGAAAAAAAGATCAATTAATTTAGATGCTTGTAATATTGCAGCAGCAGCAGCTTTGTATTATTTGTATTTGATGGAAAATACAGAAATAATCTGTGAAAGTTGCGAGGGGCAACATCCACGGCCCTTCATTCAATCACCTTTGATTATCTTGGTTCTCTTTTGGGTATCTAATGGTAGATTAAGCTGTCTAATCTATATTTTATCCTGTCTCCTTGTGTTCATTTTTTGATGAGAATGGCTAAACATAATCTTTAGTAATTGCACCTTCAAATAGCACTAATCAATGCTTACTTGGAGGGTGGCGGAACTAGCAGTCTCCCTTCTCCTATATCGTGAGTAATTGTTCAAAGAAGAATGTTTTTCGTTCAAGGAGTTGAAGTTAGGGTTCTATTTAGTCTTTGTTGATGGTAAGAATGTTTTCCTATACGAGTTGGGGTTAAGGTATCTTATAGTCTTTGTTGATGCTATCTCCTTGCTGGATTGGTGTGTTGATGGAGAAACAGCGGATTCGTAGCTGTCACAAAGGAGGCACGTGTAATTGGTTTTGGATCCTTAAAAGATCTCCTTATCCAAAAAGCTCCAAATTGGAAACCCACCTAACCGGAGTTTAGAGATATCATTTTTTTAAGGTATAGTTTAAGACTGTTGATTGTAAGTGGTACGGTTTTTTTTATGGTTGTTCAATTATTGGCCCGTCTATTGCCTTTTGATGCCATCGACAAAGGTTATAGTTATTGTTATGAGACATTCATTGAGCGTTTAAAAAGAAAACCATAAATTAAAAGAATATTTAGTAAATGCAGCTTCAAATAGCACTAAATTATGAAGTCCTCATCACAAGGTCAAAGCAATATCTTGTCCTGCTTTTCATATTTTTCTTCATTTCTCAAGTTTGTTTACATTGATGTGGACAAAAATATGGGTTTGTAAATAAAATATCAGCACTTGTCGTTCAAACTTTCTTCATACTCCATAAGCTCCAAATTTGACCAAAACAAGAAAAATAAAAAAAAAAGACAAAGAAGAGAAAACAAGTTTATATGCTTGCTTTACTCTCTTTGACATGTCACCTGGTCTAATTCCTTTCTTGGGCCTTCTGCCTGGGATTGTAAATACTTACATGTTCAAGATTACCTAGGTTGAATTCAAACAGCTAACGTAACATTCTTGAATTTAAAGTTGTAGCCTACACCGGGTCGCTCTAGTAATAGATGAGCCACATGGTTAGCTTGACGCTGGGCAAAGATAATAATTACAATAGAGAGACTTCAAGTCAAAGAGATGCAATGTGTAATGATAGAACTGAACTCGATAAGATCATTGCCCAAGCTAGTGAAGGCATTCACCATTCTAATTGATGACAACATTGGAGTTGACAAATCAATTTCATACGAAACATCGGGATCTTGGTACACAACGCCCACAATTTGAGTAATCACTTCACCAGACTCCTTCATTCGGCATCTGTTTGCGTTCGCAAGATAGTTGGAAGAGGTGCTACGATTGTAATTACCTACATATTCAATCAGAAAGGGCAATCAACTTCATGGAGTCCATAGCATTTCCCGTCAACAAGCGTACATGATATGTTACATGAGACATTAATTCATAGAACTCTATGATTCTAATATTTTCTACCAAATGTCATGTTCGTCCTATACTTTAGAGAGTGGGTGTGCGTGCTTAGCGCCCTAAGTTGACGAACTGATCCAGATTTATAAAGCGGAAAAAAAGCATTTCAGAACTAGTAATGATGAAAAGGCTGTGAAATGTGTAATTTATGTGTAGAAGTATTCCATATTACCTCAGATGTAAAGGGGTGTAGGAGGAGCAAATGATGCGCATGCAAGTAATAGCCGCAATCTCCAGGCAAAGGTTTCGTTGGCCTTTCATAACCCCTACACAAACAACAGCAAGAATAACAGGCAATTGCGATACTGCTACACAAATAATGTCTATCAAAGTAGCTTTCAAAATGAGGTTTTTATGACATGAAGGTGAGAACATTGTAATTCAAATCCTCTCACCCATCTTCGGCAAAACTTTCATCCGCATTTTCAGATTCGGAGACCTTCGGCTTCCCACCAGCTACATACAAAGGATCACCTGATAAATGATCAAATGAACACATTAGTTACAAAGTAGAGCATCTTTATGAGTTGTCTACTTACCAAAATATAGCCAAACCAGCCATTAATGACTACAGGAAGGCAACTAAACGTTATTATGACCAATCAAACTTGCTTGATTCGGACAGACAACTATGTTCAACATGCATAGGGATACAAATTTTTTGAGGAAATACTAAAATACGAGTTTTCTGACCTTTGAGATAGTTTACATTTTCATGCTACATACATAAAACAAATAATAACAGAAATACCAAAGTACATACAGAAACTGAAATTTCTTAGTGGTGACGTTTTCAAGTGACACAAGTTCATGTCAATATGTCATTTTTAGTTCAAAATCTTGGAAATAATAGAATGGTGAAGAAAGGCTTACCCAGCAAAGGATGCCCTATGAAAGAGAGATGAATGCGTATTTGATGTGGCCGCCCTGACTCAATCTCAACCTGCTCAATAAATGAGCAAAAGTAATTTCACAATGCAAACTTTCTCCAAGAAAGTGATTAAGGATCGCGACACAATGCCTAGTAGTATCTGTTAGAGATTATAACATCACATATGACACCTTTACCTCAAAGTTTAAGCTTTTGAATTAATTGTTCTTTGACATAACACCGAATGAAGCATCTTAAGCCAAGAAGTCTAGAGTCTGAATCCTAGAAACCCAGTCTCTTAATAATAATTTTAGCATGAGTGAAGTCGAGGTTTTCCTTGTACACATTTTAAGTTCTAGGAGCATTCACAAGGTGTGAAATAATTAAAACATTTCAGATCTTTGGATGCTGTGGCTCTTTGATACTACACTTATAGTAGAAAAGTAAAATAACCGATACCTGAAGTAATGTCTGGTTTTTCTGCACATGTCTCTCAAGCACTTCAACTTTGCTTAACGCCGACTTGCCTATTCGAACAAAAAAAAAAGAGTTTTTATATTTAAGAAATTAGAAGAGGAGAAGAAACAAATATTCTGCTCCTATTGAAGGGGAAAAATTAGGAACCTGTGACAGAAGCAACGTAGAGTCCTTTTGCCACTCCAGGGTATCGGACTGTTCCAATTGGCTGCTCTATGATAACCTGTTAAGCAAATATAGATTCCTTTATTACCTAAGGTTATTTGTGGAACAGTCTAGTTCATATACGAAAGCAGGGATTACCTTATCCTGTAGGACTATTCCGTCAACTAGTGCCCGATATATCTTGGTAATATTCCTTCTCTTGTTATTGTGCGAGCTATTATTAACATGTAAGAGACAATCATAAATATGATTAGAGCATGAATGACATGCAAAAGAACATTGCGAGTACATTATACAGGTCAGATCCTAAACAGCATTAAACAGTTTTCTCCACTAACCGATTGTTCCTAATAAGAGATGTACCATCAGCAAAATATGCTGCAAGGCGAGTCTTGGCAAGCTTTGACTTCGCACAAAGTAATATTCCTACATTCAATAAATATAATCAGATACTCCCTCCGTTCCATAATATAAGGTTTTTTTACCATTTAGAGTAAGAATAAGAATATCACTGCAAATACTAAATTACCCCTAATTAATGTGTTGAAAATATTTCCATCATTCTCCCTAATAATATACTATTCCTTAAATGAAAAGGGTAGTGATGAAAATTCATCCAATAATAATTCCTTTTACGGCCAAAAGGCCTTATATTTTGGAAAATGTAAAAAAGCCAAAAGGCCTTATAATATGGAACGGAGGGAGTATGTCACTGAAAACTATGGAAGCAAGGTCCACCATTTTAATAATCACATTATTGGAAACAATATAAACACCAAAAGATTTTTCAAGCTGTTAAGCTCTGAAGTAAAACGCACACCGAGATACAGCTATCGTATATATGTAGAAGAGGCAAATGAAACTCCCATTTTCAACACAGGATCCAAGAAACTTCTTCAGAAGCACATAATTGCTTATTATTATAACAATCTATCATGTCAAATGTATAAAAGCTGAACTCAAGAATACAACTTCCTAAGTCGGGTGCTCAAGGGGCATTACCGACATATAGCATTGCAGTAAAGTTATTGCCATGGCATCAATTCATCGAAAATAGATCACAATCTCAATGCTAGAATAAGGCTTAACTTGATTGATGAAAGAGATTCACATCCTGAATCAAATGGACTTATCGAAGCAACCTTTGTAATTGGTAATTGTATTCAGATAAGAGGTATGAGGTTGACTAGGCAACTTTAGGTAATTCCTAACTTAATAAAGATTTTATGTGCACAGTTCTAATTTATCTCGAAAGCCAACCTTAATTGGTACTAAAAGCAATATATAATAGTAATACTAAATACATATTTTGAGCAATACATTGATTAATGTGATCATTCAGGAAAACGTTTTACGCCTATCATATATAATTTCCTTTTGGAGTGCATCGAACTATTAACAGAAAATCAAGTATGTAATATATAAGGACCTTTGAGAATGCCATTCAGCAAAACGAAGTCATTTATATATTTTTCAAATAACTATGTCTAGCCTACCTGATGTACCCCTTCCTAGACGATGAACAGGAGCAGGATGTGATTCTTGGCCTGCCACGGAGGAGGTTTGTTTCCATGCCCGCCACTGGAGTTGTGTTAAAACAGTTCTTTGCTGGAAAAGCCCTCCAGGCAAAACTTGAAGGCCAGAAGGCTTGTTTAAAGCAATCTGATTATGTAACAAAATTCCATACCTATCAGACAAAATCATATTTTATGCAGTTTCAAATGCATAAATGATCCAACCAGGCTCGACAGCCTTGCTCGAAACTGACATCGTCGAATATATCAAAGCTACTGATCCCTAAACCAGAGCTAAAGAAACAACAAGACCTATTTGATGTTTTAACAAGAAAAACACAAAATTCTATAGTGCACAGACAACTTCATATATAGACTCGAATACGTAATTACATTACCATATGCTCATCTTCATATAAAACTTGCAACAAGTAAGGCGCATCCGGCTCTGTCCAAGGAAGCCTGTGATAGACTAGTTCTGAACCAACCCTAGGTAACAAAATGTACCACATTAGTAAAAGAACAAGTTTCTAGAATCCGTTAGAATAGCAAATAATCCGAGCATCAATAAAACCTGAGCGTGGCGTCATGTTCTTTAACAACTATGCCATCAATAGTTATCTGAAAAACTAACAAAAACAAAATGAACCGAAGTTTCAAAAATTAAAGCACAAATGTAAATGCATTCTCAATTATACAACCATTCAGTTTTTCTAGAGAGTCGAGAATCAGGGGCCTGGGGGGCCCCGGCCCCCTAGCCCCCAAAACCACCTCTACTAGGGATGCTTTTGATCCTCCCATCCGGTACCCTTACAATGAGAGCTTCTGGCCCCCTAGTTTCAAAAATATGTCAGAAATCTGTAAAATAGTGTCAAAATAGGTAAATTTTGTCGGAAATCTGAAAACTTTCGTCGAAAAACTGTAATTTAAAAAAAAAGAATCATATCTTTTCCTCTTTTCGACAAAATACACAAGTTAAAATGGAAATTTTCACTCTGGGATATACTCGGGTGTAAATTCAGCCCCCCGACATTTGAACCATGAATTTGCAGAGTGGAGAAAATGAAACCTGTCCGGTGTGTATCCGCTGCAACCAACTATTAGATTATGAGTAAGAATGAAGAAGCAATGATGGTAAAGGAAAATGAGAAAGGGATGCTACAATCAAAAGCTTACCCTTGCAATGGAGCTGAACTAGTGTACTTTCTTGAGTAGAAATCTATAAGTGTTAGTCCTGCAATTATTCCAAATCAAAAAACATTAAAAGAACCGATTGAACTAAAAGCTCAAATTATGTTTATATATTAATCTCCGACACAATCCGTCAGCGCATTCCCAATATGTATTTTTATTTCAACAAATAATATTGAGGTTGTCACGTCTCGGACTCGGGACATTTTAATAACACGTGGACATCGACTGAACTAAAAGCTCGATATAATATAAAGAAAAAGAAAACAAGAATAGAATGATGAAGAATTGAGAGGTAGACCAGAATCGGAGGAAGAAACAAGGTCTTTGTAAAATAAGCCTTGGTTGAGTTGGGGCCATGGGAGCCCAAATGAAGGATACCCCGCCGCTTCCGCCGTCGCCGTCGCCGTCGCCGGAGTTGATTCTGATGAGCTGCACATTTTGAAGGACCCAATGGACAATTTCCTTGTTTTGTTTTCAGTTTTGGGTAATTTTTTTAAATTCAATTAACCTCCAATTTATTGTACAGCTTGACTCATCTTAGCTTAAATGTTAACTGATGATTAGGATTAAATATTACATGTGTCAAAATTTGGCAATCACGGATTCAGAACCAAACAGATAACGGGTAATTTTGATGTCAGATTTATACTATTCTTTTGGTATTCATACTTACGAACTAAGTTTCATACTACAATTTCATAAAAACTTTAGCAAAATGATCAATAGGTGCTCAAGCTCCTCCTAATTTTCCTTATTTTCGTTCCTCGCAACAAGTAGCTTGTGGAAGAGAATTTTCTTTTTTCTGATTTTTAGCAGTAAAAATATCCGTGGATGCCAACATGTTAAAAGTAACGAGTGTGAAAATTAAAAAGTATAACTTCAGAATAATGTGATAAATGGAGATAAAAGTATAATAAATGAATAATAATAGTTTTAAATTAGCTTAAGATATATCTTAAGCTAGTAATTACTCTAGTCATCGTCATCCAAGCGTATACCACAAGACAATATGTAGTGCATATGATCGGTTCAATATTGAATTAGACCATCTCCAAGTCCAACTATATATTCTATTTTGCAAGGAAGCAAAAGATGAGACTAAAGTTTATTTTTTATTATAAATTTAATTGAAGACGAAGCAAACACTTTACTCATCTTAAAACAAGAAACTTTATATATGAAGTACATATCAATCCCCTTCACTTTTCCCTCAAATATACATAAAAAATGGAGTACTATTGGAGATGGTATTAGAATCAATGGCACTACTATTAAAGTTACCATTGTTAGTTACTCTGTATAAACTACATCTTATATCCGTTATGACTTAAAACAAGAAGTGTGAATTCATAGACAAATACGTCACATTATCCATCAAGCCGTCCGAGAAAGAAATCCTTTCCAAAAGTTATACATATAGGGAAAAACCCTGTCCTCATTCTTGTCACTCAACCTCTCTTTGTATGCAACTCTTTGGAGTTGATCAATCAAAGGATCACTTTTTGCAAACATATTTAATTTGTTGAAGGCAATGACTTTGGCCTCTGTTGTGATTCAGAATCAACTTCTTGGCACCGTTGTAATTAAATGGTTATATCTCATAATAGATTAAGCAATGCCCTATCTCCTTCTATTGTACAATGGATGATACGATTTGATAGAGGTTTGGAAAAGTTTAAAGAATGAATTCTCCTAAGTTGATCTTCTGCATATTGCAAAACTACAAGATGAGGTTCTTGTCACTGTTCAAAGTGATCTTTCAGTTACGGATTACTTTGCTAAACTATAAATTGTTTGGAAAGTATTTATTAACTTTCAAGCTACATATGCCTTCTTGCACATGTAATGTTGCTAGTCATGAGACTTGTAATGCTATTAACACTATTAGGGCTTATCAAGAACATGATATTTTATGATTCAGTTTGTTAGAGGTCTAAATGTAAATTTTGGATTACAATCAATATGATCATCAACATGTCACCAAAGAAATATGAAGCTTCGAAATAATTAAAGTTCAAAGTTGAGATCATTTTTTATAAAGCCAACTGAAATAAAATGTAAAGATTAGGAAAATTTTGAACCAAGTATTCAAAGGTATACATTATTTAAAGGGGTGAATTACAATTTTGGAAATCGTTTTACTATTGCTATTATTATTCAAAAGTATTATTATAATAAATAATAATAATAATAATAATAATTATTATTATTATAACATGAAAGGTTCTTTAAATACGTCGAAACTCTTAACTTTGATAAGATTCTACATGTAATTAAAGAAGTCATGAATTCAAATTAGGTAAGATTTTTTTAATTATTTAATGTAAATACATTTGCATAATATGTAAAACATAAGTGATGCGCTTGGTAGGGAGGTCTGCGGATCGATCCCCCACAAAGGCGATTGAAAGGGGTTTAAATACCATAATTCTTGGACCCGTTTCGAATCTGAATTAGTCGGCCTAATGTGGTTCGGAAACCGGATGGAAAACCAAAAAAAGAAAAAGACACTTCCATTAAAAGAAAAAATTAATCAAACACAATTTATTCAATAATAACAATAATAATTATACATACAATTATTATTTTTTGACAGAAAATACATACAATTATTTGTTAAATGATAAAGATTGTGAAAATTTGGGAACAAGCTCATTAGAGCCCATCAAATCTATTAAGTTCATCTTCAATTTTTTCGCTTATGTTCTCGTTACACGCTTTGGACTACATCATCACAACATGACATGTTCTTATCTATAAATACCTTTACTACAATAAGTGATAGTGTATTTACAAATTTTCTCTACTTTTATCTACCTTATTTTTTCTCTAGAAAACTTGCTCTAGAAAACTTGAGAGTTGTAGCGTTGAAAAATTCAAGCCCACCTGCCACCGAGACCGGCGACACAGAGACCATGATCGAACCAAGCTCAAAAGCCCATTTATATCCACTTTATTAAATAATAATAATAATAATAATAATAATAACAATAGCAATAATCAATCATAAAATTAAATAAACAATTCTGTAATTCCGCACATGTGCAACATGGAATTTACGAGTTATAGCTGTAATATTTTTCTTTCTGACACTATTTTAATAGGGATTTTTATTTTGTGATGAGTTGATGATAATCACATGTTAAATAAACCCAAGTGCGTTTGGCTCACCATGTTAACTTGTGCATGGGGTTTAATGCCACATCCTATATTTTAGAGTCTAAACTATATAGTTTAAGCTCTAATGGTTTTTTGGGTTTATATTCTAACATCTAGAAATATTTTATAAATAATCAGCTAAAAATATATAATTAATTATATAATGTTCACATTTTATTGGTTAAAATTTCGCGTTGAATCAAATTAGACATACGATGTTGTAAAATCTCAGCAAATTAGAGTTTTTTTTTTCCTACTGTGCAGACAATAGAAGTTTAAAAATAGTTCAATTTTATTTAAATAGATAGGTTTATACATTATTTAAGAAGTTTGAAAGACAAATAAAAGGAAACTCTTCTAGTTTTATGGATTTGTATGTAGAAAAATACTCCATCCGTTACTTACTATAAGGCCTTTTGGCTTTTCTATTTTTTCCAAAATATAAGGCTTTTTGGCCATAAAAGGAATGATTATTAGAGAAATTTTCATCACTACCTTTTTCATTTAAGGAATAATATATTATTAGAGAGAATGATGAAGATATTTTCAGCACATTAATTAGGGATAAATTAGTATTTGCACTGTCATTCTTATTCTTACTCTAAATGACAAAAAAACCTTATATTATGGAACGGAGGGAGTAACATATAACATATATATGTTTAACCATGTCAAAGTTTCCGTGATATGAATTTTGACTTAACTGACATAATGTGTTGACTTACATCACAATAAAATGTTAATTTGGCTCTTATGACATGTTGGGTTTATTGCATGACAAATAATATTTAGCAATTTCCTTTTCTCTTACGAATGTGTAAATATAAAGCTCATGTCTTCTAGTGCAAAGAAAAATATCACAATCCTCCATTGTATTTGTAAATGGATAAAACAAAAACAAGTGTTCTTTAGACGAATCTTGGACGAAACAGTCAGATTCTCGATTTTAAACACTCCAAACATACTTTGCTTACAAAGCTTGTTAGTTAGTTAATGAAAGGAGGTGGGCATTGGAACATTTCAAAGCACAGTTGTTACAACTTCTCTAACCTACCATTAAATAATGGGTGTGGCAGCCACATTTAGATGGAAAAGTAGACTTTACCCATTACTCATTTATATACACTAATTCAACTTATAATAATGCAGCTGCCGTTTGTTGACCAAATTTCAGCTGAACGATAATCGGATCTGCCAACTGGAACTGCTCACAAATTCCATTCACACCATTTTAACAATATTCTTCTATAAACATGAACAATGAACCCGACCAATATCTCAATGAGACGTCATGCATCTCATTTTTCATTGATTGGGTTCTGTAGAACTATCTCTGGAGAACCCTTCTGTAAAATGCTATAAGATTTTATTTACATAGACAAAAAAGAAAACACTCATTATTTCAGATTTCTTATTACCCATTTGCCAAATCAAGTTCTTACAAAATGGGGGACAACAATCATGGAAGACAAGGAATAGATGAACACTTAATTTGATAAAAAGAATTACAATATGTAAAACACCACTAATAACTGACCCACTCGAGACAAGTCGGAACCAGAATTAGCATAAAACACCTGCTGATGAAGCCCCAGCAACCCTAGCCGGTGCTGGATAATCAACCGGGTCACCACAGTGTCCGCTTTTAACAGACACTGGATAATCCATCGCGTCACCGATGCGTCCTGATTTAACAGGAACGACTTGTATCTTACTTAAATTGCTGCCACTCGTATCAACAAGGGACATTTCCTTGGCAGCAACTGCTTTCATGCGGTACCGCTCTGCTCTAGATCCAATAACTTGTCCTAGTATAGATGCTGCAATGGTAAACGCCATGGCAGACTTCGGCATCAAGACGGATTTCCTCAGCATGCCAATGAAAGGGACTGCTGCGTGGACGGCTACGAACCATGACGGTGAAAACTTCTCTGTGTGTTCCCTCCAAATCCCTAAAGGTACATTTGCTGCCATGCCTAACATTCCGATGACGAGAACTTTGGTGGGTAAAGCTTGAGGACGAAGATTCTTAGCAAATGCAGTACGCGAGATTGCTGCTCGTGCTGCAACAATAGCAGGTGGGCATTTATACTTCATGCCTGGCGGAGGCTGGAACGCTTTTGCAACAAGCGGCAGGACACCACTCACTGCACGGTATGACTTCGCTATAGGGCAGTTTCCATTTTGCAACCAGTCATCGCCCATTGCTTCATGATCAGATTTTCCTCCCTGAAAAATTGATTGCAGAAATAGTCAATACCTATTCAGACATGAATTCCACAAGTTTAATGTATAGGGAGCAATTGGCATACTCTGCAAATATAAATTAGTAGTTTACCTGTGAAGAGGAATTTTTCTTGGACGGTTTAGAGTTTTTCTTTTCGTTATTCCACTTCTTCGAAAAGGCATCAAAGCCAAAGAATCCCCCGAACGACGAAAGACTGACAGAAGCTGCCTTTGCAGCTAACGGATTGAACTCAGGAAGGCTAGGTCGACTCTCTTTTTTCTCAGAACTTTCCGAAAGTGGGACAACTCCATCACTCCCATGGAATAGCCTGAATGCCATATCAAAATTGGGACCATCCTCAAAAATTGGACCTTTGCTGGACCGAACCTGGCATTCAAAATTAAGAAGAATTCCATAAGTTTCCTGATTTGTAAAAGAAGAAATGCAAAATACAATGAATCATATCACAAACACGGTGAAAACCATAAACTTAAACACTCTACTTACTGGCATAGGCAGACGCAAGGATGAAAAGGAGAAATTAGTGGGCTCGTTAATATTCCTCAAAAATGGACACCTTAGAATATCATTAGGGCAAGGTGCAGATTCCTCATTTAGACCTCTGAAGAAAAAATCCATATCTGCTGTCAAGTATGCTTATCTGCAGCAAGAGAGTTCACAGGGTTAGAGACATCAACAACAAATCAAAACATCAAGATTCAGAACAAACAAATTAGGGCAAATCAACTAGAGAAAACTTAAACCCGAATCCCGAATCACCACAGAAGGAAACAAGTTTACTCAGAAATTACAAATCAAAACCCAGATCAAACACTACCAATCATAATTAAAGTGCATAATCTTACTCTTACAGATAAAAAAAACCTTCTGAGTCGATGATGTATGAACAAATCCTAAAAACTTATGCAGGCCACACGCCAAAATTCTAAACAGGAGATTTCAAAAATCAATATCAAAAAACCCTTTTATCTTTGAAATTTGTCGGTGACTATACCCTATTTAACACATCTCCTAATCCTAGATAGACAAGGATTCCTTTTAGGAAACCCTACAATTTTCAACAAATTAAAATCACCCTAATCCCCAATTAATTCAACTTTATCCCCCAAATCAATAATCCCCAATTCGCTAAAACGGAAACAGATTAAGACTTTATAAATAATTCCCAAAACCTCTTTTCCCAAACCCCAATGTCCAATCAAAAACCCTACAATTTATAAGAAATTAAAATCACCCTAATCCCCAATTAGTCAAACTTTACACCCAAATCATTAATCCCCAATACGCTAAAACGGAAAAAGATTAAGACTTTAACAAAAATTCCTAACTTGGAGGTCACAGAAAAAAAAACCCCTTTTGAAAACCCCAATTTCACATCAAACCCCCAAAATGAACCCCAATTTCTGATCAAAGCCCTAAAATCTTAGAACAGTAGAAGACATACCTGAGATTGAAGTGAAATTGGAGAGGCAGAGAGCAAGAATTTGGAAGAAGGGATCTGATGGGAGAAAAGACAGACGAAAGAATCAGACAAGTTAGGTGACAATGAAGAAAACGAGGGAAAGGGGTAGTAAACGACGCCGTGTTAAGCACACGCCATATAAGGATTGTAAAAGTCAATGGTAATGGAAGGGGATTTTTATTGACTAATAAAGTTGGAATTGAAGGGGCTTGTGTATTAGGTGAGCCATGAAAAATGCCATGTGTTTTATATTTTCAAAATTATGAAGTTACCAAAAAAATAATATTAAAGTTATGAATTATTGTCCTTTTTGGCTATTTATTCACATTTTCATTAGGTTACTTGACATTTTTTCTTTTCAGCTATAATTGTGTGCTATACGCTCTCAAATTTTTGCAAATAATTTTTAAGTTCTTTCATCAAAATTAACACAATTGAAATTACCACTTATATTTAAAAAATGTGCAAAAATATCTGAGATCAATTTTTCCTCTAACGCTTAAAATGGTTAAGTTTAATACAATAGTAGTAAGTGATTTTAGTCTTAACATTATTTCAGAAATAATTCAACAAATCATCTTTCATATATGAATATTGTCATCTTCATTACATTGTTCGTTTTATCTCTCATAAATATATGAATGTACGTGAGGTAATTTTAAAATTATAATGAAAAATTATGTTGCATTTTATACGAGTGGAACTAAGAAAACTCAAATATTTCGTTGAACTTAGGAATATTAATCTCCAATCCTAATAATGAAATTACAAATATAAATGCAAATAATTTTATTTGGAAACTAACTAATATGTTATTGTTGCAAAATACATAGAAAAATTATTGTAACAAAAAAAATACGTAAGATAAATATTTGCGTGTTTAATGACCAAACTAGTCTATGTTAAAGGTAAATTTGCTCCTAAATGCAAACGTTATAAGTAAAATTGCACCATTTTAGACTTTATAGGTAAAATTACTCATGACGGTTTATATTAAGAGTATTTTTTACACTTCATTAAACCCAAAATTTGAAAATATAAATACTTGCTAATTTAAAACCCAAAATTTGAAAATTTAAGTTCTTTCCAATTCATGCAATTTTATCCATCGGTATATTGAATCTTCTAAACAAATTTAGTGGTGAACTCAAACAATTTTATACATTTTAAGCTTTAACATGGTTATAGTTGTACTACTAGCACATTAACTGTTCTTAGATACTTAACAATCTTTGCAAAAAAACAGATTCATTGGTCGTTGTGTAATCGATAGCCCCGCCTGTTCGGAACTCTTTCTCCTTTTAAGGGCATAGTTAATATTTTTAACGAGCTTCTCAATAATGAAGCAAACGAAATCACATCTTTAATAATATAATGATATAAGCATATAATTATATAAAAGCTAGTGAGGATGCACCTCCTCTTGGTACTGGTACTGCATAGAAGATCTGTCAGAGTCATAATCAGGTGCTGCCACATCATACGATGTGCTTTTGAGGTAATCAGATGCCATGATCTTATCCAGACTATGCCTAATCGTCGAGTTTGCAAAATATATATGGCATAAATATTTTGGTCGATAAAAAGAAACAAGACAAGAATATAAGTGGTTATTACGCTCCAAAAGGAATTGTATTTAACTGCTTATATGTAATGGTAGCATTAGGCTCGATTGGCTTTTTGGAGTTAGTAAGCCACAACTTAGCATGCTCAACGCACCACTGTAAGACATTCTTATGAGATGATGAGCTAGAATGTACATGACCATAAATCAAACCTCCAAGCATTGAAATCAAATCCAAATGTCCCTCCATAAGCAGACTTGCACCATCAGTTACACAATCGTACAGATTTCAAATCCAAATGTCCCTCCATAAGCAGACTTGCACCATCAGTTACACAATCGTACATCAAGCAGCAGTTTCTCTCGCGAGTCAACATGGTATTAGTGAAGTCGTTCTAGCACTTAATATCAAACAAGGAACCAAAATCAAACAACTTCAACATATCCTCATCCATACTGGACTCAAAATGCTTTCTTGACTACCATTCTTGGTATCAACCGCATTATTTGAGACTCGAGACTGATGTTGATGACGCTAGATATTAGCATGACAAACTTCTACGTAGATAGCAACAGAGAGAGGTTGTTGAAGCCTCTGAAGCTGGTAGATTGCGGCACAAATGGAGGGTTTAGAATGCAGAATGCATTCTTGGTCTTTGTTGATAGGCGTACCTTGGGAGATAGCCTCTTCCATTTGGATGATTCGCTTGTGCTTCTTACGGAGAGCACGCAGACGTTTGTTGATCAAGTTCATGACATGTCCTTCTGTCAATATGGAGGAAGAAGAGGTTGCCATCTCTCAATGAATACAAGTGTTTCTTTTTTGATGATCAGAAATCACCACCGGATTAGACGGTGACGGTGGCCGGGGTTTTGAGGGGGCTTTGGGATTGTGAACAAAATTAGTTTCAAGATACTTTAGAATATACAGTGTAGCAACTTCATTCTTATTTCAGATCAATAATTTTAGGACATGTTATATGCATTAAAATTTAGGTGTTAAATTCATTGTCAGTCACAAAAGTTTTCTTACTTCTCAAGTGCGGTCACAAAAGTTTTCCTATTGCTTATGAGATGTCACAAAACTTCAATTTATCTCTTAAAATCATGAAATTTTAATTATGTTCCGATGTAGTCATAATGATTGTTTTCCGAGCAATGCTTCGTCAGAGACGATGGTGTGGCAATAAAAAATGGTCATTATGAATTTATATTCCCGACGCAATTTGAGATATATGATTCTTTATGTTTCCAATCAATATCCGTTTTACTTTCATTTTATAATTATTTGTACGAACTGATTTGTCACATCATAAATTTTAAACATCAAATACTTTTGTCATATTTATAACATTACTTACATAGTTTTAAGAAAACTTGCTAAAATATCAACTATAAGGATGTTTACTAAATTTTTTCACACCGAAACACAAAATATATGGGGTTTGGTTAGATTTATTGTTGTAATTTATCAATTTTATGTTAGGATAAAAAAACTCCCTCTTATTACTATTTTTACATTGTGATAAAAAAATCCCTGTTTCAAAAGGGACATCAACTAGCTAGGTTGAGTTTCAATTCAAATCATCAACTCTTGTTCACTGCTGGCTTTCTTCCTTGTAATCCCTATAATCAATTTGCTTCCATTGCTGTGGTGAGTTCTTCTTTCATTTCCCCCCTTCTTATGCTTCCTTCTTTACTAATCTTTCTTCTGTTCCATTGCAAATATTTCTTACAATTCCTGCTAAAACATAAAGATTCAACCTTTATAACAAAAACTAGCCTTTTGATGTTTTCATCATCATCTCTAATAACCCTTTTAAAATTTGATGAATTTCCAAGATTGGTTTTGCCCTTTTGGGCATTTTCTACATTGTAACTGAACAAAACTTTTGCTCATATAATTTAAAGTTCATATTTTTGGAAATGGGTGTCGTCCCAATTGGGGAAAGTTCATATTTTTAAGTATGTAATGTAGAAAGTCTGCACTTTCTGCAGGTATAATGGAGAATGTAGATGCGAATCAGCTACCCGAAGTTGATGCAATGCCGGATGGGTTTGTCGATGGCTCTACCGAATCTCTAGCTCCACAAACCCCAAATTATGAACAAGAGAAACCTCTGAAATGCAACACGAATAGTGTTTCAGGAATTGAGGATTCAATCGAAAGGGTACCATCGGATGAACCTCGAAACAGCCAGGAGAGCAGTGAGAAGGGGAATTCAAGATTGTTTCCTATTCCATTGTCTGAGATAGATGGATTTGATGTTCCACAGCAATCGGAAGTAATGCCGAGTGAAAATTGTGTGCAACTGGAAGAAGGTGAATCAGCCTTGCCCGGTTCAGCTAATTTAGTTTCCGAAGATCCAATTGGGTTACCGAGATGCAGTGAGGCAATAGAAGATGTTCAGGAAAATAATCAAAGTTCTGGAATCCTTCCTTTCTGATATATTTTCCCCTGTTGTCACCTTTGCTATTAGTTTCTGATGTCGGATTCTTATCTTTCGCAGAAAGTTCAGATAGAAAAGACATGTCCTCAGCAGAAAGTATTGAGTTGCAGAAAAGCCGAAAACCAGTAAGTATTTTTATGTTGCTCACGTGCTTTTTCCTTTTCCTTTCTTTTTTTGAAGATGCTAAATAGAAATTCCCCTTATTTTAGTGCCTCTAGAGCAGTAGAGGTAGAAATTTTATTCTTCTAACTTCTAATCCCAGATTGCAACTGAACTTGTACCACAATTATTTCTCTGGTGAATTTGAAAATGATACAGTTCTAGTTAAGGGTGTGCATATGATGATTTATAATGTATGTTTGTAACCTGAAAGTAGTGATATACTATCATGCTATGCTAAGATTAGCTTGATTTGATAATACTTTAAACCCATTATAACCTATTTGTACACCACTATTTAAATATAATTCGACATTTGGAAGACGTTATGCTTTATTTCCTTGAACTTCAAGCCAAACATTGACTTTTCGAAATCTTTGTTCATCAATACTAATATCTACATCAGCAAACACTAGCTTCGTTCATTTTGATATTTTATTGCCTCTATATCAGAGGCTTGTCATCTGCTAAGGTACATACTACATAGGTAGCTTATGATTGTTTACTATGCCATATTAGGAAATAATTGTATCGAAACTGTGGAGTTAAAAGGCTAGGAGTCTTTAGTAATGATAATCTTTAATATCTGACATATCCAAGTTCTTTTGTTTTTCTCATTTTCACAAAATATATCGTTGTTTATGATATATTTTTGGTTGGAACGATGGTTTGTGATGTGGATAATGGTTACAACTTCGTGGACATGCAAAAACCATCATTTGAGAAATTATATATCTTATTTCGAGAACAATTTAATCTTATTTGAGGCTATCACTAGTGCTGATGCATCCCGATGAGATTTTCTTACTTTTTTATTTTATTTTATATTTTCTTTCTCCAGGACCTATTTGATCTCAATTTATGTAAATGTGAGAGATGTTTTCTAGTTTGTTACATTGTTCTTTGTTACTTCAGGAGACCACTGAACCCAAAAAAAAGAATGTGAAACGGTCATTTAAGACAGAAAAGGAGTTTCTAGAGTTCACTTTGAAGTATCAACAGGTTCTTACTGAAAGAGATACTGGTGAGTTCACGGGCGTTGAGTATATTTGATCGTTCTTTTATACGATTGATGTACAAACTCAAGTTTTTAATATATTGGTTTATATGGATCATTGAAGTATACAACCATTTTTTTTAACTATATTCTTTTCTAATAGCCTGATAAGAATTATTCACGATATGGAATTAACTGAGATGGACTTTACAAGCAAATAACATTTTTTTATTTGTAATGATTGCAGCAATTGCTATTCGTGATAAACTCGAGTCACTGTGCAGAGAGCTACAGCGGCAAAATAAAATGCTAATGGTATACATCCTTTTTGATATATCTACCTTAACTATTGTAATTCATGTCAATATTTCTTAGCATCCCATAATCGAAGTGTTCAAAATTTTCTCACTCTATTTATAGGAGAAAATTTTAGTGCTTTGGCTATTTGCACAGCTCTAACTAATGACACGAAGTTTTTGGTGGCACCAGAACCTCAATGAACTGGAAGTGTCCCCCACAAGGCACCAATTGACACGTATGGGTGCCCCACAATTTTAAGAAAATTGTGGGGCACCCATACACATGTCAATTAGTGTATCATGCGGGACGTCCATCTCATTGAGGTTCCAGTGCTTCTTATAAAATCTCTCTTTTTTAGGTTAGTGGCATGTAAACGTGACATCTATAAAAACTAATCTGACTTCAGCCTATGGGCCTCTCTTTAAGACTTTGTCTGTTTTGGAGAAAGGATGCAGACAGAGCTGCAATGTTTTTCAATTGCAGTTCTTATTTTTAAAGGTCCTAATAGGGGCACATGTGAAAATTTGATGAAAATAGAATATACTAACCCTGATTGTGCTGCTTTAGTTATATAACTATCAGAGTGCTTACTTGCTAAGATATGGAGCAATTAGTTTAATGCATATGCACTATTCTGTACCAGAATATCCATTATTTGTACTGATTCATCCTTTCTATACTTAAGTTAGGAGACTAATTTACTTCAATATTCTGACAGGAAGAATGCAAAAGAGTGTCAACAGAGGGGCAAAATTTGAGATTAGACTTATCTACTAAGTTTCAAGATGCAATCAAGGTTTGATTGCCTGGTTTATATATCGTTTCGTATTTTTTAGCTGCAATATTTGCATTTTTCTTGCTCCTAGGTATATAATATATTGCATTCAGTTGACATAATTAATATTCTTTTATTGTAGGATGTGAGCAACAAGTTGGACGAGCAGAAGGAGGAGTCCTTCTCTCAGTTGAAGGAGAACGAGATGTAAGTTGTAGGAAATTCATACGGATTATAGATAATTGATTTCATTTTATTCTTTTGGAGACAATGCATAAACTGTTGAAATACCATCTAAAGGATCAAGTTACCTATATAGTCCACATGATTATATATGATATAAATGCACGAAAAATGATAATCGTGTTAATGTATTGTGTCACTCATGCTGTTTTTGTTTGTATCACTCAAGTTTCTCTGTTAATCGTGTTATCATGTCAGAAATTGCACCCCTAATAATTTCCTAGTTTTTATGCAAAAACGTCTTGTTGTTGTTATTATTATCATTATTATTTGTTTAGGCTATATTGTTTTATACAGGTACTAATATTTATTTACTTAGATGGTAGTTCTATTTTATTTTAGGAAAAGGTATGCTAGTAGTTTTGCTAAATAAGAATTCTTTCCTTTTATCTTATTAACTCGTTGGAATTAGCTAAGCTTCCTCCTTTCCTACATATATGAGAGAAAGAAGGTGAACTACCAGGTGCAGTGGTAATTGTTATTTAGGAAATCTTAAGGAGGATGGGAAAGCTTAACCATTACAAGAGTACGGAAATAAATGATTGAAGCCAAAGAGAAAGTATTACCAATCTAGATTCGTTTATCAGAGGAAATATGTAAAAACTTGTCAAAGTGGGACAAGATCACAATACTACGATGTTACAATTAATTTTTGAAAAAAAAGGACTTGCTAGTATATTTCGTCAAACCTCAAGGAGGCTTAAATCATTAGTTAGGAGTAAGGACAATGTTAACTAGACTAGGTGTACTTTCTTTGTACCTTGTTGAGAACCTGTCTTCCGCAAGATGTTGTGGTTAGACTAAAGCCTGGTACGCCCGGTTGCAATTTTCAATTATAATCTAATGTAGGTTTCTTTTGCTTTGTTGTTCTATTTTGTGGATATACAAGATTCTTCTGTTATTAGGTTCAGTTAGCTTTTCCATTCTGTTTGCTATTAGCGCCGTTCCCTTCTTTTTGTTCTTTAATCAGAAACCATAGCGTTTTCACAAGGTCTAAAATATCCTTACACCTGACATGCTTTTCTCCTTCTCATATAGAGAATATAGTTAACAAAGCTGAAGCAGATTCGTAAAGTAATATCTATGAAGTGAATATGTAGACAGTGAGACTTATATCCACCTGTTATATTATAGTAATTACTATCTACATTAGGTGCATCTTTTGCTTGATCATCGAGTAAAAAGAAACTAAACTGGCCGATTCAATTGTGCTTCTCCGTCTTGCTTCTTTTCTTTTTGTTTCTTTTTCTTTAATTTCAGTTTGTTATATATAACTCTACAATTGTAATTGCTACGATGGTAATCTACAAGATTCATCTTGCTTAGGTTAAGACATAAGCTGAAGCAACTAGCTGATCAGTATACTCTTTCTGAACAGCAATATGAACAGAAGGTAAATAATTTGTGATTACCTGAAATATGAAGATGCATATTGGTCGTATGATTTTAAATTGTTATTCACCTTGTGGCTTGAATCTGAATGCACAGCTAAAACACAAATCCCTGGAACTTCAACTAGCTGATTTGAAGATGAAGCAGCATGAGGAGAAACTACTCCACGAGCAGTCTCAGATGAAAGTATACGCTGAACAGGTTTCACAGTTATTATCAACTGAAAAGAATTTGCGCTTGCAGTTGACAGCTGATGGAGAAAAATTTCAACAATTCCAGGTCAATTTCTTTCAGTGTCACATTTATTTGAATCTAACGTTTGGATCATGGAATGTGGGCTTCAAGTTTCGTTTATAGTATGCGAGTAGAAGTATTTATCTTCCTTGGCTGATACAAAGAAAGTACATTTTTGTGAAAATTCATGTGCGTGCATGCTAATTTTTAGTGGATAAATTGTCAATTTTGTATGAGCTTCGGTCCTTCAACTTGCCATTATAGTCCACATGACATGTGTCTGCATGGGAATTTTTTATGCGCCCACAAATCATGAATAATATGATGACACATGTCACTTATTACTACTATTATTATTAATAATTTGATAGAAAATGTGAAGTTGTGGGTTAAATGGATACCCAAAATTCATTTTGGACCAAATTGTGGGAGTAAAATTGGAGGTCCAGTTTGAACTTTTGTCCATTTTCTCATCATAACACTTCGATTTGTCATATTTCGTAAATATAATGCAAGTAGCAGTAATGTCTGATTGCATAGAGATTGGAGTGGGAACTTTACCTGTTTATATATAATTATGTATTGACATAGAGCTGGTTAATCTAAAGAGCGAACTTGATTCTGCAGGATGCATTAGTAAAGAGCAATGAGGTCTTTCAAACATTTAAGCAAGAGATTGAGAAGGTTAGTTAAATTTATTTATTTTTTTTTTGTTCAAATACTTGCATGAACCTTTAAAACTTACCATAATAAGTCTTATATATTTTATTGCTAGATGGGAAAATCAATCAAGGAACTGAAGAAGGAAAATGTGTTTTTAAAGAGCAAGTCTGAGAAATCAGATGTTACTCTAATAGAACTCGTCGAGGAGGTAAGCAATGTTCTATATTCCCTGTTATTAACGACCGTTTTACGCAATCTGGTGTAGCTCGTACTTTTTGGCATTGGAGTTTTGGTAGAGATAGGACCGTAACAGGGCTGGTTAAAGCTTAGCTTGAGCTGTCATTATACCCCCTAAAAATGAACTTCTGATATGAATTAGGTCCTTCAACTTGGCATTTTTGGTCTACTTAGTCCAGAATGACACGTTTCAGAAAAGCATGAAACATATATTTGACATGTATCACTTTTGGATGCAATTTGTCCAAAAATTCTTATAGCTGTAGCCTGTGGATAAATGATATCCAAAGGCGAATTGACGTGGCGAGCTAAGTTTAAAAGCCATGTTGACCTTTTATCCCTTTTACGGCATCATGAATCGTTATAGCTGAATGGTATACACATGCACAATATGCGTATTTATGTTTCGGGGGAACTCTACTTGTACCAAATGTTCTGCATTTTAGCGACGTTATCCATTTATAATTGTTTCTAGGAGTAGGTATAGAGTTGCACTTGATGACCCTAAAAAGCTATTGGTTTGTTTGGCAGCGTGAGAAATTGAAGAAGCAACTGGAGAAAACAAAGAATCAAAAAGAGAAGTTGGAATCATTATGTCGATCACTCCAAGCGGAAAGGAAACAGCATGCCACTGGGATTGATACAGTTCCAAACGATCAACTTTGAATCAATTTTGCATCAAATATCACAAGAATCAGATGAGTATATGCTTATTTCGGGTTGTAGTTTGTCATGGACCAGAAAGAATGTGAACTGTACCACCCTAGGTAGCTTGAGATATAACTAATGTTGTGTGTGAGGAAGGATATGGATGGTGGAGTGCATTCTGATAGAATAATTGAAGGCTGTACCAAAGGATAGTCAAATGAGGTTTTGTATTGTATGTTTAATCCAACCCTGGTCTTGAAAATCTTGGCTTCTATTCTACCTCACCCCTGCATTTGATTGTATTCTATTACATCTTGTTTATTTCTATAGTTTGAACTAATGTAGTTATTGCTTAATAGAAAAAGCTAAAACAATATAACGCGGAGATCTTTTAAAGTTGGAATGCATATGTTGCGAGTACTAGGTGACATTTGGTTCGTGGTGCATGGAATAAAATATCTATTTCTTAGGAATACATGTTTGGTTAATCAATGAAATAAGGGAGAATGACTATTTTTATTGATCAAAAGATACCATATGATGCGTTATTTTTGAAAAACTTACTAAAGACTTTCAGAAGCAACGAAATCTTGCTGATTAAAGACGAAGAGTGTCTTGCTGATCAAAGACGAAGAGTTAAAGAACAACAAAATAAGATTTCATTTTGTTATCAAAATAAAAATAAGATTTCATTATTTACAGTTGAAAAAATCTAGTTGATGATAAAATTACTATTGATTAATAAAGTGTTAATACCCATGTTGAGATTGTGGAATTCTTTTTGTTATTCATTTTGTTTCAAATGATTATTCTAACAAGAAACAATATAAATTTACTTAATTTCTTGTTAGTTTGTTATTTTGATGGTGTCAACTTTGTTAGGATTATTGCACTTTTTAACTTCTCTATCACTATTTGTTGGTTATAACTTTGATAATTAATTTCAAGAGTAATTTTCTACATAAATTCATGTGATTATTAACTTTTATCAAAATGGTATCCGTGTTTTCAAAAAAACAAAAATTATGTTTAACTCCTTTCTCTAACAATAAAAAAATTCATTAAAAATATAAAATGCAATAACATATCAATAAATATTTTAATTTTAATTTATGGTGTAAGCTATGGTCACTTTGTTTTTCCCTTACTTTGTTTATACTTTGTCTTTTTTACCATTGGATTAATTTTTAACCCATGATCAAATGGTTGACAAAACAAAGTAATGGTTACTTTGTGAAAAACAAAGTGACCATAGAATATTCCTTAATTTATTAGCTATAATATAAATTATTTTTTTTACACGTTAAAAATTCTAAATAATTAAACTTTTTTATAAAAAAATTAATTTTCTTTTAAAACACAATGAAAGCGATGTCGTGCGAGGAGACCTGTTAAAGTGACGCCGTATTTAAGGCAACTCTGTTTGGGCTTCACATCAACACAACAGCAACGTTTTTCGTCACTGTATTGCCGCCAAGTACCGAATAGTCGCTCTGGAGAGTACAATTTGGATCAATTGAACTCAAAATTCGATTTATCCCGACTAATTTCTCGACTAAATCCTCGACTAAACCTTAAAGGTACTTGACCGCCTTAATAGTGGTGTCTAGTGATTTTTAATACAGTGTGAGGTAGCTGCTTTATTCCCCATTTTAATTTTGCTTTCTTCAATTTCGTTTATAAACGGCTAATTTGGTTGTTTGTTTTTATGAATTAGGGTTATTCTGTTAGGTAATTAGATGGAGCTATTGAGTTCATCAATCCCAGAATTCCCCAATTTCCCATTAGTAAACCCTCAAGATAACCCCCTTGAAACCGAGGGTTACAAGAATCGTGTCGATGAATTGTTCGAAAAAGTCGATAAGGTACAATATCCGTCTTCCTCAATTAATTTCCGCGGTTTGAAGTTGTTGAATTCATAAGTTTTTGTTTGTTATTGTGGTTTAGCTTGAGCACAGAGTCAATGATGTTGAACTGTTCTACTCCAATGCCAACAAGAAGCACCAGAAAGGTGGCTCGGGTGTGAAAGATAAAGATAAGGAGAGTAGGCATGTTCCTAGTATTAGGAAACAGCAGCAAGATGCGTCTAAACGGGATGCGGCTGCTGTTAAGCGAATGCAAGAGCTTATGCGTCAGTTCGGTACTATATTGCGCCAGGTAGGGAAGTTAGTCAGTTTGTTTAACAATGTATAGGGTTAGGGAGAAGTATTTATGAGCCGTAAGAACAGCTATTTGATTATCTGTTTGGATAGTTTGTTATGCGTTGACAAGGTATATGAATTTTTTTCTCTATACTTTAGATACATCTGAACTATGTTAGGATTGTACTTGGATCAATTGAGTTTAATATGGTGGGATAAGACTTATGTTGAATCTTTTCATGTTTCTGTTACTTCATTATTTTCAGAATGCTGTCAGGGGCGTATCTAGGGGCCCCGGACCCCCGCTCTGGGAACTGCACCTACCAGGGGTGGTTTGGTACTCTCATCGGTTGAAATTACCCTTGCAATAAGTGTTTCGTCCCCCTGGCTTGAGCAATTTACTAGAAAAGGATGATTTTCAACCATAAATTCACCTGAAATCTGTAAAGTAGTGTCGGAGTATGTTAAATTTTGTTGAAAATCAGAATTTTTTTTGTCGCAAATCTATAATTTTTGTTTGAAATTTGCATTTTTTGTAAAAAAAATTCGCAATTTTTCCCTCTTTTATGACAAAATGCATTAGCTACAATGAAAAGTTTCAGTTTGGGAAAAAAAATTCTTGCAATTTTTGTTGTTGTATGCCTAGGTGTAAAACCAGCCCCCCGACATTCCTACTTTAGATTCGCCACTGAATGCGGTGTATATTATAATTAGTTAAAGGCTAGTACTCCCTCTGTTTCTGTCTATGAAAATAAAGATTTATTAGGCATTTGTGTTTGTCAAGTTTGAAAGCACATGGTTTTAGGTGTTACTCTATGACATCTTGTGTCTGTTCAGGTCTGATTTTAATGAGTTAGGAGGAGAATCATAGGTATAGCAGGGATTTATTTAAAAAATAAAATAAAAAAAGAACTATTACTGTTGTGAATCGTATCCATCCTCTTCCCCTCCATTGAATTCTTTACTCAGGTCCTTGAGTGCAACTTACAAAAATATATTTCGGCTCATGTATTCTCATTGTTGCTTCCAGATCACACAGCACAAGTGGGCTTGGCCTTTTATGCAACCTGTAGATGTCAAAGGGTTGGGTTTGCATGACTATTATGAGGTAACCTGCTTAATTTCGTTATTTTAATTCTACCTTTTGCTGCCACAACATGAGAATGGGTTCCCAGGATTACACACACATACGCTGATACATAGAGGTTTATCCATGACATAAACCAGTTCATGCTACTGGCGCTCTAAGATAGATTTGGATTATGTGCTGGTGTTTGATTCAATTTTATAGGTTTTGAAGTTAATGCATAGATTTTGAGGCTTTCAGTATGATCAATAATGAGCTTTATTTAGAGAACATTTATCATCAATAAACAATAAGTCAAGATGCCGGTTTCTGCAGCAGAAGCTGCATTTAAAGTTTATAATGGTGTTACATGGCTTGGTTGGTGGAAACATAAATAAGAACTATGCACAATGGAATTTTATGATTGAACTAGATTAAAAGTAGAATATGGGATAATGGGAGGATGAAATATACAAGTCGCGCAGCCAGACAGAAAAAGGTACGCACCTGGATTGAACTGTAAACTGTTTAGCTCATTTGTCTACTGTCAATGAATCTAGTAAATTGTCGAATAGCGTGAGTGTTCATAATGGAGATCTACTAACTTTAGGAAAAAAGAAAATTGATAAATGATAACACATACTTGGTTCCAGGATCTCAAAGACTAGAGACTGTTGAATGTCGAAAAGTATCCATATATATTATTATCTTAGCTCATCTTGTACTTCTACAAGCCACAAAACTAAAGACTCTTTTAGTTTTGATAGTCATGATTCTAAGGGATGTTGCATAGATATGAACCTTATGTTACTACTTACTAATACCGAAATTATGTATGCATGAATTAACTCTCTTTACATCTACCAGGGTCAAAATACATGATTAGGAGTTCTGCAATCCCTGTAAACATATTTGTTCAGTTGATTTTTTTCCCGAACTTATGGACTTCCTTTCCAAAATCCTAGTAACTTAAGAACAATGGCTATTGACTTTTTACAAGTGGGAAAATTGCTGAGCATGTTCTGGCAAGTGTATTTATTATATGGAAAACACAAGTATTACTTGTATTGCGGATAACTATCCTGCCATTTTCGTTATGGTTGTTGCCTAATGACTATTTGACTATTTCGTTTAGGGTTTCTTCTGGATGAACTTTTGACCAATTTTTACTTTCTTTGGTATTGCTAGGTTATTGACAAGCCCATGGATTTCAGTACGATAAAAAATCAAATGGAGACTAAGGATGGTACTGGATATAAGAATGTTAGGGAGATATGTGCTGATGTAAGGTTGGTTTTTAAGAATGCTATGAAATATAATGATGAGAGAAGTGATGTCCATGTTATGGCTAAAACCTTGCTGGCAAAATTTGAGGAGAAGTGGCTGCAACTTTTACCTAAAGTCGCTGAAGAGGTTTGTGCTGCATTGCTTGGTTCATATTATTAGCAGCCTAGTTATTTTTTCCAAAGAAAATGTCAAATATAACCCTTTTGTTTTTGTTTTAGTTTTTATTTTTCCTGGATTCGCTTATGGATTACAATTTAATGTATCCTCAGGAGAAAAGAAGGGAAATGGAGGAAGCAGAGGCGCAGTTTGACATGCAACTTGCTCAGGAGGTTGCACATGCTAAAATGGCAAGAGAATTAAGTAATGAGGTATATAGAAACTTCTGAATCAGCTAGGAAAAATCATTTTAGAAGAACCTATAGTAGCCTTTTAAGTAGTCTAGGAATTAATGTACTGCAATGAACCATTTTCAGCTGTATGAGATCGATATGCATTTGGATGAACTCAGAGACATGGTTGTTCAAAAATGCAGGTTTGTTCTAATACCTCTACAGAACATTCTATTACCTTAGAAATTGTATTGCGTTGCATCCTAGACTTGCTACCAGAAAAGTTTTATCCTCGAAAGAGAAGTGCATGCATAATACTAAGTTATACTAATAGTTAATTTGTCGTTGCCATATTCTTTTACATTTCTGTGTTACTCAAGTAGTCAAGTCTCATCGAGGTTGCATCTCAAAATAGCGGAGTAGTTTAACAGAATAGCATCCTTACAAATTAATTCCAGCTAGTGGTGAACAAAATTAATCTTTTTCGGCTATCGAGTTGGCTCTGCAAATAATTAAACATCAACTCATAGACTGTCACCTGATGCTAAAGGCATTGTGCCGATGATCAAGGTTTTCCTTATTTTCTTTTCTGCGTGACCTATCCGATGGGTCAAAACACGGTGTTTAAACTTATGATTGATGCCGCAAAACAACTGTGCATCATCATTTATAAAAAATGCCTTTGCTACTTGGGAATATGTTATTTTTTTTCCCCTTTTTCTGTGAGAATATTCTGTATGGTATTTTTCTGTTGTACCTAAAGTCAATCATGGCATACTTATCAGAAAAATGTCAACGGAAGAGAAAAGAAAGCTCGGGGCAGCCCTAACAAGGTTGTCTCCCGAAGATCTTACTAAAGCATTGGAAATTGTGGCTCAAAATAACCCTGGGTTTCAAGCTGCAGCAGAAGAAGTTGATCTTGACATCGATGCGCAGGTCTTGAGTGATTTCTGGTCTTACTTTTTTGTTACAGATTTTAATTGTGATTCAATTAGATACGTCTACTAAATAAATTATCTGATTGTATATTTCTATCCCCTTTCAGAGTGAATCCACTCTATGGAGGCTAAAATTTTTCGTCAAGGATGCCCTAGAAGTTCAGGGAAAAAATGCAGTAAGCACAGGTGGCAACAACAACAACAACAGTAACTCCACGGCGACCAACAATAACAATAAGCGGAAAAAAGAGATTTGTGAGGCAATTGTCAAAACTGCGAAGAAAAGGAGTAAAAAGGCCTCTGCGTGATCAACATTCTGATCTTGGCATTAACTGTTACCTTTAATGAAAACCCTGACAGGTTCATAGAAGGAAGCAACCGACGAACTTGGCTCAGAAAATGGTAATTTTAACCTTATGTATCAGTCAGTGATGGATCTAGAGTTCAATGAGAGGGGTGCTAATACAGCCGTGGGTGTTTTTACCCTAAACAATAAAAACTCCATACGGAGTCAATGGAGTTTTCCAGCAACCATTGAGGGCTTACAGCCTTAAACCCCGGCTAACCCTCGTAGATCCGTCTCTAGGCAACTGTATCATTATCAGTTTTTAGAAAAAGAAGCAAGGATTGTGCTGATGTTTATTTAAGCTTTTCTTAACTTGTGCTGTAGTAGTTTGCAAGATGTAGAAGAAAGTGTATAATGCATAGCCTATTTTTTCCTAACATGTGCTGTAGTAGTTTGCAAGATGTACAAGAAAAGTGTATACTGCTTAGCCTACTTTTCTTATGCTTCTATTTAGTCAATTTGATTATGAAATTTTTTTTGTTTTTCTATGAGTTGAACTTTTGAGGCGTGCGTTTAGAGTCACATGCCACCGACAGAAATTCATATCTCTAATGTCCGTTCACTCGACGAAGAATTAAATAGATGGCTAAGGAGAAGGAAGTTAAAGTTACCATTCTTGTTCCCGAAAGTCGCTGCTTGGTGAATTTTTAACGGTTCCATTCTCTTTATTGTCCAAGTAAACGAAACGAAAACCCCAGAAAATACAAAATTGCAACAAACAAATCAGCAGTGAATAAACATATCTACCAATTAACTACTAATTTGGCAGCATCAGTGTACACAAATTGTAATGAAATCTAGTCACAAGATATAACCATTAAATTTAATCAGCATCTCAACTTGTTTTTCCAGTTTTCCTTATTGTCTCTTTTGCAGAATCAGCTCATTTGATACATGGAACTACTATTAATTAATGCAAATTTATACAGAGGGTCACATTTAATCAAAACTTGCTTCCAAATATAACTAGACAAGGAACAACAAAACAATTAATTAGTCATCCATATCCTTACCCATATCCACAATTACCAAAGATTTTGTTGTATATACATCTACAGAATTTGATTTAAATCTTCTATATGTCAACTTTTATTTGTATGTATGTATGTATATTTATAGATTAAAATATAATCATTGTCAATCATTTGTTAATTATTATTAGTTAATAGCTTTATGAATTCCTCTTGTAGGCGGACCGAACCCAACAGTCATTCCGGTGCAATCTACAAAATAAGAGGAGCGCCACTGATTGGTCGTGGAAACTACAACGCTTAAATTAGTGATTTGCTTAAGATTATAGTTGCTAGTATAAAATAAGTAGTAATGTAATGTAATGTAATGTAATGATAGACATGATCTTCCATGTTCTTATTCAACCTTGAATATAAAACATGTATAGTCTTTGAAACTGAATTAGAATAGAACTGAAGCATCCTAAGTAGGGCAGAAAGGCTCCTAGGTCCCTACTTCGTATACTCACTCATCTGATAATGAAAAGATTTGTTCAACCTTTCACATGAAATCGAATAATAACATCTAGTTTTATGCATGCCACTCTAATTTCCACCAAAAACACCAAAATCAATCGTACACTACTCTAATTCTTCAACGGAAACATCAAAATCAATTAACTTAAAAAAAGCTAACGAGAAAGAAATTAAAATTAGAATTGAAAACTATAAAGGATTTGAATTCCCTAAAAAAAATTCCCATAAAAGTAAGGGTTTGAACCCAAAACTTTATTTTTTTGATAACAAAATGTTTAGTTAAGGACAAATTTATCCATTCGCAAGTCCAAATCAAATCACAAACTTCAATGAAAGTTTACGGTAGAATTTACAAATTACATACCAATAAATGCTAAGTTTTTGAACGCGAAACTTTACAATTAGGATATAATAAGCTAAGCCTCCTATAACCTATGCTATCTCCTTTTATTTTTCTATTAATACATGTGCATTTGCAGCCTCTTTTTATTCTTCTGAGTCCATCCTAGTTTGATTTTAGCAAATAAATAAGTGTCCAAAAACTTAATAGTAAAATGATCCGTTAATCAATAGCAGGATCCAAGAAATACCCTGTTGAAAAAGGAGCACATAAAAAGTGTGCTGGCTGCACGTGGACATAACTTATTGGATAATACATGAAAATAAGGCGAAAACAATGCCATAAAAAGAAATCAAGCAAGTGTTAATTAGGCAGATCCCTAATTCAAGATCGATCATGCACTTTCATTTCATCTATTTCCTATTTGTTTATAAGGGAAATTCTATGGTTAATTTGTTTTTCACAAAATAAGTATTACTTTGTTTTGTCCACCATTAGATCATGGGTTAAAAACCAATCTAATGGTAAATATGACAAAGTACAAACAAAGTAAAGGTAAAATAAAGTAATCATAGCCCACACCTTGTTTATAAATATTAAAATTCGTCTCATACATGTTTTCAATTGTATTAGGTAGCAGTTAGTGGTACACAACTATTTACTATTATTATATGTATTTGTATGAAAAAAAAAGAAACCTAATAGGCCAACAATTTGCTTCTTTCTGTGACGACATTATAGAATATAGTTTAAATGCCTACCACAAATATTGACCTTTTCAATATTATGGATGAGGGTTTGATTCTTTTAGCAAAACTTTTGCATTTCCATTTAGAAACTTGTAACTAATTTCATTCTCAAAAGCAATTCATTTAGAAAAAGATTGCTTCTTATTCATAACTATACTCAGTGTAATTACCTTCAAAAATAAATATTCGTGTTTAACCAAATAAAGGTCAAGTGTAGATGATTTCTCTCTTTGTATTATTTATACTTCTTTTATAAATCTCAAAGTCTCCAAGTGGGCCCTCTTTGCCACCCGCGACCTTGGCTTTTTAGAGAATCCCGCTTTTATGTCGTGGGACTTGTAGCTTGGCAGTCCACCGGATTTCAAGTGTCTTCTTGGATAGTTTTAGAGACACGCAGTAATCAGTATAGAGATCAATATTTTTCATTCCTCTCAATTAATTCAATATGATATCAAAGTCTGATTCTGAACATATTCTGGACACCAATAATAGTGCATCACACCCCGCCACGGACTCCTTTCATGTCGCTTGCAATGTCGCCTCTTCTGTAAATGATGACATTGATGATTTCACCATGATCATAGTCTCATAGACACTGTTTCAAGTTTTGTCACATCCTCCACCATCACATAAAGAACTTCATAATTCTTTCTCTTCTACCCCAATTCCGTCAAACATCAAACAATAATAACATAATTGAATTTAAATGTAATGGTATACAAAATACAAAGCGTAATTAAGATGACATAGATGAGGTGGATTAACATAATACTAACAAATATGCATGTAATTCAACAAAACAATTAGTAGAGTTTGCATGAAAAGAAGTCAAGGCATGACACTAGTTGTAATTGTAGGCCTAAAATCTTTTTGGAAATTGCACTTCCAAATTCCTTTACTTTTACTCCTACCCCCAACTAAAAGTAATCAATCAAAAAGTCAATCATTAATACTAACAACCCAATTTAATAAAAAAAAACATTATAAATCTAAAAACCCACTCTTCAAATACACCTAAACTTACTTCACAAATTTAAAGTTGGTCATCATGGAAAAAATACCCATTAGGAGCTCTTCTCCCTCTTTCTTGTTTTTCTTAAGTTGTACTCTTTTGGTTTCTACAATTGGTGCAAGTTGGCTTCAAGAGCAACAAAAAGATAGGATCATCAAGTTACCGGGGCAGCCAGCCAATGTGAGTTTCTCTCAATTCTCTGGCTACGTCACGGTTGATCCATCCGCAGGCCGAGCCCTTTTTTACTGGCTCATTGAGGCCCCCAAATCGATCCGGCCCAAATCAAAGCCACTGGTACTCTGGCTCAATGGTGGGCCTGGTTGCTCTTCTATTGCTTATGGGGCTTCAGAGGAGATTGGCCCGTTTCGGGTCCGACCCGATGGCAAGACCCTCTACTTGAATCCTTATGCTTGGAACAAAGGTAACTTTAATAATTCAAATTATACACTACTACAAGAAAACTCGCTATCACGGACCGACATCCGTACGTGATAGCTAAAAATCCGACGGGTTATCAAAAAATCCGCTAGTAAATGCCCATACGAATGTCGTTCCGCCAGCAATAGCAAATTTTCTTGTAATGATATATTAAATTATATTTGGACGGAGAATGTGATTAAGATTGATTATTGTAGTGGCGAATTTGCTATTTCTTGATTCACCTGCCGGGGTTGGATTTTCATACTCAAACACGTCGTCGGATATATATACTGTTGGTGACAAAAGGACAGGTATTTGCATAAAGTGTTAGTATTAAAGTATATATTTTGTTAGCCTAATTAATGTTTATCGAACTAAATTTGGCATTGGAATTAAATTAATTGCAGCTAATGATGCATATATATTTCTAATTAACTGGTTTAAGAGGTTCCCACAATACAAGCACAGGCCTTTCTATCTTGCTGGAGAAAGCTATGCAGGTGTATTATAATTTGTTACCGACTAATTAAATGACATTAAAGAAATTTTGTTGACTATTATTGACATAATTTTCTCTACATTCACATTCAGGCCATTACATTCCTGAGTTGTCTCAAATTATTGCCAGCAGAAACAAGAAAATGAAGAATCCCATCATTAATTTCCAAGGTTTTTTGGTAATTATAACCATTTCTATATAAAAATATCACATATTCTACGTATATTATATATAACATCCAACTGAAAGTTAAGATTTTTATACCAATCCGGCCCAGAGTGGATAACGAGATGGTATCAAAGTAGCATTATGCACTATGAGCCGTCAATAACCACAATTTATCAGTGTGCTTTAGCGAGTGGGCACTCCAACTAGTTAAAGATATCGATTTTGTCACCCCTTGGATAAAAAATTATTGGATTTTCAGCAATAAGACAATTGTGAAATATATTGTTTGTAGCAGAAAAAAAAGTCAATTATGCTAACACAAATGAGATATTCTTGTCCAAATTTTTTAACGACTTTTGGAAAAAATTTGGACAAAAATAACTTCATCCACCTCCACGTCACAAAATTTTTCCATTTCCTTAATTCTGCAAACAATGAATTTCACAATTTTTTTTTTTTTTTTTTTCAAAAAGGACTTAAAAAGTGCAATTTTATATATAGAACTAATATGAAATTAACTCCAAAATTATTCCACTTTGACAATTGTAAAGAAAAAATGTTATAATTTCTAAAGTGTGTAGACATGCATTACTTTGAACTAAAGGATAATGATAATTAAAGAAAATTTTGTTAATTGCAGTTGGGGAATCCACTAATAGATGATTATTATGATAATATGGGAACACATGAGTATTGGTGGAGCCATGGTTTGATAGGAGATTCTACATACCATGATTTGGAAAAATATTGCAGAAATGACACATTTCTCTTCCCAAAAAATCAATGTTATAATGCATTAGAAGAAGCTTACTCTCAATTTGGAAATATCAATCCTTACAGCATCTACTCTCCTTCTTGCCCTTCTTCTTCTCCTCTTCCAAATCACCAAAATAATTCTTTGGTAAGTTTTTCTTTTAACTTATTTATTTGAATTCGTTTTAAAAGCAGTTTTTTCGGTTGAAATCAATGTTTAATAAATATAAAAAACTCAGAAATATTTGTCACAATTTATCCGGAAAACTGATATCACTGTTTTTTTTAGTAAAATAGTTTTAGCTTATGATAAACTTGATAAGTACATATCTTTAACTTTTATATATCGCCTTTAGAACTTTTTTAACGTACTTATCAAATACCTATAATCTTTTTCTTGCATTCCACATAATATTTTTTCTAATAACAGTTTCCTTAATAGCAACTATTGGATTATATATATGTAGCCATGGAAATTCAGAGGGAATGATGAGTGTGTGGTGACGAACACAAGAAGATATATGAACCGTCCCGATGTCCAAAAAGCTCTACATGCTAACATTACAAATGTTCATCATCCATGGGTTACTTGCAGGTTAAATTTATAGTTTATAAACTTTATATATATAATTAGTATACCCAATTTATTTTAGTTATTTGAATTAAAAGTTATCTTATAATTATATGCAGTTCTATAATCAGAGGGAATTGGAGTGACTCTCCTAAATCCATGCTTCCAATCTTCAAAGAACTTATGGCATCAACTGGTATTAGAATTTGGGTGTTCAGGTAATTACAAACATTTTCATTATTATAACTATAATTATGAAACAATATTGAACTAATTAATCTTGAATAGTTAGCCTAATTAATACATAAAAATCATAATTCAGTGGAGACACAGATGCAATATTGCCACTGACTGCAACTAGATATTCTATTGATGCTTTGAAACTCAAGGTATTCACAAACTGGTATCCTTGGTATGACTATCAGGAACAGGTTAGTACTACTTCATCTAATTAATTCATTTTTGTCCTAAATGGATCAGCACATGGGCCAGGCCCAATAGGCTTTCAAATTGGGTGGTTGGACCAGTCTGGCCCATATTAATCCCAGACCATAAAAAAAGACAAATGGACTATAACAAGCTTAAGTCAGATTGATCCAACGTCAACTTTTTTTTGTCGAAACTCGATCTATTGAGAGATCTTCTTTGAGGCTTCAGGAATTTAATTGGTGATGGAGCTCCCCCATTCATTTATTTACATGTGTATAAGGACTCTATATTTTTTTACAACTTTGTAGGGATCCTATACACATGTCAATAATTGTATGCGGGGAGTTCCATGTCACATAGAACTCCAAAAGTCCCTCAGAATTTCCCGTCTATTGGACATGGCCTAGACGAGCCGGCGGGTACCTAGCTTGTGAACAATTATTGCCATAATTATCATATACTATATATGATATTTTTGGCACAATTAGTATATAGATTTTGATTTAGTTTAATGACATTGATTGGGGTAAATTGTATGTAATAATTGGGATGTGATATTGGAAAAAATAGGTAGGAGGATGGAGCCAAATATACAAGGGAATGACATATGTGACAGTAAGAGGAGCAGGACATGAAGTACCTCTAACACAACCTCAACTTGCTTTATTATTATTTACCAAATTTTTGAATAATGATCCCATGCCTGCTGTTTGGACTTAGCTACATTTTTTTTGTTCTTTTTCTAACTTCTTTCTATACCATGATTTTTTCATCTCCATTTCAAATCATTGTTTGTATAATATTCATATGCTAAAGTTATTCTTACCCAATTTTTTTCGATGTACACGAATTATCTTTGGGTGTGCAATACATAAACTATTTGCTATGTGTTGAGATTTAATTGAGAAATAGTACTAAGCAATTAGAATTTAGACCCTCGATCATTTAAGAAATTTTAAAATACTTCTGGAGTACGGATGACGTGTTATTCCAGACTAATAATTCGATGACACGTCACATATGTTAGTATCTAGGGTTGATGATTTAGGATCTAAGATTTAGTTTTTAGGCTCTAGGGTTTATTTTAGGGTCTAGAATTTTATATAAATTATTAACTAAAAAATAAATTTTTAATTTAATTACACATTGTTAAAATGTCATTGGTTAATGTAACATATGTCAACCATTTATTTATTTGAAGTAACACGTTATCGTGTTCTAAGAGTATACTAAAATTCTAAACATATATCTAAACAACAAGAAAATAAATTAGCAAAAAATGATAATAATAAAACTGAAAACCATAGCACATTAACAAGACGTGGATTTGGAGTTCATTTAAGGGGCTCTCAGTCTTCCATTTTAAATGGAGGATGGAGAACCTCTTACTTTTTCATGGATTTATTTCACTTATCTCATTAATTATGAGGAGGCCTCCAAATAAAGTATTCTTATGAGTCGTTAAGTCCTTGTAGAATAATCACTCGAAATTTTAAGAGGATAATATAACTTTCGTGGATGAGTTTGCACTGAAATTTAGAGAAGCTAAATTTTTGTTCTCTTCGTAACCATTTCACAACTCTCCCTAGCTTCAAGTATGAACATGAAAGAGATCAAGAAAAAGTAGAAATAACGCAAATTTGAAGTATTTAATTACAGCTTCTTTACCAATAGACGGTTGTCGCAATGGTAGCATGAGACTGCGCTTGGTAGGGAGGTCTGCGGATCGATCATTCACAACCGCGACTGGAAGGGGTTTAAATACCATAATCCTTGGACCCGCCCCGAATCCGGATTAGTCGGCCCAATGTGGTTCAGAAACCGGATGGAAAACAAAAAATTACAGCTTCTTTCTAGTAGTCAATAATTAAAGGCCCGATTTGACATTGTTTTTATTAGCTTTTAGACCAATTTTTCTATCTAAAAGCAACGTTAGGTAAGTTGAAAGTAACGCTTGGTAATATAATGTTGTCCCTTTATAAGTTGGAAAAGCCGTAAAAAAACTGATTTTTGGCCAAACTACAATTTGTAGCTTTTTGGGAGAACAGTTTTCCCAACTTAGACCATGTTCTTTTTTACTTATATTCAACACATTTCAGTTCAGTTCAGCTCAACTTTTTTCAGTTCAGTTCAACAAATTCAACGAAATTCGTTAAATATTTAGCCAATAATACAGATCGGTTCAGTTCAACATATTTCAGTTTAGTTTAACAAAAATAACAAAAAAGACAGTGCCTTATAAGCTACGAAGAGGTTGTTTTTGGCAACAATTGTGCCAAACTGGACCTGACTCTTTATGACATGACAAGCAGGCAATTTCTAGTTGTTTGATTTGGTTATTACTATTAGGAAAGTAACAAAAATGTAAGGCTATGTGATTATTGATATGGCAAAAGGGAAAAGAGAGTTGAATGGAATATTATTTATTATAGGGTCGCTAGTGGAGCCGTAAAGAATCAAATTAGAATTAAAACGAGGAGATAAAAGAAGAGTCATGAATGAAATATATTCTATATGATCATATTACATATCTCACTCCTAAAGTTAATAACCTAATTCTGATTCTGATCGTGCTTCAAAAGTAAGCAATAATTAATCCACATATTATTATTCCTTTTCATTCTTTACTTGTTGCCCTTCACCTATATCGTTTTGTTTCATACTTTGAGTTTACTCCTTTGTCAATTATTAAACCATCATTCATTACTCGATTCGAAATTATTCAAACACTTTATTATTCCTCTTCTAATTAAAATTTTATACATATACTTTGAGTTGAGCTCCAAAACTTAAGTTAAGCAATTACAATATTTAAGTCAACTTTAATTGCTAGCACCATAATGTTCTAAAATCAAAATTACAATCTTGATATATCTTTTGTAGGTTTCCTTGGACCTTCCAAAACTCTAAGTTGCAATTGATGTATTTTTCTTATACAAATTTTCTGCTACAAAGTTTGAGGTTCGAGTCTCACTTCGTTAAAATTTAGCTTTTATTGGTAGATAATTGTATCTATTACTATAAACCTTCAATGAGGTATTTGGTTTGCTCTGACTTGTAGGTGGATAAACCTACTCTTAATAACCTCCCAATTGTTATACAAATAGTCTCGTCCCAAGTATATTTTTATATAGTAGTTTTAGTGTAAATTGTTGAGTAACAAAGTGGACAAAATTGAGAATGACCTTCCTCCACTTTCATTCCATACTAAAAGGCTGGAGAAACATCCATGGACATCATGTATCTGGGCAAATGGGCAAACTAGTAAATTTGTAGGTTAACAAAGTTCCTTATATTCTTTCATTTGAAAAAAAAAACAAAGTTCCTTACTCACTAAGAATAAATTAGTGCTAATCAAAGTTTATTATATATACATTAATACAAGAAGATAAAAGAAACCTATATAGAAAGCAAATAGAAAAAAGGTGATAAACATTTTGAATTCTTGAATCTTTTAATACAAAAGCAATGTCCATCCATCCATTACCAAAAGAGAAAAAAAAGCTGAACAAGACACAACACCCCAAGAAAAGAAGCACATAATAAACATCAAGATTCAAGAAAATTTCACACCCCATTAGAAAATCAACATGTACAGATTCAGCAACACATTGATAGGTTTCTTGAACCTCTTCACTCTCCTAGCATCCATACCGATAATCGGGGGTGGATTATGGATGGCAAGGAGCAGCACAACCTGTGAAAGCTTTCTTCAGACACCACTTTTAGTAGTTGGATTTGTAGTGTTAATAATATCACTAGCAGGTTTCATAGGAGCATGTTTTCATGTAGCATGGGCACTTTGGGTATACTTAGTAGTAATGTTGTTTCTAATTGCAACCTTAATGGGATTAACTATATTCGGGTTTGTTGTGACCGGATCAGCTGAAGGCGCGAGTGCAGGTGGAGTTGCGGTGCCTGGTAGGAACTATAGAGAGTATAGGCTTCAAGATTATTCACCATGGTTAAGAGAAAGGGTTCAAGATGGGGAGTATTGGAGGACTATTAGGAGTTGCATTTTGGGGTCTAAAACTTGTGATAAACTTGCTACTTGGACTCCAGTTGATTATATGGACAAAACCATGTCTCCTGTTCAGGTAACTACTGTCTTTCATCTTCTACTGTTTCAATTTGGCATGATTCTTAATAGTAAAAGTTGTTAGACATTAGTCAGGTAGTCAGAGACCTTTGAGAACTAATGGAAATTAATCAGGAAACTAGCTGAACACAATTCGAATTTTGAGCGTCTAGGAGAAGGCTTTCGTCTAAAACAAGATTTGGACCATATTAAGAAAACATAACATTTAGGGGTCAATGTGTCAAAAGCTTTAAGTTTATAGACTAAAATTACAAATCTAACCAATTAAGAGCATTAAAATTTGATTTTTACACTGTTTTGGTTTTCAATGAAATATGAGTCTTTTTCAATGAAATACATTGACATGTATGATATATTAATTGTTTACAGAGGTAGAATTAATTAAATATACATATATATTTACCAATTACTAGCATATGACTATTTATGAGTAAAAAGTATTACGAGTCCCCTAAACATTCTAATTTTGGTGCCTCTCAAAAAAAAAAAAAAAAATTCTAATTTAGTGTATTGAATTTCTAATTTTTTATTTTAATATATTATTCATCTTCTATTTTTTTCTATCATATTGAACCTCTAATAAAAAGAAAGTAAACTTTAAACACGAAATTCAATGTTCTTCGTTAGTTCACATTCGAAATTTACATACTTAACCATTCAAAATGAGTTATTCTTTTTTTCTTTTATGTAATGTGTATATAGATAAATTTCAGACATAACATGTTTAGTCACGAGTGGAAGTAAACCACCATTTTCAAATTCTGTTAAATCATAACTTTTGGGATCATCACCACCTTTAATGTGATTAAAAATACAAAAACTAGAGACTCAATGTACGGATATTAGAATGATTAGGGGCTTTAGAATAGTCTTGCCTTATTTAACTTTTATGTTAATTGTAATACAACAACAAAGGCTTGGTCCCGAAATAATTCGGGCTCGGCTAACATGATAATTGTGCTAGCTAATACAAAATCTGATGTTTCTTTATGGTATATAGTCAGGATGTTGCAAGCCACCAACAGCATGTAACTATAATACAGCAACATTGGTGGCACAAGATCCAGATTGCTATAAATGGAATAATTCTCCAACATTGCTGTGTTATGAGTGTGATTCCTGCAAAGCTGGAGTTCTTGAGAGCATGAGAAGGGATTGGCATAAGCTTTCTGTGCTTAACATTGTCATGGTTGTCCTTCTCATTGGTATTTATTCCATTGGATGTTGTGCTTTCAGAAACACCAGAAGAGCTGAAACTGATTACCCTTATGGTCATAATAGGATGACCAAAGTTAGACCCAGATGGGATTATTATTGGTATGTCTCTTTACAATTACTTCTCTTTTTTTTGTCGATCTCATATCGTGTAAATATTGTCCGCTATGATACAAGAAGCTTTCTTATGCTAACAGTTTTGAAACATGCGACCATATATTTTGGAATCACTCGGGTCTTTAACTTCGGTGTCACCTCCTTTGAACCATATTGTTACAAGTCCATTGTCTTAAAACAAGCATATCTTAAGTGGAGAATTAGACTCTGATACAAATTGCAATAGTATGGTCCAATACCATGTAGATATTATCCGTATTAGCTCACATTTCCCGAGGTTAAAACCATTGAAATAAAAAGTGCTAGTGCTACTAGCGCGGCCAAAGATCTTTAAGGACTAGTCGGAGAACTATTTATTAAATTCAATTCACTCAATTTATTCTGTCCTCCTTATCTCAGGTGGAGGTGGTTTCATGACAAGAGAGATCAACTTTACTAGCATAAAGGGAAGGAAAGGCTTGTGCTGCTCTGCTCACACTTACAATATTATCATGCTTGTGTTTGTTGGTATTTTAAAGATGAGACAACTAATTCACTTGCTTTTTCAAACTCTTCTCTTCTCTTCCTTTATGCTTTGCTTTTTCTTCTTTTTGTACAAAGATGCATTTTACTACTCCGTCCGTTTTTTATTATCTGTCGTTTTCATTTTATTTTTATATTGTCGTTTTGTATTTTCAATGCATTTTTTTACCATATTCTCTCAAACTTTCCCTTGTTTATGGAATGAGGGAGGTAAAGTATTTAACGCAGATAACACTCAAGAAGCCTTAGAATGTAAGAACAGAGAAAGTATTTATCTTGGTACATTAGTCATTTTAAAAGTCTAATTAATACTACATTCGTATTGATGAACAACCTTACTGCATCTCCAAGAGATTCCTAGCTCACTCTCTAAAAATAAAGGTTGTTCCTTTTACGCTGATTTCATACAGTTCTACAGGCTTCTCTGGCAGTGATAATCCATGATTTTTTACAGCCAAAACAATTACCTGAAAACACGAGAGACACTGTGTGATCCATCGTGACTCTGGAGTCAACAAAATGTATAAAAGAAACATACACAACGATATAGATAGAATCAAACCTGAGCAGTCCTGGCAAAGGGGCTATCTCCGGGTTTACTGAGATAGTAAAAAGGCTTGCCACAAGCCAAAGTAACAACAGCAATAAAAGTAGCAATGTTAGTGACAGTGCTAAGAACGAGCCCATTGAAGTAATTGGCTATCGCCTTCTTTCGGGTTAGTTTGATCAAATTGATCTGCACCAAGCGAAGGCAGAACGGCTCTAACTCCACCTGTACTTAAAGCTAAGGATGCATACAGCGTAAATGTTGTTCTTCCTTCTACACAACTTGGTTTTCCACAGTACTCCCGGGGTAGAGACTTTGTATGAGCTTGAATCGTCACCAACACTAATGCTTGCCAACAAAGAAGTCAATTTCGTAATTTCGTGTTCGTTTAGTTCTCTTTTAGCATCTCCTTTTTGTTGTTTTTCCGAACAGTAGATGGAAAGTTTTTGATTTGTATTAAGAAACAACGTTCGTGAAGTCTTCAGTAAGTATGTAACCAAAATTTTCATGAAAACTTGCACCTCCAAACACTAAAACAAGTGATTTGAAAACACTTCAATTTTAACTCCTACAATCACAGAAACAACACAGTTCCATTTTCTCCAAATCTAAGAATAATCAAGTCGTTGTCGGGGTCAGATCAGATCTACTTCAAGCACGAGGTTGCTTTTCTGCCATCAGGAACTGAATATAGAACTAAAGGCTTCGAAGACCTGACAAAAGGGACATCACATCTGAAGTAGCCCTTTATCTCAAGTTGCAGTGTCTCTCCACGCTTCAAGTTTCGCATGTTTGAATCCAGAGCTAATACAAATAGCGGGTGAAATGCAATACTATTTGGCTACAAAAGTAAAACAATTATGACTTTAAGAAGTTACACAAATTACTAATAGGAAAGGCAATCAACTAGGGACAGGGCTAGGGACATCTGTAAGTTTCTAATGCGGTTTGCAAAGATAATCCGCATAATACGATCATCTTTTTGGTTGCATTAATGGTATATATAATCATGTGAAACAATGAACCACATAAAATGATTATGACTCATCAACTCCTAAAAACAACCATATGCATTCTGTTATCAACCTGAATGACAAAGCAGACCACAAGCAATTTTAATATTAAAAGGGAACTGAACTCATTAACGAAAATCATGCAAAATGAAAATCCTGCATCGATGAAGATTTACCTTTTTCTTTGTTATTAGATAGTCAAACTCGACCGGGTGACGTTAACTAGTTCAGCTATCTCAGGCAACCAGTGAGCTTCAACTTTGTTGTCTCAACAGATCCAACAAGATTCAAAACCCCAATCAACTCTCAAACTCTTTCAAACTCGTCCTTAACAATATCCTTCACGATGGCGTTCCCCCAATCCATGAGAGTAATCTCTCTATTTTCCTCCTCCTCTGCAATGGCCTCCCCGCATCAGCATACTCCAACCATATCCTCTATGTGTAGGTTGTGGCCTTCTCTCCAGCACCCTCATACTTCTTATGAATTGTACTAACGCCTCGACTTTAAGACTTCTGCGCACTATTCCTTGAACAGTTGGAAAACAAGCATCACCCCAACCATCAACTTTTCCATTTTCTACAATCCAGCGAAGATTGCGCTTGCTGAGAAATGTATATACCATATTCATCCGGCTAAACTTGTATATGTGAACCTTCCTTACTCCCAAATCTTCTTGAATCCTATGATATTGAGCATTTTGATCATGGTATTCCGAGGACCGAAGTGCATGAGTAATCCCTTCATGTAGCATCAACGTAGGGACAAGCAAAATCAAGGATATATATTATGCTAAATACTTGTTGAGTAATGCTACTTTAGCATGTCCAACGTGAAGATAGCTGTTAGGCTAGGGAGCAAACGGCAAGCACACCTTCCCAATATCGCCATCAGGAAGATTAACCTCAGCTGTTCTGCTGACTGACTTTCCTTTTTCAGAGACATCTCCTTTGGAAATTTGATGCTTTTTTGGTTTAGCAGTTACAGGGTTTCCTGCACCTTGTTTCCCAACATATGCTGATCTCATTTCATTCAAGGCATCACTGTGTTCTGATGATATTGAGTTGAACCAACATGCTAGATTCGGGTACTTGTTCGACTTCCTTAAGCTTTCCCCTCGTAGCCCCGTTCCTACAACCAAACATAGATGACATGAATCCCTTGAAAACATCAAATAAGCTAGAAAACTTGAATTTGAAACATTCAATAAGTGATATGAAAAGTAGTATTTTCTAAGTAAGTATTAATGTAGGTTCAAACTTAGACCCTACTGAAAGAATATGAGAATACATAAGCCATTCATCAATATGCAACAAAGAAATAAGGCCTGAACCATACTCACCCCCTAAAAAGTAGTAGTATGAGAAAGTAACAAGGCCAAAAAAGTATTTGATTTATTAATATAATAAGGGTTTTTCTATCATGTGCCCATTGGGCACATGATAAGTGTTATATTTGCACACATTAAGCATTAAATGCACACATTAAGTATTTAATGGGCTCTTTATTTTTAATGTATATATTTAATTAATTAGTTAATTATTTGATTCTCTCTCATCTCTTTTTCTCATGCTCTTGTAAAAAAAAAAACATTGCTCGTAAATCTCATTTTGTAAGAAGTTTTTTTATTATAAATTGAAATTTGTATTTTTTATGATACCCTAAATAGTACTAGGATGAACCCGTTGCACATGTCTTTTAATTTTTCTTCCGATGTAAAACGAATTTTTTTAAAAAAAATACATGAAGTATGGTGGTGCTCTATGAAAAATACATATGCATACTTCCGGTATTTTTTTAAAAAATTTCATAGAGCACCATACTTCCGGTAGTTTTTTTTAAAGAATTTCGTTTTACATCAGGAGAAAAAATAAAAGACATGTGCAACGAGTTCATCATAGTACTATTTAGGGTATCATAAAAAATACAAATTTCAATTTATATTAAAAAAACTTCTTACGAAATGAGATTTATGACCAACGTTTTTTTTTTTTTTTGAAGAGAATAAGGAAAAAAGATGAGAGAGAATGTGAACAAATAATTAATTATTTAATTAAAGGAAAAAATTAATTAAGTATATATATATTGGAAACAAGAACCCATTTAATGTTTAATGTATGCATTTAATGATTAATGTGTGCAATTTTAACACTTATCATGTGCCCATTGGACACATGATAGAAAAACCCATATAATAATAATTACGTTATCAATTACCTTAAATTTATTTTTATATAAATATAAACTACTATTATATTACGTATGGAAGTTGTGCATAAAACTGTCCACACTCTCCAATTATCATCTAGCAATTTCATTTCCAGTTACCAATTTTCATGCGAATTATGTAATTTCTTTTTGTAATTTTTGTTTATTCTCGCTTTATGCAAAAAAAAAGTTACAAAATTAGTAAAACAAAATTTAAAAATCTCTCCGCATCAAAAATTTTAAGTTCTTTTAAAAATTGGTAGTCAGAACCTAAATTAATCTATGACCAATCATTTCGTTTAGAATTTATATCTTTTAGTGCATTTCACACCGTTAAAGTTTTTAACAAATTCACAATTTACTCCTCTATGAATATGAAACGAATAAAGTACATAAAATGGAACGTAATTAATGATTGTGATTTGATGACTTAACTTTTGTGTAGGGCTTCACAATAGTTGAATTTAAGAATGAGCTAAAAAAATGTCTCCTTTGTTGAGGTCAACCTTCACATCTATGGGCCAGCCCAGCCCAGACACTTGCTAACCCCATCTATACTTGCAACTTACACCTAACTTTTTAAATGCTAAATTCATTAATTCACAATCACATCCCCTGTCTTGTTTAAAACAAGTGGTTATACTGATCATTGATTACTTTCTAAATTAGGAAATAGGTGCAAAGTATTAATAATAATAATAATATTGTTCAAAAAAAATAAAATAAAATAAAATAATAATAATAATAATGATAATGATAATAGGAGTTAAGAGTAGTCTTATCTTTAACATCTACAATGATACAATTTTGCCCTTATTATAGTGGCAGTGTAGAATAATTTTGCCTAATATTGACAGGTTGAATTAGTTAGATGAACAATTTATTAAATTGTATTTCGGGTCATCATGAACTATGCATGTGTCACTTTATCTTTTGGGTTTTTCTATGATTACTTTATTTTTTATAAAGTAAAAAAGTCTGAATATTTTGTGGAAATTAAAAGAGGGTAATCTCTTTTTCGTAAACCATTTTTAGTTACAAATTATATGCAACTAATGAAGAATGATGAACTCAATTTCTATAAAGTAAAATTACTTTTTACTATAAAAGTACAAATTTTTTGATTTCTATCAACCGAAAGTTATTGAACTAAATTAAAATGCTATTGAAAGTTACTAAATTTCATTGTTAATAGATCATGAAAAATAAAGCTAAATTGCACCGCTTTAAAAGTTAGGGATAAAATTGTTAAAATATAATTTTGCATTCTATTCCTTTATCGTTCTAACTTTATTTTATATTTATTGACCTTTTGTTTTGTTTCAAGTTTTCACCCACAATTTTTAAGCAGGAAGATAATTTAATAGTTTATATGTTTTGTAGAAACTCACCGTTTGATTTCCGTATTTTTAAAAATTTACTATTTAATTTCTGACCTTTGTCTTTGTTAACACTTTAGTCCTTGCCCGTGATATTAAAATACAAATTTCGTAAGTTCGCGCAGGTTTCCGTCAAAATCAACATATTAACACATATTAATACCTAAAATACACTTACAAACTGATATATATATATATATAGGGAGAGGATCCGGTGAGAACCCTCCCACTTATGTGAGAACCAATTTTATGGTGAGAACCCTTCCAAAACTATGTAGTTTCAATAAGGATTAAATGACATTTTTCCCCTTTATTTAAGTGGGCATGCCCAGGAGAGAGAAAAGAGAGTAGTGATGAGTCATCATTTGTTTATTCTTTATTAAAAAATGTTTTCCCGCTTATTCCGAACTCCGATTTCGAATATTTTTATATGAATGAACTCGTGCTGACGAGACGCTCATTTTAAGATCCCTGAAGCCTGGGTAAAAACGACGTTTTCAATTTTAGAACATACAGCTTTAATTTAGAACATGCGGTCTGGTTTTGTTTTTTTTTAATTCTGTTGTTTTAAATAATGTTATAAACCTTCTAAACCTTGTATACTGTATTCTAAGAGTTCAACATCTTGTATTTTTAAAAAATAGTATTATCTAAAGCTAATGAACATGTTTTTGATAATAATAATAATAATAATAACAATAATAATATGAACTCAATACACATAATTAAAATGTAAATTATAATTGTAATATTGTTTAGGGTTGGGGTTCAAGTTGACATTCAGAATGAGGTTTAAGAAAGGAGGGAGAAGATATGCATGTTCTAAAATAGTAACAGTATGTTCTGTAATACTAACAGTGTGTTCCAAAATACTAACAATGTGTTCTATAATACTAATAATGTGTTCTATAATATTGTTAGTGTGTTCTATAATACTAACAGTGTGTTCCAAAATAACTAACATTTGCATTGTTAATAATAATCTCTTTTTTTTACATTACATTGAGTCGCAAATTCGATAAATCATAAAATAAGAATGCAAATATGTTACGGATATCAACCAATATTTTTGAAAACATTATGTTGAACTTGTAGAATACAAAATATAAGATTTAGAAGGTTTATTGCATTATTTAAAACACTGTATTAAAAAAAAGATGAAACCAGACCCCATGTTCTAAAATTGAACTGTATGTTCTAAATCTAAAAACGTCGTTTTTACCTGGGCATCATGGATCTTAAAATGAACGTCTCGTCAATACGAGTCCATCCATATAAAAATATTCGAAATCGGAGTTCCAAATCGCCGGGAAAACATTTTTTAAGAAAACTGCAACAACCATTGTAGCTTGGTGGCAGAAAGTAATGAAGGTTTATATAGGAGTGCGTTGCACTTGTATCAATTAAAGCTGTTGGCCTAGTGGTAAGCAGCAATGCTTGGGAGTGTAGAGGCGCGGGTTCGATCCCTGCTGACTACATTTCGTTTCTTTTTTAATTAAACACACTACTAACTATCAAAACTACGTAGTTTTGATAGGGTTCTCACCATAAGAATGGTTCTCACATATGGGGTGGGTTCTCACTGGATCCCTCCCCTATATATATATATATATATATATATATATATATAACTCTAAAATTTTCTTTTTATGCGTTGTTCTCCATTCTCCTCCCTACATTCTCATTCTTTCGTAATTCAAGCTCAAAAAAATTGATTATCTTCTTCCGAGATTTGCTGTAAATTAGATTTTTCTTCAATCATTTTTATTTCCCTTCATTTTTATTTAGATTTGGACATTAGCGGTTATCTAATTTCGAAATTAGCGTTTGAAGCGTTTACATATATTAATGGGTAAGCGTATTTTAGGTATTAATATGTGTTGATTTTTATCGAAACCTGCACTGACTAACGGAATTTGTATTTTGATATCACGGCAGGGACCAAAGTGTTTATTGAGACAAAAGCCAAAAACTAAATAGTGAATTTTTTAAAATATAGATATCAAACAGTGAATTTTTACAAAACATAAAAAAGTAATAAATTATTTGCCCTTTCAAAGTATCATCAAATGATACTGCCCTTCAAACCAAACAGAAGTTTAAGTGTTACCAAATTCAACAATTTATAAATTCCTTTTTGTTCACTAATCCACACCTATTAAATTAATTTTCGCATATGCATGTGAGGGCGGGCTTAATAGTAAGGCAAAGACTTTTGTTTTCCACCTTATACTATCAGTTCAATTCTTGCTATTGTTGTTAAAGTCTATACAGGTGGAACAATATGTAAGTTATCTCGTAATATTTTTTTATTACATTTTTTGGGTATAAAATGTATTTTCTTCTCCTCCTTCCCTAAACCTTTTCATAACAGAAAAATTTACTTTTCACCGGTTGCAAGCGAGGTTTTTTTTTTTCTTTATATAATAAGATTATTTCAATTTCTATATATCCTTAGTTCTTGATTGAATGGTTAGCAATTTTTCTCACATGAGATAATTCCGCTTTTGAAAACCCTATTAAGAGAAATCGAAACTATGCTCATAACTGAAACTTGGTCGGAGGCAAGCGATGCTTTAATGTTCAAGTCGAGTATGGTCTAAATGAATAAAGAAAGTAAATAATAGTGTAAGAATTCTGCAAAATTAACGTTCAATCGAAATATATCAGACCTTAATTAATGGAGTTAGATCAAGTTGAGACTTCTAATCTAATTGACTCTGGATACTAATTATTATTATTATTATTATTTCTTTCTGAAAGCTATTATTATTATTATTATTATTATTATTATTATTATTATTACTCCACCAGCTAAATTGAGCTCAGTGAAATATTATTTCATTTTAAGCTTCAATCAGTGTCAATAAATTGCGCTGTCCATGTTAGATTTACAAAATAAATACGATCTGAAAATATCATATTTCGTACACGCACATAAATCACATAACAATTTGCAATTCAAGCATAAAATTAAATCGTACCAATTATATATACGCAAGTTGCAAAGGTCCCCATTCAAAGATTATCCAAATTTCAATATTGCTAAATCATTATTTTTATTTTCTATATCTGAGAAGGCTTGCTAGGTCAATGTTGTTTTCTTCAGCCTCATATAAAATATCCAAGTAAGGAGGAACCCAATGAATGTATATACTCAACTATAGGTACATGTCCTTAATTAATAACCAATAAAAACTTAGCAATTTTTATTTTTATTTTCTTTTGAAGTCAATTTGGGTTGGGGAGGCTTTAATTATTATTACAAAACGTCTACGACATTTAAAGTAGCCAACCAATTAACTTACACTGCCTGCGTTTTTGTCCCACTGAACAAGACTTGTAACCCTAAACGACAACCACATAAAATTCTACAAATATTAACAAACAAAATATATTATATTATATTATATGATCCTCCCTAATTCCCTATTAGCATGGCTGCTTCATCACTGGCATTCCTTTTATACTCCTAGAGAATGAAAATATCCTAAATTTATTAAATTGTTTGTTAACTGTAATATAATGGAATCTGTCACTCTGAAAAAATAAAATAATGGAATCTGTCACAATTATTTATTTAATTAAGCGTTTAGAGAGTGAACAAATTTTTATTATGGCATAAACTAAATACTGATTTTTAAACTTGTTTATAAAAGTTACTTAGGTCTCAAAACTTTCAGGACGGTTTATATATTGAGTTTCTCAATTATTAAAAAGTGAGTTTATATACCAATCATTGGTTGACGCAGTAGTAGCATGAGGTTGCGCTTGGTAGGGACGTCTGCGGGTCGATCCATCGCAACAACGATTGGAAGGGGTTTAAATACCATAATCCTTAAACCCGCCCCGAATCCGGATTAGTTGGTCCAATGTGATTCGGAAACCAGATGGGAAAAAAAAGTAAGCCTATATATTGAGTCCCCCATGCTGACTTGGCAGAAAGTTGTTTGACACGTATAGTTTGCTGATTTTACAATATTGACACGTCACTTTTTTTTATGCAAATGATAAAAAAACCTTCAGTCATCCATCTCTCCCCATCAGTGGGGTATTTTGGTCTTTTTGCACAAGAAAATATGTGACGTGCTCATATTTTGTAGTCATCAACCATGTGTCAAATAATTTTGTGTCAAGTCAGCACGAAATGATTCAATAAGTCCACTTTTTACTAGTTAAGAGATCTAACAGATCATCCCGAAAGTTGAAAGACTCAAATGACTTTTAAAAAAAAGTTTAAAAACCTATGTTTATGCCTCCTATTATCAATTTACGATCAATTTTCTTCTTAAAATTAAGCTAGTAAAAAAAATCAATTTTATAGATGGTTTTTTTTCTTCCATTACGGGTTGTGTATAGTAAATTTTGTTTCATTTGTTTTCACGTTTATTTTTTGCACAATTTTCTTGGACTTAGATTTCCATTGTTCATGACGATTTTTATATTATTAAGATGGCAGGTCTAACGATTATCATTACAGAATTGATTTAGTGTATTTAAAGATTGGACAACTACTTCATATCAAGTTAGATATGTCGAAATTCTCGAAGGTTTTGGACATGAGAAAAAGAAAGTAACTATTAAAATATATTCATTAGTAAGTGTGTTTTTGCGTTGTAGGTTTTAGTACATTCACTCTACAAATGTTCACCACCTAATTTATTATTCGATAGTAATTTTCATGTTGTTCATTTTGTCAATGTTTTCGATTTTGTTTTAAAGTACCTTTAAAATTGACTATGTTTCGGTTTGGGCATTCTTTAAATTTTACTTTTATCATATTTAATCATTAATATAAAAAAAATCAAGTTCCTAATTTCGTTTGTACATAATTTCCATAGGAATTTGTTACCCTTAAATTCAATAATTAACTATATGTATTATTGTCTTCGTAAAAAACAAAAACTATATGTATTATTATAAACCAAATGATTTGGGCGTATGATCTTATCTCATAATTCTTGACCAGCACCTTATGACCCGGTCAAATCCCTTCAGTCCCTTCTTATTTAATTATTTATTATAATAATAAAGAATAAATTGCTGGGAAGTAATTAAGTATAGAAGAATACTCCTTCAAAAAAAAAAAAAAGAGTATAGAAGAATACTAATTGAACAAAAGAAATTGCTAGTGATGTTTATTATTTTATAGGGAAAATACTTTGGACTTGATCAAGTTATTTCTATAAATTAGCACAAGACTTGATCAAGTTATTTCAATTATTCATGGTTATATATGTGAATACGATGTTATCACATAATAAAATAATATAATCTGATTATGAAAATCATTAGTTTCTTAACTTTCAGTCACCATCACTGTATACCCTTTTTTGCATTCTTGAATATAAATTATCTTTTCTACTAACTACTCCTAAAATGACATTATTACATTAAGTTTTAGTGCTGATATCATAATAATTGGTATCTTTGCATTATATTAGAGTTCAACTTAAAAGGTTATATTAAACAATAAATCAATAATTTAAATTAATTATTCATTTCTCAAAATTTAAAAACCAAATTCCAACCCCACCATTAATTTTTGTTTCTTAACCTCTTAAATCAATTTAAGAGAATCATAAGTTATACTTTTAGAGGTTAATCTCAACCATAAATGTAACTGGTTATTTTTTTATTGCCGCGTGAAACAAATTCCAATGTGATAAATTATATGGATTACAGATTTCATATATATAAGAAGTACTATAAATTTTAAAACATCCTTCTAAAAATACTTTAATTTATATTCATCTAAGAAAAAACAATTCTTTCCAAAAAAATAGTAACAATTCTTTTTTAGTCGAAAAGGTAATGATTCACCACAAGAATATTTATTTAAGTAGAGTTGTAAAAGGGATGGATCATCGGAACATTTATAGTGGTTTCATTTTGCTTCTTCTTTTACTATTAAAAAACTTTGTAAATCATTGAAGAGCGTAAAATAATTGTTCTCGAAAAAGTGTTGTTCTCTATTTAGATAACTTCGTCATGCTAAAATACTAAAAATCATGTATATCTATTTGTAAATAAAAATAAAAATCAAATAGTAAATTGTATTGATATATTTCGATCACTCGGTTAAGAGCAACACGATCCATTCAAATGAATTGACTCAACATATTACAAAATTTAAACAAACTAATTGGCACAATTGACTTGATACGTTAAACAAATAGTAAGGAATAACATGATCTGTTTAAACTTTAAACTATTAGAACATTCATAGTCAACTAAATGGGTATATATAAAAAACTATAACCACAATATTTTAGCTAAAAAAGCTATTAATAGATTAAAACTTACAGTAAAGGGGGAGAAATGTATACAAGTTATGCTATTGAGATGTTTTTTTGGACTTATTAATACTTATCAATACTTAGTTTCAGTTCAATAATTTCACTTCTATAAATACACTTCAATTTAGTTCAGTTTAATAATTTGTTGTTCGCTCTAATTCAATAATTTTCAATGCATTATTTTCAATCATAAAAAACATAATCTTAACTGAAACAATTAGCGACAACCATTTATTTTGCAAATTAAGTGTAGTTATCTATGTATCATCCAAATCTGTTAAACCTTACTTCGAAGTCATTTAATTTTCAAATTAAAGTTAAACTTAGGTTATTAAGCATCTGAAGTCGCTTAGTCATGTCTTGATCTCGATAACTCTTTCAATAACTACTATATCAAGAAAATTATAATCCGAGTAACGGTTCCTCCTTAATCATTGAATTGCTACAATTTGATTTACATGGAAAAGAAATTTGGTCCAACATGATTGAATATTCTGAGTACAAAGAGAGATCAAGAACAACCATATAATTGGTCAACTTGCATCCAGACTTTGAAATGAACAAAAGAAAACAATTAAACAAATATATAAAATTACAGAAAAATAATTTATTTATTTCCGATATTTGTTAAAATTCACCGCTTAGTTTTTTCATATTTTGAAAACTTATTAGAAAGTTTCATCTTTTGTCATAATTAACTCTTTAGTCATTTTTATCCATTTTCTAGATTTTAAATATAATATATTTTAACTTTCAAGATATCCTTATTGCATTATAAAATGATTTTGTGAGCTTGTTGTGAGCTTTTTCAAAATATGACTAAAAAGTTAATTATAACAAAATATGAGATCTTGTTATAAGCTTTTTCAAAATATGAGGATCAAACAGTAAATTTTAACAAAAATTGAGGGCTAATAAATCATTTTCTCTAAAATTATCCAACAGAAGACAGGATTAAAAACTTGTTAATTAAGGACTAATTCATTATTACGCTGTGTGTGAATTTTTCTAAAGTTAATAAATTACCAAGTCCCTAACGTAATTGGTTTATTCATATTTAATATTGTTCTTAATTATTCAAACTTGGGGGTGTTCTTTTTGTAGAAAAGTCAAACTCCTTCCTTTCATAAGTCAGAGTTTTTGCCTTGTGCTTAATTCCTTCTTATAAACCATACCATCTCTACACTTGAGCTCAATTTTTTTCTCTCTTCTCTAATCATTTTCATTTCCAGAAACAAAACTTGTCTGTTCTTTAATTTCTTGAAAATCCACCATGGCTGAAGCAGCAGAGAAACCTCGTTCTCTTGAACAAACATCAACATGGGCTGTTGCTGTTGTGTTTATTGTCATGGTTGGCATCTCCATTTTGATTGAGCATATCTTTCATATGATTGAAAAGGTAGTTGAAATATTTCACATTTATAAGTGTTTTTGATTGAATTTGACCGAATTCAATCAAAATAAAGATGTAGTTTTAGCTTTCTTTATTTTCATGTTTAGAAATTTAAAGTTTGAGTTCTGAAGTTAATGAAGTTCTAATCTTGAGTATGTTGTAATTTTAATTTGCAGTGGTTTAAGAAGATACATAAGCCAGCTTTAGTAGAAGCACTTGAGAAGATTAAAGCAGGTAAATTTGAATTTATATTTAAATTAAACCCATGTTAAAAGATTTGATTTTTATGTTCATTGAGCTGATTTTTGTTGAATTTTTTTGCAGAACTGATGCTTATGGGGTTTATATCCTTACTTCTGACTGCACTTTCAGACCCAATTTCTCAAATTTGCATATCAGAAGATGTTGCATCTACTTGGCTTCCTTGTGAAAAGAAAGTTAAAGAAACGCCAAAAACCGACGAAAACCGTCGGAGACTTCTTCAGTTCGTCGGTGATTCTACCGCGGGTACTAGACGTTTGTTACAAGCAAAAGGTGATAGTGTATGTGGAGAGGTTAGTATCAGAATCAATTAAAGGCCCAAAATGGTATCCAAAAGTTTATAGACATGATCAATTTAGTCCAAATGTATTATCTTAGCCCCCAATTTTGCAATATTTGACCAACTAGCCTCTGATTTATAAAGTTTGAGTCTTTAAACTCGTATTTGGGTTAATTTGTCAAATATTGTAAGGGCTATTTGATAACTGAACTTCAATTTGGGCTAAATTGATGCTGACCGTCAACAAGAATCATTGATTATCGTTTTTCGGGGGTTGTAATGACTTTATTGCTTAACACTTGGTGTTTTGTGGAATTTTTCAGGGTAAAGTTTCGTTTGTATCAGGATATGGGGTTGATCAGCTTCACTATTTTATTTTTGTTCTAGCTGTTGTCCATGTACTTTACTGCATAGTTACTTATATTTTGGGCAAAACCAAGGTACTAAACATAATCCTTAATCTCTCGCTGGCTTTCTTTTTGATACGAACTAGTTGAAATACAAATCTCTAATGCTTAATTTGGGTTCAGATGAGGAAATGGAAGCATTGGGAGGTTGAGACTAAGACCATTGAGTATCAGTACCACAACGGTAATTATCTCATTTGAACGGAACTAGATCTAATTAAGTTGTGTTAATTCGCAGCGAAAACTGAGTATTGATGAATTTTTGTATTCTGCAGATCCGGAGCGATTCAGATTTGCAAGAGATACTTCCTTTGGAAGGAGACATATGACTTTATGGAGTCGTTCTCCGGTTTTCGTATGGATTGTAAGTACTATCATGTTCTTATCAATCTGTTTTTGCAAGAACAGTTTTAGAATATCAAACTCAAATACCTTTTTATTACAATTTCAGGTCTGTTTCTTTAGACAGTTCTTCGGATCCGTTACTAAGGTCGATTATCTTACACTAAGACATGGATTTATCATGGTAAGTTAACTTATACGATTATTGCCTCGTTACTTTTATAGGATCGTCATGACTCATATGTAACTGGAGTTGACATATTTCCGTGTTCTCTCGATGTTTTCAGGCTCATTTAGCTCCTGCAAGTGAAACAACATTCAACTTCCAAAAATACATCAACAAATCACTCGAAATGGACTTCCAAGTTGTAGTGGGAATCACTCCCACTATTTGGGCTATTGCCTGTGTATTGTTGCTGTCTAACACACAAGGTAAGAATTGGTTTATATTAACCCGAAATTTTCAAAACTCGACAACGGCAGATTTTATGGACTAATTTTGTTTTTCGTTTAATGGTAGGTTGGCACGCTTATTTGTGGTTGCCCTTTGTCCCCTTAGTGGTAAGAACAATATGACAGATAACATAAATTTCTGCCCGTTTTTCCTATACTTATCTATCGGAAAAGGAGCTAATATTTTTCAATTGGAAATGTTGCAGATAATATTAATTGTTGGAGCTAAGCTACAAGTGATCATAACCCGAATGGGGCTTCGGATTCAAGAGAGAGGAGATGTCGTTAAAGGTGCACCTGTGGTTGAGCTAGGTGATGACCTCTTCTGGTTTGGAAGTCCTCGCCTCGTCCTCTTCCTGATTCATTTATGCCTCTTTCAGGTACTAGAAAACAACTTTCTAGCTACACCTCATGTTTTTACTTTCATTCGTAAAACGAATAAAGTTATGCTTATTCATTTCCCTTTTCCTTATTTGCAGAATGCATTTCAGCTGTCATTCTTTCTTTGGAGTCTGGTAAGCTTATACCACTCGAAATTCGCTACTTAATTTCTTACTAACTTTTGCCGACTGTTCCGTTCTAACGTGTTTTAAATCATTATCTTTCAGTGGAAAATTGGAGTAAATTCTTGTATGCATAATAAAACAGAAGATATAGTAATCAAAATCTCAATGGGGTGAGTTTCCTTAGTATTTGGAACAAATACAAACTTTTTTCTTCTGCATATAATCGGATATCTTTCGAACAATTTCTGATATATTTTGAAATCCAAACTTTTCAGGGTCATTATACAGGTTCTATGCAGTTATGTGACTCTGCCTCTCTATGCCCTTGTGACACAGGTGAGAAATATAGCTGCTGCTACATTTTAATTAAGGTCCCATTTTATTCCGGTTTTTAGTGAGCGCAATTTGAGCGTTATGGTTCAAGATGCATCAACTTGAGAGCAATTCCACTCGAAAACTTGTTGGTTACTAGTTATTACCAACAAATTTCAAGTCATTTTTAATTTTTTCGGTAATAATGGTGTTAGCATTGATGTGCAGATGGGTTCGAGCATGAGATCGACAATCTTCGACGATAGAGTAGCAACAGCACTTAAGAACTGGCATCACGAGGCAAAAAAGCATGCTAAACACAGCAAGCATTCGGCTTCACATACACCAACATCAAGCAGACCAGCAACACCTAGTTACGGAATGTCTCCAGTTCATCTCTTGCAAAACTACAGAAGCAGTACCGCTCCCGATAGCTTGCAGGCGTCCCCGAGAAACTCTAACTATGATGCGGATAATTGGGATCCTGAAGCACTTAACTCAGTGCACACCCACGAATCCGATGAGATTGAACAAAGTCCCGAGATTAGTCCTGATAACAGCAACCACAACCCCAACCCCAACCAAAATGTCACCGTTCAAAATCCAGATCCGGACTCGATGCAATTGCCTCCTGCACCTCTTCCCATCAAAACTCAACACGAAATCGGGATTAGTTTGAGGGAATTTACATTCAAGAACTGATCATATGAGCAGATGATGAATAGATTCTTTGTTTTTGATTTTGTGTACATGAGAATGTAGAATCTTCATTTGCAAGCAAAGAGAAATGAAGTCTAGAAGTCCAAGATCCTGCAAGCCTTTTGCAACAAAGGCTGTGATTTACAAGGCAATACATATAATAAGCCGAGATCTAACGGTGACCGATAGAGGTGAACATTTCCGATATATATGGTTGTATACTACGATTTTTTTTTTCTTTTTACTTTTTTCGAGGTAGTAGACAGTAGCTTGTTTTGATTGTATAGTTGAAATTTTTCATTGTTCTTAGGAATTATATTTCAAGAATCAGCAATTTCATGTTGTATAAATTGTAAGATTTTGATTCAAATCCATTTTTCATCCTAGCAATTATACAATAAAATCTAAAGTTTACTTCATGTTTGACTAAATCAACCAAAATCTTAAATTAGGTGAATTTAGAAATTCTGTATACTGTTGCCAAAAGAAAAAAAGAAATTTTGTATACTACTAATTGAGGTTGGCTTGTATGTAAAATATCTAGAGAAGAAGCTTCAAGTTTAAAAAGTTTTTAGTGTATGTGATAGAGATGTTTTCATATTTTGTGGATATTATGTCATTTCAATCCTTTTTTTTATTGATAAACTTTGTAAGGATGAGAGAACCTCAAACTTACAATGATGAGTGTGCTGAATGGTGAGAAAAATAAAATTCAAAATATATGTAATGTGTTCCAATGAGTTCAATTTATTTTAATATCAACCTAACCTTGGCCTAACACCTAATATCCCTTTTAAATATACATTCCAAATTCCCGGGCTACCTTTAAGTATGGATTTATAAATTAATGTATGAAATAGTAAAATTTTATTTGAATTCAAGAAAGTTTAACTTCACTCATACATACTTGACATAGCAAAAGATATGCACAAAAAGTTACGCTAAGAGATAAAAATTGGGTAAGAATGAAATGATCGATTCTGTATCGAAAGTTGATTGGGAGTGATCGAGGTATTAGTAAAGTAGATGTCCAATACATTATATGTTAAGCTTTATGCTCCGGTGTGTTGCATTTGGACCACATATCTACATGATATTTGGCCACGATGCTATCCTTGTTTGAGCTCATCCAATCTCTGCTCCCGCATATTTCAAGTGTTCGTTTCTTCAGCATCCTGGAGAAACATATTTGACAATCAAACAATATTCACATGATAAGCTCTATTCAAATTATATTTATGTTTGTGGTGCATTTGTTAATGAAGAGTAAATACCTTCCTTGAAAATAATAATTCAATTGTGCTATTAAGGCTGTGTTCCCATTCCCAGTCATAGTCTTGTATTCCTGTTCTAACCTTCCTTAGCTTCGGTGCAGTCGGAACTTTCTCAGTAAATATATTCATGTTAGGACATCCTGTAAGCATCACTTCATTCAAAGACGGAAAATGAAAATGAAAATTCCCTGAGCAGAAGCTTGCGAGGCACGGAAGATCATTAAGTCCCAAGTATTCTAGTTGACTGAACCAAATCTCATAAGCCACCTCCTTGGATGATTTGGCTATAATTTCTTGCATTATTTTGCAATCCTTCACATTAATGTTTTTGAGCTGCACAAAACTCCTAGCTGTTGAAGCAGTCATCAGATTTATTATCCCATCACATTTCGACACTTCTAAACTTGTTAAATTTAGAAACGACACCGAGGATGGCACTAGAATCTTCAGGGTGCTGCATTCACGTACTTCTAAATCCTCCAAAATCTGAAACAGTGGGACTAGTTGGGAATCATCATGGACCAGATACTTGAGCTTCGGCAGATTTGATAGCTCTAACTTTTTCAACGACACAAATGACTCTGCATCTTCGGCGTTAAGAATGCTTAACTCTTGAAAGTTTACTTCTTCTACTGAAGCATCACTTATAGCAAGCTTCTCCAACTTGGGAAAATGTTGTATGAAATTAGATGGCAAAATTACATACTGTTCATCTTGGAAGCCTATCAACTCGATACACGTCAGTTTACGTAGAAAATCAGGCTGATTGTCACCATACAATATACACTTCAAGCTGTTCCATTCTACTCTCAATTCTTCTAGTCCTGGAATTGAAATCTAGGAAAACAAAAGACGAAAACTATGTTTTACCTCTATTGCGAAATGGAACACAATCGATATAAGGTTGTATAATTTAACGTAATTGCAAAATGGCAACATATCAGATGATAAATAAGTAAAAGGAAAAAAAATCATTAAGAAACCTAACCTTATTGTCTTGAAACATGATCTCATTGCTAATCAATTCTTCAGAAATCATGCGCGAATCTTGCGCATTTGAAAATGTTGAAGCAAATAGTTCCATGTTTGGACATCCAGTTACTCGTATCATTTTCAAGGAAGGACATTCTAGACATCGAATTGCAGAACAAAAGCTCAGCAAGACTGTCAAGTGCTGTAGATTCACGGACAACAAAGATGGAAAAACTGTTTGATGTTCCTGCATTTTTTCCTCTTCTGCTTTTGCAATTATATGTTTCACCAGACTGCAATCTTTTACTTCCAAATGTTGAAGATTCGGAAGACTTGAAGCCGTTGAGAGATCAAATATACATGTTAAGTTTCCGCATTTATGAACTTTTAGCGATTGGAGATTTTTGAAACTCAGAATTTGTTGAGGATCCTTGCTCCACACATGGGCCAACTTTGGTAGATCAATTAAGTGCAGTTCATTTAACTTCTTCATTCGCTTAATCTCACATCGGATAGAATTTAGCCCTTCCAAATCAAAAACTTGCTCCACTAAATCACATTTTTCTACTATCAGCACTTTCAACTCCTTCAAATGCTGAAGTAAATGTGATGATATGGCAATTGTGATTATAGCACAGCCGTCCACCTCCAATCTCTCTAACGAAACAATGTTCTCGAATGGAAATTGACCACTCCAGTTATCTTTCAATGCAGGAAATGTAGAGAGTTTGACATTCTGCAGACATCGAAACCCAGCCTAAAAGTGCAAAACAAACAACAGTAGTAAATATATAAAGTACGAAACAAACCACAAGCAAAAGAATTTATTGAGCAAATGTAAATTTCTATAATGCCAATATGCATGTATGTTACTGGTATTTGTTGTTATAATTCTATGATGAAATAAAATAGTGTAGACGTCATATTTACCATTTTCTTGTACATTTTTTCAATGGTGTTGTTGAGGTTTCCTTCCCAGTAAGTATCCGCAAGCAGTTTTCGTCCATCTTTCACAATGCTTAGCATGGGTGTGCTTATGTTTCCAGGAGAAAAGATTCTCAAGTTGGGGCACGCACTTATGTAAACTTGCTCCAAACATGGGAATTGGCAAGTGTAACATCCTAAGGAGAAGCTTATAAGACTTTGCAAATCAAAGAGCTCTAGTACTTGCATCTTTCCGAAAACAATCTCTTGATTTGTTGTTCCATCATTTCGGTCTTGTACTATTTCTATCAACATTTGGCAAGACTTTATTGTTAACATCTTAAGTTGAATCATACTATTGGCTAAAGACGCTGTTACTAAATTCTTCATTTGATTGCATCTATGCACTGCAAGCACCGTAAGATTCTGCAAGGATGTAAAGTCTGATGCCAAATTAATCAAATTTCTGCAAGATGTTACACTCAGTGTCTGTAGAGATTGAAATAATGAGGCATGTTGTTCGGAGGTTGACCACCGCACATGCTTCAAACCATCAAGGTTTTCTAGATGTAAAGTCTTTATTTGTGGGAGTGTGGTGATTTGTTCCAACATGTCATTGCCAAATTTAAACAGCTCTTGCAGAGAAGAATCATAAACGTCAAGCCGAACGAGCTTGGGTAGTCTTGAAAGGAAATGAAGCAGAGTAAGACCAGATTCGTTTGTGGCAGACCAATATCTCAACTCCAGTTTTTTCAGTTCTGGAAAGAAGCTTCTCGGCAGTATCAATGCGATAGACTTGATGTCTAATGACAACTCTTTTAAATTGGCAAATACCTGTAGACCAATTAAAATGCATACTTCAACAAGAAGAGGTATCGAATTTTATCAATGCGGTCCAAATCTGTTTAAAATGCATACTTCAACTTCAAATCTGTAGTTAAAATTAAGACGTCACAGCTCCAAACTAACCTTATGAGTAAAATGATTATCATGTTCTTCTGTGTCTTCTTTATGTTTGCTTGCCAATCTGCAAACGAAAGATTTGAAACTCGGACAGTCTCTTATGCTTATCGTTTTAATTGATGGAAATTCCAAGAAACTTGTTCCTGAATTATACAAAAAAATAAAAAATTATCAAACATTCTAAAATAATCATAAATTCCAAGTGTTGGTAAATATTACTTCACCTTCATCCTCTGCTTCATTTTCCTTTATTATTGTTTCCATCATCTCGCAGTTTTTCAGATGCATCTCTTGGAGATTAAAGCAGCATGAAGCCATAGACAAAGTAAATACATATTCCAACTTGCTACACTTGTCTATTTTCAGCACTTCCAGTTTGCTAAAGTCCAAAATGCCCATAGGAGCCTTGTTGCATAATTGGGTCAACATGGGTAGATTTGTCAAGTGTATTTTATTTAGTTTGGGAAGCAACCAAGCATGTCCTTCTTCAGCAGAAAGCCCTTCCAAGTCAAAAACTACTTGTACTGACTCACAGTCTAGTACCATTACATATTTCAATTTGTTCAAGAAGTGCATTTGATTGGCTAATATAGCTTTTGAGCAAAATGCATTGTTCACCACTTCTAGCGAATACACATTTTGGAGTAGTCTGCCTTCTTGCGAACCTCCACCAGCCTTTCAATCACAAGGAAATTGCAGTATTTTTTTTATACATATAATGAAGTTAGGAAAGCAAAAATAATTATTAATCAAGAGAAATGAGAATATAGTTACCCATTTTCTTAATTGAGATGCTATGGTGGCATTAAGATTTCCTTCCCATTGCTGCTCATCTTCAAATTGAATTCCTCGTAGTTTTGGTGTGCTTAAGACTCCGCCACAGAAAACGTTCATACTCCAGCATCTGTTGACAATTACTTGTTCTAACAGTGGGAAAGTAAGGGTGCAATTCTTAGAGCAAAAACTGTTGAGTTTATCTAAACCGATTAATACCAAACACTTCAGCTTATTGAAAAGAATCGCATCGTGCACTGTGTCATCCCCATCATCCTTTGAAACAATTTCTTCAATCATTTTGCAACTTTTAACTTTCAATTCCTCGAGCTGCAACATAGTTTTGGCAGTTGATGCTGATACCAAGTTGGTCATGTTGTCGCACCAATGCACACTCAGAGTTTTTAGATTTTGGAAAGAAGCCAAGGATGAGGATGGTGCTATACTCATCAAATCACGACAGGCATAAACATCCAGAGTGTGAAGATGTCGAAGAATGTGAATGAGTGTAGAATCTTTATTCCTCGTTATATGCTTCCATTTCAAAACATGGTCCAACTTCAAGTGCTTTAGAGTAATTAGACGACGATCTTGTTTCTCTTTGATTGGACTTTGATTATCTCCAAAGAATATCTCTTCCAAATGACAGGATACGAGGGTGAGCGTTTCCAGAGACTTTAGTCGTCTAAGAGAACCAAATACAATAGGAATGGGTGTTTCCTCTTTCAAAAGCCGCAGAGTAAGTTTATTCAACTTGTGAAGTAACTCATCACTCTGCTGTATTGCATTAAAGCCCTGGTCATCTATGCTCATTTCTTCCAAGTTGCCAATAAACTGAGAAATAAACAGATCTTTTAATATTACATTGATAAATTCAAAACTGTAGTACACTAAGAATACTCTAGAATCCTCCTTAACCGACAATTGACCCCTTGAACTTGCTTAGAGTAATCTATTATCCCCTGAACTTGCATGAAGTGATATACATCTCAATTTGTTTAAATGTGTAAGAAAAGTTCAAAATTTTAAAAATAATGGAGCAAGTTTACAGGGAAAACATGACACTACTATATAAGTTCAAGGGGCCAATCTACTCTTTTGGGCAAGTTTAGGAGGCTCGTGATATATTACGCCATGATTAATCTTGTTATCTTCATTGCAGATGTACAAAGAAATGAGGATTTTGTTTACCTTTTCGTGGACAGAGATGTTGGAACCTTGTACGAAGAAACTTTTCAACTTTGGGCACTCAAAAGTATAGGGTCCTTCATATAAGCTCCTCATTTCCTTCAAGAATGAAAGTTGCAGCACTGTTAATTCGGGAAACTGAAAGAACTGATCCGATCCTTTATCTTTTTCCTTTGCAATAATAACTTCCATATTATTGCAATTTTCTATTATCAGCTTCTGAAGTTGGAGAAGACCACAAGCTATAGATGCTGGAAATACAAATTTCAGATCCTTGCAATATTTAACATTGACCGATTCCAGATTTTCAAAACTGAAAGCTCCGCATGGATTGTTACTCCATATATGCTTCAATGAACGCAGTTCCGCTATCTGCAGATCTCGCAGAGAAAATGCTTCTACGTTATTTATTTCTTTAAAATCAATCCCTTGATATTTATATATATACTCAACCTTATAACATCTGCCTATAGAAAGCGTCTCTAATCGCTGGAATCTTCTATATGAATTGGATGGGAAAACAACTGATAGCTTTGTGCAACTAGAAAGACTCAATACTTTTAACTTAGAAAATGAATCAGCATCAGGTGTGAATTGCTCATCTAATAAAGATTTGAAGCTCATGTTATAGAGTTCCATCCTCTCCAGGTTCGAGAAAGCGACCTGCATTAAAGTTACTATTACATGTGATTTATGTATTCGAAATGAACAGATCAAATCATAACTGTACTAGAACAAAAAAAAAAGAGAGCGGGAAAAGATCACCATTTCATTGAAGAGGTATTCCTCCGCATTCTCATTGCTTGAAAATCTGGACACGAAACTCTTCATTGCTTCGCAGTAATTTATCTTCAATTCTCTAAGCAATGGAAATTCAACTGAAAAGCCACGGCTGAATGTTTTCAAATTTGGAAGCATTCTGAATTGAAGATAGTCAAGTTTAGGAAACACTATGACTGTATTGATGCTCCCTTCTTCTATCTCTTCGTATTTCTTACTTTGTAGCATCTCTTCCATTAAATAACATTCACTAACATCAAGCTTTTTGAGTTCCATAAGGCATTTCGTCGTTGAAGCTGTAAATACATATTTCAAAATGTTGCAGCAGGACACCTCTAAGCTTGTTAAATTAGGAAAAGAAACCTGCATGACAAATGTTGTGCTAATATATATTAAAAAGGACGGTACAAATTCGGTGTTATAATTATTAGGGGAGAACGGATTTAACCTCTACGTACAAAACAGTGCAATGTACGCCTAATGTTTACCAGAAATGCAATTTCAAGCCCATAATGAAACATGAGCTGTTTTAAGAAAACAGAAGATGGACTTTCAATCTTCATTGGATGGTCAGAACATTGAGGGGTGGAGGTTGGTCTCAACATGAAAATGCACATGAAAAGAAAAAAAAAACTGATTTTCTGTTACGGATGCTTATATTTGCAACGTTTTGTACATAAATTAGTCTCCCCTCATCCATCCCCGATAACGGTAGAGTTAATTTTATAAGGAAAACAAACATGAAATTCAACTTAGAAAAGCATACCATTTCATTGAAAAGCAATTCCGCATGTGAAGATATTTCGTTTATTTTGCAAAAGCTTTTGAGATGTGGTAGCTTCTTCAGTTTCAAGGAGATTAATTGATTAAACTCGATCACTTCATTGTTGTAATGCTCATCTTCACTTTCTTGGCCAAATATACTTTCCATGTTTTCACAATATTCGACTTCCATTTCTTGAAGCTGCCGTAAACATTTAGCAAATGAAAGTGAGAATATCCTCTTCAATTTATCACAATGACTGATTTTTAAGATTCGTAATTCAGCAAAAGACCCCATCTCGAGTTGACCATAACAGATCTTCTCCAATCTCGTTAACTTTGTCAAATACACCGACTCTACAATGGGAAATCCATGACAAGAAGCTTGCATTGTCCACTTGATGAGATATTGAATGCCGTAATCATTTTCAACGTGCAGATGCTTCAGTTGCGGAAAGCCTTCCCGATCTAGATCATACAGTACACTATCAATTCCCCTAGCATCGGATAAATGTAGATCTTTCGTCCTTCTCAACAGCATTTCAATCCCATCCTTCAATTGAATACTCGCATCTAGCTTTAGCTTTAGTGTGCTTGATCTTTCGTCGTTCCCTTCTGCCCAGCAACCCCATTCATTGCCTATGGATATTTTGTAACTTTTCAACCGATCAAAGAAACTGCAGCTTTGTGGTATCAACTTAAAGTTTACGACTTGTATTTCTAAGGTTGAAAGATGAGGCAAGCCGTCTAACTCCACAAGGCTTGCATTACCTTTGGCATTCCACCTAACAAAACTGTTAAGGATGTATAGATCTTCTAATGAGCACAATTTTGATAAGACATTTTCAGGAATTACTTTGAGATCGGAGCAGTTTCTCAAATCGAATAGCTTGAGTCGGGTCAATGCCTCTATTTCTCTAGGCAATTCAACAATCTTCGAGTCAGCGAAACTAAGCAGCTCTAATTGCTTCAACTCTCCAATAATAGCCACATTATTCAACCGGCACCTATGCAAACACAACGTGTGAAGGTTTGTTATTGAACCCATTGATGAAGGAAGAGACACCATACGCATGCCCGTAAAATCAACAACCTTTAGTTTGTTGATCCCTTCAAAATATGAATCGGGGATTTCTAAGCAAAGATCTTCTGTGAAGAGTAAAAATACTTCTGCTGCTGGACAATCTAGGCCTACAGGAAGCTCATCGACATCACAATACGGAAGAGATATCCTGGTGCAATCTTTGTTTGGCCAATCACTCAATCTAACCTTGCCTGAACCGACAAAAGCATGTTGCACTCTAGATACAATTGAGAGAGCAGTATCACGAACAACGTCATGCATTTTGACAAATCCTATCATGTCTCCATCTAGCAATAAACTTTTGGCTTTGAGCTTACTGATCAAAGTAAATACTTTGTTCCTTGCACTTTCAACTGAACGAACGTGCTTAAATAAGCCCAAACCCATGCTATAAGTCAACAGGTAATGAATCCGGATATTAGATTGTCCAAACAAAGCACATAGCAAGAAAAATGATTTCATCTCCTCTCCAGGAAGATTATCATAGCTTGACTCGAGCACTTTGTACACTCTTTCATATATCTCTTCATCACCAAAGGTTGAAAGCTGATTTAGCTTATCATTCCATATATAAGATTCTTTGCTCTGTAATTCCGTGGCAACTAGTTGAATCAAAAGAGGCAACCCTGCACATTTTTTTGCAATTTCAGTTGCTATGGCATTGAATTTTGGATCTTTAGCCTCAGGTACCGACATTTCAAACAAATTCCACGTCTCTTCTTCTTTTAAAGCTTCAAGTGAAAATAGTTTTTGTGCAAGCATCTCACTAGATAAAAGATCCATGTTTCTCGAGGTAAGCATTATTTTGCAACTCTTAGATAAATCCCCAAAAGGAATCCCAACAGCATACAAATCAAGCTTTCCCCAAAGATCATCAAGAATAATGAGTACTTTGGAGTTCTCTAACCTTCTGTGAAGTTGACTTGCTCTACCCGGGAGTTCCGCTGCATCAAATTTCAGGCCCAAGAGATCAGCAACCTCAGCCTGAATCCTTCTCAACTCCGGTGTTTGGGAAACAGCAACCATAATCACAGCATCAAACAACTTCGCAGATACCGCTTGTCCTTGCACCTCCTTGGCTAGTGTGGTTTTACCGACGCCTCCCATACCATAAACCCCAATCATATTCAGATTAGGATCTCTCAGAGCATCCATAATTTGGTTGAGCATCAACACCCTTGAAGGTAAGGCTTCGCGGCTGTATACAGAAGGCTCGACTAACTGTTGCAGAGGGGGCAGGAAGGAAATTGAATCTAATCCGTGTTCACTCTGAAGCTTATCAACGGCCAAAGCTATCTTCTCAGCAGACTTACCGAGCTGATGACGAGTCTTCAAATTCGGGCAAAATCCAAGAAAGCATTTCTTGTTTTTAGCTTCTTCTTTTCCTTTTACAAGTTCTTCAGCATCACCAATAGCTTTATCTGCAATGCTCAGCCACCTAGTAACATTCTCATAAATCTCTTCTCCGTTTCTCGTAGCTTCAACAACGGACTGCTGCAACCTTTCTTTCTTGTTGTTCAGCTTCTGAGTCTCATCCTGGAGCTTCTGAACCTTGGCGTCGCACTTGAAAGCATAGCAGAATTGTGTTTTGATCGGAGTAAAAATGTATTTTTTGATAGGATCAGTAATGAAACCAAAGAGAATGGGAAGAGCTGTCTCAGCCATTTTGACAGTAGAAATGAAAGAAAGTAAGAAGCAGATGACACTGAAAGAAAAATCAAAATGAGTAGGAAAAAGAATAATGTATGATGGAAAAAGATAAACAAATAAGAAATCATTTTCCTTCTGATAGAGTTTTTAAAATTTTCATAAATGGCATTATTTACTAAAGAAAAAAGGAAAAAAAGTAACAAGAAAATAACAATTCAAAGAAAGTGGCAAGTAAAAAGCAATGCAGACAAAAAAGATAGAGATTAGACAGAACTTTCATATGTCTACCGAATAACTTTAACTTTAATTGTATGATTGGAGGGCCAAATGGGGAAACATAGTGCTTATTTTTCTATTTATAATGGACATGCCATCACATCAATGAACTCAGACATCTGAATATAACTTCAGCCTTAACTGCAACCCGAGGTACCTCTAACAAAATTACATGGAACGACACCATTATTTGAGCTTATTGAATCTCCGGTGGTGTCGCATATTTCAATCATCCGATTCTTCAACTTCCCATAGAAACATACTTGACAGTATAACAAATTCAGATAATTAACTTAACTCAACTCAAACTACATTACTGTTCTGTCTATTTCTTATAGGCTAATATGTTATAGCTCATGTTTGTGGTGCATTTGACAAGGAAGAGGACATACCTTTCCCATAAATAATGATGTTTTATAAGTTGCCTTCCCATTCCCAGTCATACTCGTGTTGCGGTTGGAACTTGCATCCTGAAGAGAAGCTTGTGAGGCATGGCATATCATCAAGTTCGAAGTACTCTCTAGTTGGCTAAACCGAATCTCATATTCCGCTCCATCCAAGGAAATGGCAACAATTTCTTGCATCATTTTGCAACGTTTCACATTCATTCTTCCTAGCTGTTGAGGCAGCCATGAGATTTATTAGTCCATCACATTTAGACACCTCAAAAAATTTGAACTTACCTTGCGTATCTGCTGCATCCAACCATTTCTACATCTTCCAAATTCAGAAACAAGGGGATAGTTGAATCATCATGGACTAGATATGCTTGAGCTTTGGCAGATTCAGTATCTTAAATTTTTTCAACAATGCAACTGACTCTTCGTCCTTGAGAATGTTTAATTCTTCAAGTGAAGGAAATTAGATGGAGAAATTCATTATTATTCACCTTGGGAGCCTGTCAACTCAAATTCCCTTCCATCTATGCAGGAATTCCGGTTGATCGAATGATATAAAAAGATGTTGTTAGGCTTAACTACTTCTTGTGCGACAAGAAGAAAACACAAAATTCACCATCAGAATCTAAACCAACACTTAACAGTTCATCATCATCATCATGAATCAACAGATAACAATCTAAATTGAGAGCTTAAGGGAAAAAAATAAAATTGAAAATAATATGTAATGTTGTTCCAGTGAATTCAATTTATTTTAATATCAACCTAATCTTGGATAGACACTAGAGCATGACTCTCTAAATAGTCTCCATATCAATCCATCATGCTTTATATTTAATATTTTCAAGAAGTACCATATTTCGAAAGGGTTTTAGATTCTTAGTATAACCTTTTGAATGTACATATTTATTAAAGCTTCACAACAATAATAAAGTTTACAATTTATATGTAAAAATTACAAAATCATATAACACTCATTAGTTGATACAATATATTGATAAAACAAGTAATAGTTTTATGAGAAAAATAAAAGAAAGATCCAAAATGTTACTAAAAAAATAGAAAGAAAATGATGGCAGTTGGCGTAAAAGATGCAATGAAATTCCAATTGCAACTATACATGTTCCATCTTTCTTCTTGTTCATCATCACATCATCACCTCTTATTATCTCTCCATTATTATAATCTCTCTTCTTCACTTCCCAAAACCCAGATCAGATAATCCAGTAGAATCTCCACAACTTAAACTGCTTTTGATTCTTCTTGACATCCCAATTCATGGAGATGAGGCCAAATCCAACGGCTGATAATTCTCCCCAGCTCCATCGGCATCACACACCATCAAAACAGCCTGCTTCTCCTCCTAACCCGATCGATACGTCCTCTGTTTCTCAAAGGTTGTTCCTTTAACTACCCATCACTGAAAAGATTTGATTTTTATTTCCTTTTTGCTGTAATTTCTACTTTCTTGAATTACTTGTTTGGTTGTTTAGTCATAAAATTACCCTTTGAGAAAATTTTCAGGTTGCAGAAAGAATTGGTGTCTCTCATGGTATGTTCTCTTCTGTTCTGTTCTGTTCTGTTCTGTTCTTTTCTGCTCTGTTCTGCTCTGCTCTGTTCTGTTCTGTTCTGTTCTGTTCTGTGAATCTTTATTACTTTGTTCGTTCTGTTTCGTTGGGAAAAATCATCGGTTTGGTTTTGTGGATTGAATTAGGGAACTATATAAAGAAACTAGAAATCCTATGTTTGGTGGAACATGATACGATATCCTATATGCTATAGAATTTCTGCTCACTCTGAGTTATTATGTTCGTGTTTGATTGGCATGAACTAGTGGATATAATTGACTAGATATTTGTTGGAAATGTAAGATCCGATGTTTTACAGATTCCGGCTTCTACGTGTATTTGTGATTCCTAATGAACTAGTCCATTTGGCATGTATCTTGAAGCTAGATATATTATGTTAGGTGGTATAGCGTCTGAACGTAATATCCCATGTACTGTAAAATTTCTGCCCACTCGAGTTACTGTATTTGTGTGTGATTGGAATAAACTAAATGGTTAACCGTTAGATATTTGTTAGAAATGTAAGACCAGATGTCTTGCAGATTTCGGCTTCTGCGTGCATTTTTTATTCCTAATGAACCCGCCATTTGGCGTGTATGTAGAAGCAGGATATACTATGTTAGATGGAATAACATTTGAACCAAATATCCCATATACTAAAGTATTTCTGTTCACTCGAGCAATTGTGTTCATCTGTGATTGGCATGAACTGGTGGATATAATTGAGTAGATATTTGTTGGAAATGTAAAACCCAATGTCTTACAAAGTTGCAGATTCCATCAGTTGGGGTTACTCTTAAGTGCATTTGTGATTCCTAATGAACTAGTAAATTTGGCATGTATGTAGAAGCAAGATATATTGTGTTAGATGGGACAATGTTTGAAAACGTTGATTTTGCAGTGGATTTAGTATTCAAATTGGGATTTTCTTTTAAATCTTCAACAAACTCATCCATTTCATTCCATCGTCATCCATCTCATCTATCCATGCCAATATTGGAAGGATTGCGCTTAGATATACAAAGGATATTAATATAGTCTCTGAAATTCATTGCTTTTTATTGCTTCCCATGTTGGCCCTACTTGAAAAGAGTTTTGTGTAAAGTTGCATAAGTTGGAATCGTTAATTGTATTACCTATGTGAATGAATATGTTTATTGGTTTGATATATCAGATGCCGATGGATAATTTCATGCTGAATTTGCAATGTGTATGTTTTGAGATTTCTATAGAGAGAACCCAAAGCTATGGCAGAAAGATTATATGATTGGTGAGCATTTGACAGTGTTTCCCTTACCATATGCAGATGAACTGTGGAGATCTTGGTGTATCAGCATTTCCAGAAGGCGAGAGTATTTTCACATGGATTGGCACAATTGAGGGTGGAAAAGGAACACTTTATGAGGGTCTATCGTATAAACTCTCTTTACGTTTTCCTCTTGACTATCCATTTAAACCACCACAAGTCAAGTTCGAGACAAGCTGCTTTCATCCTAATGTTGATCAGTTTGGCAACATATGTCTAGACATACTCCAGGTACCAATTAATAGATGGCATAGCTATTTTAATAAATGGCATATCACTTCGGTTGGATGAAGAAATAGAGAATATCATAAACCGTTAAAGCTCAAAGATCGGTGAAGGCTAATCCCTAATGTTAAGTAGTCTTTGTGATATACTCTTTCTATTGAGCTGACACAAATGCTGCGTTGCTGTTGGGTATTTGTAATTGAAGTTGAGTATTCATATTTTTGTATTTTGTCCGGCTAACTCTCCTGACATCCTTTCTTCATAAATTTTAGGAGAAGTGGTCGTCAGCTTATGATTGCAGAACCATTCTTTTGTCCGTTCAAAGTTTATTGGGAGGTCAGCTTCTTATCATATATTTATTTGTTTTACCTGTCGTGAGTTTGTATTTAGCCAACAATTTTATTTGTGGCGCAGAACCTAACCCGGATAGTCCTCTTAACAGCTATGCTGCAAGAATATTGAATAATAAGGAAGGTCAGATAGTCAAAATTAACTCTTAAAATCTTAAATATCTGCCCTTTCTCATATTTTCCTAGATTTTTGTTATCTAAACTTTATTCTTGATGTGCTAGAAGTTGGCTGTTATTAAAAGAGGGTCTCATTTTGTCAATTGATGCAGAATACAAGAAGATGGTGCACAAACATTACTATGCTGCAGAAGAAGTATTTGAGAGCTGATTCTGATTCTTATTTTGGATGAAATCCGAATCCGGAGTATACATTGATACGATGAAAATTTGTTCGACTATTCAGACTGGTTTAAACAGAGGTTACTCTTTCTTTTTTGTATGTGCAAAATAAACTCTAAACACGAGTTGTAAATTTTCAAAAGCAATTATAACTTACTGTTAGTCAATCTTATTCAAATCTGGAGATCTCATTGTTGAGTACCAACACTTTGACATACCTTTAATTGAACTAGCTCGGGGTGCCTGCGATCACCGACTGCTGGCTTCCCCTTCTCTGATGAAGGTATATCCTACTTATTTATACTGTTTTATCTTTTACTTTGGCCTATCGTCTGGGATGATTTGCAATTGAAAAATATTGATCAAGTGGGGATCGAATTCGACGCCTTCTGTAACTTACTTTTTTAATAAGTGTTTAATTTGATGTCGTTGTGTTGATTTTAAGTGATTGAAAATTTGATGGATTCTGCGATCTTTTTCGACTTTGTAAGGTGCAGATGAACCTTATAATGCCAGGATGCTAATGTTAGAATAGATGATATCCATGAGAATGACTCTTTAACCTTGTCTCTTTATTGAAACACATGAACTTTTCTTGCTGTATCAAAACTTTGCTATAAATTATAAAATTAATTTTAGTTTGACAGATTAGTTTCATGATAATCCAGTGATTGGATGAAAAAACTTTAGCAGATAAAAGAGGGTTTGAAGAAATAAATGGTTGCCTCTCTTTAAGAATATCATCTTCAATGAGTTCTTTTTTTTAAAACGTTGTTTAAGAATGAGCAACTAAATGAACAAATAAGATTAAAAAGCTAAATCTATTTTTCGGATTCCCCCATCGTTGATTCGTTGGATTACGTGACAGTTTACATATTTTGTTCATATTATGACGTTTTTTGCAAAATTTGGTAAAGAAAGTGTATCAATTATAACATAATAGACATATTTTCCAAAAAATTGCGAAACACATCACCTTTATTGTCAAAATAAGATATCTCAACCACAATTTAAACCCATAAATTAGGAGTCAATCCATAAATATCTAAACAGACTGCCGCTACTAGCAAGGGCTTTGGAATTGGCATGAATATGAGATGTCGCATTTACACTCCACAAAATCTCTTAAACTACTTGGCTACTCGACAAAGTAATTAAGGTATAAATGTAGAATAATGAAGCTCAACAATTCAAAATTTTAATCCATTGTCCAGTAAAATAAAATAAAATTGCTGACTAGCAAATGAAGGTAAAAACAACTCAATAACCACAACATGCATAAGGTACATCTTAAACTGCAGTCAAAAAAGCTCGTCCAGGTTTACGGTTTGCCAAGGGTCCGTGGCATCCAAAGAGCTGCAAAAAATATGCAACCATGTAAGTGTCAAGATATTCAAAAGCTTTCATGGAATAGCAATTGTATTATTGCTTTCTATTTAAGTACGAAATACTCAATCTTACCTTGGCATTGACACCATCTGGTTGAATGCGATTTTCTGACATATATTTCAGGTAATCAGATCGATTGATTTTGGTAAAACCCCTGAAAATCACAGTTATCAAACAAGATCAGTGCCAGCAGAAGCAATAGACAAATTTGTTAATTGCGTCTAAATAATCATTTGAATTGAGGTTGATCATTCAACTTTCCAACTTTTGAAAGAAAAAGATAGGCTTCTAATTTTATATAAATCAAGCATATAACAAGTTAAAATCCAAAGATAATTTGAGAAACCACTAATCTTTACAAACAAGAAACGGAACAATAGCCTGGCCCCTTTAGACCCTTAAGGAATACGACTCCGGACTTAAGAAAACATACTAATTCCAGGTACATCTAAGAATTCAAGAGTACAGATTTACATGTCTATCAAAAACCACTGACAAATGCTGTTCAATAACTGAACTAAAACCATTCAGATATATATGAATAGAGGTAACTCTTAATAACTCAGATAGTTGTTAGAACCTTGAGGTTCACAATTCGACTCGATTTAGCTCTATCTAAATTCAATCTATAGGGCAAGTCTAAATTGCAGAAAACATTACAATTCACATTTCCAATCATACAATTCGAGTCGATTCAGCTCTATTTCGAGCCGAATCTATAAAGCGGATCCGAGTTATGACAAACTCGGATAAGAAACTTAAAGAACATGGCTAACAATCAAACATATTGACATGATTTACAATGTCAATATGCAAGTACCATCCCATCCCAATCCAATCAGACAACATTTTTGCTTTGTCGTGGTGCAACAGTTATTGATCATTAGCAAATTATCTTCACAATCATTCATCAAAAGCTTCAACGACACTAACTACTAAACTCGCACAAGACTAAAATTTGATAATATTTTTTGCTAACAGGGTAGATAGTTTTTTTTATAATATTATGAATTATAACCAAATTCTAAGATTCGTTTCAGTTCACGGGTCACAATTCACAAAACAATGGCAATAAGTGGCAAGATAACCATAAATGAGAAGATAGGATAGGATAGGAAAGCATACCACTTTCTGCTGACAATAATCTTTTGACGTCCCGGAAACTTAAACTTAGCACGTCTGAGAGCTTCTTGAGCATTGTGACTATTGTTATCCTTACACCTAACGGACAACAGAACCTGACCGATAGCAACCCGAGCACAAACACCCTGAGGCTTCCCAAAAGCACCTCTCATACCAGTCTGGAGCCTATCCGCCCCGGCACAGGAAAGCATCTTATTAATACGAAGAACATGGAAAGGATGGACTCTAACCCTCAAATGGAAAGCATCCTTTCCAGCAAACTTGGTCATGTACTTATTGCAGGCAATTCGTGCCGCCTCGAGAGCTTCACTGGAGACATTCTCCTTCTCCCAAGACACCAAATGGACACAGAATGGGAACTCATCGACACCTTTCTTCTTCATCCCGACGTCGTAAATCCTGATTTTGGGATCGGGAACACCGCGGCAGAAGCGGGATTTTGGGTAGGGTTTGTTCTTGATCTGACGGTAACATCTCGCCGGTCCTGTCAGAATTGAATGCAATAGGAAAGTTTAATAATTCAGAAACACTATTGTATACGAATGCCAGGTGGCTGCTTAGGTGGCCATTACTGGACTAAAAATTGAGTATCTGATTTAGACCGACTTATGACGGATTATAAAAAAGAGGAATGTGAAATGGAAAAAGAAAGCATTGAAAACTTACTTCTACCCATGGCGAGTGGTGGCAGGTGAAATCGAAATGAGGGGGGAGAAGGAAAGGTGTGTTTGTTTATATAGTGAGATTTTTAAACACAAAACAAACCAAACACGCTTATAATTATACGTCTGTGCTTGCGTCAATATATTACCCACGCCCCTCACCTCATTTTCCCTCCAACTTCACACCCTCACCTTAACCCAATTCCTACTCCATTTGTTTCCATGTTTCTTTTTGCTTTTTCACTCCAAATTAGTCATTTTATATTCTAACACCAACAAATAATTATAATTTTACTAAACACTAATAATTAAACAGCAAAACGCAACTGCAAGCATGCACCAAACGAGCCCTCAATTCCATCAACTAAAATATTGTTATTTATGTATAAAAACGGATCTCGTGGGTTGCATCATTCATTTTACAAGAGTCATGTCATTCAAAAATGTATAAATCAAGTTTATGGTTCGTACAATTTGCAAATAAGATCTTAAAGTATTAACAACGTAATAAAAAAAAGGACGTTGCAGTTAAAGCTAAAAGATTAAAATAGACATTTTTTGTTATTTCTAAACATAGAACCTGCTTAATGCAAAGCTCTTAAATCAATTTTTTATATATTCAAAAAATTCATAATTTTAATTGTTTATAAGAATTTTTTGTATTTCTGTTATGAATGGAGATGAATTTGCGAGATTTTTAATTTGTAAGCACCAAAGATTTATTAAGTTTGAATATAAAATCAGCAAATCATTTTATAAATAAAAGGTGAAAATAAAACTCAATTAACTCATCTTTTTCAATATTCTTTACATTTTGAAATATTATTTACAAGTAACACAATCTTTTATTTATAAAATTTTAAAACACAGACTCTATTTAGCTAGGATAGATATGCACATAATTAGTCTATTAATAAAACGATTATTATCCTATAAAGTTGGTTACCATATTTTTTCGGTCCTTTAATCGTTGTGATTTGTTATAGGAAAACATAACCATGATTAGATTAATAACTATTAGAGAGGTTGGATGCAATAATTATGCATTTAGGATAGAATTAAAAATATAGGCTATGATTCCACCAAAGGGACTTCAAGAACTGCTTGGGCTTCATTAAGATTAATCATTCATCTAGAACCAAAAAAAGAATAATGTTGTAAATATTAGTTGATGTTTTATGCATTGCTTTTTTTTTCCGTTGACCTGGGTATGTAATTATCGACATACATGATTTTCACTTTTGAGAGACTCCGGGTACTCGATGAGCAACTCAACGTTTTTTTTTCTTCACAAATCTATGGAAGTATGGTACAACTGTGGTTAGTTCAACATTTTTGCTTCATAAAGAATTGGATCATCATGTAGAAACAAAATACAAAAGAGAAACAACTTTACTATGAGAATAATGATAATAATCCACAGCAATATGCATCACAAAACTGCTACATAAATCAGCTCAAAAACATATCTCAAAGTACTACACAATTCCGTAATCTGTTACCAGAGTACACTTCTCTTTTTGCTTTTTCAAACATTTTCATCTGCATCTTTTTTGGAGTCTTCTACACTTCTTGTAGCAGCCAACCTCTCAGCTGCCAATCTTTCTTCGAGCGCTCTAGCTCCTCTTTCTCTGCAAACGGCACTTAAGTAAGACACCTTTTCATCCGAAATTTCGATAGAAGTAACCATTTTTAACATTTTTATATCAAGTTAGATGCTTTTATTCTTTTGTTAATAAATAGTTGCATCTTAAAATGCCTATATGCACCTTAACTACGGCTAGCATGACTTATGCATATCATATTAACGCATCTGCGCTAGAAGACCAAGAAAAGCGGAAAAAATGGAAACGGATCTTACCTTCTCCTAGACGCCTCAATGGGATCAGAACCAGGCAAAGGAGCACCACCAAGTGTATAACCTTGTTCTTCAGTAGAAGCATCGGATCGTCCACAACACATCCGATGGAATATTGATGCTATGGGATCAATGACTGGTCTGCATTTATAGAAAAAGATCAACAAGTGGGGAGGGTGGAAGCAGTAAAACAGGCTCAGTTTCTCGTATTCTTAAAGACTAATGCATTTAATGACGAGTTATTTTACCTAACAACTTCTGGGAAGAAAGATGAGAATGCAAAATCATCATTTGGATCGCCCCTTAGTTTGGTTTCTGGTTTCTTCTGCAGGTACCTCAGATACATCCAGCTCATATATGTACCAAATATAATGGTTGGAAGATATGATGCGGAATCTGGTGTGAAAAAGCTTGCAGCAATAGCCAATAAGACAGCAATCGATGGAAGCCACTGCATAGGAAATAAAACAGCAGCAATTAAGTGAGATACCTCAGCACACAACAATTCAATTTCAAGTCGAGAAGTAAATGGTGCCACATTCTTCATACCTTTGCCTTTATTCTCAATACAGAAAGCTCTTGGTCAGGTATAATTTGTTTTATGCCAACCAAGAAACCAGAAAGGACCCCTTGGAAACCCGAAATGGGATTATAACTGCATTTAAAAACAATAAAAATCAGCACCTATACACAGTTAAAAAGGCATGAACAATTATAATAATGATCCAGGTCAAAAGTTGTGTAAATGTTAACGCTGTATCTTAAATAAACTAAGCAATCCAGACAGAGGAGGCGCACAAAATTGCAATGTGAGATGGAGAAAAAAAACTTCTGTATTAAACATTTTGAATTAGCACTTACAGGTAAGTTTCCTGCGTTGTTATGTAGTACAATGCAATAGCCGTAACGAAAACGCATAAAGAAGTAAGAAAGTTAACTATGAAAATGAACTTCAAGAATTCCTTAGAACCCCATACAGGTTCTAGTAGCTTCCCCATAACAAGGAGACAAAAAGTGCTGACCGCCACCTGGTGTAATGAGATTACATATAAGGATACGTTTAGCAAGTCCATATAATTTGAAAATACATTTATAAATGCTATGCAACTTAAATACAGATAGATTACAGAAACCGCGTACCCCATATATTGATTGTTCAATGTAGCCTGCTGTTATAAGGTTCCATCCAAAAGGTATTGTCCTACAAACCACATTTTTCAGACAGAAATAAGATTACCTTGCATATAGAAAATATAAACACGTCAACAAAACATTATGAAACAAAACAATACTACTCTTCCTTAACTTGCAATGCAGGAAATATACAGGCACATTACTGAAAACATAGTACTATACGGTTATTGGTAAAGTATACTCTAAATTTTATGTTTCATCACACCAGCAAGACATACTACTGGATAACTATATAGCGTATCTCAATGAGGATGCTATTGCATGTTTGCTTGGAAAATCAACAGAAACCAACGATAACAACATTGATCCAAAAGCATGAACAATAATCAAGTTATAATTACTGCTGCCACAGGATTTTGGCCTTATTTCCTCCTTTAATATAATTATTTTAAGCGGTCATACGCAGGAAAACATGATCTAACAGTTCAAAGTTTCTAAAACCTATGCCCAGATATTGCCACAATCTGCCACAGCATTCAAATATACAGCAACCAAACACTACATATTATGTTAAGTAACTGTGTTCAAAGAAAATAAGCAACTCAGAATGACAATCATCAGTTGCCGAAAGAATTGTTTAAAGAACCCAAGAATTCTAATGAAGATAAAAACCAGATTGGAATTTTAACACATTATGTAGTGCATGTTGTCGTTTAAAGTACAGGGAGGGATGATTAGATTGAGTATCCAAAAGGTCTACTGTACAGGCACACACTATACCCAAGAATTATAATGAAGATAAAAACTATATTTCATATAAAGGCAAGGCAGAGTAAATGTGACGAAAGAAAAAATTGTAGCTCGCAAATCCATAAGATAATTACCGACTAAAATGCCTCAAGTTTAGTCCATGAGTTGCGGTCAATCCATCTCAATCTTTCCATAAAAAGCATTACACTCCATGTGTTCCTTAATGAAAATTCTTGCTAGATAACTAAGAAAAGATATAAGCTTGAATCCAATAAGGTTACAACTATTGAATCGATATGATGGATCCAAGATGGAGAATTTAGTGCAATCCTATGAAAAAATATATGTTCAAGTTCAAAACATTTCCACGAGAACCAGGTTATCAAAAAATTACACACTATTGCTCTTTATTACCAAAACCAATACGATCTGCATTGACAGCCAAAGTAATTTGTAGTTTTCTACACCTTATCAGGGGCATTTCAGAACCAAGAAACAAGAATCCTAGCTACATCTAGATAATTTTTTCTTTTTGCCCTCCAATTTCTTAAACTGTACCCATATACTTGAATCATAGTTTTAAAAGGCGACGACTTTTCTCGCCTCAGGCTAGAGGCGGCCCAGGCTAAGCCGACACCGCCTTCCTATCTGGGTGGGTCGAGTTTTGAGTTCCACTTTAAGTCCAGGTGTTTCAAGTCTCCCACACCGATCTCTCTGCTTTCAGCTAAAGATGACCGCCTTTCTCTCACCTCGCCTCAAGGCGATATTTTACCCTTATCGACTTAGACTCGCCTTTCACCTTTCACAACTATCTACTTGATCCAAATTCACAAGTTGCTAAAAGGGGAAAAATGAAATAGTGAGACAAACATCTTCCTAGTCCGAAGCACGAGATCAAGCATGGAACTAAACAGATGATGTATATGCAATTATGAGTATGTGGGTGTAAAATCGGCGCCCCTAACTTCAAATTTTTGTATCCGCCACTACCTAAGCACAAGATCAAGCATAGAACTAAAGTATGCTGTATACGCGATCCAGCGAGAGAGATTAAAAATTACTTAGCAGGAATGAGAGCAAGATAGGCGATAGCCGGGGGCAAAAACCGAACAACAATGTGACCAGCAACTAGAACAGCAGCCAAACCCTTACATAGTCTAGTGAATCCAGTAAACAGCCCTGTGCCCTGAAATCAAATCACAATTAAGAAAAACAGATTAAGCTAATTAATGAGCTAAAGCAAGATCCGAACATCCACAATTAGATCAAATTAAAGATCCAAACAACAAAATCACAAATACCCCAGGGATAGCCGAAGAGCTCATAATGAAGAGACTTTTCTGAAACTGAAACAAAAGGGTATACGAAAATGTAAAGCTTTGAGGGAATTAATGGATACAGAGAGATAATTTTGAGGTTGGGAAAACAAGGGTTTACAATTTCTGATATCTGCACAGGTTTTGATTTTTGATTTTGATTTTGGTTTTGCAGATCATGAAATTGTTTTAATGGCTTCGTCTCTACGATACGACATCTCGTTTCATGCTATTTTATTTGGATAAAATGAAAATGCATCCATCAGACCCTCAACAATGTTGTTATTCTAGAATTTGCACATGATGTTTTCAAACAAATCTATTTGACCCTCTATCTAGCAAATTTATTCATTTTTCACTAACTTTCAGCTATTTTACTCTTTAATTAATTACCAGAAAAATAAAATGCTTTTTTTTAAAGAAGAAAAATAAATTGCTTAATATATTATTAACACATATGTATAAACATGTAAATCAAAAAATTTAAAAAATTCTTGAATTTTATTGATAAAACTAATAGAAAATCTAATGTGGGTGTGCAAATGAAAACAAAATCATTCAAATTTTCTATTAGAAACAGAAATATTTGATTTCCTTTGTTAATATTGGAGTTAAAATTCATATGTTAGCGAAAATTTGCATTCTTACAACTGATAAATACAACTTTTTTTTAGTAGGAAAAGCCGGTAACATTAATTAAGATTAACAATAAAATGACACGATAAGTTGAAGAATATAGAACAATTAGACCCTAAACACATATAAAAATAAAAGTAATTGTAGTGTTTTGGACTAAGAATTAGTCGAAAGTCACTACAGCGACAATAAAAAGAATATACTGAACAAAAAAGGTCATAAAAGACGCAATAAAAATAATAAGGTTTTATTTGTCAAAGAGCTTTTTAGACTAAGATTAGAGATATTTAATACGACGTCACTTTCTTGATATTACAAATTATTTTTAAATATCTACCAAACAATATTAATTAAGATACTTTAAACATGATACAATCAACAGAAAATTATTTCTAAATTAATACCTAATCCTCTCTTAGTTTAGAGTAGTCCATTGCACCATGCACATGTCATTTTGGGTAGGATAGGTGCTTAAATAAGCACCCAGATCTCCCTTGGAAGTTTGCCCTTTTTTGCCAAATTCATCAATAATTAGTGTTTCATTACACATGAATTGAAAGAAATGACTCTTAGCTACCTAGTCCTAGTGTAGACTTAAGTTGCTATGCTTAAGACAAGAAGTTCAATAGACAAAGAATATTGCATGGCTTAATCTCAGTAACCTTTTCATTCCTATGTTATATGCATGTACACCTTAATTAACTTCAACTAGCAAATCTAGAAAAGGCTGTTCAACAATGTCTTCTAGCTCCAAGAAGAAGAAGAAAATGAATGAGCAAAGCTTGGTGTTGAAACAAGATCAGAGGCCTCATTTTTTCAAGATTGTTCTTCCTCATTCTATATCTCAACACAAACTTGTTAGTCCTCTTTTCTTTCTTACTTTCAAGATTGCTCAATTTTAATTTCATTTATTATTTAATTTTTTTGAAATAAGTAGGCAATTCCAAGAAAGTTTGTGCAAATGCATGGAGATGATCTGTCTAGTCCTGTGAAATTGAAGGTCCCAATAAGTGATTCAAAATGCAAGGTAGAGATTGTGAGGAGTGAAAATGAGATTTGGCTGCAAAATGGACGGAGAGAGTTTGCAGAATATTACTCAGTTGTTGAAGGATCTTTTCTTGTTTTTCAATATGTAAAGAGTGATTCTGAATTCAATGTCTTCATATTTGACAAGACTGCCTCAGAGATAGATTATCCAGTTGATCTTGATCAAGAACAAGTTACTATAGGTATTAAAAAAATGTATTAAAATGAGAGGTTTATCAGTTTTTTGAGTCATGCTTAGCTCAATTTGAAACTCCATTAATGGTCCTATACTTACCTAACCAGGAAGACAAAGGGTAACTAAGGCTGTTCCCAAAGAATCCTCCAATTTTCGGTCCGAAAACCCTTCATTCAAGATTGTAATGCAACCATCTTTTCTTTATAGCAGGAGAGCCTTGGTAAGTACTATTCTATATCAACGAAATTTCAAGCTGTTCTGCTTTGATTTCAATATATATGATAATTATCTTTCTTTGATTTATGTATGAAGGTTATACCACCAAGCTTTGTCAGGAACTATTTGAATAAGAATGGTGATGCTGTCCTCAAAGATATTGATGGTAGAACTTGGTTTGTTAATTACTATTCTAGGAACATCTTTGGTATTAAGAAAACGAGAAGCGAGCATTTTGGTTGGGAGAACTTCGTAAAAGATAATCACTTGGAATTTGGTGATGTCTGTACATTCGAGCTAATCGATCGTGTCCAAACTACATTCAGAGTAGCCATTTCCAAATTTCCACAACAAGCGAATCTTGGTTAGTAACAAATTTGATTCTTGATTAACTTTTTCACTCAAAATTGATGTTTTTATATTACTTCAGGTAATGGTATGGAATCCATGGAGAAAGAAAGTAAAAGCACAAGACGGATGCTTTCATTTTCAGATCCATCCTTCCAAGCAACAATTTCATCAGCCTGTCTGAGAAGCTGTGTTGTGGTAAGGATGTAAAGAATGTATAATTTGTAACTGATAATCTTGAAGCGTAACTAGAATAAATTGAATTCTCAAAATAAGACCGATTTTTTGAAGTGCTAATTAGAAATATTGTGAAAATTGAGCAGTGTGTACCGGCAAGCTTTATTAAGAACATCAAGCAAGAAACAAAATACGCAAAGTTAAAGGTTAACAACAGATGCTGGCCTGTGAAGTTGATTATTTATCCAGAATACCGCAGTTGTCATCTTTCTGCAGGATGGTCTGAATTTGCAAGGGAAAATTCTCTAAAAGTGGGAGATGTTTGCATCTTTGAGCTGATTAATAGTAATGATCAAACTCTGCTGCTTAACATCTCCATTGTCAGGAATTCAGGTAGATGTTCAGTAAGTAATGGAGCTGATATAGAGGTAGAACTCCAAGTGCCTAAGGTTAGAGAAACTAAATTTGAAATCCCTGATGAAGACTTTGGTCAATTCTTGTCCTCGAGAAAAAGAAAGGAGAAATCAACATTATCATCTTCTCAGCCTCGTAAAAAGATGAAGAATGTAGTGAAAACAAGGAAAGGTATGCAGTTTTTCCATGTTTTCAACACACATTTTCCATCAATAGTGAGATAAATGAACATTCTTGATTCTTGATTAATGATTTCTCTTCTTTATTTTGTAGAAGTAAAGAAGGTAGACGAAGGCTTATCTTATCAGAAGAACATGATTAACAAGATTCTTATAAAGAAGAAACCATACGTGACATTGGAGGAAAACACATTGGATGAAAATCCAATGTTTCAGATTGCAATTGGGTGTTCGCATGTGTGTCGTGAATGGAGTATGCTGGTAAGCGTTAATTGTAGTGGATAATATGACAAAATTGCCCATTTTTTTACTGAAAAGCCTACCTTTATGTTCTTTCGTCTGCTAGGATATACCTGCTGGCTTTGCCAGGAAATATATGAATAGCAACGATGCTCGAGCAGCGCTCCACATTTTAGATGGGAAAACATGGTCTGTTAAGTACCGCAGGAGACAATTTTGTGGACAAACAAGAACAAAGTTCATGCGCTCTGATTGGAAAAAATTCGTACAAGGGAATAGTTTGCAAGTTGGTGATACATGTACATTTGAACTGATTGATCCTGAATAGAGTATATTCCGAGTTATCATTTCTAAAGGAAGAGAAGCAACAAATCTCAGTCAGATAATTAAATCCATCTGTTCTTTATTACTTATACTACCATTTCCTGATTATGAAAAGCAGAACCACTCCGTGCTAATTAATTATACTTACTCAGGCAAGAGCAAGCATTTGATGCGTAAAGAAAGCGGTGCCCGCATTTGCCTCAGAAATCTTTCATTATCAAATCCACCTAAAGCAGAATGGTAGCATATATGAAGTAGTGATAATTTTTGTGAAACTGCTTGCGAATATGTTTTGAATAGTACTTAAGGCACTATTAAAAATTTGTCGAAATATTGGGACGGAATTAGGCGATATTTCATTACTGATTGGCAGATTTCTATTTGTGAGATAATTCCTGAGGTTCTAACTTGAACTATATATGCTCTTCTTCAATGTATGTAATCCTCTAATTTCAGCTCTTTCAACCGTCACTTCATCCTGCATTACTTCAAGGTTAAATAATTTCCAAGATTACTATGAGATGAAAAGGGCAATGAAATCTATGGCGAGGAAGCTATGAAATCAACGTGTTCTGCTATGGAAACAATGGCGGAACCTAGTGATCTTTGTTTTTGGATGGGTTTTAATTTGTCACAATAATTTGCAATGAAAGGAATTTCAAGCTTGGGTTGTGTTGAGCTTTCAATTTTTTGTTACAACTTTTTCGGTTATAATATATGAAAGGGCAATTTTGTCCAAAATGGATGATAGTGTTTAAATTTGTATGTTGAGCAATGTGGGCTATACATGTAGAGGCCCTCTCCACCATCATTTAGTTCCGTATACTGTTCAACTCACAAAGTTCTTCACTCCCCGAGTTGCTTTCGAAGTCAGTTTTGCAATATAACGCCTTTAGAATGGAGAATTGGGAAATAGTATCTGCATAATACAATCCTTAAGAATCATCCAGAAAACAGGACACTTCTGGTAAAATTTCGGGATTTCATTATCAATATCAGAGTGCTAAGTTAGCAACTCGAAAATAATGTTCACATTACTACATACAGTTCAAGGCTTACAAGACCCTTTCCTACAAAGTAATAGCATTGATCATCCGCGGATGACTATAAGTGCCTGTACACTTTGCTCTAATACATTCCTTTCCACAGCTTGTCTCCGATACTTTTATTTACCATTTCCTGTGTAAATTGCTTCGGCAAGCAAATGATTAGAACTCACCGTAGAAGATCTAGAATTTTGAAGCCGTCACATTGATGATAGTATCACAATCTTGAATTCTCTTCTGTAAAATCATACTGTCAAGGTGGATTTTTCACATGTAGTCTTGATAATAGATTTCAACCACCAACAGCTACTCTCTTCGAGGCAAGTGAGAGAGGATCAACGTAGACTTCAGACAAAGAGACCAAAACTCGATGACAAGCCAATGCTGAAGCCGTGACAAACATGACAACAGAAGTCCAACAGAGTTTTAGCATCAGTACCGGATCCTTTCTTGCGGAACTCAGTATCTTCGATAAAATCACCTTGAGGCATCGATCTTTTAAGATGGATTGATACTCGTAGATTGATATTGACAATCTAGAGGAACCACCTAGCTCTCTATTGTAGGAGTCACTAGGACTATTCCTGGTTGCTATACTCCCAAGTCCAAGTGTAAGAACCATACATTGGTGTAAAATGTCAGCAATGACCCTGCAAAGTTGCTGCCTATAGAAAACTGCCTCCTTGGAAACCATTGCTCGGACCAATGAAGCTCCATCCTGTTAGTAGAAACGAAAATGAGTCCAATGCATATCAGAAAATGGATGACAACAACGGACCTCCCAAATCGTTATAATGAATAAACAAGTCGATTGTCATCTATTTCAACAATAAACCATGATGATGCCACGGGAATTTTTATGGGCAATTGATATTTATCATTCAGAATGAAAATTATAGCAAGCAACAGAAAAAAACAGGATAAGATATTCGAGGAGAAAGGTTCGAGTGCAAAGTCACTTACTGCAGTCATTAGAAGTTTCCTAATAACAACACCATCTTTTGAAGATAGCATCAACATTAAGTGTGCCACGTCAAAAACACCATCGGAGGTCCTATTTTTCGGTGCGATTTGCCTAGTCAAGACTTTTCTGCAGAAAAACACCAGCATTTATTCACAGATATCAGAGGATGTGATATTTGATAGAAAGTGCGAGGTGTGAGCATATTAGGATTGGGAAATGCAAATGTAAAATTTTGTTCCTTTCTGAAACTTGAAAGAAAGGATAAAAGATATTTGAATAGCAATTCGTAAATTTTTGTTATCTTCACCATTTCCTAACAGATTTCGATTGGTAGCTGTAGCATGTGGGGTTGCAAATGGGGATTTTTTCTTAACATACCTAGTTGACCCTACATTTAGGAAGAGAGCAAGCCTGTCCCACCGGAATTCTTTCCTCTTGTTAAAAACTACCTGAAAGAGAAACGAGTTTCAGTATTTCATGTCTTAATGACAAAGCAACAAGACATGTAAGAATTGGGTACCGAATGTAAAATTCTCCTTGTTTCTGTGGAGTTTTCAGTGAGAAGTTTTCTAACAACAAATGGATATGCAGCTTCAAATGTCTTGAAGTTTGGATCTGCAGCCACCGCAAGACCTGAGAGAAAATAATGGAAACAAATAAACAAAGAATTACATTTGCAGTTATTGCCAGTGTGGATTTACAACTAAAATAGAACATAAAATCCCTTTTGGCACACATAGTAAAACTTTCCAACCCTGAAATGTTTTGTATACGATCCTTAACTTCATCCCCGGGCCAGTTGACGAAATTTCTCGTAGTGTTGCTTTAATACGAAGTAGTAATCTTCAAATCAAGCATACATCTCACAAAGAAGCTAAGATAATGACCAAAGAGGAATATGACGTTCAGCAAAGTTACCTTCAAATGATGCAAGAGAACGTAGAACAAGTGTGTAGTATGGTGGCATCCGAAAATGATACTTGAGGGCTACAGACCATATTTTGCTAAGAACCTTCAAAAATAGATCAGATCTATGATAAAGCAAATAAAGTATTGCAAATCTTACAAATATTAGAACTTGAGAATTGATCATATCTACTGGTGCTAGTTCAAGCATGTTCACAATGTTGTACACTGTCACTAATTGTAGCAACAAATCACAGAGTTCAGATCCTAGGGGTGAGCTTTCAATTCATCCCATCACAGAACCATTGGAATAACCAAGTTTTAGCTTAGCTATCAATTTTCCATAGCTCGTATGAAAGGTAAATGTATACAAAGTATGGTGTTTAAATGTGCAGAGATCTTACCCTGCTGAACTTAATATCAGGAATCCCATCTCTAAACACCACCTCGCCCAAAGAATCTTCCAGTTCCTGAATTGTTTACAAAAAGGTAACATTAAAAGGAGTCCTAAATAGACGAGTCTTTAAGGGGATCAAATAATTAAACCCGCGCATGGTAATACATGCACGTCCCAACTAACTATCTAAGTGCACACATCTCAAAACTTGCACCCATTATCAGCAAATTTGATAAAGAAGCACATATGTTTACCCATGTCACCAGTCGAATATTAGTCCCAGGCTTTATCACATCCATTTCAGTGAGAGACTGCACAAGAGATGCCCAATCTCCGTTTACTATGTGCACTATAGATGCAAGCATAGCAAATTGATGCTTCTTTTCCATCTGGCAAAGTAAACCAAAATCCAGGAACCTGGCACAAATTTGATAAGTGGGTTAAACAGCAAAAAAAACCCTCAAAATACGTGTGGATATTGACTTCGTCCAATACACATTTAAAAAATTTAGATATGTTTGTTCATTACAATGATGAAGGCTGATTTTGAAGCCACATCCTCATAATGAATATGAATTGTATCAGTACAAATCAAGCAACTTCCTTCAGAAAGAAAATAGCAGACTTTCCTCCACACTAATAATAGGAGGCAAAAATAGTACCCAATTTGTTTTGATGATATGTAGCGCAAGTTTCCTGCATGTGGATCAGCATGTAACAAGCCTGTTTCAAGCAGCTGAATAAGTGTTGCCTCCACTCCTTTGCTAACCTGGAGAATCGAAAATATATGCAAAGAATTTCTTTTTTAGTCATAAAAATGTGGCTTTTGTAACACAGCAGGACTCAGGAAGACTCCAAGAATGCCTAGAGTTCCATAGGTGAAAAGTGTAAAGCTAAAATACAAACCATATCAAGAAGCCGCCTTTTGGCCTCAATTTTCTCCCTTTCTGAATATGCAGAACCATCGCCAGTTGAATTACTAGTAGACTGATCTAACAAACGAGAAGGACTTTCGCCATCCACCCACTCCATTGTAAGAACTCTCTTCCCACTCAAATGATAATATACTTTTGGGATGCGCATAAATGGAAAGGATGAATGAGCATGCTGAAAAGAAATCAATATTTAGTCCTTGTGAGAAAGAGAACTTGCAATAAATATTAATAGGCCATTACAACCTACAGTTATAAACCCATTGTGGCATATCAACCATCAGAACTACATTAACTATTCACGTATCATTTAGTCAACTTCAGCTAGGCAACATCATTGTACATTAACTAGTTGAACTGGATTTAGCAAGGTATTACAAAAGTATTACTTCAGACAGCACGATAAGCTCCGCCCACTTCAAACACTAAATTGAGCAAGTTTAGATCCATTTCAATCATCAAAAATAATGATCCCATCCTGGAAGGTTACTAGCTGGGAAGATATGAAAGTAACTACCTACTAAGTATGTTCCATAGGTAGCTAAGCTTCTTTGATTGAAGACCACAAAATTAAGATATATTTTTTTATGAAGCCTTTCCCACAAAACTGTTCAATTCAACTAAGAATAACTAAACTTGAATTTGAATCTGATGAATACCAGAAACTTGGTGGCATTGGCAGCCTCTAGAGTATAATCTAGTTCTCCAACTAAACCTTTCCCAAGCTCATCAGCGTAGAGGCGAATGTCATTCTTTCTCTTTGCTATCTTTTGCAACAGTCCCAGCTGAAAATAATGAAAAGGCTAAATCAGAAATGAACTATAAAACCAGACATAAAATATTAGCAAAAAGAAGCAGAAAAATGAAACATTTTCTAATAGATACAAACCCCAAGTCGAAGTATATAGATATCTCGAACTACCACATGACGCAAATTAGGACGCTGAACTTTCACGGCTACTTTAGTGCCCTCAAGTGTATTTGCACAGTATACCTAGCATATGTGCCACATGCAAAGAATAAAAGTATCAAATGTTTGAAATGACAATCCTAATCACCAATTTTGCACATTTTGAAAGTCTTGGTCTACTAAATAATTAGGTAAACAAAGATACCTGACCAAAAGATGCAGCAGCTATAGGTTCCTCAGAAATGTTTCTATATACAGATTCAACTGAGCCTAATTCTTCCTCTATGATTTTCATAGCCATATTCCTGGGAAAAGGAGGGATTTGATCATGCAGCTCAGAAAGTGCCTGCAGTGATGCATGGAAAAGTGAAACTCAAGAACTGTCTAAAGAGCTTCAGCCAAGGAATTCACTATCTACTAATAACAAAAATTCAAAAATCGTTCTGCATGATTCAGGTCCAAATTGAATTACGAATTCTTCACTCGGCAGAAATTTATTATTAGCTTAATATAAATATTGTCAACTTGATCATTTTTACCACAAGGTAAGAACAGTCATACTTTCATCCAAAATATGCTACATGAGCACCTTTAGTCATAAGTATTAAATCAAAATACTGAAAGTATCAGGAACTATCAAACTGATCAGTCACAGAAGTACCTTGGAATAAATTGTATTTAGTTCTCGTAATTATGCAATTCAGATTGTCTTGAATTTTGTTTAAGGAACACTCAATACTATGAGACCTTTCTAAGAAACATCCCCCTAGACGCATCATCATGATTGTGAAACTTTTGGCCTTCATTTTTAGGAATGATAAATTATCCTTGTTTATAGTTTTTAATTTGATTCCAAATTTTTTTGCGCCTCTTGCTTTTCTCTTTCCTCTCCTGCTCTTGGTTTTCCTCCCTCATTTTTTGTGAAGGCCTGCCTATTACAACAAGCCAATTAACTGTATACAGCGACAAAACAACCACAAAGAATAAAGTCGAGTTCATCCAGAAAGACAGATTCCATTTTACCAGAAAGCACAGGAACAGCAAGGGGCCCATAAAAACACATGAAAAAACTTGAAGAAGGTACACGTTAGTCTATTTCATTGGACAAGATTGGATAGATATTTTACCAGCAAAAACATATTCATATTAGTTTTTGCATGATTTTTAATTTATTTCTCTATAAGAAGCTCAAAATTTTCATCTAACCTTGGAGATCTCAGTACCAATTATATCTGGTCTTGTGGAAAGGGACTGACCAACTGCATCAGGAAGCAAAGGCATGTGACTAGCATAATGGTAATGTTCTGACTGCAGAGAAGAAATAAAATATGCAGCATATAATTTCATACTTGCAATATGAGAAATGAGTTATGCTGATGGGCAAACTAGATTAGCAAAAGATAATAGTGAACTGAATGTTCCAAATTCAAATTTCAAGCAAATCAGTCCTGACCTTTGATAAAAGTTGGTCCCAGATTTAGCATTGTCTCTTTTAAGACAAGTCCAAACTCATACTGTGAGATGTTTCCATTTAATTCTTTTTCTGAGGTTGGTCTTAAACTTTTTTGCATTCCAGAGGCTCGAATTCTGATTGTGGCAGAAGCAAACGCTGAAAACACCTTCCAGTACACAATGTAGCCAAATAAGAACATAGTAAGTGATGTTACCGAAATCAGGGGATTCACCACAACACAATGCAGAAAATGTATTAACTATTAACCCTATAACAAATTCTCTCATAAGACCTATGTGCCAGTTCCTTTAGCACATGAATGAAGACTTTGAAGTAACCAAATTAAAATGTAGTCTAATACATGCTGCTTTAAAAAAATAAGGAAAACAAATTATACCAACTTCCACCATATCTTTGTCTACTTCTGTTTTACAAAGTCCAATAAAGTTATACCAGTTGCTCCACAGAGGAAAACAATATCAGCTTCTGCTTTCAGCGTCATCTCTAGATTCTCTATACATTCTTACTAGAGCAATTTGTCTGTATTGGTTTGTGAACGTTAAATCCCACAGCAATAAATTCCTTAGGTCTAAAGGGAACACATAAGCCAATTAATGACAATAAAGGAAACCCGTGCACTCATATCTTAACATTATCCTCGATGACAAGACATAACTCCACCATGATTAAGACATGTTCTCAGTAGTATCATTCACTCTTCTCTAGGAACTAATAATGGGGTTCTTGATATTTCCACGCATTTGGTCTCCTATCTTTGCCTTAGAGGTTTATTGATACTAGTAAGGTGAAGGTAAAAACAAGCATGAGTCCTTTCAAACTTAACAATTTATAAAACAAGGCCAATCACCAACAAGATTCGACAAACCTGTTATCGTTCAGTGCAATTTTAAGGCTGGAATGTAAATGCTTTCATCTGAAAATGAAAGGATGAAATAGTACTTACACCCTACCTTCATGAAATTCTTGTTCTTTCTTTTTTGTCATTTTCCACGAATAGAGATGAATGTGAAATAGCAATACCTCAAAAAATACATTCCTTCATAAGATCTAGCAAATAGAAAGCCAATGAAATGGCATAGGCTTTCGATGCTTAATGGTATAATAAGATCATATAGTTCTTTCTTTTTTCTTTTTGATAAGTTCAATAAAAGGAAGTCCATTGCAGGGTATATCATCATCAATCAAAATACCAAATTTGCAAAATATGATATCGAAAAATGTCAAATTACATTCTACTTCTCTAGGTATACCTCAAGAAGTCGAAGAGCCACTACATGAGGCCTACAACTGAAATAGTCAGCAACATCTTGGGGATCGTAAACTTCAGGAAGGGGCTTGGACCAGATCCTAGACAGATAGTAAAAATAGCTACCATATGCTTCCAAGGCTTTCAAATCAGACATGAATAAGTCTACTCCAGTAAGTCCTGTTCAATATACGCCACGTCTTAATATCAAATAACGATACCCTGGTCCTTATTGGGATAGAAAAAACATAAAGCACACACAAGAATGCAAGTTGTGGATACATTAGAGGGTGCATGCATGCTAATTTGTGTATGCTTATATGTTTTGACAACATATCAGACTACTTTGTTCCAAGATTCAGGTCTTGTGTTCTAGATATATGCTTAAATAAAAAAAGACGTCACTGGCAATGAACTAATTGAGACCTTATATCATATATAGAGCCGGATGCCGATGTTAATCAAATGCAGAAATATAAACATGTGCAAGAGCTGATTGAGACCTTATATCATATATAGAGCTCGAAAAACAGATGTTAAGAATCAAATACAGAAATATAAATATGTGCAAGAAGTGATTGGCACCTTACACTATAAATGAAGCCCGAAATTGATGTTAAGAATCAAATGCAGAAATATAAATATGTGCAAGAAGGAAACATAATAGATATAAGTAACAGACTTCAATTACTATCCTTTCTGCAACTTGGGTTCTACTTCTTAGTACAGGAATATCTTCTTGTCCGACCTCATTAGAACTCCTAAACAGTCTCCTAAATAGTCCTAATTCGACTAGGACTGGGATTCCAGTCCTCTCCTAAGTATAGACAGGTATTTCCAAACCTCATGCTAAATTCACAATACATTCAAGTTCTTGAATTACTCATCATCAATCTCTACGGTAATCAACTTAGTTAAGCATTGGGGTGAGATCTCTGCCTCCGGTCAATGGCCTCTCCTTAGCTTAGGTTTACTCTTTTGCAGGAAACACAAGTTCAGTTTACGCTACTGTTAGGCGGCCAATTCTTACTACAATGCATATCATACTAGTTTGTTCCAAGATTCAGGTCTCGTGTTCTAGATGCGATGTCAGTGGCAATCAACTAATTGAGACCTTATAGAGCCGGAAACAGATGTTAACAACAACAGCAACAGCAACGCCTTAGTCCAGAAATGATTCGGGTTCAGGTAACATGAACCTGGATAAGAAGGCTGAGGCCAAGACTGAGGCTCCACCGGAGTAGCATGATGATCCTCGAGATTCTTCAACCACAAAACATCATCTAGGGTTTTAAAAACCTTCGGAAGATGCAATGCCTCATTCGCCCAATCAACACCTTTCGCAATTCCTTTCTTCAAGAATCCAAAATCCTTGCGCACCGTATCTCCAAAGTGACTAAAATTCCCTAGAACGCGTACTTCATGCCGCCTTCCCTGCTTGAGCGCCGTTTTTGGCTGCTTCGCTCCCCGCAAAATCATGGACGGCGGCGCTGATGCCGCCGCAAGTAGAACAGTCATTTTGCGGCGGGATTGATTCAATAATGAACGGAGGTAGACATTAGAAGGAAGTGTAAGACGATTTTACTGTACGAAAATGTGATTTTTCGCGACGTTTTTTGGGGAGGTAGTGGTCGGGAAAGAGCCACGGTGGTGGAGAGTGAGAAGTAGATGAAATTTGTACTATGAAATGGACACGTGGCGTGTTTTTTATTTGTTAGAAATACACGAGTAAAAGGTGACCGTTGAATCCCGCCGTAGGTAGGTATACACTACACTTGAATTTAAACCTATTTGACTATTAATTCGGGATTAACTTAGGTGTTACTCTTCTTTCAAAAAAAAAAACCTTAGGTGTTAGTCACGTTGCAAATATGGGAACTTTATTTAATTAAATATTACCAAAATTGATATTGCGGTAGAAACTTTATAGCCTTTTTTGTCAATTAGCGGTTAGCTGATTATGTTAGCTGTTACTTGATTGCTTTAGCTGATTTGATCAGTTATTTTATCAATATATTTAGTAAAATTTAGCTGATTGTCAATAGTTATTTGTGTAAAATAACGAATAAGGTCGTTAGCTTTTATGGTTAATATTTGTGAACAATTCACGTTCAAATGACTGGCTAATTATAAAATACACTTAAGTTGATAAATAGTTGTATTTATTAATATAATTTAAGACTATTTTTTACTATATATTAGTGTTTAATATGTTAATTCTTAATCATACTATAAAAATTATTCATATAAATACGTATTATAAGTCCTTTATTAACACACTTACAAAATATATTTAAACTATTAACAAATACAATCAAATTTTTATTAGTAAATGAAAATAATAATTCATGTCATGCTTTCAAGTATTTAAAGATACTTGAATATATAAAAAAAATGGGAAGAACTTGAATACATAATATTATTCATATATATAATACACATGAACCAAATTCAAGCACTATTAAATATGTAACTATTAAATATGTAATTTATGAAGTTTAATATGTAACTGAAAAAAATTAGAATATGATCATGCTAATTGAGTTGGCAGAACCATTTCTTTCAAGAAAAAGGCTAATTGACGTAAGATTAATTAGAGCTATAAAAGTCTATTAATGATAAATTGTCAAACTTCTAATTGAAAAAGCTTTTAAAATTAGTTTTTTCAAAAATAGCTTTTTGAGCTCAATTCTCTTTTTAAACCTCTCTTTACCAAACACTAAATTAGAGGTTTGAGTGGTCAAAAACCCTCTAAAAGTGGTCAAATCCGCTAATTTGAACTCAATTCGCTCTTTGCCAAATAGGGACTACATAGAAATGCACTTGGCTGGACTATTTGTATAACAATTGGGAGTTTATTCTTCTATAGATGTTGGTATAGCAAAGACTCTCAGTATTTTGACCAAATTTTTGTATAACAATTGGGAGGTTATTCTTATATTGGGTATCCATATATAGAGGTTCTATTGTATACCAAAAACAAACGAAAAGAAAAAAGGTTTTTATCGGTGAAATTAGAAATATAATCTTCTCTTATTAGAAATAAATCTTCCCTTATAGTGCATGTTGTGAAATTAATGGCCACAAGATTGCAAATAAATGAAAGTCAATAAGCATTTTGAGGCTCCTGATCTTTCACTTTTCGGTGCATTAATTTTTTAATCTTTCACTTAGATAAATATGCCCTCGATCTCTTTTATATTTGGTTCTATCAAGTCCTTGTCTAATAAAACTGGATGATTTATTAACTTTGACAATATAATAAGACCAAATGAAATATTTTGACACCTAACTATTTACAATTGATCGAATATTCAATAAATTATTCAACATTTTTTAAAAATGAACAAAAATTCAGTAGTTATTGTCGTTGTTTTGCTCATTTTCTAGTCATTTCGAAAGTGAAATTGAAAGAGAATGAAAACATAGATGAAATCTAATGAGTTGTCTTTGTCCATGTTCTTTACGCCTTATTAGTACTTATCGGTTGTTCATTTCAGTTTAATAATTTCTTTTAAGTAAATGTGCTTCAGTAATTTTCAGTCATCGAGAATTTGCCCTTAATTTGTGGAGTTGGAATTGAAGAGAAGAAACTAAGATGAAGAAGAAGAAGAAGAAGAAGAAGAAGAAGAAATGATTACATAAATGAACTTGAGAGACAAAAAGTAATAATTTAGAGAGAGATACAGAGAGAAACGTTTGAGAAAGAAGGTGCGATGTTACTACATTCCAATATGTGAGAAAAATAATTTTGTCAAATTTAAAAAGACAATATTGTCTAGATATGTAAGTAGAAAGCAAAGTGAATCACATATATTAATAAACCCTCCTAAACGGGCTAGATTTGCAATTACGCCACATCAACATGTCAATCTTATTAACTTGTCAAAGTTAACAAATCATCCAATTTTATTAGATGTGGGGTTAATAGAGCTAAAAATAAAAGATCAAGGGCTTAATGTATCCAAATGAAAGATCAAAGATTTAATGCACCGAAAAATGAAAGATCAAGGCTCTCAAAATGCTTTTTACCTAAATGAAATAGATGATTATATAGTTTTGAGCAACACACATTTGCTTATATTCAGAGATCTTTATGCTTACTATCAAATCTTCTCCATTATTGTAGTGTCTATCGTTATCGTGCCATGTGGTGTTGTGTTGCTTATCATGCCACCGTGTTCGTATCATCAAAAAAGTTACAAGGATATTTTTGTCCAAAATACTTGATAGTGTCTAAATTTATATATGTAAGCTACATGTATAAAATCCCTCTAAAATTAGGCTGGATGTGTAATTAAACCGCATTAAGGGACTAAAGTGTAAGAAACATACAATTGGAGTCTGACAAGTGTAATTGAGCTTATAATATCAAGTAGTGGTGGCAGCGTGGCAGTCAACCTACACCACAAAATAAAACAGATATTAGAATATCCACGCAAGCGGATTAACAAATCCTACGTGGCCCAATAACATTTTCCATGCAAGCCCATCTTAGCCAATTAAAATCCACCTTTAGATTTTGCCTCCATCTTCTTCCTCCCTTCATTTTTTTCACATATACTTACTTGTTTTCTCTTCTTCCTCCTCCATCAATTCATTCCTCTCTTCTCCATCTTCTTCTTACTCTTCTGCATTAGCTCAGTTCCAAAACCATGGCGGCGAAGACATTGATGAGCTGTGGAATAGCCACAGCTTTTCCATCTCTTCTTTCTTCTTCTAAGTCAAAATTTGCATCTTCGGTTCCTCTTCCTGCTGTTAATGGATACTCTCGTGTCTCCATGACTTCTGATTGGATGCCCGGACAGCCTCGTCCGTCTTATCTCGATGGATCTGCTCCCGGGTGAGTTGAGTTTTGTTATGTAGTTTAATAGAGTAATGGTGATTATGAAGTGTTTATGTATTGTTTGTTTGTTTATTGTTTCAGGGATTTTGGATTTGACCCTCTTGGATTGGGAGCGGTTCCTGAGAATCTTGAGAGGTTTAAGGAGTCTGAACTTGTTCACTGCAGATGGGCTATGCTCGCTGTTGTAAGTCGCTCTTAATTACACGATGTTAAAATTTTATTGGTTAGAGTATCACGTGGTATCCATCCATATGTTGGATAATAAAATCATATAATATTGAAGTTAATGATATAAGTTTTTTTAATTTTGATATAAAATGGTAATACAAATATATTTGAATAGTGTATTCATTTTTTAACAAATATTATTAGACTAGATTATCACGCGTGCATAAACACATGTTTCGTATAACATTGATATGTTTAAAACTTGTACTATTATGTAAAAATTTGGATTTCGAGTATCATATATAATAAAGATTTTAGAAATAATTAATACATATTAAGAAAAAGTTCTCAAAACACTAGCACAATTATAGATTTTTTTTCTTTTCCTGTATAATGATTGCTATAATTTTTTACATGTAGCCGAATTAGTAAAAATAATAAATAAGAACGTTAATCAGGTTTTTTAGAAATGGTTACAGTAACTGATTAGACAAAAGTCGAGATTTTGGATCAATCAGGAGCAAATGTTACCTAATAATAGATCAATACACTATGATTTTTAGTGCAAAATTTGACTTGATATTTTGGTAGACATTGGTTGATTTTGATTGAATTTTGTTAGAATTGAATTGGATGTAACTTTTGCAGCCAGGGATGCTAGTGCCAGAGGCATTGGGTTTGGGCAACTGGGTGAAGGCACAAGAGTGGGCAGCCCTTCCAGGAGGTCAAGCAACCTACCTTGGCCAACCTGTTCCATGGGGTACTCTCCCTACCATTTTGGTCATTGAGTTCCTAGCCATTGCCTTTGTTGAGCACCAACGCAGCATGGAGAAAGACCCCGAAAAGAAGAAGTACCCCGGTGGTGCTTTTGACCCTCTAGGCTACTCTAAAGACCCTGCCAAGTTTGAGGAATACAAAGTCAAGGAAATCAAGAACGGTACATAACTATGCCGCTTCTTAATTTTATCATAATTATTATAATTCGGGTTTTAAATGTTGATGAAGTTTGGTTCGTCTTGATTCGCAGGTCGGCTAGCATTGTTGGCTTTCGTGGGTTTCTGTGTTCAACAATCAGCATACCCGGGAACCGGACCATTGGAGAACTTGGCAACCCATTTGGCTGACCCATGGCACAACAATATTGGAGATGTTATCATCCCCAAAGGCCTTTTGCCTTGAAGTTTCTCCATTCTTTTTCGTGTGATTCCCACTGTAAAATTCCATTTAACCAGCTCTAATGATGAAACATAAGTTCCATATATATGAGCCCTCTAGTTTTACAATCTTTATTTTCTTCAAGATTTTGTGAAACCTATCAATGAAAAAGCTTTATATATGTGTTACGATGATAAGGACGTATGAATTTGCATATATAACCTATTTGAATACGAATTTGCATAAATGTCTTAAGCTTTATAAACCATACCACTGCCTAAGGTCTAGTTCTTCTGCATCCCTACAGACTACTATTTAAACGAAACTGCTCGTGCAGAGTTTGCACCACAAGTATCAATCGAGTAGATTTGTAGGTGTGTTAAACCAGTAAAACGAATGCTGTTACTATCGATAAAATTGCGATGAACCCCGGATGTTGGTAGCATGGGGATGAAGATTTCTCTGTGAATAGAAAAGATGAACAAGTTAAGCAATTTATTTTTACAAAATATAATGTCCGGTATCACGTAACTCTTCCCATAAACAAATTTACCTGAAACAATATGAACTGTTGGTGGAGTTGCTTTGAGTTTTGGGGTATTCAATTCTTCCATGTTCTGTGAAATTGAAGCTGAATTCCCAAGGTATAACCTTGTGAGTTTCTTTACCACGGATAATTGCTGCACGCTGCAAAATTATATAGATCTAGTCAATTAATTATAAGTTCTTTGTAGATGAATTACAGTGAAAACAAATAAGAAAACTTCACGTTTAACCGTTTACCTTGGACTAAGTAAGTAGTCGGACACATTTTCTCCCGAACGAAGAGCATCTCTCCAAGTAGCATTTGTCAATGTTTGGAGAATGAATGATTTCTTTTCATTTGGAATGGAGTTGCTTGACATGATCACATTTGCCGGAACTTTTCCAAGTCTGAATATATTAGTAATTATCATTATGATTCGCAATTATTAGATACAAACTAATTACGTGTGAAGTTGGGAGACTTACGAACACGATCCAGGATAACCATTGATTTCTCTGCAACCGCCTTTCGGACAAAGATACCTAACATCACACAAGAACAACAAATGAAATTTTCAACTCAAAAGAGAATAAATTTAAATTATAAATCTCAACGCAGCCAAATTAAGCACCTACATAAAGTCTCGAACCGACTTAGTTGACCATGATTGATTATACGGTCCATCGGAAGAGTATAACAAAGCAGTATCTCCTTTAACAAACGCAACATCTCCCAATTCCTCGACAAGGCATCGAAATGCTCCTGAATGGCCATAGTAATTACTGTTTGAATACGAATCACATGTGCCATTCTCATTCCCACAACCACTACAAACACCCCGGTGCTCAAACTCAGAAGGAGCACAGATTTTGGAGAAAAAGTTGGTCGCGATTTGTTGATCATTCATTTCGCCCGAATTGAAGAATTTGGTGATATGGTTAATGGGAAAGTTCCAACCGGCAGCTGTTGAATGACCCGAATGGCAAGATGTGTAGCCCTTGAGATCCATTAACGTGATGTCTTTCTTTTGCTGGCATGTTTTTCGGTTAACGAGAACTACAGAGTTGTAGCTTTGGGCTTGATCACAATAAACTTCATTGGCAATGGCTTTCATGGAGTAAGTAGTGAATGCAGAATAGGCCATTCCTGCTTCTAAGTTTATTATGTCTGATTCTCCTTTCTTTATAGACTCTAGACACTGCTGAGTTGTGTCTTTATCTATACTGTAGTAAAACAAAAATGGAAATTATAAGAGTTCTAGTCCAAAAACTGTCTGTAAAAAGTATAAATAGAACATTTCTTAAATACGTTGTAACAAAACGAGCTAGGCGCTACTAGGATGACCGGGTACCTTCTAGGACTGGTTGGAGGATTATATGGGAACAAGTCGGCCTTTGAGTGCCTAGTGGGATTTAGCTATAAATTGTCCAATCAGTCCAAATCCAATTTTCAAGTTTGAATATCTAAGCAGAGTCTAGGCGGCTTGACCGACTTCATTTAGAACATTAAAACTCCCCTTTCCAATTTCACAGAAAAAAAATCCTTAACATAATTGATTTTTTTTTTTTTATAAATTAGAAAGAACAAGATTCGAACCGTGTTCTCACACTCAGACAAGATTACCTGCATTACGCACAACAACTATATTAAAGATTTGGTGAACAAAAAATCCTTAATATAGTTGGTTTTTTTTATAATTATACAAAATCAAATTAATAAAGGAATTTGGTGAAAGTTTCAGCCTAACAGTTGAGAGTTTTTTCTTTTATAATTAGAAATATTCGAATCACACTAAAAAAAATAGATTTTGCATTCGCAATTACGTAATTTTTTTTAAAAAAATTTGATTATGATGAGGCTGAATTTGAAATTTATCCAACAAACGAGAATTTGTACCGAACTTTACCAGGTCCACGTGTAACCACCAGTTTCCTTGAAGACACTGATCAAGGATTGACACTCTTCATACTCCTCCCTTACAGCACACCACCGGATCACCCGCTTCTCCGCTCCGGCCGCCGTATGCTCCTCCGCAATTTCATCTTTCTCCTCATCCGTCTCCTGTGATGGCGCCGGTGCTGTATATCCGGCAAAGCCTCCATTCTTATCCACAGTCAATGGAGAAAGAGATGGTGATTCCGACAACCCACTGACCGGAGATACAGCAGCTTCACCGGAATCAGGGGCGACAGAATTGAATCCTCTGAATCGTGATCCGGTATCGTCTCCGGAAACCGGCATCGGGGATGGCTGGAAACCTGCAAAGGGATCGATTACAATCAAGAGATTGCATTTGTTAGATTAAAAGATGTTGAGATTTAACTATCAAAGAATAGTTGGTTAAGTAACATGTTACGAGAGTCTCAATGATTAGAGGATGTTCAAGTTTAAGTCATGTTCTTTACGATTGAAATTTATAGAAATAGACCGAACTAATATGAACTAAATTCAAAATTAATGAATCGAATGAAGTGAAATTATTAAAATTACTGAACTGGCTTTAGTTACAATGCATAAAGAACATGGCCGATATTCTTGTGCGGGTATGCTAAATTAAAAGATATTGTTCTTAACTATCATCTCGAGTTTTTAGTTCAATAGAATAAGCAACAAAATTTATAGAGTAATTTAACAAATTAAAGGATGATTTGAAAACTAATTACATTGGATTGAGAAGAAATGGAAGGCAAAAGAGAGAGCTAAGAGGAAGAAGTAGTTGGGGATTTGCATCTGTGTAGGTGAGTGGGATGAAGGGAATAGAGAGCTTCATTTTTTAGTATGAGTTGGTGTAAATTGAGAATGGGGTAACGTTTAAATGAAGGAATACAGCAAAAAGTATTCAAGGGCGCCATGGATGGTGGATCTCATCTGCTATTCGAACTTCGAGGTTATTTGGACTTGGTCATTCAAGCATAGCACTACATTTTATCAAGTCAAAACCCTCTTCTTATATGTATATAAGGTGTAATGTATCTGAATCAATAAACATGAAAAAAACATTTCATTTCACATATTTACTGACCGGGTTTATAGAATCGGGACGATAGTGGCACCGTCAAACTAAGAATGTGATATCGCCATCTCACAGATGTTCTATGCAAGTTCAATTTTATCAGTTTTCGATATTGACGCCTGCTTGTTTTTTCATAGGTTTGCGTATATCATAGTTTTTTACCTTATTTATGTGGACGGTATAATTCTTAATGTCTGTCATGCTAGTGACGTTCAGTCTTTAGGCCGGCAAATGCATAGTGAGTTTGCCCTGCGTGATTTTGGAAAAACTGAAATACTTTATGTGTATTGAGGCTACTTGGACTCCTTAGGGCCTTCTTTTGCACTAGTCGCAACACATTGACGAGGTTCTCCAAAAGGAGAGTGCTCTCAAAGTACTACGGTATTACTTGAGAAAGTATAAAGGTAAATGGTTGATACAAGGATTGTTTAGGGTAAAATAAAATATATGGAGTTTTATTTATAACTAAAACAGAATTCATCTTGACCTTGATGGACCATGCCGTGATCCTACACTCTATCATGGTATTATTGGTTAGCCTTTACACGGCCTGACATCACTTTGCAATCAATCGACTAGCTCAATTTATGCATGCTCCCACTTTGGTTCATTGACGAGGAGTAAAGAGTATTGCAATATCTTAATTCAGCAAACTAAGTCTCGTGGCTTGTTCTTTCATTGTCTCTCTCCATTATTTCTTCATGGTTTCACTGATGGTGACTGGAATGACAATCTTGATGGAAAGGCCACCACTGGTTATGCTATTTATCTCGTTGAAGTTTGATCTCCTTGACGTCTAAAAAACTACAATCTGTTGTGCACTCTTCAACTGATGCTAAATATCGTGCTCTTGCTACTAGTGCTTTTGAAATTGGTAGATTTCAAATTTTCTTGCAAAAACTTAATTATGATTTATCTCTCACATCTTTTATGTGATAATTTAATGGCCACATATCTCTCTTTCAATCTATTTTTTCATCATTGAAACAAATATATCGAGATTATTTTTTGTTTGTTTGTGATCATGTCTCGAAATAGGTTCTTCAGGTTCAATATATTAATTCCTAAACTTGAGCATGTCGTGGATGCTCTCACAAAACATTTAACTAAAGAGAAATTTTGCTTTGAGGTTCAAATTGAACATTTGTGCTCCCCTGCTCAACTCGAGGAGAGTGATAGATTAATAATGTATTATACTTGTGTAATTATGTATCTAGGGTTAGCTCATACATATTTGTGTATATATACTTCTTACATGTTAATTCAAAGCTAAGGTTGGCCATTATTCTACACAAATCATATTATCACAATTAGATGTACGAGGTGGTGAATTTCATAGGAAGTACTACTATTTCCTTTGAGCCATTATGAGTGTAGTTGTGTTATTTGCATGTCTGCAATACCTTCTTTTGTTGATATGTATGTATGTGACATTAACACTAGAAAGTTCATATTTAGTTGCTTTAATTTTTGTATGTTTCATTTCTTTCAGATTTAACCCAGCCATATATCTACATACCTATCAATCCTTCCGCTCCTTTCCCAATTCCCTTTCCCAATGTTCTGAGTTGTATATACAAAGATTACAATGTGGAATCAGATATTTTATAAAACATTTTTCGTTCTTATACAAAAGAATCACAAAAGCACAAAATATGTTTTTGATGTATATAATTATCTGTACAATCTACTAATTGTTTTGCATAACAATATTCAAAGCATAAATTATATTTTTTAGTTTTTTATCTGGTTTCTGAACCACATTGGACCGACTAATCCGAATTTAGAGCGGGTTTAAAGATTATGGTATTTAAACTTCTCCCAATCACCGTTGTGAATGATCGATCCGCAAACCTCCCTATCAAGCGCAAGCTCATGCTACCACTGCGCTAACAAACAATTGATAAAGCATAAATTATATGATTTTACTTTTTCGTATACATCGGTGTAAATAATTTTAATCGAGAAATAGAAAGAGTAAAGTTGCATGCCTCTTAAAATACTATAGAAGCCATGTGCTAGGAAGGCAATTATCAATTGATAAGTTGTCAATTATTTAATGCGTTATAGTAGCACATAAGGTGCTTAATATGTCTCCCTTAAACATAAGATTAATTTAGTCTGATTAGATATATTAAGTATAATTAATGATTTTGCTAGTGGTACGGAAGTACCTACATGCAGTTTTTTTTCATCTTTTTTTGACAGCTGCAGTTTTTTTTTTTATCAACCACTTGTAATTGAGCAAATTGTACATGTGAGATAACAAACTAAATATTACTACTCCTTTATTAGCACGTAGACTTATATGAAAATTGTAAATTCCTATATTCACATATTGATCCCCCAATAAATATAAATTAGAGAAAATTACAAAAATAACATAATTTTAATAATTTTTAATTATAAATTGGCGATTTTAATCATTTTTCCAAACATGCATTTTGTGTTTAACTCGTTGGTCATAAGAATTAAATAATGATATCAATTTTTGTTGCCGTGAAAAATAACCACATGTGCTTAACAACATTTTTGTCAAAAGATCGATTAAATGAAACCGGATGAAAATCGTAAATCCTATTTATAGACATATAGATATCAACTACTATGTTTGTTTGTTTTTGATCCAAGAAGGGTGAGATTTCACCAAATTGAGAGATTAATGGTCAAATATAACTAAATTATAAATGTGAGTGGCCAAATATTTTTAAATAAAAGACCAGTAGTTAAATGTACAAATTTTGAATAGGTGAATGATCAAATAGTATTTTTTTTTTTTTTGCCTTTAATTTATCCCTAAGCTTAATTGACCTTTTGTGTCAATTAATGTAATTGGCAAAGATTTAACTTATGATGGAAATGTTCTCTAAAAATTTGTAGATAGAGATGTTTCAATTGGCTACTTGAAGAAAGAAGTGGTACAATCAAAACATTGTCATATTTTAGAAAATAATAATAATAATAATAATTTCGGTATTAAAGTTTTGGATTCTATGGAGGCAACTCCATGAGAGCAACCGGAGGTTGGGAAGCATTAAGAAATCCCATCTCATGATTTTGTCACACAATTTTAAAATTAGTATATAATTAGTAAAATTCTAAAGCCAATACTGAACTAATTTCAGAAATTAAAATTCATAATGCTGCCAATTAGGAGGCATAATTAGAATAGTGATTGTTAAGACAAGGATGATTAGTTTAATGATATCAGGCTGGCAGCATAAAATAAAATCTACAGATGCAAGATACATAAAATCAACAAAAACATTAAATGATGATTTAAATTGTCTAATATGATTAGTCTGGAATTTTAGAAATTGGAAACATAAAGACACAAAATCAGAGATCCATTGGCCTACATTAGCCGTTATTATCTCCCCTACATACTGTAATACAGCCTGGTTCTACTCACAATATCCAATATCCATCCCTTCCCTCCTTTGCTACCTACAACTTTCCTTTTTAACATCACAATCAAATTGAAGGCCCCAATCTTAAGTGTTGCCAAAATACAGAGGTTAAAATAATAATAATAATAATAGTAATACTGTTTATGATTGTCATTGTTATCATTTTAAATCACCCGAATCCGCACAAGAGGAGCTCGCCTTTCGGTTCGATAAAAGCTAAATTATGTTTAACTCAATTTTAGCGGGGGCGTCAATCTAGTTGGGATACTCGTTGCCTTGCACCTTCTTTTATTCAAAAAATGTTTAGCTCAATTTATAAAGGAGTTCAGTTCAAGCGTGATTTTGTCGTTTGATCCGTAAACAAGTCAAGCTTAGTCATGGTGTAATCCGCTTCAAACGTATGCAAGCAGATTCGTCAAAATCAACGAATTAGTGGCATACAAAGCTAGTAAGAAAATAGCAAAAGATTAATATCAAACTATTAATAGCATAAATGAAAAGGGTTGCCGCTAATAGTTTCTAGAGTATAATAAAAAGATACATAAACAAATGACGAATACTTAAAATATTGATTATTACATAAAACTTAAATTTCATATTTAGCGCTTTGGGCTTCCCGCTAGCCGTCTAGTAAACAAATTAACAAACTGCTCAAATTACTTCTTTTTTCAAACACTAAAAGAAATTTAGTGTACATCAAGTCAATACAGATGACGTGGTACGGTATTGCATTCTAAAATTTCTCGGTATGAAAGCTTACACGTAAAAAAAAAAAAAGTCAACTGAGCTTGTGTTAAGACAGTTGGGCGTGTGATTTTTAAATTACAGTTAGCAGAAATTTCAGTCAGACACATCCCCTTTGACTTCTTATAACTGTCTGAATCTCCACTTCTCCATCAATAAAAATGTCCTCAGAATCTCACAATTACATCTTTAATCTCCACATTCATTTCTTTGTTAATCAAATAATAATCCCTCTTAATCATACTAAACATGCCAATCAAAATCTTCTTCTCTGCTATACTTATTTCCTTATTCACATTGCTCCCAATCACTTGTTTCGGGTACGGATCATCTGGTCCTATTGCAGCTGCATTCGGCGAAAATGGCTTCTTTTGTGCCATTAATGCTGATGGTAAACAAGAGATTATATGTTGGAATAAACTTGATAAACTTTCACAACCAAAAACAAGTTCCTATTTCAGCTCTCTGCCTTCTATGGCATCACTATCGGGCGGGGAAGACGTTCTTTGTGGCGTTACATCGAACCTGTCACAAGCGTTCTGTTTTCGCCTGTCAAATCCAGGTATTAATCTCGTCCCGGGAAATATTAGGGAACACTCATACTCAGAAATTTCCGTTGGAAAATATCATGCTTGTGCTATTAAAGGATATTACTTTTCTAATTTAGAATTTAGTAATGTTGATTGTTGGGAATTTAATCAAACATCTGATTCATTTCGAAACTCCGGAAATGCTAATAGTCTTAAAAATGTAGTTTCTGGAGACGGATTTAGTTGTGGTGTCAGTAAAGATGGTGGTATTGTCTGTTGGGGTCCTAGATCAAGAAATTTGGGGATTTTATCCGATTCGGGTCATTTCGAGATTTTAGCCTCCGGAAAGAACTCTCTTTGTGGGATTAAGAGTTTAAATAGTGAAGTACAATGCTGGGGGGACACTAATGAGATTGGTGCTCCTCCAACGGGAATACGATTCGCGAGTTTAACTGCAGGAGCTCGTCATTTTTGTGGTGTCCAGAAAGATAATCATCAAGTCTTATGTTGGGGTACTGCTGATTTTTCGTCGGTTCCTAAAGGTTCGGGGTTTATGACTCTTGGTTCGTCTGATTACACTACTTGTGGGGTTAGAGAAGTAGACTTAGTTCTTGATTGCTGGGGTGTCCACGGGAAGTCATTGCTTGATTATAGCCCTCCTCTTCAGTTATGTAGTCCAGGGATGTGCTCGTTTGGGTCGTGTCCGAACGGGAAGTTTGCATACAATGCAAGCATACTTAATGAAGCACAATTAACTAGTTTATGTGTTAGAAAAGATTTGAAAATTTGCTTGCCTTGCGCTACAAATTGTTCCCAAGGCTTTTTCCCCTCGAGTATGTGCAATGAGAATGCTGATCGAGTATGTTCTCCGTGTTCCCTTTGCCAGAACAGCTCTTGCTCGGGTTTTTGTGGCCTTCCTCCTTCGTTAACGACTAGGCAGAAGGTCCAGAAACAGATAAAGAAGTTAGCAATTATAGTCGGCCCTTCGGTGGTAGTGGTAGTTACCTTGCTCATTTTGATTGGTTGGTGCATTGTTCCCCGAAAAAGTAAACGCGGAGGAAACAGAAAAAGCCGATGCACCTTTTGTATAGCCAAGCCAGTGGTAGAGGCTGACCCTGACCCAAGTCCAGAGCCTCTTTCAATAACATCATGTATCGGAGAAACCCAAGTTTTTCGGCTGTCCGAACTGAAAGATGCAACACATGGATTCAAGGAATTCAATGAACTCGGAAGAGGAAGCTTCGGCTTCGTTTACAAGGCTGTTCTAACTGATGGTAGGCAAGTAGTAGTTAAGAGAGCTAATGCTGCCACTATAATACACACAAACAGCAGGGAATTCGAAGCAGAACTTGATACTTTATGTAGTATACGACACATAAATATCGTGAACTTATTGGGGTATTCTGCAGAAATGGGGGAAAGGTTGCTCGTTTATGAGTTCATGCCTCATGGCACCCTTTATGACCATCTCCACGGGGAACTCTCTCCGCTTGATTGGAGCATGAGATTGAAGATTTCGTTACAGGCTGCAAGAGGACTTGAGTACCTTCACAACGAAGTTTATCCGCCAATTGTGCATCGAGATGTGAAGACTTCAAACATTCTACTGGATTCTGAATGGAACGGAAGAATTGCGGACTTTGGACTCCTGAGCAGCAATGATAAGGACTTAAATGGAGATATGGAAGGCGATGTTTATGATTTGGGGATTGTTTTGCTCGAAATTTTAAGCGGACGAAAAGCTTATGACAGGGAATGCAGCCCTCCGGAGATAGTTGAGTGGGCATTGCCTCTTATAAGGAAGGGAAGAGCAGCTGCTGTCATTGATCGGAGCGTGGCGTTACCAAGAAATGTAGAGCCATTGCTTAAACTCGGTGATGTGGCGGGGCTTGCATTGAGAGAAAACGCGAGCGAGCGTCCGACCATTTCAACTGTTACTAATTTGCTGGATCAGATTGTAAAAATTGGATTGACATTGTCATAGAAAAAAGAAAGAGGCACCAAGATTGTCCTCTGTTGTAAAGCATTTCTTGCAAGATATATTTTCTTTGTTCTAGTTTACATTTATGTATCCTATACTTTTTTCACCAAGTGAAAAAGATTACAACATTTTGCTATTTTTGTAACAGTTTTGTTATTTTTATTATTTTTGAGGCATGTGTCTTTGTTAGTAAAGTTTTATTGTGCCAGCATTTTGATTATCCGAGTTTGATTTCTATTTCAACTTCTATTAGACCTTCATCAAAACAAAATAAAAAAATTCTACTAGACCAAAAACACATAGCGAATCTTGGGCTGAAAATGTAAAAGCCCAACATGAATTAATGGTCAAAACATGTTGGACATGAATAAATAGAATATGTTAGTTTTATTCTATGCTCATATTTGTTGTTATAAAATAATAATTATTTTGTTTATACTATTGAATTCATTGTATAAAATAATCCGACGCTGAAAAAAACTCAGGAAAACGTGAATAAAATGTGACATGTGAAAAACGCAATGGAACGGGGAAAACACAAAGCAAACCACACATAATACAAAAAAATAAGAACATACCTTTAGTATGAAAAAAAATACATAAAAACACAAAATAGGAAAAGATGCAAATATGTAAAAAATGGGAAAAAAAAAGGAGAATATGAGAAAAATGGAAAAAAAAATTCGCCAGAATACAAGTAAAATCTAAAAAAGAGCATAATATGAGAAAATTGTGTAAAATATGAAAAACACTAAACAGGGAAAAAGAACATAGAGAATTTGAAAAATTGGACAAAATCCAAAAAATATAAAAAATTGAAAAATGTGTAATACGAGAAGACCAAGAAAAATCAAAAACAAAAAAAAAATGCGAAAAATGGAAAAATGCAATTTTTTTGTTTCTTTATATTATGTGTTTTTCTCATATTTCACAAATTTTGTTTGCATTTTGTTCTTGACATAGTTTTTTTTCCACATTTTCACATCTTTTCTTGATTCTGCTGCAGCTATTCTGTTTTTCGTATTTTTCTCGAATTACACATAATTTGCATTTTCTAGTTTTTTACGCGTAGTTTTGTTTTCTGCAAAAAAAATTATGCAACTTTTTTCGGATTTATTTTCTAATCTTTTCCCATATTATGTGTTTTCACATTAATAAGGAAATTTCGACTTTTCATACTTGTTATCGAACAATGAAATATGCATTATTAGAATACAATAGATGAAAGGCGTATTTTGTAATATTTTAACAAAATATGTTCTTAAGTTCAATTAAATAATAAAGATTCCGTTACTTATGGAGTAACATTTTGTATAAAACCAACCATAGTAATAGGAATACATTTGGAACGACTATTCTATTACTAACTTATTTGAATGAAAACAAGTGTATACATATTCTTTATGTATTGTATATCTGTAGGTACTCTGTAAAGTTACATAACTAAATTAAATTTTATATATGTTATGGTTTTGCAGTGTACCCAATAAATAATACACATTTTTCTATATTAATTATTTTTATCCAACACTCTATTGTATTACTTAAAGAAGTTGAAAAAGCTCGTCAAGGCAAACATCAACAATCTATTTAAGGCAATTGATGTAAATTTTTACCATTCTATGGTTAGAAGATGGGGCAAATGAGATCATGCATGTGTCTGCCATACATATGTACATATTATATATATGTATAAACATTTGTGTGCATGAGTGTATAAGATCATATAATTGTGTACATATAAGATAAAACCATATGATTGTGAAGGAAGAAACAAGTGAAAAAAAAAATAAAAAAAAATTGAAGATGAATGATAACTTATACATATGAATATGTTGGATGTACTTTAAATTAGCTAAATATGTCTGCCACACCTTAAATTGTACATTTTTTGGGTTCACCTCCTTGAACTTAAGGGATAATCTATTAACTACATGAATTTGTTTCTTTTTAACACGTTACTCACTTAAGCTGTCAAATTAATGTACCACATTTTGTCCCTTTTATATCGACACGACATGATACATCATAATTTTAATTACCACATATACTATGGTAATACGACTCGTCAACATAAAAGGCACGATATCTGCTACATTTAGTGAAATGAGGAGGTTATGGAAACGAGTTACAAATTGCGGTGACTATAGGTTGTTTTCTAACTAAGGCGACTAAGGAAATAAACAGACAAGTTGAAGGGGCTGATGAGGTTTTAATCCTTTAAAATTTATAAGCATACATGAATGGTGATCACATGAAATTTAGATAGAATAGGATAGAATCTACTTTCTGCAACACTTCAAGGTACAACCTTTAACAGCGAACACATTCAGGAAAATAGTGGGTCCTACTTCACTTATTAAAACCCTAAAATTGTACCCTTTTTTGATTTTTTTGATCCTCTCTCTTTCATCTTCTTCTTTTTTTCACTATTTCTCCATCCTCCTTCTCTGATCAATCAGGGAGAATGTTTTCTCTAGATTATTAATTAAATTATTAATTGTTTTTATCTTCTTACTTATACTGCTTTTCGTTTAGGTTTTTTACTAACCTTGACAATTAATTTAATCGAATTTTGATATTATACTTAACTTATTTGTGCAGAGACCTTTGAGAGTTGATATACACATTATATAAATGTGTGGTTGAGAAGTTTGAGTTCAAATATCGCTCCTTCCAAATTTATGACAACTTCAGCACTAATAAATATGTTGGAAATGATATTAACTAAATATTTTACAACAAATGTGTGGATGAGGATTTTGAAATTCAAAATGTCAGCTCACTAAAATGAACACAGTTAACAGCTTCAACAGTGATGAATAAGTTGGAATGATATTATTTTCTTTTCCTTAATACATCAAGGTCCTTATCTATTTGGCTCAAAAAACGACCGAGCAACTTAATCTTGTATTAACATATATAGCTTCTTGAACTTATTTAAAGTAACATTTGCTTGCTTGAAGTCATACCTGACCAAATTGCCTCTTTATCGTGTAGTACTAGGAGGTTAGATTATTCTTTTCACATTAAACAAGTTCACAAGACTTACTTACAAAATGTCTCTAAAGTTTAAGACGATTATTAGTTTTCGGGAACAAGTTTTGTGGGACCCACTATGTATTCGTCCTAATTTGTATGTCTTTTTCTTTTTGATATAAATCACAAATATGTTAGTTTGATAGACTTTAATATATATACCATAACCGATTCTTAACTTCAGCTCGAACTTTTAGTTCAAAGTAACAATTTGTCTCTTTGGTATCTAAATCTAAGTGAGTCATAGGGCTTAGGTTTTGTTACACATAATGTGATTATTAATTAAGATGAAAACTAGGAAAGAAATAGGAAAACTGAAGAAAAGGTAGGTAGGTGTGGAAAAATCAAAATCAGAAATGAAATTCAGGAGATATGAAAGAAAGAAAGAAGGAAAGAAAGAAAGAAGTGGTCCCATGAAAACAAAAAATTAACCTGAGCAATGGTGTCCTTTTGACCTGGTTTGAAATGTAGAACATATTCCCTTCTATCCAATCAAATTGCAAAGTGAGGTTTGGGGTTGGAGGGGGTCCATCCTCCTCTTCTTTCTTTCTTTCAAACTATGAGATTCCCCTACTACCCCTATGCTATCTATAATCATCTTCTGAACTCTCTGCAACTCACTTTTACTTTCCCCAGACCCCCTTTCCCTTTATTTCTTTCTTCATTCCCAGGCGTGTGCTTTGTGTTTCTCTGTCTCATTTCCACACCGTATTAAAAGTCGCTAGGCACTAATCGGTCGGCTATAGACTTTCGAAGATTAATCAGAGATTAGTTGAGAAACTAGTTGGAGACGGGCCCTAGGCGGTCTTCTTTGCAATCAAGAAAATAACAGCAAGATTAACACACTGATTACACACATTCACACATGCCAAGAATTTAACATCATTGTTTTTGGAGATACTACAACCTCAGCAAATATAAAATATCAATTACATCTGCCATCCAGATAGCTACATTATACTAGTAGAGTACCTAGATGGGGCTGAAAATATAGGCATAATAATAACAAGTGTTATTATTGATGATATAATGGGGTCAAAATAACTTGAGGTTGGGCTCATCTTAGAAGATTTGGAGGATCGTCTCTACAACTAGCCAGTATTATTAACCAACAGCGACACTTAACATCATACTTATTTCTAGACTCAAGTACAATCAATGTTTACACAACTTCATATCTCCCAACTACAGACTCTTCTATAGAAGCTCACTATCCCTTGTTTTTTACTATGCTAAACTGAATTATCGACTAAATATCTAATGAATTTTGCTAAATTTACTGAACTAAACTGAATACTACCGAAGTTTACTAAAAATAAGCAAAAAAAAAAAAAAAAACAGAGGCAACATCAACTACGTACTCGTCAAAATATAATAAATTAACACGAGTTAAATTACTATATATGTCATTTGTTATATTTTGGATATTTCGGCCTATTGTTAACCAATCTCAACTTAAATGAAAGAATATTGGTCTACATAATTACTTCATAATACGTAATTTAATATTAACACAATCCCTAATTACTTCGGTCTCCAAATATCGGGAGTGCAAGGAAAGAGTAAATGAATTAGTTTAATCTATCACTGGAGAGATTATGGATTTAAACTACAATCGTGTAGGAAAATCTGTTCTTTTTTATGTTATTATTTGTAACCGCAAATGTACAGTTTTATTTTCATTTAAAAAAACAGAATATGTGTTAGTTCGGAGGAGCCGACTTAGTTGGGATGTCGCACTTTAACCTCATTAGTCTCCATTTTTATTCAAAATATTAATATAAAATTAATATTGAATTTTAACTGCTAGTTTAATTTAAATATTGCATTATGATATGACCTAAATGGCTCTAATATTATTTTAAGAATATTAGTCCAAGTCACCCAATGTGTACTTTTTAATAGAATGGTCAATTTAAGATATCTAAGACAAACATGATAATAGTGTCTTTTACTTTATGTATTATTACTTGCTATATATTAATCTTCAAATGCACTATCTTTTCTGCTTTTGAAAAATTTTAATTAAAGAAAGGAAAAAAGAGAAAGGGCCTAGAACAAGCGGTGGTTGTCATTTGTGTTTTTCTTTGATAAATACTACCATAGGGCCCTTTACTTTTAAGTAATCATATCATATATGCCCATATCTAAAGGCCAAATAAACATTGACAATATGCTTATCTCAACATGTTTCCTTGATTCAATATACTTGTTTTAATCCATAATGGCAATGTTCAGTCAGAAAATAATTTAAACGTGAGACCATCAGTTTTTAGAACAATTCTTTCTAAATTAAGTTTCTTCATTAATTATTAGTTTATATGATGTTTAGGCAAAACAAACAACAAATTAAGGTTATTAAAATGTACCTAATAAGAGTTACTTGCAGTAATGCAACCTCAGGATTCGTTAACTTAATCAACTTTTTTTGTTCCTAATTTCAGACAAGGCTATATGATTTTATAGATATTAAGTTGGACCGATTATCTAAGTAGAACCTTCTGAATTTAATCAAATTATTTACCAAATTTGATAAAAAATAATCAAGAATTTGAGCTAAATTCAATATTTTTTTCTCTAACTTTTTGTTTAAGACGGTATTTATGTACATTTGAATATGATACATTTTTGTTATATGCTTATATATGTCAATAATTGAATACATAATATGGAGATATCAAAATTCATGTTCAATGATGAGTAAGCACATCTAACAAAGAAAAATTCTTCTTTTGTTGGATATTTGTCATAAGAAAGGGGGGATGTTTAGGAAGAAGAGAAAAAGAAAAGGAGAAAAATTAGCTATATCAAGAAATAGTGCCATACTCAAGTGCTTTTCAAGGAAAATCAATCAGAAAATGGAAAAAACATAAAAATAATTTTTTTGAAAAAGAGAAGCCCATGACAGAACTAGCTAGATATGTACATAGATTGAATTACTCGAAATGAAGGAAAATAAACAATGTATACATAATTAAACTTGTTTTCTATATAGTAGCTCAAAGCTAAATTTATGTACATACAGTACACATTTACAAATAATATTCAGATTGTTTTTATTTCTATAAAGAAAGGAAATGAATTTGATCTAATGGCTAGGAATAACCGACTAAAATAAGACAAAATAACAATATGATCTTTAAATCTAAGATCCCACCCTAGAAAGAAACATGTAGGTATATAGCAAGAATGACCATTCTTGTAAATTGTGAATTAGGTTTTCTATTCTTTTTTCTCTTTTTCCCCTCCATCTATAGCTCTAAGACTCTAGGGTGTAGGGTACTCATCTATAGGTACCATTACCAAAGGTCATAGGATATGTCCATTAGACAAGCTTGTTAATTAGGACATGTTTGGATACAAGAATTCTTAGATTTTTTATTTACTAATATATAATAATAATAATAATAATATTAATAATTAAATCCCTTGTTATGAGTGAAAACATATAGATGAGACCAATGGATATAGAAATTCCTTCCTAAAAAGCAAACACTAAATATAAAATTATTCTGTCTGAGGAGGATTTCAAGATAAGCATCACATCATGAAAAAAACCCTAAAAACCATGAGAATAATTATATTCTAAAGAAGAAAAGGAAGAAGAAGATAATTAAGTTATAATAACTATCTGTCAAAAAAAAAAAGTTATAATAACTAAATAAAATTAAAGAATTAGTACCTGTAATATTTGGAGATCAGGTGACTGAAATTACAATGCTGCCCTTTTGAACCATGTAGCCTTCAAATGATCTATTCAAAAGTTAATATCATTAAGAAGAAGAAGAAATGAAGATTAATATGTATGCAAATGACAATATACATGGGAATATGCATGGCTCCTCATACGCCATCCACGGAGGCCATCGATGATCCGGTGGGCTCTGCAAATGGCATACAGGGAGCCAGGCATATATTAGTATATATGTATGTATGCATATATGTATCTCTTGCCAATAAACGGATGTCATATGCTCGTGTATGTCCATGTCTGAATGCATAAGATGGACATAAGCATCTCAATTAACAAAGATAAATTCTTGTTTTGTTGGGTTTAGATAGATAGATAGATGAAAGATATTTTAGAAAAAGAAGAAAAGAAGAGGAGGAAAATTAGGGTAAGAAGGATTGAAGGGAATAAGAGAGGAAGAAAGAGTGGTATTTATGGAGGAAAAAGAGAGATGTAATGTAAGAAAATGGTGAAAATATACTTGATGGGTCATAATCAAAATTAAGTTTTTTGTTTTAAGACCCTATAGTTTAGGCAGAAAAGAAGCAAACCCAATGGTGAAAAATGAATGAAGAAGGTGGAATTAAGAATTGTTTTATGTGGTAAAAATTAGAGAGGAAAGAAGGGAAGAGAAGATATGTGGGGTTGTAAGTTACACCATCTCATGCTTACAACTAAATATAGACAGAATGATATGAGAGAGAGAGAGAAGTGAGAATTGGAGAAGAAGAAGAAGAAGAAGAAGAAGAAGAAGAAGAAGAAAATAAATTAAATAAAAACAAATAATCAGAAATATAAAGAAAATAAAATAGTAATAATATTAATATGGGGTGTGGTTGGTCTGAGAACCACGCAATTTCCTAAGCAAAAGAAAGAAGAGAAGGGAGGGTTTGAAATCTCCTTTTCTTTTCTGGGTCGTAAAGCAAAGGTTGCTTTTCTTTCTCTGAACCTCATTTTTGTCTTTGTCTCCTTGGCTACACTCTTGATTCTTTCTTTCTATTTTCTCTTTTTATTTCTTTTTCTTTTCATTTCCCATTCCTTTTCACTATATTAAAACATCTTATATATTCATGCTTTTTGTTCTAAACAAAAGGCACTCTAGCTACTCAGTATTGATTGAGTATCTAATTTCAACCGACTTGATCGTTTAGGTATTCAAAATTCTACTTATTTCCAAATAGTTTCCGATCAATCTTCGATTAGCGTTTAACGTCTTTTTCTACATTATGACATTGCTTAATAGATCATCAGAAAAAGTAGATTGACTCTTAAAATTTATATAGCGCAAAAAATCCGTAAAAATAATAATAAATTGAATGTATATTATTTTTAGTAGATTTTAAGAAGGTAAGATCACTCGAAACAAATTCAAACCATCAATATTTAGTTCATTTTAAACAAATTCAGGTTATTTTAAATGTGTTTATATATAGAGCTATAGAGTTATTTTATAGTTACCTTATCTTTCAGGAAGTAACAATTACTTTAATATAATTACATAGAGATACCTATTTTTATTTTGTACAAGTTAGAAGGAAATAGTGATGCATTAATGTATACACATACATTAATGTAAATATTGTTTATTATTCATCTATTCTTTTCCTTTATCTCCATAACTTCTTTTCATCTGTTTCTTCTTTTGATCCACTATTGTTATTATTATATTACATGTTCTTATATAGTTTATTAACATTACAACTTTGCCAAGCACCAACTGATATTCTCATCTATTTTCTCCTCAATCCTTTTCTGGTCAGATCTTAATTACTAAACAATTTATTTTTTCTTTTTCCATCCAGTGTCCGGATCCATAAAATTAAAATCATTATCTACACTAAGCGGAAATTGAGAAGCGATGAGTTTATGCAATTAAACCAATTCGCAAACATGTTGAAGTTGTTATCATAAAATTGATCTTATTTTTCAATTGACAAATGATCTGTTGACAGCCGTTGACAAGATTGACAGCGTGAGCTCTGACATAGAAAACCATAGATTTAACGGTGGCTTGTTTATTGGTGGGACAAGTGAAGCAATATATTGTTTTCAAAATATATATTAATTACTAACGCCGAAGTGCTTGTGGATAGCGAGAAAATCAAGCAACCTATGGATAATATTAATGACAAAGAATAATATAAAAAAAATGTTGTTAATTTTAACTAAAAACCCGAGTAGCCTAACAACATCTCTTATATTATTCTGTCAATTAACAATAATGGATTGGGTAGGAAGACAGTTTTTTGTTTCAGCCATCGTGCTAAACCCTATTCCATGGATTTCATCGTTCCTTATGTTGACACCACCGTCGCCAAGCCAAATGTTGCTACTCCACAACTTAGCTACTACTTGTAGTTATGATCCCGACGGTAAACCTTTTCCATAAATTACAAAGCTTCCGATCAAATATGGTGCAACTTTCCCCGCAACCTAATTACCACTTACCCTATCATGTGCCCCCCATCTTGAGGATTTTAATTTGAAAATACTAAACCGCTTCAAAACATTTCTTAGAGTCGCAAAGGGATATGATGGATTTAGAGCGGACAAAACAATTAACTTCCTTTGACTTTATTTGACCAAATACAATAAAAAAAATTCATAATTTAGGCTTTGTTTTTTTTACTTAGATTAAGTAAAGTTCAGGTTTATTCAGTTCAGTAAACTCAGAAAAATTTATTAGTTCACTCAATTTCAGTAAAATTTAATTCAAATCAGTTTAGTTTTTTTTTTATCGAAAATAACAGAGCCTTACTTGAATGGAGATCAATAAGTTTAACATTTTTGGCCAACTATATATATAATTTACATTCATTTGATTAGTGAGAAAATTAATAAATTAAATATAGTTCTCAAACCAAGATATTGGAGTGAAATGTGAAACCCTATCTCTAGCTATATAAGTATGTCATAAATTTGTCTCCTCTTGTGGTTGCATATGGTAATTCAGTAATATGTTAGTGCTTAAATACCCAATATAATATGGATGAAACTGAAATTAATAATTTGAATTTCAAAGAAAAAATCGAGTATATGTGATTATTCTATGAACAGTCAGTATCCATCTTTATAAGAATCTTTTTGCTGTCAATATATATATGTAAGGCCACCAATTGAATTTTGGGGTTGACATTAACAACAAGCTTGTCAGCTTAGTCTTGTATGACTCTACATACAACTTTTTATTTTTGAATATTTACTAATAATTGTTGTTATAATTACTTTAATTTACTTGTTTTAATAATAATTTTAATGTTTTATTAGCTCGGAGGAGGTTACAAACCCGGGATAGAAAAAAGAACAAAAACAAAACAAGTGGAACTACAACATATGAATTCGGTACGAGGTACTCGAACTACATGCATCAACTATCGAAAGATTCATAAAATCTATTGGAGGCACAATACAAGCTTGATGATTCAAAGAACAATAACTTAATTTATTGCATAAATAAATGGTTAAAACTTGATGATCCGACAATATTGTATGTTTATGTAGCAGATGAATTATCTTCTGACAAAATGCTTAGCTTTATAGCATATAACTTTAACATTCCATGTGAAAATGTAATTATTTTGCCACTACTTAGTGCGTTAGTATGCCCCCTATACTATTCTCATTTCAAAACTTTCTTTTAATCTAATCAAGAAAAAGAAAAGTTTTTTTCCTTTAATTTGTTGGATTAACAGGATTGAGTTTTAAACTTGGGTTTTTTTTTTGAAAGATTTTTAAACTTTGCTTGGTTTAGTTTAGCTATATATTTTAATTATTGTTTGACATTATTGCTAGTTGTTAATCTTTTTCTTTTTCTTACATTAAGGCTTTGTTATTTTTTGCTGAATTAAATTTGTTGAATTTTGTTGAACAAAGAAGGAATTTTGCTATATTGAACTAAATAAAACTAAATTGAACTCAATTTTTGCTGAAATTAAGTCATATATAATAGATAATAAACTTCCAAAATGTATCACCACCATATTACACGAGATAAATTAAGATATATATAAAAAAATTTCTTCCTACCCCCTCAAGATTTGAACCTAAATTTTGAATTGTTAAACTATAAATATTAATTGTAAACAACATACGTCCTATCGGCCAGATAGAGAGCCTCTAGAGTTGAAATCCTCTAGAGTTTGTAGGGTTGTAATTTCAACCATTAATACAACAATTAAATGTGATTTGATTTGATTGATAAATTTTAGGGTAAATTCTAAAACAAAACTTTTGTGGTTACAACAAATGTCAAAAAAGTGTATGTGGTTTGTTTTGTGACAAAACAGTGACTATGATTTTTATATCTTACCAAAAGAATGACTTTTTACTTAACATCATAGAAATGACTACTAGAGATCTCAAATATAAAAAATTTCAAGAATTGATGATGTTCTAAGCAATTTTAATTTTTCGGATTTTTAATTTAAGCTCGTTTAGCCGGTGTTTAGTGTAGAGAGAATACCGAAATTCATTATTCTGAAAAATAAAAAAAATATGATTATGTAGTAAATGTTGTAATAAACAACTCCAATTCTTTCAATTTTCTATTTTAAGGTCGTTAATGGTCATTTTTACGGTATTTAAATAAAAGAATCGTTCTTTTGGCAAGATAGAAAAACCACATTCACTTTTTTGTCACAAAGCAAATCATAATCACTTTTTTGAGGATTTTCGTAATCACAGAAGATTTTCCTGAAATTCACCCTAAATTTTAATATATAATTAGTTATTTATTTGTCAATCAAAATCTCATAATTTAGCAATTAATGGTTTATATGCATTAAACTCCACCAACTCTAGAGGATCTCTACCCGTCCTATTAACCTTTAAAGCCGTGTTTTTTTATGACTGAACTGAATTGAACTGTACTGAAATAAATTACTGATAAGGCATAAAAGCTTAAGACATAACGAATATATCGCTCGGCCGCATGGACTACTCATAAGTTCGAGCCATATGCACATCTCGCGCCAAGAAACTTTCAAGCTATTTCTTTAATCAGCTCACTCGGTATAAGTCAATCACAAATAAATACATGTCTAGAAAAGGAATTTGTTATGCAATAACTATTCTACTATTTCGTCTTCTTAAATACATCTAGCTCCTTTTTTTACAATTTACTTATGGTCGAGTAGGATCTCCTGCCCCCATCTTTAGTTCAGTTTGCCACTCTAATTTGCAGGATCATGCGTAGTTCACTAATAATTGCCTTTATTATATGTTACTATCTTAAAATTAGCATCCGATTACAATCAATTATTTTTATTTGAAGTAATTAAAAACAAAAAGGTGAACCAAACTTGTAACTAATGTTAAAGTTACAAAATTAATGATATTAAGTTGATACTTTGAACCATATTATATTATTTGTACACAATCAAAATGATTGAAACTCTTCATAATCCCATCTTCAGTAGCTTTCAATGTTTCCTGAACTTTCTAATTCGTTTTGTTTGTCCGAGTGTTACATCTTAATTATGGATTTGAAATTATGCCGTAAAAGATGGATATTGCACTTTTGTAGACCAATTATCAAATTCCACCATAATTAGCGTTGGTGTAGACTAATAATTATTATTACAGAATAGATCTTATTTAGTCAAATTAAGACCACCATTTACACACAATAACAACCATGTCTTTTCTCAACCATGTTTTTTAAAACTTTTACGCTTATTGCTTGACTTTTCAAAAAGAAATTTCTTCCTTTTAATAAAACTTTTCAAATGTTTTAAGTGTTAGTATTTTCGTTCATGTATTGGATTATATATGTAGGATTTGTTATTTATGGTTTAAATTCAACAAATAAAAAATCAATTCAGTTGAATTTAGCAGTTTAATAAATTTAATTCAATTTAGTTTGTTATTTAACTAATTGAACCATAAGCTCGTGTTAATAGTTAAGGCCAAATATAATTAATTACTGACACATTTTCTCAAGCGAATGTCCCTTGGACTTGAAGCGTGTACAACACAGGCTAACCCACCATATGCTTTTAATTCAGCAAATATTGAGGTTACTAGGAATCGAACTCAAGACATATTGATAGGGATGAAATATCCCTATCTTTTCGGGTTATTTACGATGTAATTAAATGTTATTTTATTACTTTTAGTATAGTTTTAAGTCTTTTTATTATACTTTGTGAACAAATTAATTCTCAATCACTTAGTTTGAATTTATCTCCGTAAAAGCACTATTTTCACCGGAAATCGTCAAAGTAACTCATGTTTATTTTGTTTATAGGTTTTACTTCAAAGATAAAAATTATCCATGGTGAAATACAACTTCCAGACATGATTAGAGGTGTTTTTGTGCTAATAAAGAGCTAAGAGACAAGGAGTTTTGCAAATAATTCAAGGAAAAGTCAATCTGCCCAGAAATTGCTCTTGACACGGGTCGTGTCAAAGTTCCACACGGTCCGTGTCAGGACAAAAATGGTCCACACGGTTTGATTTCAGGGGCGTGTAAACTGGTGTTCACACTTATATTGAAGGACACGACCCCGTGTCAAATGAGACACGATCCGTGTCACAAAGGAGACATTTAATTTGCGCGGCGTTTTAATTAGCAAAAATCCAACTTGTCGAGTAATTAATGCGACACGACCTCGTGTCAAGGGACACGCCCAAGGACACGCCTGAGCTGATTAAAGTCATTTTAATGCATTTTTGCCTTGACACGGCGTGTCAAGTGTCCCACACGACCCGTGTCAAGGTTTATTCTGCACTTCGATGAGATTTTCAAGCATGTGTTTTGAGGATTCACACTTGTTCACAAAGCCAACTTTTCTGTATAAATATGGGGGTTCTCTAGCCAGAAAGAGGAATCCCTCTCCACTTGTGTTTAATCCCTCTTTACTTGTATTAAGTTTTCATTTAGTTGTAATTCTCTCCATTTAGTTGTTTAAAGAGGTGATCCGAGTACAATCCGTATTCCATTTCCCCTCTTTGTAAACTTGTAATCCATTCTCGTTCCATCAATACAAAGTCACTAAATATTTCCTCCATCTTTCATCCATTCTATTCAAATCTACAAGTTGGCAAAGAGTTCCTCTCCGAGATCATAAGCGACGATTGTGTGTCCGGTGTAGCACGGTAAAAGGGAGTAGCTAATCCTTTATCTTGTTAAACTAGTTGTGACCCATCTATGTGCTAGATTCGTTAGTATCATCTTGTTTCTTTTCATAGTTTATACAACAAGTTTGTATAAATTAGAATATTTGATTTATCATCATCATATGCTTCTCTTATGTCTATTTACAAATACTTGATATGAACTTAACATTTCTATAGGATTTATATAGGTGTTGCCCCCATCGGAAGTGACAAGCCGGAAACCGTAGATATTGACGACATCACGGAATTTAAAGGGCCCTAGTTTCTAAATCCATTGGAGACACTTAACCTTGAAATCATAGGATTAAATAAGTGTGTGATTATAAGTTCATACGTGTTAATAAACATCCTAAGAAGTTAGCTATGATATTTTGATTAAATCTTAAATCTATTTTATCTCTATTGTTATATAAACTTATCATCACCATTTCATTCTAAGGAATATGGAAAATACTTGTGTGTTATAGTTTAGGAGTACTTAATTAATTCAACCAAAACCATAAAGAAATATTCGCCTAGATAACAACCCGAAACCAAGTAGTTTAGTACTTATTGGTATAAATCCCGTGGATTCGATACCCGGACTTAAACCCCGGATTTTATTACTTGATAACGATAGGGTACACTTGTCCTCTAATTGTTGCCTTTTTGTAGCACTAGCTCGAGGCTCATCACATATCAATCACAAATGCTCTGATATTAGTTACTTAACCAATTGAACCAAAAGTTCGAGCTGATAGTTAAGGTTAACAACATCTTTTATATTAATCTTTGACATAGTTCAACCGTAAAGAACAATGCCTTAATATGAGATTAACGCAAAAGATGATATGTTGGCCTTAATTATCAGTTTAAGTTTTTAATTCAATCGATTATTTGATATGGTATCAAAGCTTATGAGACCAAACTGTTTCGAGTTCGAGTCTTGGCAACCTAATTGGTGAAATACAACCACATCCTGAACGCTTCAAATTTATATTACTCCGAGTTCGAATCCTAACAACCTCATTGGTGCAATACAACCACATATGCACTCGTGCCTTGAAACTTTCAGGCTATTTAGTACACTATAATAAGTTCCCAATTGAATATTTTACCGACAAATGGTATAATAAGTAAAAATTCTTGGTACGTGCTAACATTCAAACATAAATTGTACATTTTATTTAAATTATAATATGTGTTCCAAGTTAGAACTCTTACTAGTATTGGTATATAGTAAAAGGCAATATATGTGTTAGGATGTTTAGGAGTATCAACTTAGTTCGGATGTTCGTTCTTATTTCTTGCTCTTAAAAAAAGGCGTTAGCTGCTACTTGAGACTGGCCAAGCACATTCAGGGGCTAATCAGAGAACGCTCGAGAGATTAGCCGTCCATGAATCAAATTCTAAACGTCTAAACAGTCAAATTGATTTTATCAGAGATTTAAGCAGGAATTAATGCAGTTAAGGCATCCTTCATTTACTACACTGACTGAAAAAGTAAACTAGCAAGTGAAAAACATTATGTAATAATTAATAGTGCCGACCAACGACTGAAAATGAAATAGGAAGTTGATATGAACCTAACAAAAGTTTTGATATTTGATGATCATACCCCTATAACTCCATATGTAGGTCTATATTTAGTATTCATGACGAAAGTTTCATGAGTCAATTTTAAAGGCCAAGAAACAAAGAAAAAACTATATTACATTATTGCTTTTTTGACTTCATTTTTGTGATTGACACCAATTTTATACACAATTTCCTTATGTAGAACCCTATTTAGTTGGCAATATTAGCTTATTGGATTTATATATGAAGTTTCCCACATTATTACATGTTACATCAACTTGTGACTATCACTTCAATTTTATGTTTTGTCCCCAACAATCTCATTAATTATATACACATATGATTTTATATTTTTATAGGGATTTTATCGTCTTACACCACTACCTCTACATAGTGATCCATATAAATAAATGATAACTAACCATTACAACGTCAATTGAACTTGTTATTTACATAAGTTGCATGTTTCCTGCAAAATAGAAAACGTAAAGTAAATAAGAATAGTTGATCAATGATTCTCACTGTAAGTGGAAAAGGCCGTCAGAGCGACAGAGATTTTGTAAATAGAGTCGCCACTTGGTCGACTGGAAAAATGTGCGAACCGGCTTATGAATTTGCCCTTGAAAAGTAGAGATTCATATAAGTTCATGGATACAATTTATTGGTTCTCACATTCTAGCTCCTAGAAGATCTTTAATGTAACTTATCTCATTGTTATATTGTATTTATTTAAGTGAACACACAAAAAAGAAGTAAATAATGAAGTAATTCTATAGTAAACCGTAGGATGAGTACAATAAAAACTCTCAGAAGCTTACCCTCATAACGTGTCAGTGAGATCTTGCAAGCTAATACTCGTCAAGAACAGAGTCGGTCAGAAGGAACTTTGGGGTCGAGGAAGCATTGGGACCTCCTTTGACGAACAAGACTTTGATTTTGTGAGATTCCGAAGGACCCTTGACTGGGATGACTTTGATGCACTTATCTTGGGGGAGGATAAAAATGCAGGGATGACTTGGGCGATATCGGGGACGTCGGGGGATTTTTGTGAGTCGGATGTTCAGGTCGATAGTGATGTTATGAGGACTTTAGTGGGGATATATTTAATATTTAAGCTTAGTGTTTTGGGAACTCAAAGCTCGGGTTTCCTTCGGGACTTTTTTCGGGACACTTCTGGACATGGAAAACCGAGGATTTCGAGCTATGAACCTTTAGGAGGAAGGAAGAAATGATGATGTTGCCTCAAATTTGGAGTTTCCGACCCGCTACCCCAAAGGATTACGTAGAGGCATACCAGGGGCATGATAGAGGCCCGATATCCCAAATGAAGGTCAGTCCAAGGTCTATGGACCACCTAAAAACAAAAGATGCCCTTAAGACCTCAAATCACGAGCCCTCGGTATAAGATAGACATGACAAAGTGCTTAGGGCACCCCTTTCAAGCTATGGGCATCCTGAAACCCCAACGTCACATGCAAATGAAATACAGAACAAAGCTCGACACAAGCTCGGCAAATATGCGATACCCGAAATCTAAGGCATTACCCGGTCTACGGATCCCAAGAATTAAGGCGTTACTTGGTCCCCTGGATCACAGGACTCAAACATTGTTCAGTCCCCCATACTCTTTAAAGGCGATACTAAGGCGTTACACGATCTCTGGATCACCAAAACTTAGACGTTACTTAGTCCCCGACATAATCCTAGCAGGACAAAGTTCTAGAGAATCGCCCGAAAGCATCCCTTCGGCCTGCGACGTACTCTACCCTGTAACCCAGGCTTAGCACACTAGTAAGTACCCTGAAGCTGCGTATTTTCAATTCCAAAAGGTTTCAAAGACACGCGAGTCCACATATAGTCTTGACTCGTTTCGCTTCTTTAAAACCATCCGAGGATCTTAAGAGATGATGTGACAATCCTAGATGCTTCAAACAAAGTGAGGGGAAAATTGTATGCACCGATTTTCGTACCTATGATGAAAGCTATTTAGGCTCTTTGAGCTGCCAACTGAAGCAAGCGCCAATACTCGTTAAAAAACAGAATGACTTCCCGAAGTCACAACCCACACGATCTCCCCACATCCCAAGATCACAAGATTGACACCCTCAGTCTTGTGGCAAAATGCACTCTTCACCACAACCATATGATCTCCATCCACAAGTCAGGACCGTACGGTCTCCACCCGTGTCGGTGGAATAAGCCTGTACGGGCCTTGGGAAAATCCCGAATCAGATCTAGATCTAGATTCGATACAGGGATTGTTGGAGACCGTGCAATCTCCAAGTAAAGACCGTACAATCTTTACCCCAAGACCGTACCATCTCTAGTTAGCCTATAAATAGGGGCCAAATTCTTCATTCAATTCACCAACAAATCCTCTCTTACCTCTCTCTCTCTCTCTCTCGGTTCTAAGCATTCCAAGTCCCGAAGTCGTCAAGATAAGTTGTCCCTAAGAAAAGTTCCGAAAGCAAATGAATCGCTAATTAGTCTTGCGTTCCCAAACACGTATCTCCTTTACAACCACTATCAACGAATTATTTCATGCTCATCCACAGAGGCGGGGTAACGTTCTATTGCAGTAGCCACGTCTGAATTAAGTTGGGTTGGTATGCTTCTTCAAGAGATCGGGTGTCCATCAAATGTCCCTCTAATTTTGTGGCGATAACTTGAGTGCAGTTTGTTTAAGTATCATATTTATTCTTTATTGCTTATGAAATAATTGCTTATCTTTAATAGACCTTTATTCAGAGCTTCCAAAAGAAATATATATACGATATGTACGTCTCAACAGACAGGAGCGAGTATTGTATTCAGTAGCAACCTTACTTCTGAACTACTCGGTATGGATCTTGACTTAAAATTTACATATAGTTCTATTCAACCCAAAACCCCCTAACAAGTTAGTCTGGTGACAAAGATTGTCTAGCATTGTTGATGAACCAGTAGAGCTAAGACACCTGCGATGAGAGTTTGAGAACTGCAGACACATACACGACAACTATAAGAATTCTCATACTTAATAGTTTTCATCACTTCTATTTTAAAAATTGATGATAATTAACTTATAGTAGTCAAAATTAAATTGAGAGATATTTAAATTCACTATAGAGAGATTCAAATTAGCTTCATTTTCAAACAATTATCTTTTTTCACATGAAATTCGTTGCCTGCAAAATTTAACAAGCATGTAGATTGTTATTTTATATATGATGAGACACTATTAATTAATTAATTAATTAATTCTTTTATTGAAAAATACCCCCATCGAAAGAATGATAGAGCATAGAGAACAAACACACTATTATGATTCAAATAGGGTGGCATTTTCGTTTTGTAGTATCAGGCTCATTCAAATATCATAATTTTGTCTCCAAAAAACTTACTGATTATGTATGCAACCAAACTAGTGCACTTAAAAAAATTCATCATTATTTGTCAAAAAATAAAAAATTCATCATCACATTGGATCATTTTGCCTCCTAAATTTATTATAATATATTCAAACTTAATTTTATATGTGTGTTAACCTTTATTTGGGAATTAAGAGATTAATAGATGTGGAAGTTAGAAGAAGTTAATAATAAAATAACAGAGAATGAAAATGAATGCTACGACAATAGAATTTATTAGTTAACTTCGTTTGGGAGTATATGAAATTGAATGATGGTGAATGAATGTAAATTAGTTAAAAAGTTTACATTACTTCCATTAGCTCCGATATTTAAGTTAAAATTTGGAGGTTAATGAGAGTAAATGTTAACCACATCAACCTTCATTAACTCTTCAAATGAAATTCTCGATCCAAACAAGGTTAATGACACATTTTACATTTCCATACTCTTAAGTCATGTTCTTTATGCCTTATCATTAGTTTATTTCAGTTCAGTTTAGTAATTTCTCTTCCGTATAAATGCACAACATATTTAGTTCAATTTACTTTAGTTCAGTAATTTCTCTTCAGTAAATGCACTTCATTTTTAGTTCAATTCTATTCAGTTCAATTTATTTATAAAGACAAAACCTTATTAACCTTCTAAACAATAGTTTATTGAATTTAGAACGAAGTAGCTAGGTCGTACTTTTAACTATATTTACCTTCCAAACATCAATATGTCTTACATATAACACTACAAGAAAAAACCTGAATACTGACGGAATTTTACGTCAGTAAATCTGTTTACTGACGGAACATTGACGGGAAGAAAAACGTTGATAAATCAAGCGTCAAAGATTTTTTGGACGTCGCTTTGACGGATTTATCTGACGGACTGTTGTCGGAATATCCGTCAACAAGTAAGACATTTTTTCTCACATTTCGGTTTGTCAAATGTGTTGACGGTTTTATAACGGTTTTATGTTCCGTTAAGCTGTATTTTGACGAATTTTTTGATGTATACTTGTTTCGTCAATAACTCTGTTGACGCTCATTTCTGACATTTGCTTCCGTCAAAACAGGTTATTTTGACGGGACTATCCATCAATAGTCATTCTAGAAGATTTAAGTTTCTGTATTAATTTTATAATCGCAATTCATAGCATATTTTGCATTGATTTTCTAATTTAATTACTATCATTGAAGAGAAATATGGACAAAGGTTATTAACATACACCAAAATTACAATTAATATATCATTATAAATCCAAAAATATGTATGTTACAAAAGTAACCTAATAAACTGGATATAGTATCTTAAAAGTTTTAGATTCTACAAAGTATTGTCCAAAAAGATACACTATGCATCAACTCATACATATATATATATAAAAGTTGATATACCTTGTACTCTAAAACGTGTTAGGCCCTAATCAAAATATGTCCAAAATATGCACCATCCTTCAACTACCAAAATATGTTGATATTGATGGCGCTCGTTATATAAGTTGATATACCTTGTACTCTAAAACGTGTTAGACCCTAATCAAAATATGTCCAAAATATGCACCATCCTTCAACTACCAAAATATGAGCTTAGATATACCCCTGTTACACATAAAACCAAAAAACATAACATCAACAAGATCAATAAGAGGAATGGGGACACTTTTAAGATTGATCTAACTCAAACTGAAAAAGCTAACCAAAGGTACATCACATTAACAACTCTTATATATGCACTTGCAACAGCTTAAGTAGTAAAGTTACACAAAGAAATCTTTAATGTTTATATTTTCGATAGACCCTTAACCTTTAATGTATGTATATATATATATATATATATATATATATATATATATATATATATATATATATATATAGAGAGAGAAAGGATCAGGTGTGACACTTATGTTATGGTGAGACTGATTTTTATTGTGTGACAAGAAGTGGCAATTGTGTAATTAAATGAAAAAGGATGGCATATTTTGAGGGGCATACACGTGGAAGGAAGGGAATGAGGCTGATGATGTCATCGCTAATGTCATCGCAGGAGAGAGAAAAGTCTTTTATTTCTTTTCTTTAAAATACATTTTTCCGATGATCCCGAACTCGGTTTTCGAAAATTTTTATACCGTTGGACTCGTATTAATTAGCCGGTCATTTTGAGATCCATTGTGGTCAAATAAAAACGATTTTTTCATTTTGGAATATTTGGTAATGACTTTTGGAATATCAAGAAATTTGAAAAAAAATCGTTTTTATTTGAACACAATGGATCTCAAAATGACCGGCTAATTAATACGAATCCAACGGTATAAAAATTTTCGAAAATCGGGTTCGGGATCATCGGAAAAATGTATTTTAAATATAAGTTGTCACACCATAAAAGTTGTCACACCTAAGGACCTTGTCTCACTTGATCCTCCCCCTATATATATATATATATATATATATATATATATATATATATATATATATATATATATACATTTTTACTAACTTAATTCTGAAAAAACTGCCAAAATGGCCATTTTTTTTATGTCTTATCATTAAATATTGATTTCAGTACAGTTTATTATTCGGTTTAGTTCAATTCAGTAAATACATTTCATTTCAGTTCATATTTCAGTTATAAAAGACAGTGCTATAAATTTATAAAAAGAAATTCTTAAAAAATATTGCATGTTTTAATTTTAAATAGTTACAAACAACCAGAAAAAGAAAAAACCATCTACAAGGTCTTATATAGAGTCAAATAACTATAATCCATTCAAGTTTTTGGTCTAATTAATTATTTTATAGCTTGATTTAGAAGTATGAGTTTCCAAAATACATGAATTTGATTATATGGATTGAAAAAGTAGATATAGTACTTCCTTTCTTACGTTCATTTGTTAAGTTCTAAAACCGAAATAAAATACTAACTTATCGAAGTAATTAATTAACTGATTAGTTCTTAATGAAGTCTAATAAATTAGTATACAGTTAGTTGTTCTTAAAATTAATCGTGGTAAGGCACTCCATCTTCTACTTGAAAGGTTTGAGGTTCGAGTTTCCGCTTCGTCAAAATTTAGCTCTTATTGGTAGGCAATCTGTAAACTCCACTGTAAACTCTCATCGAGGTCTGTGGTTTGCCCTGGCCTTGCGAGTGGGTAGACCTACCCTTAACTAAATTTTTTATTACCAAAAAAATTAATCGATAAAACGATTAAACCACGTAATCAATTTTAATGAATTGGTTAACCAACCATAGAAGTCTCCAAGAAAAACAAGAGAGAGAAGGTATGAAGAAAGAGAAAAGAAGAAAGTAAGGAGAAGAAGCGGCGGTGTTTAAACACTTGTATATAAAAGAAGAACAAAAACTTCTTAAAAGGAGAGAAGTCGTATACTTACAAAACATGCTGATATGCTGCTATCTCATATGTCATTTCTAACATGCGCGTGTGGCTTTTGGTTGAAATCAATGACTAAAACATTATTTCGATTTTATGATTCCATATAACTGTTTCATCCAAAATCTTAATTTGACATGTATTGTTTAAGAATAATCTTATTAAAACTAAAGAACGGACGACACATGGTAAGATGAGTTGGAGTCGATATATAGATAACGTGATTTATCGAGACAATAGACAATTGCCACGTAATACTTTAAGTAGTAAAATTTTGTAATAGTTATAGGAGAGACAAGTACGTCGCTCACGTCATGCGGGAGTACACCTATAATTCGATGGGCTTAAATTTGTACCTCCCTCCCTACGCGTAGACCTTTGAGCATAAGTTGGTTATTTGTTTGAATGCTTAAGATGACTCTTCCTCCATTATAAACTTTTAAACTAGCTCCTAAGTTAATGATGTGGGATGTGATTTCTTTTCTCTCTCTTAAACTTATTTCATGTATTTAATTTTGAGTTTAAATTTCTCGTTTATCACAAGTTTATTTTGAGTGAATAATACATCATTGAAAATCTCATGTGTCATACAATATATTTACGTATAAACATCAATTACAATGATTACTTTACCTCTTATACATTATGCCTCGAATACGACATGAAATAATATGTAATGAAATTTCTTATCATCATGAGATCTGTGAGAATTTAAACTTGCCATGGCTTAATATAAACTGTTCAGTTCAGATACCACATTAATAATTTTTGTTATCCAAAAGAGTAAGGTAACTACAGTATTATTAAACAAATTTGACGCATTAATTTTTATTTTTTAATATCATGCCATCTTCACTTGGACCCATTTAGAGGTAAATCAATATATAAGTCACCTCCTGGCTTTTTATACAATTTTCTTATAAATATTTTTCGAAGTAATTTGTTGACTCTTTTATAGTGATCAATTATAGCTTACACAAACTTGGTATTTTTTCTCGATTCAACTTATTCAAAATCAATATAAATAGATTTTAGTTAAAAGTCAACAACAAATTTTATATTAGTCTCTACTTATCCTTTCAAATGATTCTTTAAAGCTTGAATGTACAACAAAACTTCATATTATGTGTTATTAATTCACAATAAATAGAGTTTTCAAAATTCAAACTCGAGACTATTTAATTGTACAAGCTCTTATACCATATCAATGAACTAGTTGAATAAAAAATTTAAACTAATAATTAAGGACATTTTCTATATTAATTCTTCGTATTAGTTAGGCTTGCATTAGTTATATATAAAAGCAAAAATAAGACCAAGTAGCAAGCCTGCAAAGCACATGACTCGCTGTTGCACCTTCCATCATCATAATTCCAATTCGTGTACTTCGAGGAGATGTTCTATAATTTCTTTTTCTTTAGTTTCTGTTTTCTTTTTCTCGTCTTGATTACATTTTTGAGTTTATTTATATGAATATATATGATGTACAAAAACAAAACCCTATTCTCTGTTCATGCCAGTAATATTATTAATCAATATACATGTTACATGTACATATAGAGAAGAAATGGAAGAAGAAAATTAGAATCTCAGGGTTAGATATAAACAAACAGGAAGAATGGAGAGAAGAAGAAGATCCATAAAATAAAAACTCTGACATTATGATTCCCGAGTGGTGCTCACATGGTCAATGATTGACCAAATACAATTTGGTCAATCACCATTAGATTAAAATCTAAGGGTGGAGATTAGATACTAATGAAACCACCAAACTAATCTCAACCCTTAAATGTTGATCTAACGGTGATTGACCAAATTGTATTTGGTCAATCATTGACCATGTGAGCACAACTGTATGATTCCCACACTTGTTCCTTCCAACACTATACACGTTAAAACTTTAAATCATCTATTTCTTTTTTTTTATATATATAACCATATATAGAGTTTTTTATGCTATTGAAAAATTAAAAAAAAAGAAATTAAATATTTCCAAGTTTAGCAGCCTTTTCTAGACATGGAAGATCGATCTTTGTTTCTTTGTTAGTGTTTTTGATTTAGCAGACCCACCAATTCACTGCCCTTTTTTGACTACCTTACTTACATGTTGTTTTTTAATCTTCATTTTGTTCTTTTACAAGTGGATGTTATTATATTTTTAAGGCAAAAAGCATCTTGAGGCCCCTGATCTTATCCTTTTCGGTGCATTAAGTCCTTGATCTTTTATTTGGATACATAAGGCCCTTGATCATTTATATTTGGTTCTATCAAGTCCCTTGATCATTTATATTTGGTTCTATCAAGTCCTCATCTAACAAAATTGGATGATTTGTTAATTTTCACAAATTAATAAGACCAATTGAAATATTGTGATACCTAATTAATTACAATTGATTGAATTTTCAATAAATTATTCAATAATTTTTTTTAAAAATGAACAAAAAAATCAGTATTTATTGTCGTTGTTTTGCTCATTTTCTAGTCATTTCAAAAGTGAAATTGAAGAGAATGAAAACATAGATGAAATTTAATAAATGATGTTTGACCATGTTCTTTATGCCTTTATTAGTACTTATCGGTTCTTCATTTCAGTTCGGTAATTTCTTTTCAGTAAATGTGCTTTAGTAATTTTCAGTCATCAAGAATTTGGCCTTAATTTGTGGGGTCGGAATCAAAGAGAAGAGCTAAGATGAAAAATAAAAGAAGAGACAAAGAGAAACGTTTGAGAAAGAATGTGCGGCGTTACTACATTCGAATAGGCGGGAAAATTAATTGTCAATTTGAAAAAGACAATATTGTCTGGAAATGTAAGTAAAAAGCAAAGTGAATCACATATATTAATGAACTCTCCTAAACGGGCTAGATTTGTAATTATGCCACAATATTTTGATCTTATTAATTTGTCAAAGTTAACAAATCATCCAATTTTATTAGATATGGGCTTGATAGAACCAAAAATAAAAGATCAAGGGCTTAATGTGTTCAAACGAAAGATCAAGGACTTAATGCACCGTACGATGAAAGATCAGGGGCCTCAAGATGCTTTTTGCCTATTTTTAATTGTTTCTTAATTTTCTACCACTAATTTATTCCCATGCCTTTGGCAGCTTTATTATTAATAAACTTTTGCTTTCTTATGATGATCAAGCTAGCTTCATTTTGTCATTTGCTTGTAAGCTATTACCTTAGCTAGTTTTCTTTTGCTCAAGGTTTATATATTCTTTGTTTTTATTCTGGGGAAACAAAACAAGGTCTTTAAGTATTTTTTTTTTTATATGTATTAGAAGTTAAGGTTATTTTCGTTGTGTCTTATCACTAATTAATTTTAATTCAGTTCAGTTTATTAGTATTCAGTTTATTTCAGTTTATAAAAAAAATATGGCCTAAGATTTTTAATTGTGTATTAAGGTTTTGTTCTTTTTGACTTAAATTCAATAAAATTCAGTTCAGTTCAACAAAGTCTAGCATATTGAACGATTAATTATAAATTAGTAAGTTAATATGTTCCTCTGCGTGAATGAAAGTTTAAATTGATAATTAAAGTCCAAGAATCAGTTTTTATATATATCTCTAACACTGTGCTAGGCATCTTTTATTGTATGATTATTATTACTTTTAGAAAAACAATCAATGTGATCTCTCCTCTATAGGCATATTTAGTATATAAATGTATTTTAAACTTTAAGAATTGTTATGTGAAAAAAGACGTCCACCTATAGTTGGGATGTTCGGCTTCTACTGCTCGTTACTCCCTATTTTTTATTGAAAAAAAAATTATTGGCCATGCATTATAAATGCATGTTTATAGCTAACTAATTTATTTAAGTGGATATTTAATATGTGTGATTATAATTAATTAAAGATAAATGTAGCCAATGTGGAAACTTGAAATATCATAGGCTCAATATGTAAAAGTGGAGAAGATCAAGGACTTCAAAATGCTCTTTTTGTCAATATTTTTAACAAAGAATATATAGTTCAAGTTCAAGGTTTGTCCCTAATGATACACATCTTTGTCCTTGAGATTTAACTTTTCTCATGTTTCTATGTGCATACGGTTATATGTATAGGTAATTCACAACTTTGGTTGTATAAACTTGTATTTAATATTGCGAAACTGAATAAAATAACAAGTTTTCATGTTGATAAATTTGGGTCATTTTCAATTATATATGTACTTTACCAACAACTCTTTGTGTTCAACCACATTTTATTTATCTTCTTTTCATAAATAGGGACCAACAGATTTTTGAAGAGGTTCATTGCCAAGGACCTACCTAGTCTAGCTAAAGCTCTTATTTTTGTTCAAATTTCTAAGGATGATTTAATATTTTAAACCCTATATTAATATCATGGAACTGAGTAAATTAAGAACTTAATATTAAGGGTAAAATACAAAAACAACCTCTGTGGTTTTAAATTTTTACAAAAATAACACCTGCAGTTTATTTTTCTCAAAAAAAAAAATATGTGGTTACAAATATTAACAAAAAAGTGACTTTTCAATTTAAAACGCCAAAAATAACCATTTAACAACTTCAAAGTGAAAAATTCAAAATATTAACGTTGTTTAGAATCACATTTGCTATGCAACTACGATTTTCATTTTTCAAAATCATCCTTTTAATTTTTTTGTTTCTCTAACGTTTACTTTCTCTCTCTTAACCAAACATCACCTAAATGATCTCGAAATTAAAAAGTTGAAAAATTAAAGTTGCTTAAAATATACTTATTCATCTAACAAATCCAATTTCTATGTATTTAACGGTTATTTTTCGAATTTATGAAACCTCAGACCTTTTTTTGTTAAAACTTGTAACCACATGTATTCTTTTTTGAGAAAAATTAATCACAGATGTTATTTTTGTAAAAACTTGAAACCACAGGAATTGTTTTTGTACTTTACCCTAATATTAATGACAACTAGTTAAGGTGTATGAATAACTTTCATAACACATCCTGTCACATAAATGTTGAAGAGTTTGAAGCGTATTTATTTATTACATGTTCATTTCTATTATATATGAAAGTCAGTCAACATCTATAAAAATTGAATTTAAAATTGAACAAAAATAAATAATAAAAAAATGAATCACCCTATTAACAAAAAAAAGAGGTTACTGCTATTGAGGGCTGGCATTGGTAGATATGGTTTGGGAGGTGTGGCTTCTAAGATTACATGTTTTAACATTCATAAAATCAGTAATGATTGCTGGTTTAGTAATTTCCACATTGCTAATGTTAATTTCATTTGTCATCATCTTTAGGGCTTTTGACAATTTGGGCCTTGACCCAATTTTCTCTTGAACACATAGTAAGGCAACCTTTAGAAATGTAACTGCTTCTTCTTCGTTGACTTTCCCTTTTAGATTTAGCACTGGGTCAACCATATCTACCAGCTTCTTGGACTTGTACATTTCCCATGCCTGCATTTGATTCATGTATATCATATCATTATAATATGATTTTCAACCCATATATATAATATATTGCCTCAGCTGTGACTTAGCTTCATGGTCACACAACTTTAATTGTGCTGCTAAATGGACATGCATGCACCAATTATGAGCAATCAAGCATATGGTTGCCCAATATTAGTATTTAAGTATATGTACCAATTATTACTAAAATATATATTTAATTAGAGTTAAAATTGCACCAATTAAATATTTTGTTTCAAAATAAAAACTACCAAAGAAGTAGAAAACAAGCAAATTTGATAGCATTGTAAATAATGGAGCATTTTAAATGGAATTCATTTCTTTATAGTGATTTTGTTTTGTTTTAAACAGTACATTAATTCATAAAAGTAGGAATGGTTTTGTAAAGTTGCAAGATGTAGTGAATCCCAATGGGCTTGTACGAAATAGAGTCTAATGGATCAGAACAACTATTCACCATTCCATCCCAAGCTTAAAACTTATATTCACTCTCAATTTTAAACCAATACGTGTACCCAACACTCTCATTCTTAGAGATTAAATATGAAAAAGGAATTAGTCAATCCGGTTGGTGATGAATATCTTTGCAAATAAAGTAAATATCTAGAGTTTTAATAGTCTTTATCATTTGTAAAATAATCAGTCAAATGTCAATTGGATTATGGTTGAAATATATTGACTCTTAATTTCAAACCAATTTCAGTGTAATAAACTTGTGCTTTAATTAAACAATGAATTTTCTAACTGTGGGAATAGTCAAGCATAAAATATTTGGTTATTAAAGCTCCCTCGGGGAAAAAAACATTATAATACTAATTAATGTTGTTTATATTATTGACAAACATTAAAATTTAGAACAAGTAAATGTACCTTTTGAACAAGGTAATGTTCTCCTAGTTGCAAGTCAAAATCAATAGCGGTTCGTCCACTCACAATTTCAAGGAGAAGAACACCAAAACTGTAGATGTCTGATTTCCTTGTTAGATGTCCACTTATGGCATATTCCGGTGCAAGATAACCTCTTCATTTTTCATAAAAGTACATAAATCAGTTTGGAGGATCATATACACTTTGATCAGTATCTAGTAAATATTAAATATTAAATGTGCACATGATAAGAATACTTACAGTGTGCCTGCAACTCTGGTACTAATATGAGTGAGATTCTTATCTGAATATCTATATACTATAATATAAAGATGGAAAGGTTCAACAGTATTTTTTACCAAAATTTCCAATTATACCCCTTGAGTTTGAATTATTTACTCATTCATTGTTTTTATTTCATACAAATCCAACTCAACCCACTTTGTCTCCTTCTGCCATTTTATCCCTTTCATTTCATATATGCCCCTTAAGTTTGAATTATTTACTTACCTACTTTTTTTATTCCATACGAATCTAACTCAACTCACTTAGTCTTCTTCTTCCATTTTATCCCTTTCATTTCATATTAATTCACTTTCTCTTTCTCTCTCTATTCCATATCTTTCAAATTTATTTGTGCTTCACTTCTATGATCTTCCTCTTTTCACAGTTTTAGTCTTCATTTCAAGTTGAAAACCCATACTTTCAACAGGTAAAATATTTTTCCGTTTTATATTATCGATCATTTAGCATAGTTGTAGAGATCTAAACTGTCTTCTTTTTATCGCTATTACAAGAGCAAACCACGGTAGAATTGGTAATTATTTTTCAGTTTCAACCTTTTAATATTTGTACTTTATAACTCCTTTTTTACTTCATACTATTCACTTTCTGTGACTTCTTGGACTTTGGTCTCATCCTCAATGTTCTTTTCTGGTATTTTTTTTTGCTTTAGGTCATCTCTATTTGATGGTATATGCTTTGCAAGGTATTCTGTACTTTATTTTGTACTTTCAAATATTCAAGCATACTCACCATTCCAAATGGAGCCCCATACCTTTTCTAATAAATTTATATCTCTTTAATTCATTTATGAAAAAAAAATATAATTCACAACTTTTAGAGGACAGAAAAAGTGTTGTCAAACATTTTTAGCAATATATGCATTTCAATATTTCAGAAAGTCTTAACTGCCACAAAAAAAAAGATAATCTTCTTCTTTAAATCTTTATATAATGCTAATTTAGATTGTTATAGGTAAGTAAAAGTAGAAATTAGTGCATACCAAAAATAACATAACTTACAGGGGTATAGAATATATTGAAATCCATAGTTAGAAAAACAAAACTAAAGCTGCACAGTTATTATTGGTATGTATTAGAAATTTTTTAGATATGAGATGAATATTAATATTAGAAAAAAGAATTATTGTCATAATTTTTAAATCCGAATCATCAACATACACGCTTCACATGTAATCTCACTGTGATAATGTATTTAAATATGAGATTTCAAAGTAGTGTATTTACATTATAGGATTTTTTGAAAAGTGTGTAGTTATTAATGAATTTGTCTTTTTATATAGTATTATTGTAACATTTATTATGAAAATAATTTCCCTGCAGACAAAGGTGCAAGGTATCCTGCGAATAGACAACATTAGGTGATAAAATTTTAGACTGCCAAAAAGTCAATGACACTATAAATAATGTTTCCCAAATGTATTATTTTTAAATTTTTCCTGTTTTCACACTTCTTATTATAAGATTAAAAAAAGTATAATAATTGATGCTACATTTAATGTGGAAGTGGGAACCCATTTTATCTGAATGATATATAGGGTCAAGTCATAAGAATAATACATCACATAATATTTAGGTTACACACATCTATATATATACACTCATACATATCATCCAATCCAAATGTTAAGCAAGATTTACAATTAAAGTTTATCTGTAAGTTAACAACATAAAATCATATTTCTTTTTTTTGGTTACAAAAATCATATTTCTTTTGGTCAGCTTTCCTAAATCTTAGTGAATAAACTTATTAACATTATTTTGTTATACTATATTATAACTATTTCATTATTTTCTTTGTCAACCCAGGTCTATCAATAATTCTAGATCTCCTTCTAAGGTATGTTCTCTTAACTATATTTAATTTAAAATGAAATCATGTTTCAACCATTTACGATCGGGTTCTTAAAATATATATTTCAAAACTTCATTTTAATTTTATATGAATTCTTATAAGTTACAGTTATATAATAATTTATTGTTGGGTACATTACTGTTAAGTTTTAATTTTTTAAGTCTATGATGCTTACTTCACTCAAATTATCTTGAACTGCGTTCTTTTAATGCACAGTAAAGTTTCAAGTTTAAGAAATTGTATAGAACACTTCCATAAAATATAATACAAATCAAAAATAAAATAAAATTACGACATGAACTATGAAACCCAAATTATAAATTTAATTATGAAGTGGAAAATTTTAATAAAAATTGATATTTTTTATATCAAATATAATTAGTATGCAGTTATTTATTAATTTGTCATTTACATCTCATGTAATGGTTATAAGTAAACTATTTTCTCATATTTCTATGTACACGCATCTCTTTTTATATCCAGAATAAAAAAATCACAAACTGATAATGGCTTCTTCATCAAAATCTCAAATAAATGAAGATCAACTCTCAAATGTTCCAATAGAAATTGACTTGGGTAACTCTTTTTTCTAATAATTTAATATCTATTGAATATCAATTTCTTAATAATTTAACATTAACATATAAATAATTTTATTCCTTTTTATATGTGACAGAGAACTTCACAAGTTTCCATTTACCTTTATCTTTGAATTATTCACAAAGACCTCCTAAAAGACTGTGTCTACCGCAATCTAAGAGTGCATCTACTCCAAAAAACTCAGTGTTAACAAATAAGCAGCCCACATTGTTATCAATTCCTATATATGTTGGCCAACCACAAAACTTGGTTGACATACCTATTCAAGTGGATTCTACTATACATACTTTGTACACGACAACAGACTATATAAAAAGTTCGTATCCATCTACCCATTAAATTTTTCAATTTAAACAAGCATTTATGGTGTTTATTTTTTACCAGATGTTCAAATATCCAATATGGGTATTCCATCGTGTTCATGTCCTTTTTGTGGAGCATTCTTTTGGCGGGAAGAAGCTGTGAAAATAACAGCAACCCGAACAAATCCCGAATTTAATAAATGTTGTAAAAAGGGTTTAATAAAACTATCATCTTTTAAAAAACCTCCACCTTACCTTGATTCTCTTTTGAATTGTAAATCTACTTCTAAATCTGCAAAATTTATGGAAAATATTCGAGTTTACAATTCAATGTTTGCATTTACTTCAATTGGTGCTAAAATCGATAACAATATAAATAAAACACAAGGTCCTTATGTATTTAGAATATCTGGCCAAAATCACCATCTAATTGGGTCTTTATTACCTCAACCAAATCACATGCCTAAATTTGCCCAATTATACATATATGACACCAAAAATGAAATTTCAAATAGACTATCCCATTTTAATTTTAAACCAGATGAAAAGACGTATGATGAAGACATTGTCAAAAATTTACAAAACATGTTTGACGAAAACAATCAATTAGCTAAAACATTTAGAATGATTCGAGATAGATTTAATGGTGATGAACTTACCCCTCTAAAATTACGCTTGGTTGGTAGACGTCATTCAGATAATAAACAATATGAAATCCCTCAATCAGACGAAATTGCAAGTTTAGTTGTTGGAGATTTCGAACACTATGACATCACTAGAGACATCATTGTAGAAACCAAAAGCAACGACTTAAAACGTATCAACATTTTACATCCAAGTTTAATGGCTTTGCAATATCCAATTTTATTTCCTTATGGTGAAGATGGCTATAAGGAGGACATAAATTACTCATTTTCAACAAGTGATAAACAATTAAAACGACAAACTCTAACTATGCGAGAGTATTACGCATACCATTTGTATGCTAGACATGGAGAAGCTACAACATTATTTAGAGCTGGTCGTTTATTCCAACAATTTATAGTTGATGCTTACACATGCGTTGAACAAGAACGTTTAGATTTTTTACGTCGCAACCAAGCCAGTCTAAGATCTGAAATATATTCAGGCTTGCGAGATGCATTTTTCAAAGGTGACCATGATGGTTCTAACCTTGGAAAAAAAATTATTTTACCTTCAACATATACTGGCAGTCCTAGATATATGTTAGAACATTATCAAGATGCCATGACTATTTGCAAATTCTATGGTAATCCACATTTGTTTCTTACATTCACATGCAACCCATTATGGCCTGAAATAATTGAAACATTACATTTATCACAAAACCAAAAACCTGAAAATAGACCAGATTTAGTTGCACGTGTATTTAGAATGAAAATTAATAGCCTTATTGACGATATAAAAAACAAACATTTTTTTGGAAAAACTATTGCTTTTTTATATACAGTTGAGTTTCAAAAAAGAGGACTACCTCATATACATTGTCTCATATGGCTACAAAAAGAAAATAAAAAATTAACAATACAAGAAATAGATTCTTTTATTAGTGCAGAATTACCGTGTCCAAAATTAGATCCAGTAGGATTTAAATTTATTTCCAAATACATGATGCATGGACCATGTGGAATAATAAATCCAAAATCTCCTTGCATGAAAAATAATAAATGTTCAAAATTCTATCCTAAACAATTTCAAGAGTGCACATCAATAGATGACCAAGGTTTTATTTCTTATAAGAGAAGAGATACTAATAGCGTTTTTCTTGAAAAAAACAAACTACGTCTAGACAACCGCTTCGTTGTTCCCCATAACCGTGATTTAATTGTGAGATACCAAGCACATATAAATATAGAATCATGTTGTTATTCTACAATGGTGAAATATCTTTTTAAATATATTAGTAAAGGAACTGACAGAGTTCGTGCAGTTGTAGAAACGTCTAACAACATACAAAATAAAAATGATGATGATATCGTTATAAAAGATGAAATAAAGAACTATTTGGATTGTCGTTATATTTCTCCATCTGAAGCATGTTGGCGTCTATTTGAATTTCCTATTCATCATAGAGAACCTTCAATTGAACGACTAACCATACATTTGCCCAATCAAAATATAGTCTTATACCATGAACATAATAGTTTAAATCATATACTAAATTTTTCTGAAAGACATAAGACAATGCTCACCGAATGGATGGTTACGAATAATTTACATTTCCATGCTAGAGAACTTACATATGCACAATTTCCCACAAAATGGGTGTGGAATTCAAAAAATAAATTGTGGCAAACACGAAAAAAAGGTATGTCACTTGGAAGAATCGCATATGTACATCCAAACTCTGGAGAACTCTATTATTTAAGAATGCTTTTAAGCTTTGTTAAAGGGCCTCGAAACTTTGATGAAATAAGAACAATTAATGGTGTAATTCATCCAACGTTCCAATCCGCGTGTGATGCCTATGGATTATTGGGAAATGATAATGAATGGCATGATGCATTGAAAGAATGCTCTTTTACAAGTTCCGCAAAGCAATTGCGAAATCTATTTGTCATAATTGTAATTTTTTGTAATGTCACTGACCCTAATAAACTATTCAATTCATTTTTAAACAATTTTTCTGAAGACATTGAACATGAACTTCGTCAAAAATTCAATTTGCCTACGTATTTTGTAGCTACATCACATATTAAGAATTATGTATTACAAGAATTAGAAAAATTGTTCAACCACAATGGATACTCATTGACAGATTACAACTTACCATTACCTACTTTATCTAATGAATCCCCATTAAATAATCGACTAATTCAAGAAGAATTATCCTATGATATTGTCAAGTTGTATGAAAAACACGAAAAAATGGTGAAGACCCTCAATGAAGAACAAATGGCATTTTATAATGTTGTAATGAATACAGTCTTCAAAAATGAATCAAATATATATTTTTTATACGGACATGGTGGAACAGGAAAAACTTATTTATATGAAACAATTATTGCAAAATTACGTTCGGAATCCAAAATAGTTTTAGTTGTTGCATCTTCCGGAATTTCTGCCCTTTTATTACCTGGCGGACGAACAGCTCATTCCCGTTTCAAAATACCATTAGAACCAACATCTTTTTCTACATGCAATATTAAAAAAGGAACTAACTTAGCTCAACTTATTCAAACATGTTCCCTAATTATTTGGGATGAAGCTCCAATGAACCATCGTTTTTGCTTCGAATCGTTGGACAAAACTTTAAGAGATATTTTATATACGACCAATTCCCAAACTAATGATCTTCCGTTTGGTGGGAAACCTATAATATTAGGAGGTGATTTTAGACAAATTTTACCAGTTGTACCAAACGGTTCAAAAGAAGATATTTTAGATGCATCAATAACAAATTCTTATTTATGGAAGTTTTTTCATATTTACACACTAAAAACTAACATGAGATTAAATGAAACTCAAATTAGTTTTTTGCATGAAAAATATACATCCTATGCAGATTGGCTTCTAGCACTTGGTAACGGAACAGTCGAAACACATAAAAATCCATCTATTGACACAGAGAAAAACTGGGTTTTGTTACCTCAAAGATTAGTTGTTTTGCCAAATGAAGATCCAATCTTAACTATTATAACAGAAACTTACCCAAACTTCACCCTTAATTATAAAGATTTTGAATATTTACAAGAAAGGGCAATTGTAACACCAAGAAACGAGTTTGCAAAAATAATCAATGAACGTATGTTAACTATGGTTTTTGAAAAGGAAAGTACGTATTATAGCTGTGACTCCATATGTAAAACAACTCCTAATCTTGAAGAATTTGAAACTTTGTACCCTATCGATTTCTTAAACACTATTAATCCTAATGGGTTTCCCCATCATGAACTTACCTTAAAAATAAATACTCCTATTATGCTTTTGCGTAACCTCAACCCAACAATTGGTCTTTGCAATGGAACTAGATTAGTTGTGCTTCAATTAGGAAAAAGAGTAATAGAAGCTCAAATTTTAACAGGTTCTTTTAGTGGGAACAAAGTTTTTATACCCAGAATTATTCTTAATCATACAGAAAAAAAGTTTCCATTTACACTTCAAAGGAGGCAATTCCCATTAAGAATTTGCTATTGTATGACAATTAATAAAAGTCAAGGGCAAACCCTTAAGCAAGTAGGTCTTTTTTTGAACGAGCCAGTTTTCACACATGGTCAACTATATGTAGCTTTGTCAAGAGTAACAAATAGTTTAAATATACGAATAGTCATTCAACATTCAATAGATTTTCATGACAATAATTCATTTGATAATCCGAATATATTGCGCCTAACAAAAAATGTTGTTTATTCTGAAATATTTGACACACTGAAAATACTTTGAATTAGTTCGCAACTGAAAAATGGTTTTATACTCAATTTAATTCTTTATTATTAACTATAACAATTTCTTCAATTTTCATTTTTTTTTTTGCAGGATTAAATCATGTCATCATTGCCTATCTCAAGTGTTATGTCTTACAAACCTATTTCAAACATCAACATAGAAAGTAAGAATGTTCGAATCAAAGTTCGTGTTGCAAGGTGTTGGGACTTCATTAATCCAAGAGACCTTAATCAAATATTTAGCTTTGATTTACTACTCATCGATGAAAATGTAAGTAATTCAACATAAAAATCCAAAAAAAAATAAAAAATAATTCTCTTAAATTTGTTTTTTTTATGCAGGGTGACACCATTGTAGCATCAATTCCACAAAGTGATGCTACTCCATTTCGTGAAATAATCTCAGAAGGTGATATTTATCATATATCTGGATTCGAGGTTATACAAGCATCACCAAAATACAGACTCACGCCGCACCAATTTCGATTGAAACTACCTCCTAACACATACATCAAGAATTTGGACGAGCCAGATTCAAACATTCCATTTGACAAATTCAATTTCTTAACTTTCAACCAAGTCCGAGAACGACTAGGACTACTCGACTATTCATGTGGTAATTTCACATACATATATTACAAATAATAGATTTCAATTACATATTGAATTTGTCTACTTTGTCATTTCATTTTCAAACTTACGCTAACTAGATTACATATTACAGATATATTTGGTCTACTCACAAAAATTGGACCAATTAACCAGTTCCGCTCACAAGATCAAATAAAAACAAAACGCGACGTTGTCTTAAAAAACGACAGGTACAAATATAACAACTCAAACTATTATCAATCAATATATAGTCACAATATCTAATATTTTAAAATTCATATTTTTATATATTCAGTGGTGAAGACATGACAATTACATTATGGCATACATTAGCAATGTCTTTTCCTGAGGAGTATATTCTTTCAATTGCAGAAGACAAACCAATCGCTATTGCATTCGTAGCAATGATTCCAAAAAAAACACAAGGTATCATGTCAATTTAGTATTTTTTTTAGAGAAATACCATTTTAAATGTTTGTTAAATAGTAACTCTGAACATTTTTTATGAATAATAACTTATAACACCACTTACAGATGGTTTTAGACTCAGTGGCACTTCTGCGACTAAAATCTTTGTAAATCCAAATATTCCGGAAATATCTTCCTTCTTACAAAGGTATTCGCAATAACTCTTACAAAAAAAAATTAACACTCTCAAAAATATATATACATTTAAAAAATATAATTCTAAATTTTTCTTATGCTTTTATCAGCATCCAAAAACCGTATCCTAAGCTTCAAAGAAATAAACAGAAAAATGTTCAACTCATGAGCATTGAAGAAGAAAAAGAGGCAAATAGGAAAACTATTGCAGAGCTCCTAGAAGTTGATATTCATACGGACAAGGTCAATCAACTAATTTATACATTTAATAACTATACTACCACTTTCCTTTTATATACATTATTATAACTACAATTCAATTACATTTTTTTTAGGAAGTCAAGTTTACATGCAAGGCAAAAATTAAAGAAATTGATCCAAGTGAGGGTTGGTGGTACCGAGCTTGCCCAACATGCAAAAGTGGTATTCAAAATTTTGAGAATAAACTTTTGTGCAAGATTTGTGGCTTCATTGAAGATTTACCATTGCCATGGTTAGTTTTAACAATACTTATAAAAAATAAAATAATTATATTTGTTCTAATTTTGTTGATACAAAATTTAATATCCCTTGGTACAGGTACAGAGTAAGATTAGTTGTTGAGGACGCTTCGGGAACCGCTATATTTATTGTTTTTGGTCATATGGCAACTGATTTAATTGGCATACCAGCATCTACTTTATCAAGTGGTTTCAAAGATAGACATGAAATCCCATCTACAATGACCAAGATCTATGGGACAGAAAAACTCTTTCAAGTTCAAGTTAGCAATTTCGTCAAAGACCCTTCAAACATAACTTTCAAAGTGGTTTACACATTCAAAGACACTTTGTTAACTCCTAAGAAAGAGATACCAAGTCCAATCTCAGCACCTTCTACACATTTGAGATATCCTATAACCACATTCTCAAACACACCAACTATGCAAAAAAAATTACAATTCGTAGAGAACAAAACATCCACAAAGAGTGAGAGCTCTAACGTGGAACTCCACATGAAAAAAAGACGCAAGGAGTAAGTATTCAAAAATATTATATTATAATTTACTGATTTCTTTATAACATAATATAACGTATTAATTAGAAATAATATTTCAATAAATAACAACTTTTTTTTAATTCTCAGATCTGAGTCATTGGTGTTGAAGGAAAAATAAAAAGACTTATTATATTCGTCAATTTGGTTAGTATATTTACTTTACAATATATTATGCATTTACATTAAATTATTTTTTAATCTCTATCTTAATATAATGCAGAGGAACAACAATTCACTCCATCAACCTCTACACACCATCATACAAATATTTGTTGTGTTCTATCTTCTGTACTCTTTTGACAACTTTCATTCTATTCCCTTAGTGCAGTGTTCAAACTATTGATGATATGTTATAAGATTGATATTCTAAGCAATTTTATAATTATTTGCAAAAAATATATATTAATCTAAGTTAGAAAAAGCAACAATTAATTAATTCCGAAGCAACGCGAGGGTACCCCTCTAGTAATTTAGAAAGCCCAAAGTCTGAAATTTTGGGAGCAAAATTGTGGTCCAAAAGTACATTGCTAGCTTTTATATCTCTATGTACAATATGGGGTTCAATCTCCTCATGAATGTATGCAAGCCCTTCCCCAATCCCCAATGCTATTTCTGATCTTGTTTTCCACTTCAATTTACCTCTAGATTTCTCCCCATCTTGCATTGCAAAATTAAAATAAATACATAGTTTAGAGTAACAAGTAAGAAATTAATCGACTAAAGGCCAATTTAGTACATTGTTGTAAGGAGAAGTTGTTGTGGGTGAAAGTGTTGTGTGAGAAAATTAAAAATTGTTTGATAAGCACGTTAAAAGTTATAGAAGTCAGGAAAAAAGAATTAAAAATATGTATTTATAATAGGCAAAAGCTAACGAGCGCCCCCGGGGCGTTAGATAAGCATATAATGATTATTAACCATTTCATAGAAATAATAAATATGTGGGCTCATTATGATTTTAAGCATTAATTATTTTATAGAATTTAGTGAACATTAATTATTTGATTGAAATAATAAAGTGGAGTAATTATAAAATAATTATTTAATTATTTTTTATGGTAATTATTATGGATTTTTGGGGTTTATGATTGGGTTCGGTAGGGTTTAAATTTGGGTTCATGGGTTAGGTTCGGGTATAGGGTTTAGGTTTAGTAGGGTTTGGATTTGGGTTTTGGGTTAGGGTTAGGGTTAAGATTAGTGTTTGGAGTTAGGGTCAGGGTCAGGGTTAGGGGGTAGGGTTATGGGGTTAGGGTTAGGATTAGGGTTTAGGGTTAGGATTTCGGGTTTATATGTTGGTTTGGGTTAATTTTATGGTTTTAGGTCCGGGTTGATGATTTAGGTTCGGGTTTGGATTTGGATTTCGGGTTTATATTTTTGTTTGGGTTAATATTTTTGGTTTCGGGTTGATGATTTTGGTTCGGGTTTAGAGTCGGGTTTTTAGGATAATGTTTAAGGTTTAAGTTCGGGTTTAGATTTATGTTTAGGTTCGAGTTTAAGGTTATATTTAAGTTCGGGTTTAGAGTTTATAATTTAGAGTCGGTGAACAATATTTATTTGAAATTTCATAATTAATGTTTGCACAAACATTTAAGTTCAATTAACAAGAAAAGTATATTATTGAAGAATGAGTGTTATTTATTTCATCATTAATGACAATTATAAAACAGATGTGTCTTATCTAGTCTTATCTAGCGCCCCGGGGCGCTCGTTAGCGGGATCGTTTATAATATTATTTTGTTTTTTTATCGAAAGAAAGAGCTAAGGTCCGAGAACAAAAAAGAAAAGATAAAACAAATTGGGAAAGCTACTTAAAAATCAGTGTCAAATTGGCCCTAAATGATATACAACATGTAATTGTTAGCACTAGCGTGTCATCTTCTAAATGGTCAAGGACCAAATTGATCTTGGACTAGAGTCAAATATTTGAAGAAAAGAGAGAGTTACCAAGTAAAAGTTGAGCAAGATTTCCATTTCCCAAAAACTCATAAACAAGAATTCTGATAGGACCATGAATGCAAGCTCCATGTAGCTTCACTAAATTTTTATGGTTAATGTTTGAAAGTGAAGCTATCTCTGAAACAAATTCCCTCTGTCCTTGCTTTGATTTTGCTGATAACACTTTCACAGCTATACATTTCCCATCTTCTGATCTTCCCTAATTTTAATCCCAATTTTACACAATAATTAGGAATTACAATCAATTAATTACTTAATATGCATAAATTTCTATGTTGCCCACACCGAGACACATTAACCTCCAAATCGTAACCTTTAGAAAAATAACCTTAAAACTTAAACAGACACATGTACGAATATTGTAATAAAGAGAAGTGTATGTGTAACATACTCGATGTACCTTATAAACAGAACCAAATCCACCTTCTCCTATTTTGTTAGATGAACTGAAACCATTGGTTGCAACCTCCAATTCTCTGTAAGAGTAGGCATCAATATTTTGGAGATCACTACATTTTTCTCCTGCAAACAATTAATAAATATTTTTTAGTTACTTTCATTAACAGAAAATTCGTCGACGATGAAATACTGATAAGTACCTTTTGCGGTATAGTATTCTGAAGAAATTTTGGAAGAAGAAGAGGAGAAGCAAGAGAAATACAAGTTTAGTGCTAAACTACGTCGTTTAAGTCTGTGAAACAGTGACTTATTTTCCATCTCCATAAAAATGGAAGTTCCAGGATTTCAACTTAGAGGATAAACTTTAAGATTTACGCAGGAAGTATATAAAGCAAAGTCTGTTAGAGAAATAAAATTAATATAATATGATACAAAATCTGAGAATTTGTGAAGAAATCTTTGAGATAATATAAAGAATTGAATTCGACTTAATTACAGCAGAAGTTCTTTAGCCTATGTTGATGCATTCAAAACTAGTATTGGGTTTTGTTAGAGTCGGTAAACCTACAATATTTAAAAATTAATCTTGCTATAGAAAACAAATTAATTTTTTTTTTTTTTTGAGAAAATAAAACAAATTAATTGTTTGATCAAATCTGTTAAACTTTGGTAGGCTACGTTTATTTTATTAATATTATTATGAGTTAAATGATATAAGAATGATGCAACAAGGCGGCTAATAATATGTTGCTTTTTTTCATGAAAGAAAAGAGAAAAGAACAAGATATGTTCTTACCTTTGTGTGGTAAAAAAAAATTTGGTTGCTGCTGAAGAGTTCACATTGTCTAGTCTTTTATGTGCTGTAAGAAATAAACTAAAATATGGAAACACAAGATTACTCAGTTAAACGTTGTTAAAAGATGTGGATTAACTTTTTTTTCTTCCTCCATAATCCGAGCCCACACTAAGCTGACTAATTCGGACGTGGATTAACTACTTGTTCATCATTATATATAGAGAAAAGCTAATGACAAATAAAAGTTTCCACTCCTGCAATGAAACGAGATAGGAATATAGGTAATTGTCTTTGCCATCTTGTTCGAAAATCTTGTAAACGAGATATTTTAAAGCACTTTCAGAATACATACTTTCTTAGTTACAAAAATAGTTTTATATTTTTTATTATACCCTAAATAGCTCTCATACCAACTCATCGTCCTTTATATTTTCAAGGAGCATCGTAATCTTTCGAGAGTGCTTTAAATTTTATCCATATAAATATTATTTCTCCAAATAAAAATTAAATTCATCTGGAGATTTACAGCAACAAAATTACTTTTAATAAGAATTGGTTTAAGTTGTAAGGCATTACATCTTCTGTTTGAAAGGTTTGCGGTTTGAGGCTCCACTTCGTCAAAATTTAGCTCTTGTTGGTAGACTATTTGTAAACTTCACTGTAAACTCTCATCGAAGCCTGTGATTTGCTCTGACTTTACAAGTAGGTAAGTATATCCTTAGCTTGTTAAAAAAAAGAAAAAAGAAAAGAGTTAAAAAAAAATGGCGAGTAAATCTCTTTTATTAAGAAAATAGAAAGAGTGGAATTAAAAAATTGCAGAGTAAATTAGACAAATAAGTATAAGGTTAACGGCAGAGAGAGTAATGGAACACTACGATATGATTAATTTATTATTCAATTTCAGTAACAATGACAATAAAGATAAATAACTAATTAAAGAAATTAAAATAATTGAATAGAGTGTAAAAAAACTATAGAACATGTTTAAGTAATTAGTTAGTAGTCTATCAAACAATGTTATGGTGATCATTATGTTCCACTAAAATGTGTAACGTCATCCGTTCAACTCTCATTATTGTAGAAATCGAATTCTAAAAAAAATAAAAATAGTTAGTTAGTAGAAAGAAATATATCTTTTGACAAAATTGTAGACATCCCCTCATTTAACAATGTTTAGTTTGTAATTTCCTCAAACTAACTAGAATATGATGAGTAACATGGCCCTAAGGTCGGCCCGATAAGCCCATCACCTCTCTAATAGGCCTAAGGCCCACTAACGTCATGACCTAAGGCTCATCTCTAAGTGCAGTATTGAAATGCCCAGATCCTAAGACAACAAATTTTCCAAGAGATAGAGACCATTTTCCCTTTGTCATACTTCTGGTCCACAGGAAATTCCTGGTACATTTGTTTAAGCGGTGCAGAAGCTTGATGGACATAAAATAAATTGAGGGATTATTGCTTTCAAAATGATAAATAATATTTGAAGTATTAAGCTAAAGTATGATAAAAGTATACGGAAAAAGAAAATGAAAAGGAAAAAGCTAGCTAATAATTGAAGGATTAAAGCTACTGTTTAGATTAAAGTGTGATAAAATGATTTCAATTTTTGTGATTTCTGGATTTTTCTTTAAGTTTTAGAGATTTCAAAAGCGGCAAATTTTTCTATAAGAGGCAAGAATGAATGAATATAAAAGAGAATGAATAAAGAAGAAATGGTAAAATGTTCTTTAAATTATTTTATTTTTTGTGAATTTTTCTTTTAATAGAACTTATATGTTCAAAATCTTAAGTCAAATATTCGATTAAATTATATGATAACAATTTTTTAATATTGACCAGTTTTAGCAAATTGATAGGTTGTAGTTACTATACATTTTCGCTCACCTGCTTTCTAACGATCAAACTATATATGATAATTGACCTATTCAATACTACGACTATATAATTAAGAAAAATAAAATTAGAAGGCTTTTAAATACTCCTTAAAAATATAAAGAATGACAGGTTGATACAGAAACTATATAGAGTATAATAAAAAAACATGAATTTCTATTTAATACTAAATGACCAAAATATAATTTGATCGTCAATGTGTAGGCAAGCAACACTGAACATATTGTCAATTATAGCTGATTATTAGATTGTAGGTTTTCGATTCGATCGACCAACCAGTGGTTAAATCTGAACTTCAAAGCATACAACTAGTAGTTTATAAATTGATGTTAGGATACTTTGTGTCTAACAACTACGTTCACCTACAAACTTAAAGTCATTAAGAAATTAAACTTCATCCTACGAGCTTATAAATAAAGAAAAAGAATCCACTATGCCAATGGATTATGGTAGTTCTTGAAATATGAAGGATTGCGAGTGCATACAAAGACTATTTAAAGTATAATAAAAAGCATAAATTTTTATTTAGTGTTTAATGACTAAAATATAGTTTGATCGTGAAAGTATAAATAAGCAAGATTATTGTATTTAAATATCATCCATACATCTATGTGTATCAATTTGCATGAAAAGAGCCGTTTCAAGATGAGGACTCTTTTATACAGAAATGAATAAATAAATAAAACACAACCAATATCTTTCCAAAAAATTAAAAAACTATCAATTTCTAAAATATAAAAAAATATTTCCACTTGATACGCTTATGTGATTTATTAAAATTAAGAAATTCTGGTACTACAAAGGTGTGCATACTACTACATACATACCATACCAATCTCCATCTCCCACCATACATACAAAGGTGAAGGAAAAAGAAAGGCGGCAAAACACTCCATTCATAAATCTAACTCCGGCCAAACTTCCACCAACCACCACTTGCTCCGCCGCCACCAACCACCAAGATTTTCATCTTCTTCTTCTCAGGTCTCTACACAATATCTATATTCTTCATTCCTTATTTCAACTCCATTGGATCTGTAACTTTTTTCTTTCAGGGCGAAATAGAGGAGAGGAAGATGAAATCTGCAGTCTGTTCTTCTCCTCTGGATCTTAACCTCCAGGGACCGAGATGTAATATTGCTAATTTAACCAAGCCGTTTCTCGGAGCTCGTTTGCTTTCTAAAAATGTTGATGATTCTTCTCGTAAACGAACCGCGGTTTCGTGTCAGTTGATGCCGGGACATTTGGAAGGGAATTTCATGGGGAAGAGAAGGTTGGAGGAGAGTAGTAGTAGTAGTAGTAGTAGTACTAGGAAGGTTGATTATGTGAGGACGTTGTTGATTGATAATTATGATAGTTATACTTATAATATTTATCAAGAGCTCTCCGTCGTTAACGGAGGTATTGCTGTTTTGATCTTTCTGTTTATTATTTGTTTTTGATTCATGAGTTTTGTTGCCAATGTGAGCGTATTGATTTAGTTTTGTGTGGATTTTTGGAACGTATTAGTGCCGCCTTTGGTTGTGAAGAATGATGAGTGGACGTGGGAGGAGCTTTTTCATTGCTTGTATGAAGAGAGATTGTTTGACAATGTTGTTATATCGCCCGGGCCTGGGTCTCCCACGTGTGCAGGAGATATAGGTACGTCTTTGAATTCTGAGCATATGTTTTTTCCATTCTTGTATGTTTAAAATGTTCAGAAGTAAATGTATTTGAACAATAGTTTGGCAACTATGTTGCACGGCCACTTAGTTTAATAGCTCGCATATCCATGTCCGTCTCATTTTGTTTCTATTCGTAGGCTTTTTTTATTTAGTTTAGATTTTGAAGGAAACGTTTCTTGTTTCCGTGTTTGTGTGCATTTTCTGTGTCCATGCAACATAGTTTGGCAATATAGCAGGAGTCACTATTTGGACTCAATATTTAGTATAGCATACAGAGAATCTAGTTTATGGCATGTGGCTCTGTTATATTCTAGTTGATAATAAGTGGTGGAAGTCCTATTATTGCCTGGCCTTGCAATCTCAAGACACTGTTTGTTTAAAGACTAATTGGGAAAAATGTCAATCTAGTTGTCCTATCCTGTTTTTAAAGCTTAATTAAGTCGTGGAAGGCATTTATCTCCTACCCAATTCTTTGTTCTCAGTTCTTGAACCGTCTAATATTCTTTTAGTTTTGCTGATTTTTGTAATTGTAATGATTGTTGATTATTCTTGCCTTGCTGCTATTTCTTCTCTTCTATGCTCTATTATTTTGCTCTCTGTCCCACAATGTCTAGACTACTGGGTTTCAGGTCTAAGTACCCCACAGTTAAGTATTTATGTCAAATTTTTAGATTTATACTACTTCATGGTGCAGATCTGTTTTTATATGACTGTGTGCGCGTGTGTTTTAAGTGTTATCTACTGATCTCCAGAAACTGCTGCTGCTTTTTAGCTAAAGCTTTCTGCTAATTGATAATGTAATAATGTCAAAGTTTTTTGATTGTATCTTCTGTGTTCTATTGCTATCCATATGTTTTTCCTTTGTTACCGTAAGATGATGTTGCAATTAGAGTTTTTTGCTGTTTGGTATATATTTTCATTTGGTTGAGTTTTGCGATTCCAGTTCAGAATCCATTTGAATCTTACAGGAATATGTCTTCGGTTGCTGCTTGAGTGCAGGGATATTCCTATTTTGGGTGTTTGCCTTGGGCACCAGGTATTTCAATTTTTCTTTCTAATGCTATAGTTCCTTATGGAGAGATCCTTTTCTGCAATCAGTTCTCAATATTTTTAATGGGATTGCTTTTAATATCGCAGGCTTTGGGTTATGTACATGGTGCTCAAATTGTCCATGCATCTGAACCTGTTCATGGAAGAATGAGGTACATTAGATAAAAATTTGCTGTTGTCTTGTTTCTGGTGTCACCTGCATTTTTGCATTTCCTTTTCGGTATATACTTTCGTTTAGATATAATTGTTAGGTCTATCTTTTTCATGCTGTTGGTCATTCTCTAGTAAATGTCATACATGGTAAACTGCAGCATGGTTGTTTGCAATTCGGAGATAATTATGTTCTCTGCATTTTTTAACATGGATACAGTTTACGTTTTTTTATTAATGTTAACACTTCTGTCGTACAGTGAAATTGAGCATAATGGTTCTGGACTTTTCCATAATATTCCTTCTGGCATAAAGTCTGGTTTCAAGGTCAGTCCGTCTACTTATATTAGAAAGCAAATTAATTTGTATTTTTTTTTAATGATTCTGTGTTGATGGTGGTTCTTGTGACTATGGTGCTTCTGGTTTTTTGTTGGTTGTGTCAGCTGGTTTTATTTTGCAGGGGATGAGGTTGTTTTTACCCCAATATTGCCTATTCTGTTCTATGGGGTAAAACTGAATATGATTGGGAGGAATTTCCTACCTACCTCCTTGAATCCTAGGACTACCTATTCTGATGCCTTACATGTTCTCTAAGACCCTTTAACAATGAGGGTGTTTTACCCCAGTATTGCCTATTCTGTTCTATGGGCTAAAACTGAATATGATTGGGAGGTATTTCCTACCTTCTTGAATCCTAGGACTACCTATTCTGCAATGCCTTACATGTTCTCTAAGACCCTTTAACAATGACTATCGAAACTGCCTGTGTGTGCAAACTGGTGCATAAACTGCTTTGGCATGAAAACTGATGTCTAAGACCCCTTTTGAAAATTGCTGCCTAAACTGTCCATGTGGGAAATCTGTGATGTTCTAAGACTCTTTTGAAAGTTGCTGCCTAAACTGTTTGTGCGTGAAAACTGATGTTCCAAGACTACCTAAACTGCCTATGTGAAAAATTATTGCCTAAACTGCCTACTCGTATTCTAAACTGAAATTTCAAACGACCCTTGAAAGTATATGATTCGTTAAGGTTACAGCTCCATACTACTTTCCCGAATTAGAGCTTTCGATCACTGGAACCCCTTATCTAGTCCTACATTAAAACGGATAAAAATACGCAATGATGAAAACCGTAGTCCGAATTGAGGTTTGGAAATGTGTTTAGATTCATGCTAGGATTGAATTGACTATACTTGTTTTCTATGCAAACTAGTTTTATACTCGAGGGGTAATTAAACTTGTATACTGTCGGTTTTTCCTATCTAAATCTAATCACGTTTTCATAAGCTAAAATAAATACATTCTTGAGCGCTGCTAAATCAGTTTTCAAATTTGGAAACTAAAGAGAGCATTTTTTGGCAATAAATGAAAGAAATGAGAAATGAAAAAATTGTATTTTTCATTAAATTTATATTGCTGGGCTTTCTTCATGAATTCTCAGAAGTAGGAATCTGTTAGTATATTGTTGGTCTTTGACATTTTTTTCTTCTTGTCCTTCTTTTCTAAAACATTTTTTACTCTGTCTTGTATATACAGAAAGAAGTAGATGTTATCAAATAATGAGATTGTTGAGGGACTGATTTTGTGTGGAAGAATACCCTATTGTTTTCTTCTTTATGAATTCATTGAAAGTTTAGTTGGATTAAATTATCAAAAAAAGATATGAAGAATTTTTTTTTTCCGGCTGATTTACTTCAAACTAGGCTATACAATTTCTTTGGCCAGTTAAATGCTTGTAACAAAATTTTGTCATCATTTTATCCTCTTTCATGGATCCTACTAATGGAATTGGTGTTATCCTCTCTTAGAAATCTCAAAATGTTAAATATTTTCAGTGAAAAGCTAGGATGTTGGTATTATTGAGCTTTTCTAGTGCTAATGAGGAATCTTGCCTCTTTGAACATCGCAGGTTGTACGTTATCATTCTCTTGTAATAGATGCAGATTCACTTCCAAAGGAACTTGTCCCAATTGCATGGACAACGTCTACTGGCTTATGTTCTTTCGTCGAGTCCCGAAATTCTGATCTCATCTCTGATGCTTCAGAGCGTCAGATTAAGCCAAGTATATCGTTTGGCACTTCTTCATCAGAATCAAATGGTGCGAGTTCTTGTTCTTTTAGCCACCCTGATGAATTGCGGAGCAAAAGGGTTCTCATGGGCATTAAGCATTCTACTAGACCACATTACGGTTTACAGGTGTGTTGTGGTATCATCGTCATGACGTTAATTGTTTCCCAATTAGTTAATTCTTAATACTTAAACTCTTAATTCCTTCACATTCAGTTTCATCCAGAGAGTATTGCAACTTGTCATGGAAGGCGGATATTTGAGAATTTTAGAGAGGTGACAAGAGCTTATTGGCAAAGATCGAAAGCAAGATCTAATAGTGAAAGAAATGCCCTTTATGCTGGTAAATGAAATCTTCAGTCTATCCAGTGAACTTCATGTTAATCTCATAACGAAATCTTAAAATATATTCTAAAAGAACTGTAAAAGAAACCAAACTCCGGCATTGTAATGCTAATTTCTTACAATTTTTGAGTTTTTGAATTAATGGGAATTCTGGAGTTTATTGCTTTTGTTGTTACAAAGTGTCAACTTCTATTCACTCTTCGAGTAGCATCCAAAATTTTGTGACTTGTACTGTGCATGCTGCAATAGTGGCTATAATATGTTTGCATTTGCATCTAAAGTGCCTTTAAAATTTTTCTAGCGTGCATGCAGGTGCCTGGTGTCAGCCAAGTGTTTGGAGTTCCTCGAAATGGAATGTCAGGACGTAATGAAGATATGCTACCATATAGAAGAAACTTACTGGAAGATATAGCAGATAAAAATTCCTTTAGCATGTCGAGCTTGTTGAATTTTGCAGAGCAATCTCTTGATGTAAAACATTTAAGATTGAAGTGGAGGAAGTTCCATCAATTAGCTGCACGAGTAGATGGAGCAAGAAATATATTCTGTGAACTATTTGGAGATAATAGAGCTGAAAACACATTCTGGTTGGACAGCTCCTCAGTAGAAAAGGTTTTCATTTCTTGCTCTATCTCTAGCTAAAACTTGTAATGTCATTATTACTGATTTTTGTGCAACCTGCCTATAGATTCAGTTTGAATTCTCATTGTTAATTGGAAAAGAGGATACCCATATTTCACTCAAAAAGTCCCTGTTCAGTTAAGGATAAATTGTATATGTATCGATTCAGCCCGTTACAAACTGAGATGTGGAGTGAGGATATCATACTGATGGGTAGATATAGATAGATACAGATAGACCTAAAGTTAGGCTGAGGAAATTTTAATTTTTTTCGTTCGTGTTATTTAATGACATTTCTGATTAAAGATGTTTAAACACTGAAAGAAGGAACCTGATTATGGAATTTTCCAAGGCTACCTACTGAACAAAATACAATAGATAGTTCTTAAGATGAAGTATAAAAGGTATTGGCAATGAATAATTGTGAGGATAATCAACATATTTTTATATGTTAATAGTCTGAGTATCATCTTATGTGGATCTTGAAATTTGCTGTCATTGTTATTGATGTTACATTTTATCCATTTTAGAATTTTGACATTAATTTGCTTTCATTGCTTAGAAAAGGGCGCGATTTTCAATTATGGGGGGTAAAGGTGGATCACTTTGGAAGCAAATGACTTATAAATTGTCAGATAAAAGGTTTGTTTACATTATCTTCTCGATTTTAAGATAGACATTATTTATACTTGTTTTCTATATGTTCTTTAGTGGGATGGATATTGATGTAAGTCCAATCCATAAATCATCAAGCTATGCAAAGTTCATGGGTGAAACGAGCTGCAAGACTTTTTTTTCTTTTTTTGCAAAACATAATATATCACCATACTTTGAAGAGGAGATGACCCATCTTGCATCTTTTTCTTTTGCAGTGATAAAGGTTTTGAGGATGGAGGGTATTTATCAATTGAAGATGCTCAAGGCTCGACCAGAAGCATGCATTTGGAAAAAGGTTTTCTTGATTATTTGAACCAGGTGATTACTTCAGTCTTTTGGTTTTGTGGAGTAGCATTTTCTTCCACATAGGAAAGGAATTCACAGCTTTCCTTATTATAATCGAATGCAAGAAACTATATTACTGTACCCGATACAATTACCTTGATTACTGAATTTTATGATGTTAATTCAGCTTTCCTTGCTTGGAAACTAAACCGCTTGCTTGATGTACTGCCCACTTAAGTTATATTTTATGTGATTGTGTCGATCTCATTTGACCAATGAATTGTTGTCCACCATTTCCTACTGATAGTGCGTATTGACTTCCTTACTGCTGACGCTTCCTCAATGAGCTTCACAGTGATGTTGTAGCAATTACTTAATCCTTTTCCTGTTATTATTTTTAATGGTTTATTTGGAGCCAGAATGCCCGGAAAGAAGGGTTTTTCTGGTATTTCTTTTGTTGATCTGCATACAAATAACAAAATTCAGTTTTGTAACAACTTCATAGTTGTATGCCATTAAATTTGAAATCTGATAATGCTTCATTAACAATCAAAGTTTATGGATTTATGTAACTTGTGTAATGATGAGATAATTACATGTTCCTGCTGGTTTTGTTGTGAAAGTACATTTGCTTCTTGTGTTCACTTTGCTGTTACCTTCTGTAGGAGCTCCTCTCGTTTTGCTATGATGAAAAGGATTTTGAAGGACTGCCCTTTGACTTTTATGGTGGATACATTGGCTATATTGGGTATGCTTATTTAAAATTGTATACATCTCTCAGTAATATGATGAATTTGCTTTTAGTGGTTAGATTCAGAAAGCGTATAACATTTTATATAATAACGTGATTGTTTATAGATGATGTATAGTATTTTGTTTCATATATACATGCATTTAGTCTGCCATCATCTGAAATGGCAGATGAATTTGTTCGACTTAGTTCTTGCCTGCCTAATTTTTATCATTGTAGAGCTGATTGATATTGAAATTCTAATTCAAAGTTCAATCTTTAAAATTTACGAGTTATTCCAACAGTAGGTCTAAAAAGTTCATCCTCTTCAAAGATTCATACATATTACTAAACCTTTCAATTTAACGGAACCTATATGTGCATATTTAGGTGTTTGATTATATTGGTGGATATGATTCTTTGTTGATTATATTATTTATATGCAGGTACGGCCTTAAAGTTGAATGTGGAATGTCATCTAACCGCCACAAATCCAGGACTCCAGATGCTTGCTTTTTCTTTACTGATCAATTTATAGTCATTGATCATCGTTATGATGATGTCTATATAATGTCTGTACAAGAAGAAAATACAACTCCTACACCATGGTTAGATTCTGTAGAGAATAAACTTCTTCAATTGGAAGCTTCTGCTTCAAGGAACTTGAAGCAGCAAACTCCACTACGTTCATCTCCTCTTCAATACAAGTCTGGTTTTCGTGCTGAGAAATCTAGAGAGGAGTACATTCAAAATGTGGACAAATGTTTGGAATACATCAAAGACGGGGAAAGCTATGAGCTGTGTCTCACTACTCAGATAAGAAAACAAGTTAAGGAATTAGATTCTTTGGGACTGTACATTCACCTTAGAGAAAAAAATCCAGCACCATATGCTGCGTGGCTGAATTTTGCGAATGAAAAGTTGTGTATATGCAGTTCTTCGCCTGAGAGGTTCCTGCGCTTGGATAGAAATGGTATTTTGGAAGCTAAGCCCATTAAGGGTACTATAGCACGTGGTGCAACGGAGGAAGAAGATGAGCTGCATAAATTGAAGTTGCAGTACAGGTACAACAGTCTCTCTCTCTCTCTCTCTCTCTCTCTCTCTCTCTCTCACACGCACACACACACACACACACACACACATGGACCCAGTAACCGTATTAAGATTCTGCTGTCATGTTGACAAAAGTTCCAATGTGAAAATATGTAAAAAGATGCAATTCGCCTAAAGGTCTCATTGCAGACACTACCGATACAAATTCATGTTCTACCCATTGACCTAAAGGGGTAGAGTACAATTTTTTTTTGTATTATGATGTCTATTTACAAGGTTGCCATGAGTTTGTATAGGTGCATTCTCCGCATGGGGAAGAATCTCTTCAACAAGGGAGTCTATAGGGATGACAAATTATGAGAGAATTTGATTGTACAGTTTTAAGTATGAAATGCTTGAAATCATTACGGCTCACTGAAAACGATTAAATGCTATAGTCGTGAATGCTTTTCATGAAAGTTTAAGTCGTTATGCAATATGATATTAGTGTTGCACTAATCCACATTCAGGATTTGTAAAGAAATGGAAAGGATTGAAGTTTCCTAAAGTAGTATAACCTGCCACTGAAATAAAATCTCAAGTAATCCTTAAACTAGAGCCGACATGAAATACCACTTTAGAACGTCAAGGACAGCTAATTGATCAATATGAACATGATTAATCTTCCTTTAGTTTGTTCAGTCTGCTACAATAATACGTTTTACGTCTGAATTGAACTGACCCTGCTTTTCTCAAAACAGTGAAAAAGATCAAGCTGAAAATCTGATGATTGTTGATCTGTTGAGGAATGATTTGGGACGTGTCTGTGAACCTGGTTCAGTTCATGTGCCTCGTCTTATGGACGTGGAATCTTACGCAACGGTTCACACCATGGTGAGTACAGTTCGAGGAAAGAAAAGGTCAAATCTAAGTGCAGTTGATTGTGTCCGGGCTGCATTTCCGGGTGGCTCAATGACCGGTGCACCAAAATTAAGATCTATGGAAATTCTTGATTCTCTTGAAAGCTGTTCCCGAGGCATTTACTCCGGTTCCATTGGATTTTTCTCATATAATCAAACGTTTGATCTGAATATCGTGATAAGGACGATTGTAATACATGAAGATGAAGCTTCTATAGGTGGGGGAGGTGCCATTGTTGCACTCTCGAATCCTGAAGATGAATATGATGAAATGTTACTCAAAACACGAGCCCCGGCACAGGCTGTGATAGAGTTTCAGTAGGATGGATCAGAACCAATACCACACCATACTTGAATGTTGTATTTTATTTTTCTTACATAGATAATCACACACAGCCACACTTGGCCCTTTGAAGGAAAGGATAGGGTTTTGTAACATTTTTAGTTTTCAATAATTTTTTCTCAGCTCACATCCATCTTCATGGACGTGTTTTGATTTTTTTTATTATACAATAATATTATTGGCATTGTTTTCAGCATTAGATTTTGGTTTGTATTCAATAGATAATTTCATAATAAATAAAAGGTTACATTATTTTGAGCTTAGTCCTATGATTTAGACCTGAATGTGGTTTGCTTTGTGATATAAAAGTGATATATATTTTGTCAAAAGCATGAAAGACCTTTGATTTAACGGCGATGATCAAACTTAGACTGCGTGAGCGGACTATTGTCACATATCACCGATTTGGATACCGCTTGCTAAATGTGAGCATATAAATTTCTTTCTCAAGTACTCCCCTACCACAGAGCTGAAAAAACTTTATTTTTACAACATAAAAACTTAACTTTTTGTGTATTTGATTTTGGAATTATTATTTTGTTTTGGTTGCATTAATCTCTTGAAAGCGTATATTATATTTTTGGAGAGCCATCCTAAATTGAAGTTTGGGCAAGATGAGGATGATGATAAAAGGTGGTGTTTGGAAGAACGCAGAGGATGAGATCCTCAAAGCTGCCGTTATGAAGTACGGCAAGAATCAATAGGCGAGATCACTTGACACATGCAACACGACACGACAAGAAAATTACTAAGGTAACTACGAACGTGTATGTTGACACGGCACGACACATCAAAATATGACACGACACGACCCGACCTATATAAAAAATGAAATTTATATAAAAAATAAACACTCAATTTCTACAAAATTCATCAAACTACAGAGTTATTAAAAATTTTTTATCATACAAACACAAACCCACATAAGGCATTAAAGTCTAACCCTAACTCATTAAGGCTAAAGTTACAATTTGATTTTTCATCAAAGTGTCATGTTTTTTGTGTTGACCCGAACACGACACGAAAAGTATCACTTTCGTGTTGACCCGAACTCAACATAAAAATTAGCTTGTCCAAAATGACACGTTAATACGGACAAATTCATGTCGTGTTCGATTGCGTGTATTTTACCGCCTCTAGTTGTGAGTATATCAAAATAGTAAAAAGTTTGATTCTTTTGGTGCAGCTATTAGTAATGGATCTAGATTTTTTGGGTTTCTGTTTATGGTTGGGGCATTATTGTGTTTGGTAATTTATTGAGGGAATAGTTAAGCATGATGACTTTGAATATGATCTTTATAATGTGTGATAATCACAAAATAAATGGTACTGGAGATATAATTTTTTTTTTTTTTTTTTTTGTAGACTGAGTGGACTAGAGAGGAGGACGAGAAATTGCTTCATCTTGCTTAGCTCATGCCAACTTGGTGGAGAACAATTGCTCCGAAGGTTGGTCGTACTCCATCTCAGTGCCTCGAGCGTTACGAGAAACTTCTTGATGGAGCTATACTACTAAGGAAGCTGGGGATGAGTATGATCCCTGAAAAAGGAGAGAACTCAAAGCTGCTGGTATTGACTGCATGCATGCATCAGAAACTGAAGTTGATCTCGCCATTACGCTAGCATCTGATATGATTCGAAAAATGAATCATGGCTGAAAATAATAATTGTCCATAAGTTGAAGAGTGAAGCCAAGAAATTAGCTAATGGACCTGATGTTTTGATGGTAGATTAGGAATTAGACCAAATAGATATAAGAAAAAGGGTTTTTCTAAAATGTGTCCAATGGGCACATCTTAAGATTCATTATTGCATATACTAACATTTAATGTTATTATTTTAATATATATTATCTTTCTAATTATGGTAAAAAAAATTAGAGACGAAAGTAATTAAGGAAATGTAATAAATATCCGAGTAACATCATTAAATGTTATTGTGTACAATAATGAATCTTAAGATGTGTAATGGACACATTTTAGAAAAATCCTAAGAAAAATATGGAAGCATATTCAAGCAAGCATTTATATAAGCAACATTAATTCATTCCTTAACCTTATTAATGTTAAGAATACTTTAGTGTTGTACTTTTTTTTTTTTCTTACATAGATAATCACACACAGCCACACTTGTTAAAAATGTTACAAAACCCCATCTTTTCCTTCAAAGGGCCAATAGTTAAACTAGATTAAATTAGACAAAGATCTAGATTTACCCCAAACATTTTTGGGGAAGTGCTTGTATCTGCTTAAGTCCTAGATAACAAATGGTAGACTTTTTCTCCTTCATCTAGGTTCAAAATAATTCATGAGTTTGGAAATATTGAGAACAAAATTATAAATTTGCTAAGGATGAACTCTCCAAGGATGATTCCTTTCTTCCCTTGCATCAATCAGATCACATTTAGATGAGTTATCAGATTTATTAATCCAAAAAGATATGTCTCAGGCATCTACCATATGATTTCATAATAAACTATGGAAATCGATATTGTCTTTAACTTGAAATAAGATCCATGATAGTAGGCTACTGTGCATTATTAATTTGTATAGAATATAATATAATTTAACATGTGTACCTAAAATATTGCTATCTGAGTTATGTGGTATGATGCGTAATATTTTATCTTTTTTAATCGGACATCAAACTCATGATCTCTTTAGTCGTAATAAAAAATCTTAATCACTCTTTATAGTATTTTAATTTATGTAGTATTATAATATTCAGATATCGTATACTAATTTATGATATTTGTCTAGGAGCATAGCTAGGAGTGGCTGGGAGGTTTCTCTCAACTCTCGAAAGATGATTTTAGTTTTTCCATCCATTGAAATTACTCATACAATGAGTAGTTTCAACTTTTCAGTTTGAGAAAATTTATAGTAAAAGAAGACTGTCAACAAAAAATTCGTCTCAAATTTGTAAAATAATATTAAAATATATTAAACTTCATCGAAAAGTGAATAAAAAATCATCAAAATTTTACAATTTTTGTTAAAGAAAGCATATTATTTTCCATTTCTTGACAAAATGTACGAGTAGAAAACAATTACTGTGCTAAAAAGAAAATTCTTGTAATTTTTTTATATACCTAGATGTAAAATAAGACTAATTTGTTACCCACGATGGCAATGAGGGTATATATGACCAAAGAATTAGAGCAAGTACCGTAGAATTTTTATATAAAAATATTTGTTGTAGCAACTTTTTTATAGGAATAAACTCTCGATCGTTATAAATAGTTCAGTTCGAGTATATTCCTATATAGACGTTGTACTGTATAGTGACGGAGTCCGGGTGATTCCCACCTACCACAAGCGGAAAAAACTTATAAACCAGAAATACGAACAAGAGAAGAAAAAAAAGAGGGTAGGTAGCTCTACCCACTTTGCTTATTGTTCCTCCCTCCTATAACACTTGAACATTCTCCACCAAACCTATACTTCATTTTCAATTTCAATTTCAATGGCGTCTTCTTCTTCTCTCGCATCCAACCCCTTCCTTTCCTCTTCTTCCTCTTCCTTATCTTCCTCGCCCTCTGATCTCCGACATCTTTCAATCTCCACCATTCAGATCTCCTTCCGCTCTCGCACTCCCAAGAAACTCCGTCAGTATTTTTACTTTTCTTTCTTTTCGTTCCGTTTATATTTGATGATCCAATCGGTCCATTGCACTTCAAGTTTTAGTTTTACACTAAAATTTCTATATATGAATATTATATACTCTCAATTGTTATACAAATAGTCGTCGGTACCAAGTGTTGAGAATCTTTTTGTACCAAACTATATAGAATAACCTCCCATTGTTATACAAATAGTCCGGTCCCGAGTGTATTACTATATCGAGGTGTTTTACTGTAACGACTGTTGGTTGACTTCATCTATGCTATCTTTGACATAGTTAGCAATGGAAGACCATATTGTTAGTCATTTTTCCTCGGTGATCTGCGCAACCTATGATGCATTATTAAAACAATTTCTCCAATATTTATATGTATATAGCTGTTGCCAGCGTTGTTTCCAGGAATTGGACATATTATATACAGAGTGTTAAATTGCACTGTCATTTGAATAGCATTAGACTTCAGGGTTACTGAATTTGACTGAATTTAGAAATTCTGTTTTCCATGATAGAGATAAATGCAACCAGGAAGTACATTTGGCAGTCACTTTTGAAATTGATGGAATTTTGAAATTCTGTTTTCTATGATAAATATTGGATTGCTCCTACTAGCTGCCTGCCTTACAGTTTATTAGGGTAGAGTATTCTTGCATCAACCTTTGAATGTTTTTCTGAGAACGATGTTTCTTGTGTTGTTTGGGTTGGAATATTTATCATAGACATTGATACAGAGTTCATAGCATGTAGGAATTGGCCATATTGTATACACAGAGTTAATTTGCACTGTTATTTGAATAGCATCAGACTTCAGGGTTACTGAAATTGATGGAATTTTGAAATTCTTTTTTCCATGATAGAGATAAATGCAACCGGAAGTTCATTTGGCAGTCACTTTCGTGTTACAACATTCGGAGAGTCTCATGGAGGTGGTGTTGGTTGTATAATTGACGGATGCCCTCCTCGCATCCCTCTCTCAGAAGCTGATTTGCAAGTAGATCTTGATAGAAGGTAACTAGACATTTTTGTATTGGATTTCTGCATTTTAGGTTGGTAGAGTTTGCTACTCTCCTTATTTATTTCTTTGTTATATTGTAGTTAGTTCTGCTACATTGTCTGTACACACTTGTCTAATTTTATTGAATTTATTGTTATATATCATTTATGTTTTTCTCAAAGGAATATTGGTTAAATAATGTAGGAGGCCAGGCCAAAGCCGTATTACCACTCCGAGGAAAGAGACTGATACATGTAGAATTCAGTCAGGTGTTGCAGAAGGTTAGTTTTTGAAATTTTTCGAGTTATTTTAACCGAGTTAATTCTTTCTCGTATTTCGTTGAGTGACTGATGATGTGATAATTGCAGGAGTGACTACTGGAACACCCATCCATGTGTTTGTACCAAATACTGATCAGAGAGGCAAGGTGTGTTTCTGATGTTAGTGGCTTATATGATACAAGTTTTAAAACTGAAAAGCCTTTTGTTGAAAAGTTGATAAACTATCCCACTTAAATTAAGATTTGAAACATTTGTTAAACAATATATGTCTTGCATATAAAATCATGAGTAGATGTTTAACCATTTCAGATTGATGCATCTTAATAAACGGTTTTAAGGACCTTTCTTGTGCGTGATCTAAACTTTTTGATTTTTACCATTAGGGCATGTTATTTTGACCACTTTGGTGATCAGTTATTTAGGATAGATGCTCTATTTCAGGCTATGATTTTATGCCTTTATGTGTAGGGGAAACATGAGCGTGCATATTTACGATCATATGTTTTTCTTTTTTTAATATTGTTATTAGGAAAGTTTGTATGTATCATGTATTCTTTATCGTTTTCAAAGGTGCTCATTAGGTTTCATTCTATGTAATGATTTTAGGACTATAGTGAGATGTCGGCCGCTTATAGGCCTTCTCATGCAGATGCTACCTATGACATGAAGTATGGTGTCAGATCAGTGCAGGTAATATCTTTAAATGAGATCATATAGAACTGTTACCATATCAACTGCAAATATAGGTTAATCGTACCTACTTTGTGACCTTTTATATCAAAATCTAGGGTGGAGGTAGATCCTCGGCAAGAGAGACAATTGGACGTGTTGCACCAGGAGCAATTGCAAAGAAAATTCTTAAGCAATTTTCTGGAACTGAGGTATCATGTGCAATCTTTGTTGTCATTTTCATTTTTGTTTTTCTGTGGGGATGGATGCTGATCAATGAAACCACGGGCAATTAGCATGTATGTCTTACCAAGCTTGCATCTTAATTTTGTTCTCTTACGTGCTTATTCTTAGCTTAATTGAACATTGATATACTGGCTTGTTTAGCATTTGATTCCATTTCTTAGTTATGTTAATTTAGCATTTTATTCCATAAAGCATGGAAGAGACGGTACGAGATGACAAAAGAAGTCGTCGTCATGATAAGAAGTCTTTGCAATGTCTTAAGATGCACTAACTAATGGATAAATAAACAGTACTTTTATGCCACTTCTATAATTGTTGAAACTTCAGTTCTTCAATTCTGTGATTTTTACTGATCTAGGTTTGAGTTTAGTCAGTGATGGTCTGCTCACTTTTGTTTTTACTTTTGTTACATGGTATTCTGTGGTCCCTTAAGTGTCAGGCATCTATGGATGGTATGCTAATTGAGTTGTGCTTCATAGCCCTCTGGAATGGAACGCAGATTCATCAACAAGTTTAATTTGATTTGTTTGATTCTATGGTGATGTTATGCTATGGTCGTAAAGTCTTCATAAATTATCATCATGTGGACTGAAGATGCATTTGAATGGCTTTAAGTGGATGCCTTATTCCATGAACCCACCTGAAAAGTTATATAAACCACTGCTAATTCTAAAATATATCTTGATTTTAGTTCTCTGTATTGGCTTCAGATTCTTGCTTACGTTTCTCAAGTTCACAAGATTGTGCTTCCAGAGGATCGGGTCGATTACGAGTCTCTCTCACTTGATCAGGTGCAGCTTCCTTTTCTCCTCAATTCTTTGTACGGGCTTCCATAAAATGAATATTTGTTTTCTCGGAATTGCTGATCATGAGCAACTGGCTCTATTAGAAGTTTTCCAATTTTGCGTTCATTTATACACACCATGTTTCTTTGATATGGAGGATCCTTCCTAAAAACTGACGCTGACCAGGATATACAGTATGATTGATACTCCTGATTCCCATATCCGTAAATTTCATTGCAGATTGTCTCTTCCTAGTTCCTACTAATGCCACACAATGAGACTAACTATATGATTATGCCTGACGTGTATTTGAAAAGTGGGAGTGAAGTTCTCTTTTTCTGGATATTATCTTTTAGTGTTATTGATCCTTAGTAGCCAGCCTATTAAAGCATTCTAATAGAAATCTGATTTACATTAATAGATAATCAAAATATAAATTCCACAAATAGATTAGCAACACTACGCACACTAACAAAAAGACACAGAAATCAGAAATACTGATGCTCATTGACAAAAATTGTGTCTATGCCCCATGCAGAAAAATAATATAGTTAATATTTTCCTGACAAAATTATTGACCTGGTTTTATCCCAAGTTACTGGTTTCCTTTAATACGCATGGCTCTCCAGCTATACATAACTATTGACCTGACCTTCACTGAAAACTTAACAGGTTGAGAGCAACATAGTCAGGTGTCCAGATCCTGAATATGCAGAGAAGATGATTGCAGCAATTGATGCTGTCCGAACTAGAGGGGATTCTGTTGGAGGTGTCGTCACATGCATTGTGAAGAATCCACCACGTGTAAGTTTTAGCTCTCTCTCTCTCTCTCTCCTTCTCTTCTGTTTTGTTGTTTGGCTCATGAGTTTCCATCTTTAACAGTTCATGTACTACGAAGTAATTTTTTTTCTCAAATTTCACATATCAATTATTCTACAGTAATTTTAGCAAGTGCTAACGTGGTTTTAAATTCTGTAATTGCTGGGCAGGGGCTCGGTTCACCAGTTTTTGACAAACTTGAAGCTGAGCTGGCAAAAGCTGTAATGTCTCTACCTGCAACGAAGGGCTTTGAATTTGGCAGCGGGTTTGCAGGTTAGTCACTTAACACTCTGGATTTCGAATTTGACAGTGGATTTGACTTTTAAGTTCAATGGCTTGAATGGTGGCTTGGAATCATATTCTAAATTAGAGAAAATAATAATCCTTGCAGGCACTTTTCTGACTGGTAGTGAACATAATGATGAATTTTACATGGATGAACATGGAAAAATCAGGACTAGGACAAATCGATCTGGTGGTATACAGGTGTGCTTTTTAATGCAATCATATTATTCTTTTGCTTAAGCTGGGTGAGATATTTGTTATTGAGCATTTTTGTTGAGATTTTTCTGTGTTCATGGTCAGGGAGGAATATCCAATGGTGAAACTATATACATGAAAGTAGCTTTCAAGCCAACATCTACTATCGCAGTGAGTTATTGTTTATTTAATTGCTTATGTATTTACATACATGCAAAATTCTGTCTAGAGTGCATAAACACATGCAGAATATTTTCTTACTGGCATAATTCTTTGGAAGAAGATCTTGTTAGATATGGTGCTGTGTTTTATGCAATGATCCAAAGCATACTTAATATTTTTTTTTGCCGTTTCCTTTTGTCATATCTACTTATCTCAAATCCCTGGAAGAATCAGTGCTTGTATCTGTTCTGTGTGCCTTTCTCATATAACAATTTGCTTGTGCAGAGGAAGCAACTTACAGTGACTAGAGATAAAAAGGAGACTGAACTAATTGCGCGTGGTCGCCATGATCCATGTGTTGTCCCTAGAGGTATGTTCAATTTATCATCTGCTCATTTGTTGTTTATGCATTCCTTGAGTTGGTGGTGTCTTATCATTTCCTCCCCTGTTTTGGGAATTGAGTGGCTGGCTGAGGGGAAATCGTAATCCTGCTGATAGTGATTACTTGTGTCTTGCTCATCCACAAGAAAAGATTTTTTCTCTTAAGAGTTCTTAATATTGGTTGATGGTGATGCAGCGGTGCCAATGGTAGAAGCCATGGTAGCCCTCGTTCTTGTGGACCAGTTGATGGCACAATATGCGCAGTGTTGCCTATTTCCAGCCAATCCAGAACTGCAAGAACCGATCCAGTTATCAAATGCTGAGAAGGTCAACATATCTATTTAAATGGTAGCAATGTGGCTGCGATATATTTTTCACTGTTCATTAAATTTTCTTCAAAAGCGATGTTAAATTTTGGCGGTTAGATGCTTCTGTAGTTGTGGGATTACTATTTCAAGGTGAGGCTTTATTTTTTTATTCTCCCCATTTGGTGTTCTTTGCTTTGTTTGTTTCAAAATAGTAGGGTGTCTTATTCCCCGTGTTGTAATATAAACAAATGTACATCATTATGCAAAAAAATAATAAGTGTCAAAGCACAAAGCCCATGGACCTTTTTGTCCTAGATATTTAGGCTGATCAATAAATAGTTGGAATTTGGATGCTGGTTACCCTAAAAAATGGCATTTTTCTTGCATAGTTACCCGATATGTATGAAATGCTTCCGATCGAAAGGATTAAAAGTTGATTTTTGGCATTTCAATCTCTTTTCTTGAAGTAGTCTTCATTTGTGTTTAGTGATAAATGATTGAATATCTGTATTGTATTGTAATTGCATATCCAAAGGATAGAATTCTATCAAAATATTGCATCTGGTGACTTTTTATTCATTTACTTTGGAAGTCGAAATGTGAAATCACTGAACTCAAATACAACTTTGGAGATCTTCAAAATTCTGGATTAAACCAAACTGATTTCATCCTTGCATGTATATTTGTTGAAAAAATCAGTCTATAGGCTAAATGAATTGCTCAAACAATGACACAAGAGAGTTGATTCGTTCATGTTGTTAATGGATTCTTGATCATCTTACGATAATTGTGCGTTTATTTGAAAATTTCTTAGTGTATATCTTATCTTGACATGTTTACCTATATCAAGAAAATTTTTATATTTAATAAAACGGTTCCGATAGGGCTGCATATAAGCATTTAATAGAACTAAATATGGTATAGAATTAAACACACATGTATTTATTAATCAAATTAATTTAAAACCATATATGTTAACAAAATAATCAAAATCAAAAAATCCTAAAACAATATAACTTACCTAAATAAAAAATCCTACACTCTAACCCTAAACCCTAAACCTTGACCCTAACATTGAAACCTGACCCTAATTATTAACCCTATACCCTAACCCAAGACCCTAACCCTGATCCTAAACCCTATACCCTAACCCAAGACCCTAACCCTAACCCTACCATTGAACCCTAACCCAATACCATCAACCCTGACCTTAACATTGAACCCTGACCCTGATTATTGACCCTAAACCCTAACCCTAACCCAAGACCCTAACCCTAAACCCTAATCCTGACCCTAATTTCACAATAGGAAAGTAATTTTATTAAGATGGTATTTAACTTATATTTATATTGTTAACATATATAACACTCAATCAAATTAATTAATAAATATAAAAATATTTAGAATAGTACTATATTTAGTTCTATTAAATGCTTATATGCAGGCCTTAGGGCTGCATATATCAAAACACTTAATAAAATATTACGAATAGAACTAAAATTAATAGCACAAAAATCACAAATTCCACATAAATAAATAAGGTATGAATTTTTTAAAATTGAAATATTAGATTTTTATAAAATTGTTATCCTAATTAGAAATACACAAGTTAAAAGATATAATTTCAATACTAATATTATTTTTCATCCCTTTAATTAATTAATAAAAACTAGATATAAATTATTGTCAAAAAAAAAAAACTAGATATAAATTAAACATAAATATAAATCAATTAGTGTTGAAGGTAAACTTGTTTTAAATAAAATGACAAAATAATAGTTTTATTAAAACACAGCAATTTGGGAGTGTGTTTTTTAAAATATATGAACTAACTAGTGTAATACGACTAAACTTAGATACTATTAAATTGTTTACTTTTTTTTATATATATATATATATATATATATATATATATATAACACTATATTTCTAAATATAATTTATAAAATTAAAAATAAAAATAAATATATTGACATTTTCACTCATTCTACCTTTAAACATGTTGAACACAAGATTAACCAACCTATGACCGTCAATGAAAAGATTAATCAAAGAGAAGCAAAATTGGTTTACTTTTGTTTTTCCAGTCATTATGATGAGTAACTGTAATGGATGTAAAGGCGCCGTAACACATAAAGTTGCAAAAATTTTCTTTGCAACTACGTAATTTCAGTGTCCCGTAATGTACAATTTTGAACCATTATAATAGTTAAAGTAACACCTTTCCTTTTGCACCTTTCGCCCACTGATGTAAAAAATAGCGCCAAAGAGCGGGCTTTACCCGTCATTCTATAGAATACAATTTTATTCTATACGATTTGAAACGAATCGAATTAAATTTAATGGGAACCAAACCGAACCAAACCAAACCGCGTGTTACGGTTTTACTTGAGCTGGTTTGTAAAGTCACTACTCAAACGGGAAGCACTTCCACTATTACCAGTAAAAATTGAACGATGACATCGCCGGAGGAAGTAGTAAGCACCGTTCACCGGCTTCCAGCCGTAACGGTGTCTCTCGATGATGCTCTAGGCAAGTTTCTAGCTGAGGATATTCCTTATCCAGCCTCACTCAAGGTAACGAAAACCGTTCCCTAATCAATCGATTGAGCTAACCTGTATTTAAAACTGATGAAATCCGATCACATTGTTCGGCGACCGTTGTAGGATGGTTATGCTGTAGTTGCTATGTCAATGTCACACGTTCTTATAAACAAAGAGGTCCTTGTTTAAGCTTTCCTCGAAAATAGTGAAGCTTAAAGTAAGTATCTAGCAACTTTTGTGGCTGCCGAATGTATGCTTGGAGAAGATATTGGAAAGTTTATCTGCAATCCACAGATAGAAGAATTCTAGCAAAGTCTTACCAGTAGGAATAGAAAATGTATGCCTATCATGTCCATCTTTTACTCAAGAGATCTCTATCTATCTTTAGAGGTATGAAAATTACGAAAAAAAAATTCTGAAATTCTTTCAACAACAACTGTAGAAATGACACTTGGAGCTGTAATTAGAGGGAAAACTTTACGATCGATCCATGTAGAAATGACTCAGGTCTCAAGTTATTAAATAGGATGGTTCATCCTCTACTGTTAGAATGTTCCCAATTGAATGCTTATTGGAGGAGCAATAATATAAACCATGTTCTTTTCATGGAGTTGCAGGAAAAGTTTCTTGGGGCTGCTGTTGCATGGTTCTCGAAAGTACTCCAAAAGCAAGCAACTAAATTAAGGATAGGGTGTTTCTTGTAGTTGCTACAATCTCTGAGAACTTTTCTTGTTTGTGTGTGTTTCAATCAAGGAATTCATCGTCTTTAACTGCTAATGCAAGGGTATATCCTTTGGCCCTGCTAGAGCCTTGTGTATTTATTGACCATGCCCTTATGTGAAGAAATAATGCTACAAAATTGTAATGGATAGTATATCGAGGCGCAGGATCCTTCATGCTGATTTGATCCAGTTACTTTACTACACATTATTAATATTAGTTATAGATCGTGTTTGATTAGCTTGTGTTTATTTTGAACTGGTTTTTCAAGTTCTAAGAAGTCTCTATTTTACAGGGATGTGACATTGAGAAAGATGCTGCTGTGGTAAAATCTGGAGAACAACTTGGTGTTTCAGAAATTGGCTTACTTGCTACTGCTGGCATTTTGATGGTGAAGGTATGACTTGATATCTCTTTTTTTGGTTCATGAATTCATGAAATCTCTAAGGTCAACAATTTGCTTCAGGTATACCCTACACCTACAGTTGCTTTGCTTTCCACAGGGGATGAACTTGTGGAGCCAACAACTGCTTGTCTAGGTCATGGCCAGGTACTAAATTATGGAAATCTTTAATTCTTCAAGAGCAAAAGAACGAATATGATTGTTACTGATTTCATTAGTAAGTTTATCCGGGGGACTGTGGATCAGCAGACTCTTTTTTTTTTTTTTTGTTTTTTACTATTAGCCTTGCCAGTGGCCTACCATGGTAGAAAATAGTTACAAATATGATGGTTTTAAATTACATCTGATCATCATTCCTACTTGGAACTTTTCAATTGTAAAACAGAATCAACTATAATATTCTTTCTCAAAAGATGTGTATGGACAATGTTTCTTCTCTCTCCAATTTCCACCTATATTTTATCAAGCTCTCAAGATTTCAGTACGCGGTCACCCAGAATACTTTAGACGATATTATAAATTAGCTTTTATTTTGATGGAAGTTCTTTGGTTCTGTTGAAACATCTCTATGTGGCTCAAGAGATGGAGCTCTCTAATATCCTCTTCTCTATCGCATGAGCCTTGGACTTATTTATGATTTTCATTGTGCTAATCAATTTGAAAAGCGTTCCATCCCAAGAACGGAAACACATATCACATGGAGACTTGTAGTTGAATAGTATGTGTATGTCATTTACGATGTTTTAGGGAGCTATAAACATAATTGTTACTTATTTATGGCCTCCAAGTTCAGTGTAAATTCTGCAAATCATGTTTAACTAGCTGGCTCCTTAATCTAGCAGGCACTGAAGAACAAAATGCGCCAAGGAGAAAAGGAGGAAGAACAAAGCGGACAGGATGGTTGTAAAATTAGGGTTTCAAATTTTGACTTTTCTGTGGAGAATCATGTTAATGCAATTGAAACAATTTCTAAGCTCTGCGGAGAGGTGGAGAGGGATTCTCTTGAGATTACTGAAATTCAGTGTAGATATTCCCCTATTACTTTCTTGAGGTCAGTATTGCTTGCTTTAGTGAGAATTTTTTTTTTTTGAAAACCTTTAGTGAGAATTATTTCACAGTTTTATTATCACTTACTCCGTTACATGGTGTTTTTGAGTTTTGCGACACGATATTTGCTTTAGTTGAGTTTTTCTGCATTTTTATGAATTTATATTCTTCGTTTGCATTTAATTTGAAAGTTACACTAATTCAGGGAATGGAGGCATTTTAATTATGAACCAAGGACAATTAAGTTCGCTCATGAGCTTGGAGTTTCTCAACATAAGGGTTCTCTAGGTGAGATAACTTTACCCCAGTTTTCGTCAGCAGCTGTTCCAAAGGTACTTCAAGGAAGCACTTCTTTTATTTCTTTCTTTTCGTTTATTCTGTTTGCTTGATTTACTTTCTACACTAGAGAATTCATTGCATTTAATACTAGCATTTATTTTTTGGTTTGTTGATACTGTAGTCGAAAGTACATGGGGACATCACATCTCCAAAATCCAGGTACATGTCTAGACTCCAGAGGCTGTTTTTTCTTTTTGTGTTTTTCTTCTTGCAAAACTTTACATGTGATCAGTCCTAATTCTACGACATATCATTTCGCTCAAAAGAATGGTGTATGGTCATGTTAAATAAACATATCCAGTTGTAAATTGCTGCTTCACACATGGGATAAATACAGTAGTAGCACCTGAACTGTTGCACGACAAACACCATGCCCTCTAAACTTCAAATTTTAACATAAAACTCCCTGAACTTTGCTGTTCTGTAATAGCATGGTTCAATGACGTTGACCAACTTAAAATGCCATGACCACACTTTTGACCAGTTATCAATACTCCATTCATTTGGACCACACTTTTGAAGTCGAGTCTAAGTAACCCATCAAAAGCATGGCCAATGGTACTTTAATCTGGTAAAAGGCCATTTAGACCACGCTGTGACAAAGTAGCCACATTCAGGAAGTTCCATCTCAAGGTTTAAAGTTCTGGGGCCACACTGTGTGGCCAAATTTTAGTGGCATGGCTTTATTTAACCCCTCTATATTGACGTGTATAAATCTGCATATGTGTACTACGTTTTCAAACTTTTGCAATTTTGTTGCAGCAAGGACTTTGTGATGCATGTTGGAGGATCTGTTTGGGCATTGGATTGGTGCCCTAGGAATCATGAAAGGTCTGCAAGTCATGTTAAATGTGAGGTATATATTTCTCTCTCTCCACCCCCCCCCAAAAAAAATAAAATTTGGGACAAACTGAACAATAACATTTATTCAACAGAATTTTGTGTAAGAGGGAATTGTAAAAGTCTTTGTTTCTTTTGTTTTTGAAGCTTGTTTAATCTTTTTGTGTGAAAAAAATTCAGAGCTATCTGCTGCCAAATATGTGACAGATGATCACTATCTAATCTTATGTTCCTGTGCTGTGGCTTCAACTTTTGGTTTTCCAGTTTCTTGCTGTTGCTTCACATCCTCCTAACTCATATTATCACAAGCTTGGCACTTTACTTAGTGGTAGAGGTGTTGTTCAAATATGGTGCATCCTGAATGATAGCAGGAATGAGGAGACCCCACCTCTCTCAGAAAATTCAAAGAGGAAAACTCGACCCGGTGATGCATGTAATGAAAAATTAGCTCTAATTAAGAGGCCAAAAGGAAAGCATGTAGGAGAATCTGGTACTGGTGAAACCATGAAGGCCACAACTGAATTTAAGAGGCCTAGAGGTCGACCTAGGAAGAAGAAAGAAGACCTTATGAATGATGAAGCATACCAATGTAAGAAACCAAGAGGATGGCATCAAAAAAAGACATCTAATAACTCCGTTGATAGTGTAGAGTGCCACCACCAATATCCACAAGTCCTTGCTATTGAATATCATGAAGACCTGGCCCAAGTGGTTGCTATAGAAGGAGGGGCTTTGGCGAATGCCCCAGCAGAGACCATGCAGAAAAATAAAGCCAAGAAACAAAAATATCCTAGCATAGCACTTCAGACCCCTCTTGCTGTTGAATATCCTGAAGACCCAGCACCAGTGCTTGCTATAGAAGGGGCTTTGCTGAATGTCCCAGCAGAGACCAAACAGAAAAATAAGGCCAAGAAACAAAAAAATCCTACCAAACCATTTCACACCTCTGTTTCAGTTACTAAAATTGCTAGACATGGGAGAAAATTGGAAAGTATATCCAAGGTAGGTGGTGAATGTGCAACTGTTATATGCCCAACGTTATTGACTCAAAATGAAGATCAATCTTCCATTATGAACTACCAAACAAATAAGAACTTACTTGAGGAACCTACGATACGTAAATGTAGTTTAGATAATGTTTCTTGTGATGTCGACTCTGACTCTTGTGCTATTCCGGAGAATATTGTCTTACCTAGGCTTGTGTTTTGTCTGGCTCATGATGGAAAAGTTGTGTGGGATATGAAATGGAGGCCTTGTCATATTTCTGATTCCAAAAGCCTGCATCAGATGGGTTATCTTGCTGTGTTGCTAGGAAATGGATCACTGGAAGTGTAAGTCATATATTTAAGTTATTTATTTATACATTTGCATATGTGTCATTGTTTAGTAACTGGACTCTTCTTCTAGATTCTGTAAGGTGTTTTTGATACACATCTTAAACTGTTTAGTTAGGGTAAAACTTTTGACTTTTCCGTATTGAAATCATTTTCTTATTTTTAAACTACTTGGTATGCTGAATATTATCAATAAATTGTGTGTTTTTTGTATGAATTGAGCAAAGGATAATTTATCCGGCTTCACTTGCAATTTGAATACACTACATGATTTTCACCTGAAATTTCAATAAAGTAACCTGAATTCCATGTACAGTTTTTTGGGGAGTATATCATAGAGTATTGCACTTCAATTTTCAGCACAGGAATGCTATAAATGAAAAAGAAAAATTTACGATACCGTGTGAGGCAAGGATTGGGGTTTGCCAACATAATAGATTAATCAAAATGTCTGGTACTGTCCAACTACGTTTTGCCATTATTCTTTTATGTATTTACCTTGGATTGCAGGTACTGCAATTATCAGTTTTGGTTTCCATTTGATGCGCCAAAAGCAGTGTATTATGTGATATTTTCTGATGATCTCTAATATGAATGCAGATGGGATGTTCCTCTTCCTAATATAGCAAATGCTATCTATACTTTGTCTTGCAAAGAAGGTATTGATCCTCGGTTTGTGAAATTGCAACCGGTATTCAAGTGTTCGATTGCCAAGTGTGGGGAAATGGAGAGGTAATGTGTTTGTCTTCATGCACCTTGTTGGTATTTATAGTAAATTTTAGTTGAATTGAATAAAAGACTTCATATACCCAATAGATCAATCAATTTTTATGTTTCTCATATGTGCGTGCCTGTTAGCTTTGCACAACAGTAGAAGTATGAAAAGTTAGTACTAGAAACCAATGCATCCACCCCTCAATTGCAATTAATTGCATGAACAGAGGGTTCAGTTTTGTTTTATGGGATACAACAAAAGGATGAAATAAATAACAAATTGAGAGGAATTCTCTTCAATCTCATCTTTCTCCATGTATGCTAGTTTTTGAGCATTTCATGTATAAGACGTCATGCAATTCCATATTGATTCAAGGCAAAAAGCATTTTGAGGCCCCTGATCTTTCCTTTTTTGGTGCATTAAGCCCTTGATCTTTTATTTGGATACATTAGACCCTTGATCTTTTATATTTGGTTCTATCAAGTCCTCATCTAACAAAATTGGATGATTTGTTAACTTTCACAAATTAATAAGACCAATTGAAATATTGCGACACCTAATTAATTATAATTGATTGAATATTCAATAAATTATTCAACAATTATTTTTAAAAATGAAAAAAATAAATTCAGTAGTTATTGTCGTTGTTTTGCTCATTTTCTAGTCATTTCGAAAGTGAAATCGAGTAGAATGAAAACATAGATGAAATCTAATGAGTGATGTTTGACCATGTTCTTTATGCCTTATTAGTACTTATCGGTTGTTCATTTCAATTCAATAATTTCTTTTCAGTAAATGTGCTTCAGTAATTTTCAGTCATACAAAATTTGGCCTTAATTTGTGGGCCGGAATTGAAGAGAAGAACTAAGATGAAAAAGAAAAGAAGAGCAAAGATGATGAAGAAGAGGAAACGATTACAGAAATGAACTTGAGAGACAAACAATACTAATTTGGAGAGAGACAAAGAGAAACGTTTGAGAAATAAGATGCGACGTTACTACATTCCAATAGGCGGGAAAAATAATTGTCAAATTTAAAAAGAAAATATTGTCTAGAAATGTAAATAGAAAGCAAAGTGAATCACATATATTAAAAAACCCTCCTAAACGGGCTGTATTTGTAATTGTGCCACACTATTTTAATCTTATTAATTTGTGAAAGTTAAGAAATCATCCAATTTTGTTAGATGAGGACTTGATAAACCCAAATATAAAAGATCAAGGGTCTAATGTATCCAAATAAAAGATCAAGGACTTAATGCACCGAAAAGGGAAAGATCAGGGGCCTCAAAATGCTTTTTGCCTTGATTCAATGGAGATTGTTTTACCATATTGAAATATCAAATTCATCTTGCTGAAGAACCTTGTAATTTCCTATACACAATTTCCCTGCAGCATTCCCTTGACAGTGGAATGGTCACCTGTATGCCCCCATGATTACTTACTTGCTGGATGCCATGATGGGAAGGTAATATGCCTGTTATCTTTTATTTTTATGCTATATGCCTGTTTATTAGTTACTTATGTCCTTTGAACTTATTATTAGCCTTCCGATTTGGGTATTCTTTTTCAGTTTGTATTCATCGCATCGTTCATCATTGACTTATTTTTTGGTAAAATCATTATTCCCGAAGTCTTGTAAAAAGTTTAGCCAATCATATTAGTGTGTTGATTAAGAAAGCATATTCATCTAATATTGACTTATAACATTATCAAAGTTTTGTTGAATTCTCATGTCCACAATTTGACAGTACTGTCTTCACTAAGAAAAAAAATCTAATTGATTGATTTTTTAAATACCTAATTAAATTCAATAATAGAAGTGTATTTATAAGTTTGAAAAACGTTCAATTGCATGCAACAGTTCAATTTGTTTTGCGTGTTAATAGAAGTGGATATTTTAGAATTTTATATAAGAAGGAAAATAGGTGACTAACAAAACAAATCTCCGTGCCAAAGAAGTTCATAGATGGTAGCCCTTAAAAAATATTGAATCACACTTGTAAAACTCTTACGGAAATTTTACGCAGCATCCATGTTGAGTATTACGTACAGAATTTCAGCATCCCAAAAACTAAACTGTAACATATTTTTACTTATAAAAGTGAATAATGAAATTTGTAATGATAATTTTTAATAGAATACTCGTAATCTGTTTGGAAACAGTTTTTGACAAAACAAGACAACTTATTTTCATAATATAACATCTCTATCTCTTAGCTTTTAGGTTTAGAAAGGGATTTTTTTTTTCTCTAACCAGTGATTTGCTATATTTCAGGTTGCCTTATGGAAGTTCTCTGCAGATGCCACATCTGGAGGTAATGACAAGTTTTTCTACCTTTCTTCTCTGCTTACTGTCGCTCACTACTTTCATGGTTTCAATCTAATTCTAAGTTCTAGTAACTTCATGCTCTTGCAACTATTGCTCTGCAGATACAAGGCCTTTGCTATGTTTTAGTGCAGACACAGTTCCTATAAGAGCGGTTGCATGGGCCCCATCTGAGAGGTTAGTGATTCCTGTTACTTTCTTAGTCAGAATTGTTTCTTATTTTTTTCTCTCAGTAGTGATTAGGTTTGATATTATGCATGACTACCACAAGATCCTGGGACCTCATTTGTCTAAAATAGATTTTTTTGTGTTTTTTATGGTCATCCAGAAAACTTTTTGTGCAGAGTTTGTGATCATAAATTGTTATCTTGCATCTTTCAAATGTTACTATTTAACAGAACATTACTGAATGAAGTTACTTTCTGAATGCAATTGTGTATCCTTTGTTTGAAATTAAATGTCTATTCGGAGCTTGAAGGTGAATGGTTCAGTGATGAATGTCAACCAAGGGATTTATGGATAAGAAATTAGGAAAGTTTCAGCTTATCTTTTATCACCATTATTTAATGAGTCATGACTCATGAGTCACCAAGATCTGGCACCTTACATCTATACTTTTGTAGTTGCCTAAAGGAAAACTTATGATTAATTACATAATGAGTAAATTAGTTCTGAAGCAGAGAAATATTTGAAATAGTAAAAGTGTCTACTCCTCATTGACATTCTCTTAATTGTTAAACGTAGCTTCCATCATCTTCTTTTTCATTTTGCTCTTCTTATTTCCTAATGATATTCTTCTACATATGATAGTTTTAAATTATTTACCAATTGGGTATAGCCGTATTCAATTGATATTTGGTACATCTCCATAAAGTGGAGGTGGGAGATCATGGGTTCAATACCCAACCACTTGAAAACCCATATTATCAAAAGAAAAAACAGTTTAAAATTGTTTGCATTTTAGAAAACACTTGTTGTATCAACTTTTTGTGTTTGATGTAATAATTTGTATTACATACATTAATATATTGAAAAGTAATGTAAATGGTATTTGTGTTGTCTGCCATACAGAATATTATATGCCATATGATTTTGTTTTCCTCTTGGGGATTTCTTCCTTTAAATGAAGGATGAAGGATAGGTAACATGTAGCTTTTGGTTAAAAGAAATTGTTATGAAATGTGTTTCCCGTGATGGGTGTTAAAAAATATGGTGTTACTTGCAGTGATCAAGAGAGTGCAAATGTTGTACTTACTGCTGGACATGGAGGCCTAAAGTTTTGGGACTTACGGTATGTACCATTCTTGCTTTTGTTTTTTAATTCCAGAATGTTTATTTTATAATCAATTATAGAATACTTTTAGTGCTCATCGGGTGAAAGACTTGCAAAAAAGAAACTGTAAGGCAATATTGTTGTTATCTTGAATGTAAGTTGTAGTAAGATTGGACTTCCCTTTTTATTGGATTGTTACGTAATTGCAACTGCTCTTTTTCGTTGTTACTTCTGAACTAGTCCGAGGCGGTTTTTCTTAAATGATTTCTGCATATCACTTATATTTGTTGTCTGCGTATTCATGTTTAGAAAAATATTATAAAACTGTACATGAAGCTATGAGATTTCTGCTTGTTTCCAGTGATCCATTTCGGCCTTTGTGGCACCTGCAACCAGCGCCAAAATTGGTCTATAGTCTGGATTGGCTGTCAGATCCAAGGTATTTTACCATTATTTTTTGCCTGATTGAATAGGGATGTATCTTTTGCTTGATATATTTTTTTGTACAATTGAACCTTTAATGTTTGTGTTTTAGATGCGTCATCTTATCCATGGATGACGGAACAATCAGACTCCTTAGCTTGATGAGGGCTGCGTTTGATGCTCATGTTAATGGAAAACCTACTGTTCGGACTAAACAACAAGTAATGCATCTTCTGACTTGTCCATCCTTTGCTATCTGGAGCGTTCACACGTCAAGAAAAACAGGTTTCCGTTATACTTTTATCATTGTATCTGGCTATGTTAACAAAGGGTTTGATTGTATGAAATGTTTATTAACAAGAAATGGAAAATGGTGTAAGATAAGAAACTCTTCTGCTTCTTTATATTTATATATATGCGCAATGATGAGTTTAACATTTTAATTTTTAAGCTTAAAACAGAACTTGGTAGATATTTGTCATGTTTGTGTTTGCAGGATTTTGGTAGATATTTATCATGTTTGTGTTCATAGGATTTAATCTGTTCTGTTCTAGGTAAAAAATGGTTTGGTTTTGGATGCATATTTTAGGTTCTCAGACTCTAGTTTCTTATGGTTTTCGATTTTGTTTTTCTAAGATATGTTTCCTAGTCATTATTTGGCGCGCTTCATATTTAGTTTTTGTTTTTCTTTGTATGCCATTTGGCTTTTGTTAATAAATTTTTAATGAGTCCATCCTAATTCTATTTGCATACATATCATGGAAATTCTATTATGTGTGTTCATAGAAGCTTTGTTTTCCCCCCTTTCTCATGTACCCTTAATTAATGGATTGTGAGGCTATTCTATGAGACATCCTGAAAAGATACGTAGGCGTTTTTTTTTTTAGGAATTATAATTTAGAACAGCAAATTTGTTGTGGCAAATACTTCAAAATGAATTTTGTTCTTCCTCTGAGAATTATTTATGGAATTAAAAAGCTCCCCTTTCTCCTAGAATAGTTATAGCAAGAGAATTCTAACTTTTTCATTTTGTCATTTTATCTGATAAACTTAATATTGAAATTCAATTAGGCATGGTTGCATATTGCAGTGCAGATGGTACAGTTGGCCGCTTCCAGGTTAGTTCGCTTTTGATTGTCTTCTCCTAAATTATCTATACATGTCATAAGATTCCAGTGAATTTCATGCCACCAGGAGACCTAACCCTTTCACAGATTGAGTGGAACCAACTTTATGTCAATTTTATGTCCAGTACAGACACATCCCCTCCAAGTTGCCCCTAAAAGCCAATTGCCCCTGAATTTTGAAATTTATGTATTAGAATTTAGGCCTAACATTTGATTTGCTTAAAAATTCTTTATTAGAAATGAAACTCCTATAAATGTCACATACTTTTCTATGTTGCTAGTCCATGTACGAAGCTTTGCATGTTCTAGCAATGTCTGCTTGTTTAAATCATGGAATTAGAGTAAATACTTATCAATCTCTATGTTAAATAGTTTTGGTTACTAGAAAGGCATTTAGGATCTAATATTTATTTGCAAATCCAAGTTGCTTTAAACCTTTGCCCTAAGTTAATTATTTCTGTTTATGATCAGATCACAACAAAAGCAGTTGAGAAGGATCCATCAAAAAATCGAGCTCCACATTTTAAGATTTGGTCCCTAAGTAAGGATGAATCTTCTATTACGGTTAGCACTTCATTACCGGATACTCCTTTGTCTTTCAAGAAGCCAGTTAATAATGTTGGTGACAGCTCAAGAACCATGAAGAGCTTGTTCGAGTCAAGTCAGATTAAAACATCTAACAAGGCAAAGGCAACAACTGTTGATAACCAACCGTCAGGTGAGGTTTGACAATTTCATATATGCCTGTACGCTGTTACCTATGTTGCATGGGAGCTATGATTTAAAGCGATTCACGTTTTGGATAATTTTATGAAATGTCTTGGGTCATGTTTCCATAATTAAGAAAATTGGAAACTCGCTTCTAGGATGCAATGTGCTTTCTGAAGTAGATCGATGCAACTCACATGTTCTGTAAACTGCCAGTATATTCTAGATCATCTTCTGCAATATTTGAAATGAAAAAAAAAATATATTTTTTCCCTCTATTAGTATTATACACACACCTTTCCCTCTATTAATATTATACACACTTTCAAAGATTTGTAGGTATGTCTTTCAATTTTTGTTTTCCTCACGTTGATGTGTGTCAATTTCCCTTTCAATTTTCTTATCCTTTCTGTTTTCATGCAATATAAGGTTGTTCCATATCTTCATTTCTTTTCTTTTTTTCCAGACAATATATTAAGTTTCTCCCATGTTTACGTTTCTTATACTTTCTAATATATCATTTCTTGGTGTCCTGTTCGATACAATTTCCATTTCTGTTTTCATGTTGCTATCCATTCTTCATTTCTTTCTCTTTTTTTCCCTAGACAACATATCAAGTTCCTAACAACTTTTGACAGCCATATGTTACGAAAATGATTCAAGTACTTCTGTAGCCGATGAAGAAACATCGGCAAGTCTCAGCAAGCAAAGTAAACTAATATCCAAGAATACGAGTAAGAAGATTATAGGAGAGGATCTAGCATTGGTTTGCATAGACGAAGAACGACATAATATACAAGAGAAAGAAATAGAAGTTATTCCTCCCAAAATTGTTGCTATGCATAGAGTTAGATGGAATATGAACCAGGACAGTGAGAGATGGTTATGTTCCGGAGGAGCTGCCGGAATCGTACGATGTCAAGAAATTTTGTTTTCTGATCTGGACAAAGATGTGGCCAGAAAACGATAGCTGGTATGGAAATTTATGTCCATATTTGAGTTCTAATCTCTAGATTTATTGCATTGTTTATGAGCAGTACTGAATTTCTGAGAGGAAAAACACTTAGATGAAGACTTTTAGTGTTAAATGACCCGTAGGGTTATATATATTTATATCTGCTGCATTAATTGAAATGAGATCATACCTTATAATGCTATTACTAGGAGTAATACCCCAATCTGCCCATGTGAAAATGTTTGACATTTGGTGCATGTGGGTATGACTTGCTAACATTTCATTCGGTATCCTAATTTTTGACATTTGGGTTTAATGGCGTGATTTGGTAACATTTAATCTGATAACAGATCTAATGGAGACCACAACGTGACCAAATGAGCCCAATATTACAAATTAACATGTATTCCAATGGTAAAATCAAAATGTTATCAAATCATACCACAACGTCAAATGTGCAAACTGGGATATGACATGTGCAAAACGTCGCCAAAATCATACCTGAAGGATTAAATACTAACATTTTGAATACTATGGGACCAAGTAGGGCTTTAATACCCTTAATACTATGTTGATTTATCAGTATTTATACAAAAGGGTTTAGTTGATTTTTGTATGTCAAATATTTCTGAAAATGGCTTGCGTTATTTTTACAACTATTCTTTTTGGGAGTAAATATTTTCGTATTTGGGCTTAAAGCGATATTAGGCAGTAGCTCTTGATCTATACTTTTGTCTGGGCTTGCGTTATTCTTACATTCTGTAATTTTTCCTGATCTGGGCTTCAGCTTAGTCTGTTTTGTTCTGTTTAGCCTACTTTATTTTTTACTTCTTGTAGATGCTAAGAAATACCGCCACTTTCATATCTTTGGATGCTGTTCTGTGGTAACTTAAGAACTAAGAAGTATCAGCTATATATGGAAGCTGTTCGTATTTGTATAATCACATAATCAAAAAATCCCTCTGAAACAGAATACTGATTCATCAACAAGGTCAATTTTATTTGTTTGGTATTATGATGACATTTTTGCCATGCTCATACAGTCTTGTAAATTATCATCAATTGGAAGGATGAGTGGAAAATGGGTTCCTTATGCCATGAATTAACGCTAAAACAGTATGTGATTTTAATTCTATATCTTCGCCTTCAGGTTCTTGCTTATGTTTTCAAGTTCACAAGATTGTATTTCCCGAGGATTGGGTCAATTACGAGTCTCTTTCACTTGATCAGGTACAGTTGTCTTTTCTTCTTGGAGTTGGATCTTTATATGGGCTCGGATTAGATGAACAATTTTTATGGAATTGCTGACCAGGAGCAGCTGGCTCTATTAGAGGCTGACCCATTTCCCATTTATTGTATACGCACTATATGTTCCTCTGATATGGAGGATTTTCTCTAAACACTGATGGTGACCGGATGTGCAGTATGATTGATACTCCTTATTCCCATGTCCATATATGTAAAATTGGAGATAGTCTCTTTTTAGTTCCTACTAATGCCGCAAAAAACCTCAGGCATAATAGTTTTGAAGTGCACATCACATGCTGCCACTATGATCAATTTTTTGAAGGGGAACATCTCTTTTGCTATTAAGAATTATCTTATATATTAATCATTAATATATTTATTACTTCAATTATAAATAGTAACGGGAAAATGCCAATATTTAAGATAGTTATTAAGTCATATGCATTTGATTTTCCCTGCTTGACAAACGTTCCTGCTATGCCGCACATATAAGTATTGAGTTCTGTAATACTCCCGTAGTTAACATTTAATTCATTGAAAGCTATTTCCTGAAAAGCATATTGACCTGATTTTCTCCGAAGTTATTGGTTTCTTTTAATCTGCATGCTTTCCTCCTATAATAGCCATCGATCTGACCATGCATTGGAAACTTGACAGGTTGATAGCAGTCAGGTGTCCAGATCCTGAATATGCTGATAAGATGATTGAAGCAATTGATGCTGTCCAAACTAGAGGGGTTCTGTTTGAGCTGTCGTCACATGCATTGTGAAGAATGCACCACCTGCAAGTTGTAGAGCTCTCTCTCTCTCTCTCTCTCTAATATTTTTGAATGCATGTGTTAATGCACATTGTTTGATGTATGGCATACTAAAGCATAATATGAAGTAATTTCTTTTTCTCTCCGATTTCATACTAATTACTCTACTTAAATTTTAGCAACTATGGGGTTTTAAATTCTATAATTGCTCGGCAGGGGCTTGGTTCACCAGTTTTTTACAAGCTTGAAGCTGAGCTGGCAAAAGCTGTAATGTCCTACCTGCAACAAAGGGCTTTGAATTTGGCAGTGGATTTGCAGGTTAATAACTTCGTACTATGGACTTTGAATCTGACAGTGGATTTGAATTTTAAGTTTTAAAGTTAAGTTAGTGGCTTGAATGATGGCGTGGATTTTTTTTCCTGAACCCGCTACAGTAAAAATCCTTGTAGGCACTTTTCTGACTGGCAGTGAACATGATGATGAATTTTACATGGATGAACATCAGAACATGGAAAGATCAGGACAAGAACAAATCGCTCTGGTGGTATACAGGTGTGCTTTCTAGTGCAATCTTATAGGATATATCCCTGGAAGAATCAATACTTGTGTGTCTGTTCTGTTTGTGTCTTTCTCATTTAACTTGTTGCCAGATTCTGGTTTGATAACCTTTTTTTAGTAATTTGCTTGTGCAGAGGAAGCAACTAACTGTGACTGAAGATAAAAAGGAGACCGAACAAATCGCCTGTGGTCGCCATGATCCATGTGTTGTCCCTAGAGGTATGTTCAATTTATCATCTGCTCATTTGTTGATTAGACATTCCTTGAGTTGGTGGTCCCAATTAATATAGATTGACAAATCCCTTGGCACTTAAGACAGTAGTTATGATCATCACTGGTATGTAATTGTAACAAACTAATATATGTAATTGTAACAAACTAACCGATATCGATTTTACTTGTTCCTTGATCATCCACAACAAAAAATTTATGCTCTAAGAGTTTGGTATATGGTGATGCAGCTGTGCCGATGGTAGAAGCCATGGTGGCCCTAGTTCTCGTGGACCAGTTGGCACAATACGCACATTGTTGCCTATTTTCAGCCAATCCAGAACTACAAGAACCATTCCAGTTAGCAAATGCTGAGAAGGTCAACATGTCTATTTAAAAGGTAGCAATGTGGCTGCAACATATTTTTCACTTTTCATTAAATTTTCCTCAAAAGCTGTGTTTAATTTTGGCGGTTAGATGCTTCTGTAGTTCCGGGTTTGCAATTTCAAGGTGCGGTTTTCTTTCTTTTTCGCACTCCCCATTTGGTGTGTTTTGCTTAGTTATATAATGTCCAGAATTGTAGGGTGTCTTCTTCCATGTGTTGTAATATAAACCTATGTACATTTTTAATATGGAAAAAAAAAAAATAGTTGGATTCTGCAATTTGTAATGTAGAAATGCCTTTCCTAGGCATTGAATCTAGTAACTAATTTTGGTTGCATCTTTTTGGAATTTTTTTGGAATTTTGGATTCTGGTTACCCCTGAAAAAAAGACATTTTTCTTGCACGACAACACGATGTGATGTCTAGTGACAACATACTGCTCCAATATGTGTGAAATTACTAAGTTAACTTTTATTACATTTACATTATATATAATCATTTGATTTGTGGAGCTTGGGTATGGAAAGATTATAATGGATAGAGTAATATTAAATTAACCTTAGCCAGTAAAGATACGTTGAGAAGTTCATTCTAGCTTTTTTGCTAAATTTTCCATAGACTGAAAAGGAAAAGTACATGATATCGTCTCGTATTTGTAGCATGATGACCTATGTGGCTTGTGCTAATTTGGATTAAGCTCAAGTTGTAGTATGGTTAGCTGATATAAATTTTGCCTTGCAAAGCTAAGTGAAAGCAGCAAAGTGGATATTTAGGCATCCCGTAGAACTTCTTGCACTTGCGCGCCTGGAGAAATATGACAGGGATTCTTGTAATTTGGTCGGGTATTGTGATTTTGACTATGTGATGTGTTTTGATGAGAATATCACTCACATTTTGTCTTTAGTGTTAGTGATACCACTATCAGTTGGAAGGATATTATGTAGCCTATGGTTGTGTTGTCAACAACAAAGGCAAAATATATGCATAGTTTGAAGTTGTGAGAGAAGTAATATGGCTGAGAAATATATTCCTGGTGAACTTTATATAAAACAAGTGATTGAGTATGTTAATTGTGATAGGAAAAACGCAAGACGTTTGACAAATAGAATATTTATTTCAGGAAAGAAAAGAACACATTGACATAATATCTTTTTTTTAGGAGGTTTGAGTACTTTGTACTTTCTTTTAGGAAAAAAAAAACAAGTCCAAGGAGCCATTGGTATATGATAGCTAAGACTATCAAGTTCGGGCTAAGTAATGATCAACTTAGGACTTGAAGTATACTGATTGTGGTCTTAAGGGGAAAATTGAGAAAAAGGAGTAAGTTTGGAATTTAAAAATAAAATTGAGAGACTGTTAAAGTCAATTTTATACTGATTCCCCGTTTCCTTCTTCTTTTTCCGGAGAAGCTAATTTTCGGCTATCGCTTATCGGTAATCCATCAAACTTTGTTGAAACATGTCAAAGTTTGTCCCATTATCCCATATCTGTCCGTTATGTTAGAAACTCTTTGAAATTTCGTCAATCGTGGAATTTGTGAAGTACTAATGGATATTTCCGTCCGAGAAAAAACATTCTCTAGTAGATTTTTCTAAAAAATAAATATGTATATACACCTAAAAGTAAAATCGGTTCGTTCTCCCAACGCTGCAGTCGTGTATTGATCATTGACTCACTAAGCAATAAGCTGCCATGAACAGTCGAGAAGATATATTTATCTTTCTATGTGAATTTCCAACTTTGACATTAATTGTTTACATTATGGTCTTTTTTGTTTCTAATAGGCATGTGAAGTCCAATTTATTTGCAGTAGTATAAATATAATACTGATGTATGTTTATATATTAGTACATCAAATCAAATGAAACATATAATTTAGAATGGAAAATAAGAGCAACTAGTTGAAGATAACCAAGATAGAGAGGTCTAGTACTCTATTGTGACAATTAAATAGTAATAGTAATAATAAAGCATATTGCATTATAATTTTATAAAAGTTATAGTTAGGTCATCTTCAATAACAATTCCAGACCAAAACAAGATCTAAAAGCCATAAAAAATAGTATTCGTAGGGGACATATGAGATAGAGAGAATCAGAGAATTGTTAGTTAATCAATTAATTAATAATTTAACATTAGATTATTATGAGGACAAACAAGAAAAAATTAGTTAAATTGATAGGTGACCAAACGATACAGAAGAAAAGAAACACAAGTACTAATGAATAATTTAACATTATCCTTTTTGTATTTTTTTTATTTTTTATATTCTTATATTTAAATCAAAATGTTTTCCAAAAAAAAAAAACATTCTTAATCAAAATCTTTAGGTTTATCACAATTTTAAAAAAGATTTTGATCTTAGGAGAGATTTTACAATACCTGAATATTAGCATCATATAATATATTTATAGAAAAGATATTAACTTTAAAATTATTTTTGCAATTAACTCAACTTATAAATTTGTGAATTAATGTTAGTTAAAAAGACACTTCTAAGGAGGTGACATGACAACAACTAACTAATGTTTACGGCTAGGCGTCTCATGTTCGAATCTTGAGAGAGGTATAAGGAATAAAAAATGTATTCACTCTCCTACTTTTTTAAAGAAAAGAAAGTTAATTAAAAAAAGGACATTTTTTACAAATTTATCGGAAGAAAAAAAAATGTTGTAACTGTATATAATAATTCAAAATATATAAAAATACAATCATTATGATGACCTTATGCCAGAAAATGGACTTTTCACACAAATAATTAATATTGAGATATTCTATGGTCACTTTATTTTTCACAAAGTAACCATTACTTTGTTTTGTCAACCATTGGATCATGGCTTAAAAACTAATCCAATTGTGAAAAAGACAAAGTATAGACAAAGTAAGGGAAAAACAAAGTGACCATAGCCTACACCATTAATATTATATATAATTATACTGGGCCTCCTTGATTATCTTTGTTTATTTTATGATTGGCGTGCATGCATGGTTAAGCAGTATTTTTCTCACATTCCTATCGAGTACAAAATGGCTGTTTATGGAAATATTGATGAAAATAACACCTCTTAATTAATTAACTATATGCTAATCTGTTGTTTGCATTTGTGGTTTTCCTCTTTTCTCTTTTTGCTTTCACCTTATGCTAAAATGACCTCCAACGAATTATTTGACCCTATTATTATTTTTGTAATGATAAAGAAAATTATCAATAAAATAGGGTTGAATTATTAGAGACGACTAGAGGCTATTATCCAAGTTGTGGAGAAAAAGAAGGGTTAGTGTCAAATAAATTTTCTGTTGATGAGACACAAAGTGTTTGATCATATATATATATATATATATATATATATATATGGTTTAGCATACGATTGTTCTAAAATTTTATATAAAAATGGTAGTGGCACCGACGAAAGTAACTTTTTTTTTCTGTTACTATTATCTATAATATTTTCATATAGTTTGTATCAAACCTAGCAAAGGTTTTGCCAATTCACTTTTCTTATATTTAATAATTTATCCCTTATTTGATATCGGTTAGTTTTGACTCTCAAAGATTTAAGTTAAAAGATGTTGTTGAGTCTTAATTTTCAGCTCCAAATTTCTACTCATACCAATTATATATGTAACTTTTATGACTTAGGCCTATTTAATCGATGTAAAAAATAAAAATTGATTTGAGTTTTCATTTAGATAGAAAACCCCAACATACCTAATTGTCAATGTAATTAAGCCTTTTTCGATTTATGTTAAAGTATTTGGTTTGAATATATTTTTAATTTTATACCTATAACATAACCATTTAATTAAAGTTCTCTTCATCTTCTCTATGAACTTTCAAAAGCCTCTTTATTGCCAAGCTAAACAAAAAACGTAACGTGCAACCGTATATTCATCCTTCGCGTTGCTAATGTAAAGTGATGATCCAACAACATTAAGTGATGCATGCAAGTTTTTTAGCAAATTATGAACTTGAAAACTTTGATTTCCTTGTTGGCTTAGTTATTTAGTTTGCGCTTTTACAGAAAGTGAACAAAATAGTAAGATTCTCCAACTTAAGAGCATGTATATTGAGGCATGTATTGATTTGTTACAGACCGCATTCAATTTTTTGAAGAGTATAGAGAAAATATTCTTGAAATTGCAATAAGTGAAGCTGAAAAGATTGCTTTAGAAATGAGATCAAACCCTTCGGAAAATTGGTGTTTGTAGCAAAAAAAATAAAAATTCATGAGAATGCTAGGATGAATGGAAAATAGATAATGTTATTCTTCACTGGGAACAAGATTTGAGCAATTTGAAATATATGAAGATGAGAACAAGGGTTGTGTTATTATTTATTTTTGTTTATTGATTTGAAACGTAATTGTGATTTTTAATTACAGTTGATGAATTTATATAATTTATTATTTATGAAAGAAAAGCTGCCTAGGGTCTCCAAAAAGCTGGAGCCACCCCTAGAGTAGACATATATGCGCACGTTTTACGTTAAAGAGCATTATCATATATCAAAGTATGTATTAGAGATTAATATAAAAGATATTGTTGTAATTTAACTATCAACTTGAATTTTTAGTTCAATCCGTTACTTGACATTGACATTTTTACTAGGATGAAAATATAAATGATGGTCTTAGAAAAATGTTTGTCAACAACTAATTTAATGTCCTTTTTCTTTCAGGAAAAAAAATTTAATGTCCTTTCAAAGAAAAGAACAACTAATTTAATGCATATTTTAAATCCTAATAGAGCTTGAAAAAAAATTGTTGAATAATTGGGATGGAGAGCGACAAAAATCCGACATTACAAATTAAAAGTGATTATGTTGCTTTGTGATAAAAAAGAAAATGTGACGGTAGTTTTTATATTTTGTTAAAAAAAAATGATCTTTTGTTTAGATATCATAAAAATTACCAGTAGCGACTTCAAACATAAAAAAAATTCAAGAATTGATAACGTTCGAAGCAACTTTAATTCTTCCACTTTTGCTTCTAAAAACAAAAACAAAAAAATTTCATCCACTTTTAAATTTTAAAATTGTATAAGTAGTATTTAGTATAGATAGAGAAAATGAATATGTATAGAGAGAATTCCGAAAATGTTAACTTTGAAAAATAAAAATGGTTCTATAGTAAATGATATACTAAACAACTTTAGTTCTTTTAATTTTTTATTTTAAGATCGTTATTTGTCTTTTTTTTCACGAAGCATATACTTTTTGTCACAAATTTTTGTAAAGATAAAGAATTTTTTTTTTTTCTTTTAACTAAATACTAACATTTTGATGAAGTAGATTAGGGAAAATGTTAGTGGAAAAGCAAGAATTTTGGTCGGTCACGAGCAAGTGAGAATTGTATTTAATCAAGGAAAACTCCAAAGCCTAACTACACGGACTCATTTTTCTTAATAATAACTCACTTGTAAACCCATTCTATTAGTCACTTCACCACCCACTTAAAAGTAAATAAATAAGTCCATCGAAAAATAAAACAAGGATCAATTTTACAAAAATATTAGTATATCTTTTAGTTGGATAATATATAGATAACACTCAAATTTCCTTTTGTTGTCATCAATCAATATAAAGTTAGTAGTTTTACCAAAAAAAAATATAAAATTAGTAGAAGACTTTTCAAATACGTCCAAAAGATTCATAAGATAGATTCAATATGAAAGATACGCCAAAAAGCTTCGTGAACAAGTCCATTGACGTATCTAATTTCAGGATCACTTGAACGGTGCCAATTAAGGTCATGATAAGGGTGATCTGCCCGCATATGCAGAGAATCACCTTTAGTCGGTGAGGCAAAGGATAAGGATGACGCAATGTAAATGCCACCTCATTGCACGATGGTACGACCAAATAGAGTCCCAAGAGCACATTTATTTCTTTCAGAGGAAAAAAATGGTAAAAGAGAAAGTTCTCCAACTAGAGCGAACACGACATAAAACAATAAATACCCTCCTTAAAAAACATTCAAAGTAAGATAACACAACAATGGAGGAAGAAGAAATAGTAGTTATCATCTTGATTAGTGTTTTCTTTTTAACCCAATTTTATATTAGTGCAAAAGCTGAACAAACTCATTAGTTTCTTCTTTTTGTGTCTAACTTTTGTTTTGGTACAAAAGTTTTAAGAGATGAGGGGTAGCTTCCAAACAAAATCAAGAAAACCTTAAGTCCACACGAATCGTTTCCTCCATCAAACCCCATCCTTTAGCTTCTTCTATGGCTTACAGGATTCACATAATTTGTTAATCTAAATTTCTCTTTATCCACAGTTCAGCGCAGTTATGGTGTTCAATTTCTTGCTTGTATTATCGAGAGATAAACACTTAGCCCCGACCACCGGTAGTGATGTGTTTATGGCTATTGTTGGTTCAAATTGTGATTGAAATCGCCTTTGACATGGAACTATTAAATTTTTGTGTCCACATTTTCTCATGCCCACATTTGTGGTTTTTACTTAATTTTCATGCCATTTTCTTTACTCATTTTTTAGTTTTTTACTTCTGTGGTTGTGATCATTTTGCTTATTGGGGGATTTTTAATGCTTTTCTTTCATTTATAGGTTTTTTTTCGGTATTAACAGACGTCGAGGTGAAAAAAGCTTGGAGGTAGATCAAAACGGGAAGATGAAAACAAAGTTGAAGCCTTGCTTTTGTACCAACTTGACAAGCTAGAGTAATGTGGCCCATCGAGCTGTAACTTCAACAGAAGCAGATTTGCCATCAAGCATACCCGATTCTTGCATAGTAATGCAGATTCTTCAGAGATTTTTGCCTACTTTACCCTGACTTTACCTTATAATTCATGAAGAACATTATAGAAAGTGGGAAAAGTTGGACAATACCAAGTAAAAAATACAAAAAATTAAAAAGTAATGTTATAATATTGAAATGAGAAGATGAATATACTATACTAAGACTTGTAGCTTTTACAAAGCGGATAAGCCATTTTAACACCAAGAAATGGGAAAAAATGTACATATTTCATAATCCTTTAAATATAGGATCCATTTTGGTACATGCAAATCATTTGCATATAGTCAATAAGAAGCTAGACAAAACAGCCAAATCTGGCTGAAATGTACACTTAATAAGCATCATTAGCCATCCACCAACAGAAATTGAAACAACATCCTCGCTCCAAACAAGCAAAATAATATAATGGAACTCTCTTAACTTTTATCAAAAAGAGAGCACATTTTAACTAGGGACCCCAAAATCCTATTATAAAGGATGAAATACAAAGTAAAAAAAAGTATATAAATGTTTAGTTGATTATATATAAACATATGCAATGGCCCATTGAAATATGACCTATCTCATTCCCAGGAGATTTGGTTGGTTGGTTGTTTGAAAAGAAGGAAAAGATACACAATTTGCAAATCCCTTTTTCCACCAATACATTCTATATTTGAATAAAATAGAAAAAAGAAAAATATATATTGAGAAAAACAAAATAAGCAGAGACAAAGAACTTTGGATAATATGTAATCTTGGTTTCATGAGAAAGAAAGTAGCTAGCCCACCATCACCACCACCACCTCCCCACTCAAGTTTCTTGAGAGAAAGGTTGAAAAAGACCAAACAACCATAGAAAGGAAATAAAAAAACATTTGAAATGAAAAATAATAAGATTCACACCTGATTTAACTTGGGTTTGACCTTGGAAAAGCTTAATGGAAAACCTAAATTGGATTTTTGCTTTGTTTTTGTTGTTGTTGAATGAAGAAAGTGGGAGTGGACACCACTTTGCCTGTCCTCTGCTAGGCAAAGTATCCCACTAAGATCTCCTTCTTTTGCTTGTCCTTTTCTTCTCTATTCTCCTCCCCATCTTCACTTTCATTACTTAATTAAAGCTGCCTTCTACTTCTTTTCTTTTCTTTTTCCCTTTTCTTCTATATATTTATACCTCTTTTTACCTGCAATTTCATTATTCATAACACAACAATTTTCATATTATTAATTGGCTTTAAATAGACTGTCTAAAAGCAATAATAATTATATATGTCTCTGTCTCTATGATAACACAAATGAAAAATGAAGCAGATCGACTTCCTAAACTTAAGCTTTTAGTGTCATTATTAACTCATTAAGTCTACGTGACAGAATAAGAGTGAATTTCGACAGCATGTAAAACACATCACTTGATGCAAGTTCAAGGAGTGAATATATCTTTATAAGCAAATTTTGGAGGAGAATAAGTAAGTTTAAGTAAATTCAAGTGGCCAAATATATTTAAGCAAATTCAAAAAGCTAACGAGACACTCTAAATTCAAGGAATTAATCTACTTTTTAAGTCAAATACAAAGATCTGTTTATGTATTAAGGGAGAAAATGAAAAATTCTAAAGGAACACGTTACTCTAGATGACCATTGTCCAATTTTAAATTCTTTTGATCATTTAAAAGTACTTGATGATGTAGAAATTAAAACACCAAGTGAAAGCATATAGTAGGTCCACTAAATCAAACTTGCTGGAGTTGATTTTTGGTACCAAAATAGACTTTTCTTGTAGGATTTGAGAATTTCCACTAATTTACGCAACAATACAGTGCTCTAAAAGTTGGGAGGAGAATAATCTACCTATACATACATAGACACGTGCTATACATTTCTTAGGATAACTTAAACAAATCAATACAAGCAATACACTAGATAGAATGGACCTCAAGGAACAAAAGATAAGACACTCAAGAATATTCAACCCTATATTGGTATTAGGTATCTTCATTTGAATGTGTATTATTGGGGTCTTGACAAAAAATACCTATGATAAAAACAAGCATAACAGATCTAAGAACAAACAATAGTACTAAATTTAAATAAAAGCTGTCAAAAATTGAAAATTTGAGGGGTCGACTTTGAAAGTTCCGCGTCAGCTTTTGGGTTTTAAGGACCTAAAAGAAAGAAAGATAAGTTGCCTAATATTATTAAGTTTTCGTTGTTGTCTAGAAAAGTCTCTATGTGCTCAAGAATCGTCCTATTTACCTCATAAACTTGTTTAAAGTGACTCGTGAATTCTTTCAACTCATGTAGAAAAGGAGAGATTCAGATTTGACAAACTGTAGATTTAAGCAAACTTAGAGGGCAACTAGAACTATTACCTATAAACAAGTTCAGGGGTCACTTTAAGAACATTCAGGGAATCAATTGATCATTTTATGTAAGTTTAAGGGTAAATGGAATATTCTCAAAAGTATAAGGGGCAAAGATGACTTTTTGGACAAAAATATAGGGGCTAGGGTTGTATTAAGACAAAAAAAAGAGAAAGTTAACTTGACCATAAATTTGTAATTACCTGAGTAGCCCTTCCAGTGACAGCACAGGACAAAAAAAAAGGTGGTGTTTGCTTAATTTAGGTTATGTTAAATCCTTGTGAAGAAAAAGCATTTACATTTACTGAAACAGTCAAAAACCAAAATAAGTGACAAAGAGAAGTAGGGAGCTCCTTTTTAGGTACTACGAATATACCCTTTTAGACACTCTTCATCTCTCCAAATCATATGTTTATAAACAGATAACCAAAAAGCTAAACCAAAACAAAGGTTACATGATAAAATGACCAAAATGCCTTCAAGCCTAATAGAGATTCAAGAATAAGTGTCGGTAGCCAGACAGCAACAGGGTCAATCTTCCCCACATTCCTATTTGAATATTTATTGCATCTCCTATTCTTTTCAGCTAAACAGAGGAAAAACAACAGGAAGAAAGAGCAGCCACACTACAACCACAGTTAAAGTGTATTAAAAATAGTTAGGCGCTAGTCACACGGTCAAGAACCTTCAAGGACTATTCGGAGATTAGTCATGCAACTAATCACACACAAGTCAAATTTTAAGCACTCAGACGAGCTTAAACGGTCCACTCAATTTAAATCGAATTCTCGATTTTGAGTGACTAAGCGTGGTCCAGACGGTTGGATGGACTTTGTTTAAAACACTGATGACACCAACAACCGGTTGTTTGTAGGGTTTGGCTCTTTTTAATCAGAGAAAGAAAGTGACAAGACTTTGCACACGAGGACAAACTACATGACAAAAACTATTACATCCATATGTTTCGTATTGGCCTAATCTCACCGCCAATTCTCAACAATCTTTCATAATAAAATATGAATTTAATGGATTAAGATGCGATGGTGACTATAACCCACTAGAGAAATAAAAAATTTGATGATAATGCATGGACCTTATGTGTTCAAATTTAGTTAGGCACAATAGGATCAAGTGAGGATAGAGACGCTCCTTTCTTGGAAAAAAGGGTCTCTAGTTCCCATTTCTGTAGTGTTTTGACTGTTTTAGAGGTACATTTTCAAGATTTGCTAATATGGAATCCCAAAAACTAATCAGCTAATCAGCAATTATTTTCTTTTTGTTTGATCATTTCTATAAAGGGTCCACTAAGATGATGATAATAATAGGAAAGAAAAGAGTGAAAAGAAAGAAAAGAAAAGGAGAGGAGAGGAGAGGAGAAAGACTCACCTTTCTTTTCTTGGTTTTGATTGGCTTGTAAAAGTAATTGGGGAGTGAATGCTAGTTGGGTTTAGAAGCAGCAGCAGCTTGTTTGAAAGCAACAGTGGGAGCAATTCGGCAGCTCCGCCTCTGATGTTCAAGCACAAGTTCACCGGCAAACCAATCGAGTTTCTCGAAATTGCTTTGGTCTCCAATTCTTTTACCTCCAAATAAAACTGATTCAACATTCTTCTGCTTCAACATTTCCTCTGCTATGGAGATCATCATCTTCACATTGTTAGGACCAGAGTCTGTGTCTACATTAGGCCCACACCTGCCTAAGCTGGACCCATTCGCCTGTCAGTCACACCAAAATCAATAACTATTATTAACAGTCTTTCCCACTGCACCAAAGTAATGAATTCATAGGCCATTTATTCAATTTACTTAAAACATTCAAAGCCAGAAAGAACCTAGTCAATTAGCCAAAAGTACTCTAATTTACAGACCCCATAATGCAGTCTGTTTGTGCTTTATAACTTTATAGAAACTGCTTTCACTAATTATACTGATTTGTTCTAGTATCAGCCTACATTAACTTAAATATATGTTAATTAGTGCTCTAATTACTCTAAAGATAAAGGCTAAAAAGGACATGGTATTACTTTGGGGTAGAATGTGTGAATCTTTACTAACCTGCAAATAAGGGTCCCCTCCCCTCCCTTACTTGTAGATGGCTAACATTAAGGTAGTACAGGAATAGCAATACCAAAAACCATGTCCTTGGCATATGACAGCATATAAAGTATACCTAAAACTGAACCTTATAATAAAAGCTTCAAGCTAATTATGGTAAGCATGTTTACCCTCTAACAAATATAAATCATTATATACCCCTCCTACTCATGACAAATTCAAGCCCCATATTTATTCACTGAATTGGTAAAGAAAATGCCAAAAAATATTTAAAAAGTTGCTCAGGGTTCAGCCAGCTAATATTTACATAAAAATGGATTTCTTACCAAAGCAATTACTATTCAGATATGATCCCTAAATGGGCATGAGAAAAGCAATTCTGAATTTGTGGGTTTGGGTTGGGTGTCAAAATAATTCACTTACCAACTTCTGAATTTTTAACCTATACTAGGAAACCTTGAAGAAGAGTAAGCTGGCAATAAATCTTATAATTAAAATTGATCATTCCCTAGTATAGCTATGGATTTGGACCTGCAATCTTCATTTTGACAAGAGAGAAAAAACTAAAACTTCAATTTTGCTTTAGAAATAGAAAGAATTGAGCAATTTGAGGAGTAACTTGGCATACATTGTGACCAAAAGACACAAAAAAGGACAATAAACCTCACTAAATAAATTTTTTAGGGATAAAATAGAAATTTAGTCTATGGTATGGTAGTCAACCTTTAAATACAAAACATTACCATATTAAAGTTAACGTTTACCAGAATGTGCAATTTCAAACACAACTATAGAAGATAAGTTCTTTTTATGTGTTAGACGTTAGGCTTAAGATTGTATTGTTTTGTACATAATGTTAAATCCATTGCTTAAAACCACAACACTTAATTTATATATAAATGTCAAATTTTACCAAATAATAAGTTTAATTATCCAAAAGAACTAAAAGCCTAATGCCACCCATCACATGCCACCTAACACAGAGACTAGCCTCACAAAAACAAGCAGGAAGGTCCCCATTGGGTCTTTTTAGTTCAACTTTTTCCTGCCTACCCTAGAAATCCAACCAAGATTCGGCTAATGCAAACCTATAAGACACTTAAACCTATGACCCATTACAATTTGGGTGAGAATACAGAACAAAATTGAAACCCCAAAAATCACCATAATGTATAACAATCCATACCTACATCTGTGCCTGAAAAAGACACTATTGGCTTAACCCCCCCCCCATTCACCAGCCTGGCCTAAAACTGTCTCATATGCACCATAACGCAGAAAAAGACTATAACCAACTTGTACAAATATTAAATACCAATGGATAGATTAGATATATGTACTGTATTCAAGTTCTTAAATGACCATATCCAATATAGTAAAATCCGCTACGTGCTAGTCGAACGGTCGATTTCTTTTCAAGACTGGTTAGAGATTAGTCGGGAAACTAGAGATAAATCGTATTTTGAGCACCTAAGCGGCTAAAAGCGATCAAGGCATATATTCAATTTTGAGTGGTTAGGTGGGCCCCAAGCGTTCAGACATCCTTCACTTACAACAATGATATATGCCAATTAAAATTAGATAAAGACCGCTAATCGCTTAGGCCCTGTTCTTTTTGATTTAATTTCAACATATTTCAATTCAGTTCAATTCAATACTGTTCAATTCAATTCAGTTCAATTCAATTCAATTCAGTTCAATTCAATTCAATTCAATTCAACATTTTTCAATAATTCAATTCAGTAAATTTCATAAATATATTTTTTTAACCATTTTCTTCAATATCTTCATCATCTGATTGCTCTTCATTTTCCGCTAGCCGTCGCGATTGCCAAATTTGTTGCGCTATACCATTCCGTACTACTAACATGGCATTTTTTCGGTTTGTACTAAATATATCTGAATCTACTCTTCCATTGACATTTGGACCATATTGTGTAATTGGTATTCCAAGTGTGCACAATCTTATAAAGTTATGAAGCGTAAATGTAAAACTTTATTCGGTGTTACAAATATTAAATTATAAAATTTTTGACTCTGCCAGCACAAAAATTATTCAGTCTCATATATAATACAATATTAAATTATAAATTTTTAACTCAGTTCAGTAAATTCAGTCCAGTAAATTCAGTTCAATAAATTCAGTTCAATTCAATTTATTTCAGTTCAATTCAATTCAATTCAGTTCAATTCAATTCAATTCAATTCAATAGCATTCGGTTCAATTCAATTCAATTCAATATCATTCAGTTCAGTTCAATTCAATTCAATTCAATTCAATCAAAAAGAACAGGGTCTTAAGCTAAAATGGTGAGAGAAAACATTTAAAATTTATCTGAACAACTTAACTTTGAACCGAGTGATCAAATGGATACGAAACTAAAAGAATTGTTAAATGACCATACCTGAATTCGCACGTAGTTGTTGCTCTTACACTGACCAAAAGCCATAGCTACAGCTTGGTCCACCGAATCAGCCGAACCATCACCCGAAATACGAGCCACGGGTCGAGCCCATTGCTTGGCCCTCCAGCCTTTGACCTGCTCATAGTCATAGCTAACCTCAAGAAGTTGACCCGTTCCAAGTGATAAAACAAGCAAATCTTCAACGCCCCTCACGAATGGAAACTCCTGCTTGTTATGCAACACGTGCGTAATTGCAGCTGCTGTCGGATTAGTCATAGCCAAACCGCCGTCTACGGCCAAACATTGACTCAGACCATCAACCGACCGCATTTGAACCGGGTCAAACAACCCCGGTTCAGCTGACGTGGCACGGCAAACTTCCCATAGACGGAAGTCAAAACTATCCGTCTCCAACGCATCAGCTCTGGAGAACAAAAACGGCGCCGTACTTGAAAGATCATAACACGGAATTAAAACCGGTTTTAACGTGTCTTTTAACGTTAAACACCGGTTTTTCTCCGTAAACGTCTCTTTCATAGCCTTTTCTAAACCGGATGTACCCGCAGCCAAACCCGACCCGCTTTTAAATAACCGTTTAATAGCTCCGCCGCCTCCGCCACCACACCGGTAAAATTTCTTCCCCTGATCAGCTAAAAACCTCCACGTGTCATCCGCTTTCATAATCGGACGGCTCTGATCCTTCGTACCAAACAGCATCGCCGTGAATATCCCGCCGATCCCCGTCCCCGCCGCCACGTCGAAATAATCGGCGATTCGCGCGTCAGGATTCCCCGATTTTACCTTCAGCGCGTGTTCAAGATACGCGAGTGCTTTTCCCGATAGAATGCCTCTCATCCCGCCGCCGTCGATGGAGAGTATGCAGATTTTCCCCCGCTGATTCTTAATCGCTGCAACTCCGTCGCTGTCCGCCACCGCCGGAGGAGTTATAACCGCCTCAGGTTTGGCCTCCGTGGGCGGCGGAGCGATCTGTTTGGGGACCCAAAGCTTCTGATCATCGTAGCCAAACAGAAATTTGCTCTCGAGGATTGAAAATATCTCGTAGCTGAGCTTGTCGGTGTCTATGCTCGGCTCCTGCATTCCTAGAAATTGATTGGTCGTCGCCATTTCCATTGTACGTCGATCCTTGTTTTATATATTCTTGAGACTGAATTTAATTTTTAACTCGCTTGCATTAATTTGGTAACTTCGACATTAACGCCAAACAGAAATTTATTTTCCCAAAATATATTTCCGTTTCTGATGAAACCCAGCAGAGAAAATCTGTAAGGATTATTCTGATGATAATATTTCTATGTCACCATCATCATCATAGCAGAACCTGAAAAATATATGATTTCTGAACACCTCTTAAAAAAAAAGACCCAATGAATCCTTTAATCTACCCTCCAAATCTTTTGACTTCCCTTATATTTTCTGATAATAAAAAAAGCTCAAGCTATAGCAAACAAGAAGAAGGTGTTGCATAAAAAGATGAAAGTTAGGGGAAAGGAAGAGATGTATGTATGTATGTATGTATGTAGGTAGGTGATAGCTGTTGAGGTGAAGAAGAAAACAAAAAACGCAAAAGAAGCCAAAAGAAAGGAGGGGGAGGAGAGAGAGAGGGAAGGGAGGCAAGAACACAGCAATGGCAGAGCATGTCTGTTTATAGCTTTTATAACCAGAAGACCATTTTCAACTCTCTCCAAATTTTATTTCTCTTTCTTCTCTGTTTTTTTTTTTTAATTGCTTTTTTTGTTTTTTGTTTTTCTTCTGTTTTCTTTTCTTCTTTTATTTTCCTTGTTTATGTGTGTCCAACTAAATGATAACTTCCATAGTTTGTTTATTTATTTTTATATGCCAAGCTTAATTAAGAACATCTTTTATGGATTGGATCGTGTTGGGGGTTACTTTTTATTTTTATTAATGTTTGTAAGTGTGTTTGTGTTTGTTCTTGTGACTAGGCAATATTATTTTCGTTCCCATATTGTTGTTAATATTTTGATTTTGGTCATTTTTATGAAAAATCTTTAAACATTCACTAATAGATATTGAAATGCTTAAATAAAAAATTCTATTCATATTTTAGACAATATATAATTTTAATTTTGAATGTTTGCACTTCAAGTATCTTTTATACAATAACTATAATTTTCCAACAAAATGAAAAACATAACTATAATTGTATTCGAGTCATAAAATTACACTACGTAACATACATTAAAATTTAAAAGAACAAATAAATAAATTCATATTAAGTAAATTAATGAAGACAAAATAAGAAAATGTCGCATTCAAAATATAACATGATAAATAATATGGAATAACTTTTTTTTTTCTCTTAGAATGATGAGAATCCTATATGAGGTGAAATTGTGTTAGAGTTTATGTTGTACTGGTAACTTTTATGACGTATCTTGTGTTATTTAGGCGTGTAAGCATGTTAATGGAATTTGAATTCTTAGGTTTAAAGTCTCTAACAACGCTGCAGAATACGAGGCCCTCCTTCTTAGCTTACGCCTCATCAAAGCCATCTGAACATAAAGTAAGATTGAAGAGCGATTCAAAACTGGCAACATCCCAAATCGAAAAATAGTTACGAGGTCAAAGATCTTAGAATGCAGAAGTACCAGAAATGGGGGATGAGATGAAATTTTAATGAAATGACTAAAATGCCCTCGCCTTCTTCATCTCTTATAATTTTAAATCGGGGCAACTTAGTTGTTTTCATCTCATGCATTAACTCTCACCCCCCCCCCCCCCATGTCACCCACCAAACAAACAAGGGCTTGTCAACCTCTTTTTATCAATTTTATCGCACTCACAATTTTTAATCTCATCTCATCCTCAATTCTAAACAAACGCCCCGTAAATGTCAAAGATTGTGCCCCTGCGATGTTGAGCATCTCCAGGTAGCAAGCATAGATTTTAGAAGAAATCATGTTCCTTGATCGCTCAACCGAATGGCATTGGCCTATATTCTCCTACCTATACGATGGAATACTCTACCAGATGATAAAACATTGCAAGCTAAGATAATGAGGAAGTCAAGCAGATATTGTGTCATTGATGGTTACCTGTTTAGAAGATCATACTCCCAACCCTGGCTTAAGGCAATTGAGATCCAACAAGGGCAGAAGTATTGAGGGAAATCCATGAAGGATGTTGTGGAGCCCACAAAGGGTGGGACGCTTTGGCCTCAAATGAACAAAGACATAGTGGACATCGTTAAGAAGTGTTATGCTTGCCAGGCTCACATACCCGTCGTCTAGAGCCTCGCTTCTGAGTTAAATCTTGTCAGAGTAGCATGGGCATTCGCTGCATGGGAAATGGATATAGTTGGCCAATTCCCAAAGTCTACCCATCTCAAGCAATATGTTGTCTTATCAAGCTCCACCATTACTCTAGGTGAACTACATACAAGTAATTTTGAGGCCCCAAAACCGGTGAGGCCCTAGACGACCGTCTAGATGAACTCCCTCTGTAGACGCTCTTAGTAGACACTTCTTAGTCGTTGATTGAACATTATACTATTTTTTGTCCATCACAACCTAATCGATAATTTTAATAATTTAACCAAAAATATTCCCATTTTGAATTTTTTTATAAACACATAGTTAAATTTAAACCTACACTTTCTTTAAAAAATAAAATAAAATTTTAAACCTACACTAAAATAACCATGTAACTTTTTTAGAATTTATGTAAGCGCATAAGTTTCATTTTAGTTTAGCAATGGAAGATTTCAACTATATAATTGACTTTATTTAGCATAAGACCGACAAATTTAATGAAAAAAAAAAACACATGAAATAGTTCTAACCAATTTAATTCAATTATTTAAGAAAGTAATTGTGAATAGTATATAAAATTAGTGAAACATAATTGAATGGTCCTATTTTTATCCGGTGTATCTTTCCGAGGGAAAATAGAAATTATGAAGTCTCATCGTATTGGTTAACAATGATATGGAATAGGACTGGAAAATAATGGCATTAATTAAAGAAAATAAGCATCTAGAGAAATAATATGTTCGATACGTACTAATCATGAGTAAATACTACTATCAATGCATAGCCATTTGAATAATCCAACGGCAAGGAAATTTTCTAGCGGACTTTCATATAACTGGTCTCGTTCAATTAAATGATGTCAATATCGATTCAATTGTTAACGCAATATTATTATTAACGTGATATTGTGGAAAGATTAGTATTGATCTTGGTATTTGATAAAAATATTTGCAAACCAAAAATCACATGTGGTGCTTGTAAGATAATTATGCAAATGATACTTAAATAATATTTCACTCAAGATCTAATGTATGGTTTTAAAGATAATCTGTTTTCTCGAATTTTATGTTTGTTCTATGTCTTTCGTCATTTCATGATTCATTAATACTTTTTTTATGTGAGAGACATGGAAGAAGACAAAAAGGTGGGTATAAAATAATTATCTCCTTAAAATTTCTATCTTAAATTTTTATGAAAAGCTTAGTTATCTTCTTAAACTTTCATATTGTCCTAATTATTTCTTCAACTTGCTTAAAACGTAACTAACTTATGAACTTGTCTTGATTGACTCCTAGTAACAAGGTCAATTGATCCCTCGATCTAATACGACATTGAACATGCAACACACGACAAGGAAGTTTTTTAAGTAAATAAGTTTTAGAAGAAAAGACTTCAAGTAAAAAGAAAGATTAATAATTTTAGAATTAAGTGGTCAAATATATAAAAAAATATAATTCATTAACATATTTATTTCTTTTACAATTATTCTTTTGCTTTTTTTTTTATTATTTTTCATCCGGTTTCCGAACCACATTTGGTTGAACTAAATTCTTTTACTCTTTTAAAATCATTATTATCTTTTCTTTTGAAATTATATTCTCTTACACATATTTGTCTATTTATCTATTATATAATATCGTTACAATAGGTTACATTCTAGAAGAGTTAAGTAAATTGATGCATTATAGAGAAATAGAAGTTGAAAGGAGTAAATAGTAATGAAAGAAATAGAGCATTTAGTGCGGTTCCATATTTTGGCGAACGGGGTTGATTTGGGTCCACGCGTAATGACAACGGCGGGAAGTAGAAAATTCAGATACCAAAATTCAATATTAAATACAGAATAACATTTTCCTAAATTCGACCGTTGATTACGGACCAATCACACTACCCCGTGTATTTTACCGTTGGATTTCCTACCAGAAAATACCATAATGCTACTTAGTCCTTGAAGATTTTTATTTATACTTCCAAATGTAACACCATAGAATTGCCACCTTGAATAAATAATCACTTCATCAAATGCTAGTGTATTTGGTCTTTTATTGCAGAATGCTCTCAAGGTTAACACAAGTGTATTCAACATTACTGTTTTGATGAAGTAATTGTGAAAGTTTTAATGGTCCTGCTACGTGAACCAATCAGGTGATTACACGTAAGAGAAAGACAAACCAAAGCACGTGAAACACACTTTGTGTATCTACCTAATATCAATGTCAGTTTGATTGCAACGGACTAATCAACCTCTAGTCAGACACCAATTTGATATATGTTTAGGGCACACATAGCAATCCATTAAAAAACGAACAATATCTCAACTAAAAATAGTATTTTATTGTTTCAATTCTATATCCCTTTCACATAAAAACACTTTATGTTTCCTTAAATTTTTGTATTTTAAAACACTTTTTTTTCAAAGGAAACAAATGAATTGAGGTGCCCATAATGTTAGAAAATATAATGTAAAATTGATGATTTTTACATTACATTTTGAAATTCTAGTGATAATATAAAAATAAGTAAAGTTAAGGGTTATTCTATAGTTATTTTTTATTTTTTTTAAGTAACTATTATTTTGTCCACTATCACAATTGGATGAGTCAAATAGAATATGATCCAATGGTGAAAAAAAGAGTAACTATAGGGTTCACCAAAATTTAATAGACATCAATGTAATTTACCGAAAAGTGTATAGGTATAGGATTTAAAATCATAAAATATCATCCAAGAAAATGATATTTAGTAGTTTCTTTTTGTTTTTAAGTTACAGAAAAATAAAATAAAGCAAGAAGTGAAAGACGAAAAGAAGTAGGAAGTGATAGTTGATCCAATAATCCGAAAGTCCACACATTGGAAGCAAATAATAAAATTGAGAAAGGAAACAAATGAAATGACTTGATTGAAAGACATTACACAATGCTCATCCACTCACTCGCTCACACTTATAATTTTGTTGTTTACAATTAAAATTAAGTTCTTGATAAGTAAAACTAATAACATCATGTCTTCCATCAACATTAATCAAAATTAGTCTTCTAATTAGTACTTTTTCTTATCATTATCCTTAATTGATTTTGATTTCGTCAAACACCACACAGAACATTATAATGGTTGGTCAATGTTGTTTATCCAACACAAACTTACCTATTATGAACTGTTAAATAAAAATGTCAATGTGTTTGAATTTTACAACTATCCGAGATCATTTAATTGGATTATCCAAACTTCTTATAAAAGAGTTTCAAATATGAGTCATATAAAAATTCTTATGACGGATATGAATATGTTTTCTCTCTCACTTGTTCCACTATATAGTAAAAATAATTCTCAAACTTTTTTTTTCTTGAAATGAAACAACTTATTGTTTTTGTTTTCACTTAAAAGATTATTCTCAAACTCTATTGACAAATAAAAATGAAAAAGAATATTGAGAATTATTGATTCATATATTGGTTGACTCAATTGGTGAATTTAGGTATATATTTGGTGTTAATTGGTTTTCTATATACTATATTATATGATCATATAGCTTGCTAATTGAAAAAATGGGCAAGGTTTCCCTAAAGTTCAAATCAAACTTTCTAAAGTTGGTGATGAGGAAAATGAGAATTGAGCCCAAATCGAAGTCCAACTACGCTCATTGGAACTTATGATATATAGCCTAACAAGGATGAAACCGTCGACCTGGTCAAACTTGCTTGACCGATTGTCTTAAACTTGCCAACTATGTCGGGCATCTTGCTCGAGGTTGGCGATTATCAACAATAAGGTCCACATGATGATATGTCACTGTAACTCCTATAAGTACTTCTCATGTAATAAATTTTGTACACTTTTCTCTCTCTCTAAACTTTTACCATTCATTGTCAACTTATATTAATTTGATCATCGGAGTGTTCTCGGGGCCACTCTTTCCCAAGTGAAGTACACTCATTCATCCTTCCCACAACCCCAATTCATTGAAGTTATCATTGTGGTTTCACTTAGTCATTAGTTGGTCAAGTTCAATATATCTTAATCGTTAATTATAAAATTAATGGTTGAGAATTAACTTTATAATTTAATCAATGATAAATTGTAAAAAGTAGGATTTGAACTCTGGTCTCCCCACTCACGCGTTGGTAGACAATTAATTTTAGAATTTAATCATTAAAGAAATAAAGAATTCATGCCAAAATTAAGTACTAATATTTAATAACTAATGTTTACTTTTTTCATTCGAACTTTGAAATTTCCATTCATGCATTGGTGATTATATCAATTCATGATATGTAATTATTAAATTTTAATAATCAATGTTCGTTATTAAATTTTAATTATTTCATGATATTTATAACTTTAAGTGTCTGAATTTTGAAATCATTTGCTAAATTCATGAATAATACTCAACCAACAATTTTTTACATTTATGTGATTTTTTTTTTGATGAACTACATTTATATGAATTTTATAAGCTAGAAACGATTTAGAATGAGATGAGATAAATAGTTGAAATGATAAATAGGTAAAGACAAGGGTATGACACAAATTAATGTGAAGATCCGATAAGAGATTTAATTTGATGTGTGACTATGATTGATTATTTTTTGTTTTTTGGCATATAATATTGAAGTCTCTTTCACATTTGTTTCTATATAGTTGTTATTTTTCACTTTTTACTATGAACCAATAAAATCTAGGCTTAATACATTTGTGGCCCCTTGAACTTGTCCATTTTTTTCACTTAGCCTCCTCAACTTAACGGACAACCTATTGGCCACCTAAACTTGTAAATTTTTTCCACTTAGCCACCTGAACTTGTAATTTTGTTCCACTTTAGCCACATGAACTTGTAATTTCTTTCCACTTGGCCTCCTCAACTTGTCAATTGTGACATATTTGCCCCTTTTATGCTGATGTGGCATATTTTTTTATAACCACTTATATTATGCCACGTCAGTACAAAGAGGCAAAATGGGTCATATTTGACAAGTTGAGGAGGCTGAGTGGAACAAAATTACAAGTTCAGGTGGCTAAGTGGTTGTCATCTAAGTTGAGGTGGCAAAGTGAAAAAAATTGACAAGTTTAAGGGGCTGGATAGATATTAAGCCTAAAATCTAACAACGAAAATTATGGCCAGTAATTGAGGTGGACATGTTTTCTACAAAGTGATGATTAGGTCATGAGATTTAAAGATTAGTTCTGAAGCACTTATTTCCAATAATCACGGATATAATGATATTACTAGGCACTTGACTTTGACTTCTATGTTAATTAGGAGATCATTTTAATCCTATCCTAATCAAACCCAACCCAAGGACTGATAATGTCGTTAGGGTGATTATTTCTTCAATCCATTCACATTTTTCTTCGCTTCAATCTCTTCTCTGTATTGGCCCCGTTTGTCAATTAGCTGTTAGATGTTAGCTGTTAGTTGATTTAGCTGTTAGCTGATTTGATTAGCTGATTCGATTAGCGGATTTGATTAGCTGTTTGTAAAAACCTGTTTGGTAAAACTCAGCTGATTGTAAATAGTTGTTTGTGCAAAATGACAAATAAGGACATTTATTCTTTATAAATATTATTTTCATTTTTAATCAGTAGGGTTAAAAAGGTCAATTAAATAAATACTACAAAAATCTATATGTAGCTTTTTCTAAATTAACTTTTTCATCTCAAATAGCTATCTTAAACCTCTTTTCACCAAACACTTAATTAGAGTTTTCATTGGTCAAAACCTCAAAGAGTTCAAAACCTCTAATGATCCCTCAAAAACTATTTACCAAACGGGCCATTATCCGGTTGATTACATTACTTTAAAAGTAAAGCACGAAAAAGTATTACAGTATGTAGTATGCAACATTTTATAGCGTTCCATAGTTTAAAATAGTACTGTAATGAAGTTCTGTGGTTAGTAAATAGAGAACGAAAAGTTACCGGTGTTATAAAAGATGAATCAGATGGACATTTTATCTTTAATTTGATGGAAGAAGCTTCTTGTCTTTTATTTGAACACAACAAACATCTGTTACAAATTAATCGGTGTTTGTTTCTCCGTTTTTCAGCTGCTTTTTACTTTTTCAATCTAAAAAACAATTATTTGAGTGTTTGGTTAGAAATTAGAAAAAGCTAGTTGCTTGTTGCTTTTTGGGTAAGAGACAACTGTTTTTTCAAGAATCAGTAAAATACCGATTTTTCTACAAAAAAAAAAACCTATGAATTTTCGTTTCCTTTATTTTCCTTTACATTTTACATTTAAAAAATTAATTATGCTCATTTTACATGCTAACAACAATAAATAATTATGATTTTACCAAACACCAATAATCAAACAACAAACGACAAACATCAAAATAAAACAACAAACCACAAACATGAACAACAAACTGCAAACAAGAACTGCTGCACCAAACGAACCATAAAGATATTAAAAATTCTTTTACCGTTACTTGTATACGTATAAAAACTGCTTATGAACAATTAAAATTGTGAAATTTGCATATATAAGAAAATGATTAAGAATCCTCCATCATTTAAGTTTTTTTTAAAACTCACGGATAAAAAATGTTTATTTAAGTCTTTGATTTTAACTACAACGTCCTCTTTTTTAATATCATTAACATTTTTGAACATGTTTGTCAAAAATCGATACCATATAACTTCTTTTATATACTTTCAAATAACGAAACATTGTTTGAAAATAAGTTAAACCACATAACTTCTTTTTTTATATACTTTTTTCCAAGGTAGATGTCTATATGCTGCTTTTCTTGGTGAGTTATGAAGCCTTTATTATGGTCTAGCTTGGGATAAAGACTCTACAAAGATCATCTTTGAGTTTGGCTCCATTGTTATTTTTGGTTTTATGAAAAACAGAGTAAATGTCAATCACTCCTTTACTTGGCTCATCAGGTGGTGCATCCGGTTAAGGGACAAGCACCGAGAAATTCTATATGATCATACTTATAGAGAAGTCAATGAAGTAGCGGGCTGGATGATAATTTTTGTAAAGACTTCCCTTAAGTTAGAAGTGTGGCAAAATTATCAACCCCACTGCTCTTTTTTTCACTAGTATGGTGTGCCTCTTGTAGTTTTCTAGGATATATTGTATGTGGCTTTAGTCATATCAAACTTATTCGCGTCTAGTTTTCTTTTTGTTTATCCTGGAGTTGAGCCTTATTTTCCAGTTGTTTGAATGCTTTCATAAATGTAGCATGTTATGTTTTTGCTCTCAAATTACAAAAACTTGAAACCTAAAAATAAAAATAAAAAACTGGAATCAGTTATTTTCCTTTTCGATTTTTAGAAATAGAAAATGCATTAAATTTCTTTTATAGAATAGTTATCATATCATTGAATAATATAGAAAAATTACAGTACGATGATAATCAATGAAAAAATGAGGAATTAAAGCTCATAAAGATACATGCAAAAAATCACTATAAACTGTATATAGGGCAAAAAACGCTACAGGGAGCACCCCATAAAGGTACTAAAAAAGCGACATAATACATCATATATTTCTTGAGATTTCGGATATGCATAAAAATAATCGAAAATCATTCTTTAATACCTGTGCTCATTCAGAAAATCGGATCTAAGTCCTTCCTGAAATTGCACTCTCGTAGATCTACAGATCTATGGATTAAGTCAACCTTTTTGTCCGTGCTAAATTTGAACGAGCTATAGATGAAGAAAATATTGCAGATCTGATGACCAAAGAAAACCTCCAATATACCAGGTTTGGTTCGAATCCATGACTCATAGAACTGAGTCTCAACCACAAAGCTAAAGCAGAAATTTTAGAAAAATTATACAATAATTTTATTGTACCATGTTACTTAACAATATAAAAAGCTTAACAAAATTTTATTTTATTTTTGAAAGGAAAGCTTAACAATTGTTATTAAGTGTTTTCGGTATATAATAATAAAAAGAAATTGCAGATTATACTCCAGTCTATAGTAAAATCTCTCCATTTTAATAGCATTACTGATAAAAAAATTTTCTTTTTTCTTTTTGGTAAAACACTGCTTATAACTTCTCTGTTCTTAAAGTGTAAGTGTAAATGGTGAGAGAACCTAAGTAGTGACCAATAATATCCTGCCAAATGGTCCACTTCCAAGATGTATGGGGAACTTACATTTAATGTCCATTCATTTCATACCTTCTCTCTCTTTGCAATGGATGCAAACTCCATGGCTTCTTTGTACCCCAAAACAACCCATGCAACTACTACTTCAAAATCACTTCCACCATGGTCAACAACATCAGCTTCAAACCAAACCACAAGCACAAAAATCTGCTTCAAAAAAATGTACAATACACATATACTTAATCAACTATTATCTATACATGTTACTTTAAATGTTATAAATATGTAATAGTTAGTACTTTGTTTCTCAATCCAGCTGCAGCTATCAAGGCTACAAATGGCAGCATCATGTGAGGAAGAGGCAGCAGAGAATTTGGGTTGTAACAAAGGCAAAGAAAGGTTTCATTTCCGTGGCGGATCGGGATGAAGTAGAGGAGGAGAAGAAGAAGAAAGGAAGTGTAGCAGGTGCTGTTGCTCTTATAATTGGTACTAGTATTGGTTCTGGCATTCTTACTTTACCCTCCAAAGCTTCTCCTGCAGTAATTCTCTTTCTTTCTTGGTATTTACTCCTTGCTTAACTTTGATATTTGGGGACATTTTTAAAATTTTGTGCTTTGCAACTTACAATTTTAGGAAGCTGTAAGAATATGTTCATCAAGTTTTAGTTAGTTTCATTAGGAGTTTATGATGAGGGATTAGACTATGAATGATAGGAAGAAAATAAAACTTGATGTTTATGCTATGATTTTGGTTCCTCTAGGCTGGATAGGATGGTGTGGAGGGAGAAAATTTATGTTACTGACACTAGATTGTACGGTTTCATATGACAGGTCATGTTAGCTGATCCGAATGATTTCATGACTAAGACTTTGTTGTTGTTGTTGTCGTTGTTGTCTGATTCCCCTAGGCACATTTAACAATCACTACTTCAGTTTAACTACATCATGTAAATTAATTATGTCTGATTCCCCTAGGCACATTTAACAATCACTACTTCAGTTTAACTACATCATGTAAATTAATTATTGCATACATTAGGCACTTGACTGACGAGATAGATGGTTTGTGTCGTTTAACTGTTAGTTGTTATTGTTAGCTGTTTATTGTCTGCCGATAGAATTTGTTTATTATCTACTGTATGTTGAGTTGTTAACCATGTGTAGAACACTTAAGAGAATTATCTAGAATGTAAATTATTGAAATTAATGCAATGACTAAATAAATTTCAGTGATGATTTTATTTGTAACACTGCAGGGAATTATTCCAAGTTCAGTAGCCATGATAGTATGTTGGGGCTTTCTCTTAATTGAAGCACTTTTACTCATTGAAATCAATGTGGGTTTGAGGAGAAAAAGGAAGAGAAGGAAACAAGATGAAGATGAAGAATTAGATGTGATATCCATTAGGACAATGGCACAAGAAACACTTGGAGATATTGGTGGAACTTTGGCCACTTTGATCTATGTTTTCTTGGGTTATGCTTCAATGGTTGCTTATGCTTCCAAATCCGGAGAGGTCATTTTTCATTTCACCAATCTTCCTCAATCGCTCTCCGGCTGCTTATTCACTGCTCTTTTCACTTTGCTAATATCCGTCGGTGGCTCTGCTGCTACTGATCAAATCAACCAATGGCTCACTTCTTCCATGATAGGTACAAACCAAGTATTCATCTTATCTCCTGTTCAGGCTCGTTAATTTTATGTGGATGAAAAGTGTGAAAGTGTTTGTGCACAGGTTTGCTTCTAGCTATTGAAGTGATAGCAGTCGTATACGGAGAGTGGTCAGGAATGGAAGGAACAGGTGACTGGGGAAAAGTCCCTGCTACTATTCCTGTGATAATCTTTTCATTGGTTTACCACGATTTGGCACCCGGTAAACATTTCGTTCTCACGTTCATTAAGCTGCCCGGTAATGCCTCAGATGTTTTGTGATTAATTACTGTTATTTCCTGCAGTTCTCTGTGCCTATTTGGGCAATGATTTGAGGAGACTTAGAGTTTCAGTTCTGCTTGGAAGTATTGTCCCGTTGGCCGCGTTGCTCGTTTGGGATGCAGTTGCTCTCGGTCTCTCCACCGAAAGTGCTCAAGTTGTTGATCCTGTAGAGCTCCTGATGAGGTCTGCATTTTTGCTTAGCTTCTCGGTTATACTTTCTTGACTTTCTTCGTCTTGAGTATTATAAAGATCCCACAGTTTTCTTGTTTTAGTGCAAAATGGAACGGCATTTCCTACATGGTAGAAGCCTTCTCTCTTCTTGCAGTAGGAACCTCGCTAATCGGAACACTCTTGGGCTTCTCCGAGTTCTTCAAGGAGCAACTCAAGAATCTTTCCACTGCACAGATACTGCAGGTGAAACAGAAGTCTAGGGGTTCTTCTGCATATTAAGCAGCATAACTCTGACTTATGCTAATATATTTTCAGGAACCGAAAACGCGACCTGAGTCCAAGAATTGGTGGAGAAGAAATAAAATAAGTTTCACAGCAATGGGGATAGTTATTGCTCCAACACTACTAGTCTCAACCACAGTTCCAGATGCAGTCTCTGCTGCAACAGATTTCGCGGTATGTCCGGATTAAGCTAAGCTTGTCACGAAGAATTTAATGATTCTGAATATTAATGAAAACTTGGAATTTGGAACAGGGAGGATACTGCATGACAATGCTGTATGGAGTTCTTCCACCAGCTATGGCATGGGCAATGAATGACAAAGAGAGTCGAAATGAGTTATGGAGATCAAGGCCAGCACTTTTCGGAGTAGCCATATTTGCTTGTGGGATCGTAGTGGAGCAGTTTCTGCAGGATTTCTCTACATTCCATCTCTAACCGCATCAGGAAGAGTTAACCAATAAACATCATTCGAATGTAAATATAATATAGCTTTGAATAGAATTGATAAATTACACCAAACAAGTACAACTCTCATTGCGCATAATAATCAAGATATCGAGATAATTTATTTGATAGAAGAAATGTTACCACACATTACAATTGTACAAATAAATATCCCAGGAGTACTGATATACATGCAGTCTCACCAATCCGGAACACCGACATTTAAATCAAAGTAATAAACAAGGAAGGAGTCTCTGAGGCTAGCAAGATCACTAGTTCTTCACAGTTGTCACCTGCTTCAGGAGCATGTTTACCACATCATGGGATATTCTTGATGCCTCTATCTTGAGCTGCCCAATCTTTTCCTCTGTTTCAATCTCTAGTCTCTTCACGTTAGCCCCAGAGTCCCCGCTGGTCTGTTCCATGTTAATTAGCAGGTTCCAGTCAGTTCTTTTTATGTAATAATATGAAAATATCCCTCAAGAGAGAAGTAGCGGATCTAAAATTTACTTAGTCAATAGCGAAAAAACATAAACAATAAATGATATTACAAGTGATAGAGACTTTAATGATGTATTCTAAACTATAATTCATACTTTCCAGTCTCATTGCCATATATATTGGGCAAATTTCTGATTGAGAATGAACTGAATTGACCGTACATGCATCCATACAGCTTTATTCTCAAGTAAAGCCAAAAGAGAAAGAAGTAACAATTGGAAAAGATATCTTTCGGGATTCTCACCTCTGCAAGCTTCCTCTGAAAATCAGCCTCCATCTGAGCGCGAAAGTCAGCAATATCCTTTTCAGCCTCTTCCTTGGCTTGTTTTAGTCTAGCCATTTTTGCTGAGCAGAAAAAGAAAGATGGAACATCATCCAGTAAATTCTTTTTAGAAATTATGGATTAGACATGCTAATAATATTGAAAGGAAAGATCATTCGAGGCAGAGAGGGTTCTAATATTTTCAATAAGATGCAAAGAAAAGGGAAAATACTCACCGTTCCTGGCAGCATTGACAATATGCTGAGCTTCCTGTTCTGCAGCTAGCAAGAGTTGAATTCCATTTTGACCCCTGTTGCTATCCATTCTTCTAGAAACTATGAACTGTAGACTGAAAGTTGAAGAATCACTGCAAATGAGTAGTTTAATTAGAGAATATCAAAGTAAGATGCATGGCACAGTCAAGTGGCTCGTCTAAGAATGCATTCCGACAAGTATATCAATAAGGAGGATCAAAAGAATTTGAAGAATACATCTAATGGCAGGTCAGGCAGTACTTGCAACAAGAAAATGGCTTTCTTTATACAAAATAGTTATAATTTAAAACTCAAATAAGATAAACTGAAACAAAACCAAAATCACCTACAGTACTTGAAAACAATCTCTTGCTTTTATGAAGCCAAAAGTTTTGAGCTTGATTTATTTCTCCTGATAACAAACTTCGGTAACTAAACAGAAAAAATCACAGTCAAAAGGTAGAACACAAAAGATTAGCATGATTGATAATCACCAAATCCTAACAACGAGGAAGGGAAGGTAATGTTAATCCCTACTTAAGATTTGCTGGCAGGCTTGCACATCAGATAGTTATGCCTAATAATACCCTAGCAAAATATCATTTGGTCAAAGGATTACAATCCGAAAAAGATAAAACCAGAATATGGTTCCAAGGAAATTTAGAAGTATATAAAGGATGAATTGGTATACTAATTACTTTGTTGCTCCAATATCACTTTTTAATTTGGTTGCTGTTTTGAGTCCACAAAACAAATAAAGTAGCTACGACACTTTTCGGACTCAAAAAGTAACATATCAAACTAAGCCATAGGTATTAAAGATTCATGACTCACCATGGCGCAAGGGAGGTCCTGGAGCCATGGTGCATGACACACTCCATGGCACGCGCCAGAGAGACACATGGCGTACTAAGATAAATGCAAGATTCCTATACAAGTAGTCCTATTTGAACTAAGTCGTCGCCATTAATAACTATGAACTAAGTCAAACTGAAGAACCCTTCCAGTGTTGTTAAAGAGAGAATCCGATTTGAAGCGAGTTATCCCCAACTAGTCGAAAAAGGTTCCACCCGACTAGCACCTCACAGTTTTGACTATACTGATATTTTGTTAATGATTAAAATTGAAACAAGTGCAAATAAATCTATAAAATGAAATCCAGCCATGGAACATGAAACTAATAATATAGCTCGACATCTTCATGGATACCCTTTCTTTTATTGAGCCTGAGTTGGGTATTTCGAAATTAGAGATTGGCATTCATTCTTAGGGTTGAGATCCAATTAAGGATTTGGGGGATCAATCGATTAACAGAGGAATTATCTTTTACTAAACACTTGGATTATAGCAATGTCAAATACAGTCATATAAATAAAATCTACAAAGAAATTTATCAGACTCACCTCAACAACCGGAGCTATGTTGGATCCAAAATTAGGGGAGGAGCGAGTGGGTTTGTGTGCTTCTCATCAACCCCAACACCTCCTTTATTATTGCTAACCTTCAAATTACATAAATACCCCCCATTACATCTACCTCTCCTGCCTTAATGGGATTCGTGGCATAATTAAAGTTTTTCTTTTTTTTTTTACCTAAATATACTTCTCTATCTTCAAAAGTTGGCAAACAAAGATTAACAAATAAAAATAAGGCTTAATACATCTTCAGCCCCTGAAGTTGTCCAAAAACTACAATTTATCCCCTCAACTTCAAAATGTTACAACTAACCCTTTTAACTTGTTCAAAATGACAGTTTACCCCTTAAAGTCTTTACTTATGCTACCAATAACCCTTTAATTCACAAAACACATTCGCATATGGTGAGTGAAAGGCACTCGCGGGGCCCACTCTCACTACACTTGTATTTTACTCCATATTAGAATAAAAAAAGTTTTAAACTGATGTTTATCTCTTTCTTTGATTCATCTTCATTAACAACCTAAAATTGAGCTCTGCAATCAAAGATTTTAATCAAGAAATTCACTAACATTGAACATTAAAAACCCATAATATTAGAAGTAAACAAACTAAAAGCCATAAAATTGAAAACCCATGTGTAATCAAAAAACTTCATGGACATTAAATGTTGAAAACCCAGGAAAAATTGAAGTTAAGAAACTAGAAAAATTCGTTCAAAAAAAAAAGAAACTAGAAAATTGAACATTGTGACCCAAAAATTTAAAATTGAAAATCCAGAAAATTGAAACTAGAAAACTAGACATCTCCGGAGATTTTACCACTAGAGGGGCGACGATGGAGATTAAAACAGAGAAAAGTGAGGCGACGGCAATGGAAGAGAAAGGAAGCAGAGGAATTAAATTTTTTTGAGAAACAAAGAAAGGTTTTAATTAGTTTTCTTTTTCATTTCTTAGTTCATTTTTCTATTCACGCGCTGCCTTTTGTTTGATGACCACCTACTATGCCACGTCATACTTAGAGGTTAAATTGTTTAATAAAAGCAAGTTAACGAGGTTAGTTGTAACATTTTAAAGTTGATGGGTCAATTGCAATTTTTGGACAACTTCAAGAGGTTGAAGATGTATTAAGCTTAAAAATAATTATCGATGCAAAATGTAAAAAGTATAAAAGCATTTTTGAAAATACAAAATAAGTTCAATTGTGTTTAGAATAAAATGAGTTTAAGCTCAGTTTTGAAGATCAATTCTCAAAACAATCCGAGGCTAATTCCAACAAAATTCAGTTCAAAAGTTTGTGAACATGTTTGGTTATATGTTGGTAATATATAGACTCATAACATAATTTGATTATAATATCTTTTATGAATTTGTTATTTTTTATGAAAAATGAACTCGTCTGACTATAGCTTATCTTCTTTTTTTTATCGGAAAAAGAAAATGTGGCAGTTTTACAACACATTTTTTGAGTGATGACACGATACAACATTATATTTGCGCAGAGTAAAATTTTTCCAAGCTCCAAAGTCTGGCGCATAGGCGACTGTTGTGGCTAAAGTGCAAGTTAATTGTGTGATTTACTAACCACTTAGTAAAACAAATGTTACAATTGCTATATCCTAAATTAAGGATTTACAATCATCTATAATATTGTCAAGGCTGAAGCTATTACTGGCAAAACATTTTAACAAACCAAAAGCTATACATTCTATCACGATGTTTTCCAACCCTTCACTTCTATACAACTTAACACCTCATCTCACAATAGGATCAAGCTGACTTAAGTGGATCCAACCGCATGAAGTGCAACGGTCAGATCTTAGCATTTTGATTTATGAATGAATTGAACATTTATGTTTTTTTTCTCTCCTAAATTTGGTATTATTTCTCTCGAAAAAAATTTGATTCTATTTCATTCATTATTAGGTGAGCTTGTTCACAAATAAAAATAAAATTATTCGAGAGTTTGCTTGTCAACATAATTGATGATTTTTGCAAGCAAAATTAACGAGTTGCTCATGAGCAAAATTCGTGAACAAATAAATCAGTTGCTTCTGAGATGCTCAAATTATATGACTTTGTTAATGAACATACACGCTTGAATAGGATGTTGAGCTCAAGCTAATTCGTTTTCTATAGTGCAGAACATGAGCAGACCAAACCCAAAACTTAGATTCTATCACAACTCTAATTGAATAGATATATTCCCCAACAACCAAACATTCATAAATTATACACATTCTATGATTAAAGATAATTACAATCAACATTATTTGTTTTGTCAGCCTACTAGCGTACATAAGGCTTATCCTCTCTTTCTAAATGTACATATAATAATTCATAAATTTATACGTTATTGGCAGAAACTTGTTCTATAAACTGCATTTGACCCCTCAACTTAGAGTTGTTACAATTAACCCCCTCAACTTGCATGTTTTTAACAAATATCTCCCTCAACTTGCATCTTTTTAACAACTAAGCCCTTTGACTTTGACGTGGCGCATTCTCACGTTGACGTGAAGCATGCCAAATGGCACGTGAAGAATGCTCCACGTCATCATTAGGGGGTTACTTGTTAAGAAAATGCAAGTTGAAGGGATTAGTTGTTACATTTCTAAGTTGAGGGGGTCAAATGCAGTTTATGGACAACTTGGAGGGGCTATAAATGTGTTAAGCCTTAATCATAATTATTTACATCATGTCTTGGACATGTCCAATGATGCAAATTTCAAATCTTATGGAAAAATTATTTTAAACGGGTATTGTTGGATGCTAAAGTCTATTTAGAGATGAGATCATACTATGATACTATCGAAATGTATGAGCCAGAATCAAACTATATAATGATAAATTTCAAATAATAACAATAAGAAGAAAAAAGGAGTAAAATCAGAGCATAGGAGTCCTAGCTGCTGATGCTAATCTCTCTCTTTTCATATTAGAACGCCGTGTCTTGTATATCATTCCTCCAAACACCAGCAGCCCCGCCCCTGCTAAAGTTCCCATCACTATTCCCGCCTTCTGTCCCCCCTTCAATCCTCCCGATGACCCTGACTTCCCCGAAGGTGGAGGCGGAACATTTGACGGAGCAGGAGACCATGTTCCTGGCGGAGATGGAGGATCCTGAGTTGAAGGCGCCGGCACAGGAACTTCTATTGGAGTAGGAACAGGCGCACCAAGGTTCCCGCCAGGACCCTGTGCAGCTGTAAATTCGAAAAACCTTGCTTCTAGCGACCGGTGCTTAGACGTGGCTAAAATTGTGCAATGAAACAATAAGATGAGAAAGAAGCATTGTTTGAGTTTCATTTTTGAGTTGCAATGATATTAACAGCTAATGAAAAGAAATCAAGAATGGTGGATGGTGTTGAGGAAATTTATATGAGGATATTGAAAATGTATCAAGAAAAAAACAAGAATGGATCGATGAAATTGATTAAGGAAGGCACAAGAAAATTACAGTATATGCCGGCATACAGCTAACAATTCCAACAAGAAAATTGCTGTGCATGTAGTCCAATATGGTTGACATTCCAAGAATTGATATCTTCTTGAATTGACATTTTTAGCAGAAACATACAACAGATAATACATATAACCATGTTTTCATGTAATTGTAGTTTTGCACAACATTGTTAGATTAATACTTTTAATTCAAGTCCAACAAGGTTGACAATTTTAATAATGTTTCTTGCTTTGACAAACGTTGAAAACTTTTCTACTCGGAAACGAAAACATTAATACTTTCAAAAAACCAATGGAGAAACGATATTCAGTTTCTATTGGACTGACAATAGAAACTGAAAGTGGATTGTTTTTGTAAACGGAACAATGTCTTAAATCCGGACGAGGTTTTTTTTTTTTAATATATATGTACGCGTTGAGAAACATTTTCTATTGGTCTCCAATATCAGTTTCAGTAAAACTTAAGTTGAAAACTTTCATGATATACCATCAACTAAATAATGTTGCAAGAAATTTAAGGTAGTACCGGATTCATGATGTTTAGTGTAAAATGTTATATATATGGGTTTTTTACAAGACTAGCCCACTTTCAATAGGCCCATTACATTAGTAACCACTTTTATGTTTCACATACTAAACTAACCACTCTCAATCTTTCTTCACAAAAATACCCCTCATTTGTTTTTACTTTCCCTTATTAGATATAACCGTTCTTTCTTCTTTCCTTCTATCCCCTCCCTCGTTTTGCTTTCTTCTTTCCCTGTTAACGGCTATCGCTTGATTCCTTCGGTTCCCAATCATTTGTTCGCTCTTTTTCCATTTTCTGAATTCCAGGGCGAGAAAACGGCAACTAACGTTGACAGCAAGTGAAACCGTTCCATGCCTGCGCCATTAACTTCTCCCTCGTTTTTTCTTTCTTCTTTCCCGTTAGCAGCTATCTCGATTCAATTCATTTCTTCGCTCCTTTCCATTTTCTGGAATCCTCAGCAAGTAGCGGTGACCTCACTAAGCAACAACTTCGATTCCAACGTTTTCCATTCATCTTTCAACCTCGTTTTCATATGCATGCATTGTATTATGTATTTTGTTTGTAAAATTTGATTGCATGTTATTTTCTTTATGGAATTAGGTATGTAGGTTGTTTGCTGATCAAGTGATATTTGTACGTTTAAGTCATTTCGTTGTCCTTATGTCGTGCTGTTATATCTATAGTTTAATGAGAAAATGCACGACATAAACCAGCACGACAGTGAGAAATATACACTCACGTAGTGCTGTCGTGCTGTTGTTTTTTCACTTACATAATGCATATTTCTCACTGTCGTGCTGTCGTGCTAGTTGATGTCGTGCTGCTGTTTTTTCAAGTATATAATGCATATTTCTCACTGTCGTGCTGTCGTGCAGCACGACAGCACGACAGTGAGAAATATGCACTATATACTTGAAAAAACAGCAGCACGACATCACGACATCAACTAGCACGACAGCCCGACAGTGAGAAATATGCACTATGTAAGTGAAAAAACAACAGCACGACAGCACGACATCAACTAGCACGACAGCATGACAGTGAGAAATATGCATTATGTACGTGAAAAAACAACAGCACGACAGCACGACATCAACTAGCACGACACTCTTGTCGTTTTCTTGCTGTCGATTCCAGAAAATGGAAAAGAGCGAATAAATGAATGGAAAACGATGGAATCGAGAGATAGCTGCCAATGGGAAAAACGAGAAAGAAGAAAGCAAAAACGATGGAGGGAAGAATCGAGAGATAATTGCCAATGGGAAGAACGGGAAAGAAGAAAGCAAAAACGATGGAGGGAAGAATCGAGAGATAGCTGCCAATGGGAAGATCGCGAAAGAAGAAAGCAAAAACGATGGAGGAAAGAATCGAGAGATAGCTGCCAAGTTCTTGGTCACCGCTACTTGTTGTCGACGCCGGAAACTGGAAAAGAGCGAAGAAATTGACAACGACGGTACTCTTGTTATGGATATGAGAGCAAATAAATGGAAAAACGAAGGAAATCTGGACGGAGGAAATTTTGTTGTGATTGAAGAGAGAGCTGCTAATAATGCTAAAGGGAAAGAAGAAAGCATAAATGAGGGAGAGTGGTTAGTTGGGGGTATTTTTGTCCAGAAAAGGTGAGAGTGGTTAGTTTAGTATCTGAAACATAAAAGTGGTTACTAATGTAATGAGACTATTGAAAGTAGGCTAGTCTTGTAAAAAACCCTATATATATGAATTCAATTTATTGATGAGGTATATTACTCTTGGAATACAATCTCTTTTTTAACAAAACTCTTGGGATACACTTAAAAAATTGCTGAGGTACTAATGTTGCTCGTAGTTTTCTTATGTACTCTAGCATATTAATTAAAAATGATTATTTTGACAGGAGTACTGAACTATCACATTGAACTCTTGATTATATCTCCATGCTCAAATAAATAAATGAAAATTTGGTCTTTGTTGCTTAAATAATTTGGGGGAAAAACCTATGACAGAAACCTCAACAAGGGTAGCTTTCATTTTTATGTTTTAAAAAGAACTATTTTCAGTTTTAATTAAAAAAAAAGGAGAATATATTTATGTTCATCGTCAAAGTGAATATATGCTGTATGTATTATCAATGAGAGCTAGTGTATAGTAGAGATGTACTTATCCAGAAAAGTTAACTGTCCACTTGGCACTTGCTCTTTATAAAGGTTTTATTTGCGAAGTATAAAATATCGTATCTTTCCTTGAGTTATTTTCGCTATTTCGTTAGGGGATGCTTTCTTCCCAAAATTATCTACAATTTATAAAATGGCTAAAGAGTTACACTAGTTCACTTTATGGATTGAGAGCGATTCAATATACATCCATGTCATTATAGTTTACTAATTAAGACGTGTTCTATGAACGTTCATTGGGAGGTTTGTAGGTATTCATTTGGTTTCCTTGACATTCTCGATCATCATCACATGACTTATCTCATGGTTCGTTTCTAAAGTACAAGAATTATTTGACTTTTTTGAACGAGTACATCCGAACACATTTAGCCAAAAAAAATCGTATAATATTAGCACCAGTAACATTCTAAGCCATCTCATTTCAAGCTAACAAAGATTGAAATCAACCAAGAACATCAATTAATAAACTGCTATACAATTATAGTCTCCAACTGCATCAGTTTTCCCTCGGAGAAGTTGTACTATGATGTCCGGTCGAAATCTCAGTCATAGGCACCTGAAACACCGGTTGCATAGCTGATAATCGCAACCAGTGTCTCTTTTCAGACCGGCGTTTTCCATACATTATTCCACCAACAACCAACAAAGCAACTCCTGCAAGGCTTCCAACCACTATTCCAGCCTTCTTCCCCCCATTCATTCCACCCGAATTTCGCAATGGTGGCGTATCAGGAGGAAATGCTTGTGGTGGTGGTGCTGGCAGAGGAGGAGCGACCAACCGCGGAGACGGAGGAGGAAATATTGGTGCTAGAGGAGCAGCCGCAGGTACAAAAATACCCGGGATTTTCTCTGGTGGTCCATTAGGACTCGGTGCAGAATCAAATTTGAAGAACCGAACAGGAAAGGCGACAGAGATGGTGAAATTTGTGTTGTAAAGGATTTGTATGAGAAGGATTAAACATAGACACTTAAGATGTGTTGACATTGTATAAAATCTGATCAAACAGTGACAATTTGAGGGAATTTATAAGTAGTGAAAGTTTAAAAAGTACAAAATTGATATGATAATTTACATCTGGCTATATTGGCTTCCAGGAAACTGATTAGGCGGATGGAAACACTGGAAAACATAGTAAATACCATCACTATCTTCATTTATAAAATGTTTTCAACTTTACTGTCAAAAAGAAAAAAAATGTTTTCAACCTGTAACTTTAGTAAGAAAATTAATTTTATTATGTTAACAGAAAGCCGGCCATAAGTAGCTGTCCACAAACACTTCCCACTCTTACACAAGGTTGTAACAGTTTCAGGAAAAAGAAAATTCGACTAAGACAGAAAAAAAAAAAAAAACAGTTGCAAGAACGAATCGAACAAGAAAACCGCCATGTACTGTATATATTTTCCAACACCAAGGTTGACACATGATTGTTATCTTTCGTTCGATTGACATAGCAACACAAGTCTCAACATTTTTTGTTCGAGTATGAGATGAAATGAAATGACTTTAAAGATTCACAAATTCCTCCCATATTATGTGTAATGTAGGATAATAATCTGTAATAGACAAATCTCGTCTTGTAATTCAGCAATGTGTAGTGTATCTTTTTGTGAGAATTGATTTTTCAAGTTCTTCCGTATATGTGTTGTTGTGTCAAACTGGATGATCGACTGTGCTATTGAAGGTTAAAGAGGATGTTTTATCCAGGATAAGACCATTGGATTGCATCGTAGCTGATTCATCTTACACAAAACAGAACTTATTTTGGCTAACAAAGTTCCTTTAACAGATCTATTTCCAGGAAATATAGTTGCGACTAGTTCAAAGGCTGTGTGATCGGGAAATAATCATCCGAACTATGATTATTGTATAATGATATCTGTACACAACACATCGAGGTCACATGCCACTCACGCGACTGAAATGGCGGGACCCAAGCGCCCTCTGCACATACCTGCGTGCCTCAGGAAGCTTCCTCCTAACATAATCCATGCTTGCCTATCAGAATTATTCAACCCCTCCCTACCCAAGACCAACACGTGTCTAGAATTATTCAATCCCTGCCTATCCAAAACCAACACGCGTCTAAGGCAACTCTAATTTCACTATATAAAGCAAGGTAACCATAAAAAATGGTATGTTCTCTACTTTTATCCATTTATTTTCTTGAGTCGCCAGACTTGATTGTCAGACGAATTCAACAGACTCCTACTCCATTACAAGATCGTTCAAGACCCCACGATTCCAACTAGTACCACAAAAGAAAGGTATAAAGATAACAAGAAATTAAACCAATGAAATTGGAAAAATGATCAAAAGAATCGAAAACACAAAAGATTGCAAAAATCGATCAAGACTTTTATCACAATCAGAAGAACTGAGAATATATTTGATAACATAAGAAATCCAACAAAATGAACAAAAAAGTTTTTTGAAAAAAATAAAAAGTGAAATTGTTATTGAATTATTTAGTATTACATTGTGGATGTATAGGCAATCTTACATAATGTTTCATGTAGTAAATAATACCAATATATGTAATTATTTTGTGTTACATTGTAGTGCATAGGGAGTATTTCATAATATTCAGTCAAAATATTATGAAATACTCCCTAGAACCTAGAGCTTTCTGTCCCGGAGATAGTTTCCTGGACATACAAATGTAGAAGGGATTAAGGGTATAATAAATATTCAAGGTCTGTATCCAATCTAAGAAGGGATTAAGGGTGGTTGATTAGAGTAGTACCTGTTGCACATACAAATGTAGGGATTAAGGGCAAAGTCCTCCTACATTTCTCTCTCGCGCTTGTCACCTTCATTGCATATATGTATAAGGGTAAAAAATGTACGCTAGCATTCTAGCTGAAAAGCAAACACAATGAGACTAGGAGTGCAAAAATGGGTAATCATTGCCATTATTGTGTTTTACGTGATATATTCCTCATACGACTACAGAAAAAATGATAATTGTGTCAAACATATCATATTATGACAGTTTGTACTTTGTAAACCGTGTTCTAAATGAGATGCATTTGGTGCTAGTTTTCTTAGTCCAGAAGACAACGAAGGAGTCTTACTTCTCGCCTGGATTTAAATCTCCAAAATTAGCCAAACTTAAGCATCATAATTCCTCCAAAAGTAACAAAAATTAAGCACGTAAAAACCAACAGTACATAAACAAGAGAAAAGCAATAAGCTTCATCAATACTAAGATTAAGCACAACTAATCTATATTAGCATATCCGATTATCGGTATCTCATATCTGATCAGCATTTCTTTCATATAATTCCACCAGCAACCAACAAAGCAGCCCCTGCAACACTTCAAACCACAATTCCAGCCTTTTTTCCGCCATTCATTCCACCTGAACTCGAAAGACCTTTACTTTTCAATGTTGCCTGATTCAGAGGAAATGCTTGTGATGGTTCTGGCAGAGGAGGAGGACGATGACGAGAAACAAACAGTGAGGAAGGAGGAAATATTGGTGCTATAACGAGTATTTCCTCCGGTGTTCGACTATGATTTGGTGCAGAATATCCTTGAATAAGACAATTTATATACAAAATCTAGTATTACATTCAAGAACAACTTTGACAGGACAGGAGCATAGAAAGTTGAGAATGTTTCAGGAAAATTAAGGTCCGATGAAATCGATTTAGTCCGAAAAAAAAGTTGCACTAAGCAATCCAAACAAGAAAATTCTCTGTACATATATATTCTCCAACAAGGTTGGCACATGATGGAAACATTTCGGAATTGACACAAGTGAGAGAAGCATTAACAATTTTAAGCAAGATTAGAAGATAAAATCAACAGTGCCAGTTTACTGAATGATTGAAATCAGAGAAAGGAATTTTATTATGATTCTGGGCATTCTTCTTCTCATCAGATGATATTTCTAACAAATGATTCTTGCTTCTTGTAGTGGGATGAGGATGAGGATGAAACGGAAGTCCAACTAGTGTGTTTGTTGAGGATTCGCCCGGAAAATTGTCTTCCAGAAACTCCTCCGCAAATGACTACACAGCATAACAGCACAACATTTAGTACAATCCGGTCTGATCCAAGAAATTCGAGGATGAGAAAATCAGAAAAGGGAGTACCTTATGTCACTTACTGTCAATTCGCCGTGATGGACATGATGCTTTCTCATTTTTGCATCATAAGCTACAACCTGCAGGAAAAATGATGATTCAAATGTCGGTTAAATCGAGTTTCAGTCAAAAATAACTTTTAAACATAGAAAAGACTCGCTCTTGGAGCTCCTTTTATGATGCCAAACTCATAAGAAAACTGTCTTCCTTGTCTGTGACCTTCTTTACTAGTATCCACATGTACAATAAGAAGCTACAACATAACCAACAAACTAATTATCATACCTCAATTAGAAAAGATCCGCAGTCGACGAGCTATATTCTTCAGATTACCGATATCTTTGAACTTGTCTGTAATGATACATCTTTTAGGTGCCCCTTGACATAATTACATAAATGCAACCAACATGAAAATCATATTATCTCTGCAAATTGTGTTGTCATGTACTCTTCCAAAAGTAAAAAGTATTATTTATCAGGAAGAAACATTGTTTGAGTTTCATTTTTGAGTTGTCTATATTAACAACTGATTAATTACAGTGTAAAGTTGATGAAATTGAAAAATTTCTGGAAATTTATGAGGATATATAGGAAGTTGAAAATGTTTCAAGAAATACGAAGAATCGATTGATGAAATTTATTTAGCTAGGCACAAGAATACATCAGACTAGACAACATAGCTTCTTGACTTGACAATTTTAACATCTTCCCATTTCATTTGTTCTTATCCATTTGTTTTTTTTAAGAGGAATCCAAGAATTTGCTCTGACATTCTTGTATGAATATTATATAAATTAGGCCACATTGCTAACAAAATAAAGTAAAATCTCTACGTATATGCCATGTATATTTTGTTAAAGTGAAATATGTTAAGGCATTCACAATTTTGAGAATAAGAACATTAAGACAATTCCGATAGTAGGCCATCTTCTAGTTATGAGAAGATATTTCTTGCATTTGATTCTTGCTACTAATAGGTATGTGGAATAGCACTAGGATAAGCTGGATGCTGACCAAATGGAAGTCTAACAAGTGTTTCCGTTGATGATTTTTCTGTAAACTTGTCTTCAAGAAACTCCTTCACGAATGACTACAATGCATAACAGCACAACATTTAGTACATCCGGTCCAATCGAAGAAATTGCAGAATGAGAAAATAAACAAAATAGAGTACCTTAATATCACTAACTGTCAATTCACCGTGATGGACATGATACTTATTCGTTGCTGCAACATCATACGCTACAACCTGCAGGAACACAATAAATCAAATGATGTTTCAGTAGAATTTCGGAACGCTGCTTATTGTCTTTTTTCCTGCCTAAAGAAATATAAGACTCACTGTTGGAGCTTTTCCTGTGATGCCAAATTTAATAGAAAGCCCTCTTGCAAATACATCAGCACCTTCTTCACTAAGATCCGCATGTACAAAAAGAAGCTATAACATAACCAGAAAATTCAGAATCATACAATAATTGAGAAAAATAAGTAAAAGATACTAATTGAGGATCACCTTTCCCTTGAAAATCTTTGCTACTTCTTTGTATACCGAGATAATCTCCAATAAGAATTCGGGTGTGAAAAGCCATAACTGATAAAATAAACATTAAGTGAGCTCTAGTCACAACCACCTAAGACATCAAAAAAATATTTCCACTACGACATATGTGGAATATCTTGCCTGTTTCATAGGATTTCCGAGAATCCTCGAAGCATCCTCTATCGTGTAAGTGATAACTGAAGGAAGCTTATTTAAAGATACTAAATCTGCTATTTCTGATACTGTGAATTGACCTTCTGATGTAAGAAAAATAAAAAAACAAGATGAAATGAATCAAGAGGAAAACAAAGTTGGAATGTCAAACCCGAAATGTTGATCTAATGGAACTAACCAAAATGGGTATGAATTTCACCCTCTCTTTCTAACATAACAAGTTTAGGACGTTTGATTTGTGGTTCTTCGAAATGGAACAACTTGGCCACATCAGTATTTGTTGTTTGACAGAATTTAATATCAATATTCTGCTTTGTAAAAGCAGCAAGAACTTTACTCTCTTCACCCTGTCAATATTGCAGTAATAAATTTTGGGGACTTATAAAACTCAAAATCAAGAGGGAAAATGAAAAATGCTTATAAATATTACAAACATGAAATCATCAACATTATCCCATGCCACCATCAATAAATTGGCTTGTATATAATGGAACAAGAGATTATTTTAACCCGGAAAGGATACCTGTAAAGAGTGTAGGATCCCCAACACTAATAATGAGTTTGAGGCTAATACACGTCCAGCGTCGTCTATAGAAGTCATATTCTTAACTGCATTGTTGATTTTCTGATATACCCAATTGGAAATAGAATCTGTACAGAAGAAAATACAATAACAACTGAATAATAAGCAAAACAATGAAATGAAAAGATAACCAAGAAAGCCACGTCAGTCACCTTGTCCGTCCTTGAGAAAACTCTGAGAAAATTCATTTGATCTCCACCAAAAAATAAATACATAGTAGGATAGCCGTAAATGCGGTACTCCCCTACTATCTTTGTTTTTTCAAAACAATCTAGCTTTGCAAGAATAACACTGAACTTGAGGATTGTAGCAGCTGCAGCGTATTCCGGTTTGCTCCAAGAACAAATTGGAATATAGAAGTTCACCATCACATATCGGTTTCTAGAAATAAATTCAGTGAAGTTATTCTCTGTCAATACTACCATGTCCTTCTCGTCATCCTCCAGCCGTGGATTTTTTGACCAATGCGTAGAAGTGGTTGAAACTGTGCAGTGAAGGAATAAGATTAGAAAGCAATATTGTTTGAGTTTCATTTTTGAGTTGTCCATATTAACAGAATTGATCAGTGAGGGTGTGGAGGAAATTTATGAGGATATGTAAGAAGTTGAAAATGTTTCAAGAAAAACAAGAATCGATCGATGAAATCGATTAAGCAAGGCACAAGAATACATTAGACAACATAGTTAATATCAACCTCTTAAGCAGGCCCGTAGAACAGCCTGCCTGTTCTACTGAATTTTGGGCCCAATTTTTTTTAAATTGTTATATATACATATGCAACTCAATAAAAACAGGCCCAATAAATTTAAAAATTAACACAAACAACTAAAACAAAGTTCAACTAATGTACATTTTTTAAAAAAACATTCCATAATAGACCAATAAATTAAAAAATTAACACAAATAATTTAAAACAAAGTTCAACTAATGTACAGTTATAGAAAAAAAAAGTTAAATTAATTTATTAAAAATTAAAAGTCAAGTCAGCTGTATATATTTATTTATTTTAAAAAAAATAATGTTAAAAGATGGACTTCACAAAAATAACGTTAAAAATGGTAAAAAAGCTATTAATTTTTTTTTTACGAATTAGGGTCCAAATTTTTATATTTTGAACAGGGCCTCAAAAAAGTTTGAGACGGCCCTGCTCTTAAGAATAATTTGGATTTGGAAGATAGGAAAATGGCTTGAGCTAGTGCTACTTTAGCATACTTCAAAATACTAGAGAAGCTTGATAGCGTAGATCAGTAAACTGACTCATTTGATTGACTACATAACTTATGTCGGGTCGAGTAAAAGTCAAATAGGCAAGTCTATCAATCAATTCTTTAATATCCAGATTTATTTTGTAGAACTGCGACATATTCCTTTGATAATCTCATCTTTTAATTCAGCAATGTGCAGTGCATCGTTTTGTGAGAATCGATTTTTCAAGTTCTTTCGTTCATGTGCTGTTGTATCAAACCGGATAATCGACTGTGCTATTGAAGGTTAAAGAGAATGTTTTATCCAGAATAAAACCATTTGATTACATCTATACCATCCCGGCTGATTCATCTTAGGAACAATAGATAGAGGAAGAGATCCGTCCACAAAACATCACTTATTATTGGCTACAAAGATGCTTTAATAATAGATCTATTCCAGGAAATATAGTAACAGTTGAGACTAGTTAAAGGCTGCGTGATCAGGAAATATATCATCCAAATAGTAATTATTGCAGAAAAATGTTAGCAACAAGAAATTAAACCAATGAAGATCGAGAAAACAAAAGATTGCAAAAATCGGTCAAGAAGTTAATCACAATCTGAAGCACATAGAACATATTGCTCTGGTACCATAACACGATCCAGCGAACTGAATGAAAAACTCGCTGAAATTGTTATTGAATCATTATTCTTTTACATTGTGAGGTTCATGTTCATATATCCAATAATGATAACGATAAACTGTAACATGATTGTTACTGACGGTTAGTACTAAGATTAAGCACAGCTAGTCTATATTAGCATATCCGATAATCGGAGTCTCTTATCTTACTGGCATTTCCTGCACATCATTCCACCAGCAACCAACAAAACAGCCCCTGCAACACTTCCAACCACAATTCCAGCCTTTTTTTCTGCAATTCATTCCACCTGAACCCAAAAGGCCTTTACTTTGCGGTGGTGGCTGATTCAGAGGAAATGCTTGTGATGGTTCCGGCAGAGGAGGAGGACGAGAAACCAACGGTGAAGGAGGAAATATTGGTGCTATAACGAGTATTTCCTTCGGTGTTCGACTAGGATTTGGTGCAGAATATCCTTGAGTAATACAATTTATATACAAAATCTAGTATTACCAAGAACAGCTTTGACAGGACATGAGCATAGAAAGTTGAAAATGTTTCAGGAAAAATAAGGTCCGATTTCATCGATTTAGTGCGAAAAAAAAAGTTGCAATAAAAAATCCAAACAAGAAATTCTCCGTACATATATATTCTCCAACAAGGTTGACACATGATGGAAACATTTCGGAATTGACATCAGTGAGAGAAGCATTAACAATTTTAAGCAAGATTACGGAAGATAAAATGAGCAGTGCTGGTTTACTGAAAGATTGAAATAAGAAAAAGGAATTTTATTACGATTCTAGGAGTTCTTCTTCTCATCAGATGATATTTCTAGCATATGATTCTTGCTTCTTATAGTTTCTTATAGTGGGATAAGGATGAGGATGATGATGAAACGGAAGTCCAACAAGTGTGTTCATTGAGGATTCGCCCGGAAAATTGTCTTCCAGAAACTCCTCCGCAAATGACTACACAGCATAACAGCACAACATTTAGTACAATCTGGTCTGATCCAAGAAATTCCAGGATGAGAAAATCAAGAAAAGGGAGTACCTTAATGTCACTTATTGTCAATTCGCCGTCATGGACATGATGCTTACTCATTTTTGCATCATAAGCTACAACCTGCAGGAAAAAATGATGATTCAAATGACGGTTTAATCGAATTTAAGTCAAAAATAACTTTTAAACATAGAAAAGACTCACTCTTGGAGCTCCTTTTATGATGCCAAATTCATAAGAAAACTGTCTTCCTTGTCTGGGACCTTCTTCACTAGTATCCACGAGTACAATAAGAAGCTACAACATAACCAGCAAACTAATTATCATACCTGATCAATTAGAAAAGATCCGCAGTCGACGAGCTATATTTATCAGATTATCGATATCTTTGAACTTGTCATGTAATAGGTGCCCCTTGACAAAATTACATAAATGCAACCAACATGAAAATCATGTTATCTCTGCAAATTGTGTTGTCGTGGACTCTTCCAAAGTAATAAGTATTAATTTATAGTCACCTTTCCCTTGAAGATCTTTGCTACTTCTTTCAATACCGAGATAACCTCCGATGAGAGTTCAGATGTGAAAAGCCATAGCTGATAAAATAACCATAAAGTGAGCTCTAGTTACAAACATCTAACAAAACAAAGTAGAATTTGCACTATCACATATATGAAATATCTGGCCTGTTTCATAGGATTTTTTAGAATCCTCGGAGCTTCCTCTTTTGTCAAAGTGATAAATGAAGGGAGCTTATTTATAGATACAAAATCCGCTATTTCTGATACTGTAAATTGACCTTCTGCAGAAGCAAGCCAAAAACTAGACGAAATGAATCAAGTGGAAAACAAAGTTCGGATGTCAAACCCGGAATATTGATAAAATGGAACTAACCAAAATAGGTATGAATTTCACTCTCTCTTTCTAACATAACAAGTGCAGGACGTTTGATTTGTGGTACTTCGATATGGAACAACTTAGCCACATCAGCATTTGAAGTTTGATAGAATTTAACATCAATATTCTGCTTTGCAACAGCAGCAAGAACTTCACTCTCTTCACCCTGCCATTGTTGAAATAATAAATTTCGGGGACTTAATATAACTCACAATCGAGAGTGAAAGTGAATGATGCTTACACATGTAAGCAAACATTATGAACTTTTCCCAGTAAAAGTAATGAATAGGGAACTGAAAGGATACCTGTAAAGAGTGTAGGAACGCCAACACTATTAAGGAGTTCGGTGCTAATACACATTCAGCGTCGTCAATAGAAGTCAAATTTTGAACAACATTGTTGATTTTATGATATACCCAATTGGAAATAGCATCTCTACAGAAGAAAATAAAATGAAAATTGAATAATAAAGCAATACAATAAAATCAAATGACAATATTCAAAGAAGCCACCTCACCTGGTCCGTCCTTGAGTAAACTCATAAAAGTTCATTTGATCTCCACCAAAAAAGAAATACATTGTAGGATAGTCATCTATACGGAACTCCCCTCCTAACTGGCTTTCTTCAGAATCATCTACTTTTGCAAGAACAGCACTGGACTTGAGGATTTTAGCAGCTGCAGCGTATTCCGGTGCTAGCTTCTTGCACCTAGAATAAAATGGAGCACAGAAGTTCACCATCACGTATCGGTTTCTAGAAATAAATTCAGTGAAGTTATTCCCCGTCAATACTACCACGTCCTTCTCGTCAGCCCCCACCTGTGGAGTCTTTGACCAGCGCGTAGAAGTGGTTGAAACTGTGCAGTGAAGGAATAAGATCAGGAAGAAACATTGTTTGAGTTTCATTTTTGAGTTGTCTATATTAACAACTGATTAATTACAATATAAATTAGGCCACATTGCTACCAAAAGAAAAAAAATTTCTACGTATACGCCATGTAATTATATGTGTTCACCAAATAACAACAAAACCCCAATACTCCTAAAATATTTCTTTAAAAGTTCTTGCATTAGGGACGTTCTTAGCCCTCGATCAAGCTCGGATCAGTTCACAGGCTATCAAGACCGAAGAAAACAGTTGCATGAATAATTTGAACAAGAAAATGGTTTGTACATATATAATCTCCAACAAAGTTGACACATAATGGATATATTTCGTTGCATTGACATGTTGAGGAACTCACAATTTTGAGAAAAATAGGATTCGATAAGAACATTAAAGACAATCCATATATTAGGCATTTGATTCTTGTGGTTAATAGGTATGTGGAACAGCACTAGGATCAGCAGGATGAGGATAGATCGGAAGTCTAACAAGTGTTTCCGTTGATGAGAAAAGCATTTACAATTTTAAGCAAGATTACAAATGATAATCTGTGGTCCCAACTTACTGAATGATTGAAATCGTACAAAAGGAAATTTATTATGATTCTAGGCGGTCTTCTCATCAGATGATATTTCTAGCATATGATTCTTACTTCTAAGAGTGGGATGAGGCTGAGGATGAACCGGAAGTCTAACAAGTGTGTTCGTTGATGATTTGTCCAGAAAATTATCTTCCAGAAACTCCTCCGCGAATGACTACACAGCATAACAGCACACCATTTAGTACATCCGGTCTGATCAATGACATACCAGGATAAGAAAATAAAGAAAAAGGGGGAACCTTAATGTCAATTATTGTCAATTCGCCGTGATGGACATGATGCTTACTCATTACTGCATCATAAGCGACAACCTGCAGGAAAATGATAATTCAAATGATGGCTCAATTGAATTTAAGTCAAAAATTAACTTTTAAACATTGAAAAGACTCACTGTTGGAGCTCCTTCTGTGATGCCGAATTCATAAGAAAACTGTCTTCCTTGTCTGGGACCTTCTTCACTAGTATCCACGTGTACAATAAGAAGCTACAAGGTAACGAACAAACTGATTATCATACCGAACAAACTAATTATCATACCATAATTAGAAAAGATTTGCAGCTCGTCAGTCGACGAGCTATATTTATCAGATTATCGATGTCTTTGAACTTGTCATGTAATAGGTGCCCCTTGACAAAATTACATAAATGCAACCAACATGAAAATCATGTTATCTCTGCAAATTGTATTGTCGTGGACTCTTCCAAAAGTAGAAAGTATTAATTTATAGTCACCTTTCCCTTGAAGATCTTTGCTACTTCTTTGAACACCGAGATAACCTCCAATGAGTATTCAGGTGTAAAAAGCCATACCTGATATAATAAAAGTGAGCTATAGTTACAAACATCTAACGAAACAAAATAGAATTTGCACTATCACATATATGAAATATCTTGCCTGTTTCATAGGATTTTTGAGAATCCTCGGAGCGTCCTCTTTTGTCAAAGTGATAAATGAAGGAAGCTTATTTATTGATACAAAATCTGCTATTTCAGATACTGTAAATTGACCTTCTGCAGAAGCAAGCCAAAAACTAGACGAAATGAATCAAGTGGAAAACAAAGTTCTTATGTCAAACCCGAAATATTGATGAAATGGAACTAACCAAAATAGGTATGAATTTCACTCTCTCTTTCTAACATAACAAGTGCAGGACGTTTCATTTTCGGTTCCTCGATATGGAACAACTTAGCCACATCAGCATTTGAAGTTTGATAGAATATAACATCAATATTCTGCTTTGCAACAGCAGAAAGAACTTCACTGTCTTCACCCTACCAATTTTAAACGAATAAAATTCGGGGACTTATATAACTCAGAATCAAGAGGGAAAATGAACAATTCTTATAAAGATAACAAAAAGCTAAAACTAATATGATGTTTCTACTATTATAGGGAATTGAAAGGATACCTGTAAAGAGTCTAGGAACCCCAAAACTAATAATTTGTTCGATGCTAATACACGTTCTACTTCGTCTATAGAAGTCAAATTTTGAACTGCATTGTTGATTTTCTGATGTGCCCAATTGACAATAGCATCTCTATAGAAGAACATAAAATAACAATCCAATAATCAAGCTATACAATGAAATTAAAAGATAACCAAGAAATCGACCTCACTCACCTGGTCCGTGTTTTATTAAGCTCAAGAAAATTCGTTTTATCCCCACCAAAAAAGAAATACATAGTAGGATAGGCATGAATACGGAACTCCCCTCCTAACTTTGTTTCTTCAGAACAATCTACCTTTGCAAGAACAGCACTGGACTTGAGGATAGTAGCAGCTGCAGCGTATTCGGGTGTTAGCTTCTTGCACCAAGAACAAAATGGAATACAGAAGTTCACCATCACGTATCGGTTTCTAGAAATAAATTCAGTGAAGTTATTCCCTGTCAATACTATCACGTCCTTCTCGTCATCCCCCACCCATTGCGTCTTTGACCAACGCGTAGAAGTGGTTGAAACTGTGCATTGGAGGAATAAGACCAGGAAGAAACATTGTTTGAGTTTCATTTTTGAGTTGTCCATATTAACAACTGATTAATTACAGTGTAAAGTTGATGAAATTGAAAACTTTCTGGAAATTTATGAGGATGTTTAGGAAGTTGAAAATGTTTCAAGAAAAACGAATCGATCGATGAAATTGATTTAGATAGGCACAAGAATACATCAGACTAGATAACATAGTGCTCTTCTTGACTTGACAATTTTAACATCTTCCCATTTCATTTGTTCTTTTCCATTTGTATTTTGAAGAGGAATCCAAGAATTTCCTCTGCTATTCTTATATCAATATTATATAAATTAGGCCAACTTTAGACATTGCTATCAAAAAAATATATTAATATTATCTGTTAAATATTCTGTTATCTGACATCTACGTATATGCCATGTAATTAAATATGTAACCCAGTACTCCTAAAAAAATTCTTTAGAAGTGCTTGTATTAGGGGCGTTCTCAGCCCTCGATCAAGCTCCGATCAGTTCATAGGCTATCAAGACCGAAGCAAACAGTTGCACGAGTAATTCGAACAAGAAAATGGTTTGTAGATACATAATCTCCAACAAAGTTTATACATAATGGATATATTTTGTTAGAGTGAATATGTTGAGGCATTCACAATTTTGAGAATAAGAACATTAAGACAATTCCAATACTAGGCCATCTTCTAGTTATCAGAAGATATTTCTTGCATTTGATTCTCGCTTCTAATAGGTATGTGGAATAGCACTAGGATCATCAGGATGAGGATGAAATGGAAGTCTAATAAGTGTTTCCTTTGATGATTTTTCCGTAAGCTTGTGTTCAAGAAACTCCTCCGCGAATGACTACAAGGCATAACAGCATAACATTTAGTACATCCGGTCCAATCGAAGAAATCCAAAATGAGAAAATCAAGAAAAGAGAGTACCTTAATATCACTAACTGTCAATTCGCCGTGATGGACATGATACTTACTCGTTCCTGCAGCATCATATGCTACAACCTGCAGGAACATGATAATTTAAATTATGCTTCAATAGAATCTCAATACGAGAATAAATTATGCGTACTTATCTTTCTTTTCCTGTTTAGAGAAAGATAAGACTCACTGTTGGAGCTTCGCCTATGTTCCCAAATTTGTAAGAAAGCCGTCTCGCAAATATAGCACCTTCTTCACTAAGATCCACGTGTACAAAAAGAAGCTACAACATAACCAGAAAATTCATAATTATGCCATAATTCATAGTTTATAACCTTAATTATGTAATGTTTGCTTTTTAGACATCTTGCGGAGAAAAAGACATAAAAAAGACTAATTGAGGATCACCTTTCCCTTGAAAATCTTCGCCACTTCTTTGAATACTGAGATAACCTCCAATGAGAATTCGGGTGTGAAAAGCCATAACTGATAAAATAAACATAAAGGCTCTAGTTACAACCATCTAAGAAAACAAAATAGAATTTTCACTATGCATATGGAATATCTTGCCTGTTTCATAGGATTTTTGAAAATCCTCGGAGCGTCCTCTATTGTGTAAGTGATAACTGAAGGAAGCTTATTTATAGATACAAAATTCGCTATTTCTGATACTGTGAATTGACCTTCTGCAGAAGCAAGCAAAAAAAATAAAAATTAGACGAAATGAAGCAAGAAATGGAAGACAAAGTTGGAATGTCAAACCCGAAATATTGATGAAATGGAACTAACCAAAATGGGTATGCATTCTAGTCTCTTTTTCCAACAAAACAAGTGCTGGGGAGTCAATTTTCGTTAGTTCGATGTGGACCAACTTAGCCACGTCAGGATTTTCAGTTTCATAGAAGTTAACATCAATATTCTGCTGTGCAACAATAGCAAGCACTTCACGCTCTTTATCCTGTCAATATTCAAGGAATATTTTTCAGGGACTTATATAACTTAAGCATAAGAATTTCTTTGTGAGGCCTCCCAGTGCTTAGAACATCTTGTTTTGGAAGGAAACCCGTCCAGTTATTTTATAAACATCATCCCATAAACAAATATAATGAATTTATTCTGGCAAAGGATAGGGACAGGCATCTAAAAGGTACCTGTAAACAGTTTAAGAACCCCAAAACTATTGAAGAGTTCGATGCTAATACACGTTCTGCATCATCAATTGATGTCAATTTTTGAACAGGACTATTCATTTTCTGATATACCCAATTGACAATAGCATCCCTAGATAGGAAAGATGATAAAAACAGCAACTTAATAATCAAGTAACATATTAAAATCAAATGATAACCAAGAAAGCCGCCTCACTCACCGGGTCCTTTCTTGAAAAAACTCATGAAAATTCTTTTGATCACCACCAACAAAGAAATACACAGAAGGATAGCCTTGAATATGCAACTTCCTTGCCAAATTTGCTTCTTGAGTACAATCTACTTCAGCAAGAACCGCCCTGGATTTGAGGATTGTAGCTGCTGCAGAGTATTCCGGTGCCAGCTTCTTGCTCCAGTAACACCATGGAGCATAGAACTTCACCATCACGTATCGGTGTTGAGAAATAAATGCAGTGAAGTTGTTCTCTGTCAATACTACCACATCCTTCTCTTCAGCGTTGGGGTGAAGATGGAGCTCCTTCCCCTTGTTTGATCTCTTACCATGATGGGGCTTGATTGAGGTGGGGAAAACCTCCCTATTGTCAATGATTGATAGAGCTTTTGCAATAATTGTTGATGAAGAGAAGGGTGTAAAGTAGAATACGGTAAAGAGGAGGACGGAAGTAAACAAGGAGAACAGAAGTATCTTTGGTGTTGCCATGGTTGTGGATCTTTTCAGAATCAGATGAGAATTGAGTAATAATGGTTAAGATTTAAGGTTGTGCAGGAATGAGAATAGTATTGACAAAACACAGTTGACTTATTCTTCCAATTCCAAGAAACAAACTTTATATAAATATAAGAATCATTAGCTGTTTTAAAAATAATTTATGATCAAATCCATGTTGATGTTCAGATTCCTTTCTAAAAAAAACTTAATGCATTTCTAAACTACATGACAAGCAAACCAGACAAATTTAAAAAGAACGAAAATTAAAGGGTTCGCACTGAAATCGATTAAAAGCGCTTGTTGCCAGTTGCGGATGAAATGAGCCACATGCTTGTTTAAAGTCACTCAAATGTTTTCTTGCCAATGTAATGAATGTTTGATTATTTATTGGATTTTTCTACTTCTGGGCTAAATATTGAACTTTAGATCAGAAATCAATTATTAAACTAGAAAACACTTTCATTAAATTGTGAATATGTCAATAAATACATGCAAGGTGCAAAACCTATATATTATATTGAACAGCTTTTGACAGGACAGCAGTTTATAAAAGTCGAAATTGTTTCAGGAACAAGTTCGATGAAAATGATTTAGACCGATGAAAACAGTTGCATGAACAACCGAACTAGAAAGTGCTCTTCACATATATATATCTTGAACAAGGTTGACACCTGATAGATAGATTTTCTTGAATTGACAAATGTTGAGGCATTCACAATTTTAAGCAAAAATACAGATGACAAAATCAACATGTGACTGCTTACTGAATCATTGAAATAAGCAAAAAGAAATTCTATTCTTTGAGATTACTAATGTCGAATATTAGGCCGTCTTCTGCTCATCAGAAGATAGTTCTTACATTTGATTCTTGCTGCTAATAGGCATGTGGAATAGAAATAGGATCAACGGAATTAGGATGAAACGGAAGTTTAACTAGTATTTTTGTTGATGATTTGTCCAGGAACTTATCTTCCATAAACTCCTCCGTGAATGACTACAAGATATTACAGCAGCAAATTTTTTAATATAATCTGGTCCGATTGAAGAAATTTCAGGATGAGAAATTTATGAAAAGGGATTACCTTAATATCACTAATTGTCAATTCGCCATGAAGGACATGATGGTTACTCGTTGATGCATCATAAGCTACAACCTGAAGGAAGACGATAATTCAGTTGATTCTTAACTCGGATTTTTAATACGAAATAACTTCTATTTTTTAAAGAAAGAAAAACGACTCACTGCAGGTCCTCCTGTGATGCCAAATTCATAAGAAAGTTGTTTTCCATGTTCAGGAGCTTCTTCACTAGTATCCACATGGACGAAAAGAAGCTACAATGAAACGAGAAAATTCGTAATCATACCATAATTTATAAAGTCCAATATCGATGAGCTAGATTGATATGGAAATGTTGAAGTCACATTACATTCATCAGATTATTGATATTTTTGAACATGTCATGATACATCTTTTAGATTTCATTCGAGAAGCTATGTCTGTGTTATCTTTATACTTTATACAATCGTGTAAATGCAACTAAACTGATAAGTGTGTTTAAACAAGTTGTCTCTGCTAATCGTGTTGATATGTTAGAAATTGACCCAAGTATTAAAGAGTTAAGCTTTAGGATTATATAACAGAACGGCGGTGCAATTCTGTTTTCTGTTATAAAAATATAATGTCTGCGGAGAAAAAGAAGCAAAAGATATTAATTTATAATCACCTTTCCCTTGAAAATCTTTGCTACTTCTTTGAATACCGAGATAACCTCCAAGGAATTTTTCGTAATCATCGTGGTTTTACCAAAGGATGCTATGCTTTTCCAATTACACGATCTTATGCTCACATCGCTGAATTACGAGCTGCAATCTATGCTGTTAATGTTGCATGGGAGAGAAGGTGGCATCACCTCTGGTTAGAATGTGACTCAAGCTATGTAGTTGAGCTTTTTCGACTTCGTTCTACTCAGGTTCCATGGGAGCTTAGGCAAGATTGGTTGCAATGTCTCTCTTCACTTTCTAATATGCATTTTGTGGTTTCTCATATCTTCCGGGAAGGCAATAGAGTAGCCGATGCACTTGCTCGATTCGGTCAAATAGCTAGAGACATCACTTGGTGGAGCTTTGCACCTCAGTTTTGCTGCAATCTTATTTCAGATGATATTAATTCTGTTGAGCAGTTTCGTTTTGTGTAATCTTGTTTTTTCTTTCCAACTGTATACTCTTTTTCTTCTTTAATGAATTGGGCCTTTCGGGTGGGGGTGTGTCGTGTGTGCCAACCTAGTTGGGATACCCGTCCCCTCTTTTCCCATTAGCTTCCCGTCTTTATTCAAAAAAAGAGATAACCTCCAAGGAGGGTTCGGGTGTGAAAAGCCATAACTGATGAAGAAAAAGAAAAAAAAAATCATTACAAGATAGAGCAAGTTCTGAATTACAAACATCTAAGGAAACAAAAAAGAACTCGTGGTACGATAATAATGTGGAATATATCTTGCCTGTTTCATAGGATTTTTGAAGATCCTTGGAGCTTCCTCTGTCGTGAAAGTGATAACAGAAAGGAGCTTAAAGTTAGACACAAAATCCGCTATTGCTGATTCTGTGAATTGACCTTCTGCATAAGCAAGTGAAAACTAATCAAGTGGAAAACAAAGTTTGAATCTCAAATCCGGAAATATTGATGAAATAAAACTAACCAAAATGGGTATGAGTTCCAGTCTCTCTTTCAAGCATAATAAGTGCAGGGGATTTGATTTGCGGTTCGATATGGAACAACTTAGCCACATCAGCATTAACAGTTTGATAGAAATTAACATCGGTATTCTGGTTTGCAACAGCAGCAAGCACTTCACTCTCTTCACCCTGTCAAAGTATCGATGTTGAATGGATAAAGTTCCGGGTATATAAGAGCACAATAAGGCGAAAATGAGAAATGCTTATAAGGATTACAAACATGAAATCATCATTTATATACCAAAACAAGGGAGAAGAGCTAGTTTCGACGTAAAGTTACCCGGAAAGATCAATATTACTATTATTGTACACAACGGCTCAAATGTTGTGTGTTAATATCAACACTTTGAATCATCAAAATCTGCAGATAAAGTATTAATGAATGGAACTAAAATTATACCTGTAGAGAGTGTAGGAATCCCAAGACTATCAATGAGTCGGATGCTAATACACGTTCTGCCGCATCAATTGATGTCAAATTCTGAACATCCTTATTGGTTTTCTGATACACCCAACTGGAAATAGCATCCCTATAGAGGAAAAGAAGTAACAATTAAGAAATGAAGCAATAGAATAAATCGAATGATGACCGAGAAAGCCACGTACCTGGTCCTTTCTTCAAAAACGTCATACTGAATCTTTTGATCTCCACCAACAAAGAAGAACATAGTGGGATAGCCTTGAATTTGGAACTTCCTTCCTAAACTTGGTTCTTGAGTACAATCTACCTCGGCAAGAACAGCCCTGGACTTGAGGATTGTAGCAGCTGCAGCGTATTCCGGTGCCAACTGCTGGCTCCAATAACACCATGGAGCATAGAACTTCACCATCACATATCGATTTTGAGAAATGAATTCAGTGAAATTCTTCTCTGTCAATACTACCACGTCCTTCTTGTCATCCTCCAGCCGCTTATTCTTTGGGGTTGAAGAAATGATATTTGTGTTGTCATCAAAGATAAATAGAGCTTCTAGATCAAGTGTTGATGAAGAGAGAGGCGTAAAGCAGAAGACGGTGAAGAACGAGAGGAGGATGATTCTCGGTGTTTCCATGGCTGTGGATCTTTGGAAAGTCACGGAGAATGGAGGAGAGTTGACTTATAAGGCTTAAGATTCAAGACTCTGCATGGATGAGAATATTGTTTCTGTTTACCGTTGACCAAACTGAGTTGACTTATTATTTCAAGAAAAATAAATAAATATTATGTACTACAGTCTGTAAGAATCACCAGCTATTTAAAAAATAGTTTACAGTCAAATCCACCATCCTTTACGGCCGTTCTTTGCTCAGGTCTTCCACCCCGACATTACATCCTGCTACATATAAGATTGACAGAAGAAAGTATGAAGACTTATAACAGACTAACCAGAAAATTGCTTTTTGAAAGACCTTGATTAAAATCTATTACCTGATTCTTGTTTCTCTGAACATCGCATATAAACCCGAGCAGTCGAATCATTTGATATCCAATTTGAACACACTAAGCAAAACTAGAAACTTTGGATTAAAACCAAGTCTCACATGTCATTGGAACCAAAAACTTCACCAAATAATTCTTTCCTGATCAATGTTAAAAGTTCCGAGACCTGTACACCATCATTAGTTAGAGTTAACAAAAAAAAAATTTGTCCGTTTTCAAACAGAACACCATAAAAAGATCCCTCAGTTTTTCTCACCTCAAAATACTGTTGCAATGCTGGTGAATAGTGATGCAGTATATTGTATATCTTCTGAAGTAGGACTAAAAGTACTTCAACTTGATTGCCCAATAGATCCACCTACAAAAAAATTATGAAAACGTCTAAAAAGTTCGGATAAAGAATCTTGACCCTTGAACCTGCCTCACATGATCAATTTGCTCCAAAAATGAACTTGGTACCTCAGCTTCAGCCTTCCTAAGGTTTTCGCATCGATTAAGGAAACCCTTTTGATAGAGCTGTATTTTCCTCCTTTGTCTGGCAAGAACTTGAGAAAGCGGATTTAAGTCCTGTATTGCTCCTTCCAACCTGTAAATAAAGGGATCCGATCATCTACCAAAATTATGGGTGCAATAGAGAAGGAGTTTAACAGGGAAAAGTTGAGTACTTCTTGATGTTCAGCTCTAAACTCTCTTCAACTCGGGACTTGAATTCCGTAAATACTTGCAGAAATTCAATGACAGGCTTAAATGAATAAGACGGAGCATGAACATTCATGTTCACCCCCTTAATTGCTTTATTTTTCAACCAAGACGGATTCATCTCGCTTTCAGAAGATGTAGGATATATCTTGTCATCAAATCTTTTTACACCTTCAACAACTACAAGTAAACAAGATCTTAACTCATTTACTAGTACCTTACTCATAGCCAAATGTTCCAACGCGTTCATAACTTTACCAGTCATAGACGTACAAGTACTTCTCATCTCCGATAAAACCTCTCGAGAAATATTTACTTGGTTTAGCTTTTCTTGCTTCAGATGAATGAGTTCGTCCTCCTTAAATTCGGAGCTTGTCGATTTTATCAAACCCTTCTCAACTTCAATGCAGTCCAGCTCTGAATTGTGTTTCGGAGTCAAAATGCCATCTTTGCAAACCTCTTCACTTCTATGCGAGTTGTTGAAAGAAGTCATTTCTTCTAAGTGTTCAAACTGAACCTGAGCTGCAGCTTCTTTGTATCCAAAACTAGCTTCCTTCACAGACTCAGAAACGACGAGCAAGAAAACTTCTTCCCTAATGAGACTCTTAAAATTATGATTATCTATCTCTTTATTCCACCGTTGGTACGTTTCCCTGAAAACAACTTTACAAATATCCTCCTCAATTGAATGTTCCAAACACTCAAATCCAACATCATAGATACAGTTTGTTGAATCCTTCACCTCACTACCTTCGCCTACGGACCTATTACTGAGGTTTGCCATATCTTTGAGGCTCTCTTCGAAGGAAATCTGATATATCTTGTCCCCATTTAGTTTCTCTACCAACCTATCACTAAGGTTTGCCATATCTTTGAGGCTCTCTTCTAAGGCAATCTGATATATCTTATCCCCATTTAGTTTCTCAGTATCCGCTCTTTCAATAACCTCTTTCCACTCCTTATGCAGTTCATGAAAGAGTAATGTATATATTTCTTCCGTTGATTTCGACTCCAGAATCAACTCTCTCCATTTGGCTATCATGTGATCTGTAGTCTCAGTTATATCCCTTAAATACCCTCGAGAGGCGACTTGATATATCTCGTCTCTAACAAGAACTTCGGAATCATATCTTTTAGCTACTTCATTCCATTCCTTGACTATTTCTGCAAAACAGACCTTTAATATTTCCTCCCTTAGTTCTCTTGCTAGATTTTTGTCTTCCAAACTATAGATTTGAGCACAAAAATTCTTCACTACCGTGTTAAACACCACATAATGAATCTCTTCTCTAATCTCAGAATCACGTTTGTCGCTTTCCATTTGTTCATTCCATTTGTTGACCATTTTCACCTTCTCCTTATTGCTAGAATTAGATATGAGTCCTTTCAAAAGTGTAGCACAGGTCTTTTTCATTATCATGGTTTGGAGACTTGCCTCCTCCTCTTCTTTCAGCATCTTCATTTCACCCTGAAACGCTTCGTATACTTTTTCAGAAATCGAAGTCCTATTTGCCTGCTCTTGGTTGTCTTCCAAATTATCCTTGTCTTGTTTCTTTTGGTACTTGTACAAGCTTTTGCTCAAAGAACCTCCCTCCTTTTCGTCAAAAGTTTTCACAAATTTTTCATTTCCGTCGATTAATTTTCCCAACCTTGTTATCACATCTTGTATCCTTTTTCTTGCACTAACCGAATCCTCCTCTCCCCATCGTTTTTCCCCAATAATTTCTCGCTTATCCCAGTTAACCTCTTTGCTTTTTTTCTTGATAATCGATTCGTGATTCTTTATCATTTTAGCTACCAAGTTCCCACCATCATCTTCTTCCGCCTCGTCATTGGACCGACTCTTTTCGTTATTTTCATCTGAGGAAGATTTTCCTATTGCCTTTGAAGAAATTATCTTCCCCTCGTGATTACTTTCGGATAAGCAAATAGTTACCAATTCATCATACAAGAATCTAATTTCCCTCACCGAATCCGACAAATGCTTAGAAATTTTCTCTTCTTCCCGGTGAGTTTCTAATTGGACATCTCTCATAAACCCTTTAATCAGAACAGATAAAGCATCCTTCTCAACTGTCCACATCCATTCCTGCTCCCGGGGCTCCATTTCCGCACTCTGCATTATCCCGAAAGCAATATCCATAGTCTCTTTTAAAATGTCAATGTCCACTCCCATTAGCTCAATATCAAAGCTGTCACAGGTTCGATTTCTTTCCGGTTCAAGTTTTTGTTTGATACTCCACACCTGCTGGTCCACAGAATGTTTCAGCCCCGAAAAATCCTCATCCCTTTCTTCAACCATACCTACCTGATTTCCCTGACCGATTTCTTCAGCACCACCAGCGCGTAAAACATCCAATTCCCTTTCTTTTATTTCGAGTATCTTTTTCAGGTTGAGCTCGTTTTCGAGTGTACGAGATAACTCTTTATCCTTCTCTGATATTGCAAACTCAGCATCCTTGAGGCGTCCGACAAGACGATCTCTGATTTCTGCCAAGTCTCGTAACACCTCTTCATCACTGCTTTCGAAACTGCTGTCTGATTCTTCTTGAAGAAACTTCAAACAGCCTTCCAACTGCATCACGGCTAGCTCGTAGAACATGGAAATGGCAGTTAAGCACTCAATAGGACCTTCTCGTCTTTGAGCTCGATCATGTGCTTTGTCCATTGCACGGTTCAGAATCAACATCATAGTTGAATCTGCTAAAGAGATTCTGTACTTATTACCCTCTCTGCCGAATACTTCATCCATTTTTACGGAAGAAAAGCTATAGTTTTGATTCTTGAAATTTGAGTTTGCTTACCTGATTAGAAGCTGCAGAAGTGAGGTGAGATGGTATGCGTGAAATGTGCTTGAAAAGTGGATCATTCAACTGATTATATTCTATATTTGGATAATCAATATTCTGATCCTCTCTTTGTGCTTCATTTAACAGGTTTTAGGATCACAATAATCCACTTGGGAATTTTAACCAATAGGTAGACTGAATTACACACCAAAAAAAGAACATTTTGATGGATCGAGAGATTGGTGAATGGTATATAATTTGGCATGATTCATCTCATTGTTGCTCCTCGGATGCCGACTCTTTTCCGTCAACTGCAAATTTTGTTTATTATCACTTGTCTTGCCTATCTTAAATTCTTAATTAATTTTCTGTGTATGCCCTTTTTCTCTAACAGTACAATCCATAGTTCAACTAATGATAAGGTGAATCTGTGGAATTAAGGTTGCTTCTTGGCAGCTGGTCAAGCGGGTCGGGCTACAACTGTGCCAAGATCAGTCATCGGTAACACATGATGCTCAAGTTAGGCAGAGATTTGAATAGTAAAGAAAGGAGAAAGAAATTAAAGAGAATACCATGCCAGCATTCATTATTTCGTTAGGTAATAGATAAATGCCTATTGACCTTACTATTTCACAGCCAATATTGCTTGGCGATGTGTGCTTATAACCCCAAGGTCCAGTGGTGCCCGATGGAGCACGTAAGGTCCTATTTGTATTGTATGTCTGAGATAGGTCTTGGGGTTTACTGGACTGATTTGGATGCATTGCGACAAAAAAAAATGTGGTTTCACATGTATTTTTACACTTCATTTTGTTAACAGGAACATTAAAAAACAACAACAGTTTGTAACAGCAATGACTTTAAAATTTATCAAACGATTTGCAGAGTTAATAGCAAAGCTGTACGGAACTGTGTAGTTTCAACTCCTGCCATCTTGTCACCAAAGAAATACAGATTCAGTCACCAAATATGGCTAACTACCATTACTCCTCATCTTCATCAACACAAGCTGAAACCAAAATGAAATAAGCAATCAATTATTTGAAATAACAAATTCCAGCCTATATAGTATTATAAGCAGCATCAAACAAAATCATGAGCTCATGATGGAAAGTAAACATTTCCGATAAAATAATGTCTTCCTTTCGGTAGTATGGCATGTATGATACAGTTAATAGTTCCACCAGAAATTACATTAGTAGATGGGTCCGATTAAATAGGTTTTAGGCAATACGTCTGAGTAGTATGGATCCACTCAATAAACTCCATTTCATTTAGACTACCCCATGGCAAACAAATATCTTAGAAACACATTATCCCATGAAAGAAACTTTCTAAACTACACAATATCGGGTACAAAACTGGAGATTCCCACACCAATAATCACCAGAATACTGCAGAAGAACTCCAAATTTTTTGCTATATATTCCACAAGAGCAACAAGATGGTTATCCGCAAATTGTTTCATCATCAGATTCATATTGCAACCCTTATTCAGCTTCCAGTATGAAAAATCAGTTTATGTAGCAATTCTTAACCTACACCTATCCTTTTCTTTCGGTAGCACAAGCTTCTCCATGTTATTCTGATGAATTTCCATATGATTACACATTTTTTGTTAAACAAGCCTCTAAGCCACACACCTAGATCATATACAGGCCTCACATTTAAAGACCCATCTCGGACTCTCGACGCCACAAAAAATGTTCCACAAACTGTATCCAATCTACTCATGCAATTACCAAATCCTAGGCATTCAGTTGATCAAAATCACAATTCAAGGATTAGCCGGCTCTAGACCCAATGCTCACTCTTCCCACATCAAAATAGTCATCTATAACATTGTTCAATGGATTGCATACTGAACAGACCTACATACTAGAAAAACAATTGCATACCATTCAAGTGAAAACGTAGTTGACCTATTATATTAGGCTTTATAATTTTCGGAAATATTCTTTAAAAATACTATGATTATATCAGATTATGTATGTGTCCTTTTTTTTTCTCCCTTGATTCAAATTCATCCGCCTCACAAAGCTAGAATATGTCCGAAACATTTTAGATTATTGCTGAAGTGAATGTCTTCTTTCCTGGTATAACCAACCACATATGCACGCACTTATTTTCTATCCTATCCCCTTGAGTTTCTAAATTCAGTCTCTGTCAATGACAATCTTCATCACCCACCATCAGACAGCAATTTGGAACTTCAAATCAAATTTAGCCTCATACGATGATTCTACCAAGCTCCAATCTTCATCCTTTATCAATCTAATAATCAATTTTACTTATGCCATTTGATTCTCACTATATCACTTCTGGACACCACCATAAGACACCCAGAAACAAAAGAAAATCGCCTAGAGGCACCACTATTTCACCCAATCTAATTAAAGACACAAATTTAAAACACTTCAATATTGCTATTATCATAACTCAGAAACACATAACATAAGCACATCTACAAAGAGAGGTCTAGTAAACTTCAAGCATTAGACTCGGTACTACCTTCTTAACTCGTACCAAATCTGGATTCATGAAGAAAGCAAACATAAAAAGTTTCTTTTCTTTCAGAAACTTACACATCAGGCCTAATATAACTTACTCCAGTCATCAAGATCACCAAAGTCAAACATCATGATACACCTATTATTATTTGCTACAAGTCCCCTAGCATCCCAATTCTTCCTTACTGCTATGTTACCATGCTATATTATACGATGTCCGGTGGACCAATAAAAAAGCTTCATCATGCCACATCGCTTATATGGCTCGGTCAATAGGTTATACATGCCACCACCTGAGTTACCTCCTATGTGGATTCTACTTACTACTTAGTCTCGTATCTCGAATAGGAAGGCCTACACTAAACAGGATTATCTTCTCGACCGACCTCATTAAGAACTCCTAAACAGTCCCAATTCGTCTAAGACTAGGATCTCTACCTTCTCCTAGGTATTTCCAAACCTCAAGTACGTTCACCACACTAAGTTCTTTCCTCACCGATCACTAGTTTCTATATGACTAAAGCATCAGAGTAGGGTCGCCGGTCAACGGCCCCTCCTTTACGTGGACCTCAAGTTTAGTTTACGCTATAACACGGCTGATTCAGTTTTCCTGTATTAAGTAAATTTACAGTTAAAGTGATTCTAACAACTGCAAATCCATAGATACTCCAAAAAGCTAGTAAAAACAGCAATCACAGATTAAAAAAACACAAAGAAATTGAAGCAAATCGCAACCCGAAAACGGGATACGGAGAAAATTGAACTGACCTCCGCAGCAGAAACAGCAGTAGCAGCAAGAGAGAATGATGAGAATTTCTCTGAAAAGCAAAGCGGAATTAGATAAACAATTATAGTTTTTGGAGGGTTTGTCATCATCATTAACGACGCTGTTTTGGTGGTCATCTAAGAGCTTCTGCTGATTTTTCTGAGTGTTCATTCGATCGAGGTTCCATTCGAGCTTTTTGAGGTAACCGATCTTGAAAGAATCCCTTATTCTCATTGACGGCCATAGATGCATCTTCTTTACTTCCTGATTTTCCAACTTCAACACTTGAATTTCACCAACCTCGATACTCAATCAATATCTTCACGCCCAATTTTAGTGGATACTCATCAATTATTGGATGTAAAATAAGTATTGCATTTGGTTGTCAAAAAATATTGCATTTAAGGCCCTGTTCTTTTGTGCTTATTGGAACTTATTTTTAAGTTCAGTTCAGTTCAGCAACATTCACTTCAGATGTTCAGTTCAGCAACATTCAGTTCAAGTTCAGTTCAATTTTCAGTAGCATTTAATTTAATTCATTTCAGTAATATTCAGTTCAGTTCAATTCAATTCAGCGACGGTTCAGGTTAATCATCTTTTTTTTTAATCATCTTGTCATTTTATTAGCATTAAAATTAGCAAGTTAGGAGCAAATTCAAAAATTCACTAATACCATCATCTCATTTTATTTTTTTAATCATCTTCTCCCATATGATCCATGATCTCATCATTTTGTTCAATTTCATCATCATTACTGTCATCCTCATTTCCCTGCAATTCCCAAATTTGGTGTGCTATAGCATTCTGCACTGCAAGCATGACGTTTTTATGATCTGTATTAAACATATCTGAACCTACCATTCCATTAACATTCAGACCATGATGTATAATCGGTATTTCAAACGTGTACAATCTTATTATTATTATATTTTTAATTTTTTTACTATACTTATTATTAAAAACTAATATTATTATTATTATTTATTCGATTCAGTTTCAATATTTATTTTTCAGTTTTAGCAAAATTCAGTTCAGTTCAGCAACATTCAGTTCAGTTCAGTTCACTTCAGCAGCATTCAGTTCAGTTCAGATTTTTTCAAAGCGATTTGATCTCTAAAATTCAATCTGACAACACAAAATTAGGATTTTGATTGAATTGTGAAAATGCGGGATCAACTAACATGGTTCTTCGAATATAGTTATACAATGTCATTGATAAAATTACAACATCTATTTACAAAATCAGAAGATTTTTTTTTTTTTTGAAAGGCAAAACAATATTATTACGAAAGACTAGAAAGCTCGTTACAAAGAAAGTCGGGAGGTACATTAAACCATTCATCCCGACAATTAACATGAATAACTTGCCTAGCTAAGAAGTGAGCAACTTTATTAGCAGAACGTTTAACAAACGAAATAGAGCAAAAATAGAGCTCGTTGAGAATAATGGAACAATCCTTGACCATGACGTTAAAAGGAGAAGTAACCTCTAACGGGTGAGCTATAGATTGAACACAAACTAGAGAATCTGATTCGATAAGCACTTGATGCCACGCCAAGTCCTTGATCCAACTCAAAGCTTCCCGAATGGATAAAGCTTCAACAAGAGAGAAATCAACACTATGAACAAGCAAACCACTCTTTGCTGCAACAAACACACCATTTTCGTCCCGAAGAACACAGCCGAAACCAGGGACGAATCTACAGTGGGGGCACTGGGGGCACTTGCCCCCACTGAGATCTGAATTTTTTTATAACCCCGTGTAATAAATTTCTGAATTTCAAAGATTGCCCCCTTTCACCATTGTTGTCTGCAATAAGGTCTGGTTCATCCTATTGAGGGAGATGAACAGATATAATTACCTTCTAATTTAAGCTTGTTTTATATTTAATTCTATTGAAACGGCGCCGCTCCACTTAACTGCGCGACACCGTTTCAATAAGAAAAATAAAGTGGAGTGGTTCCAAGTATTCAACAGCTAAATTAAAGGATATTTCTTAGTTTTGTCGTTATCCCAAGCTAAAAGCCTCAAAAAATATCTAATTTTATAAAACTAAGCAATTTGTTTGTTTTTTTAAGCAATTTGTTTTTTTTCTTGTTTTTACTTTTTATCATCTTAATATTTGCGATAATCATATAATTGACTAAGAATTTAATAGTGTAATTATAATTCATCAAATACATTTTTTATCCTTTAATTATACTTATTTAGAAAAGTAATGGTCCATTTATTCATTGACCCTCTTATTTAAAAATATACGTAATTGAGTTTGTTCAAGATCTCTCATTGCATACACGAACTTTTAGAAACCAATATATCACTAGATAGAACTTTTTTCAAATATAAAAACTTAGTTGATATGAAATCCCATTTTCCGTCTTTAGTTTATTTCCTTACGAGCTTAGTTTATATTTATACTATATCAATGAAATTATAACTGTGTTATCAAAAATGAAATTATAACTGATAATTTGATAATGAAATGAATTATTTGTTGATTTTCAACTTCAGAAGAATATGGATTATAATTTTTTTTTAAGGAATATAGAGTTAATTCTAAAAGATATTAAACTTTATTTGATATATTATAATTAAAATTATCTATTTATTTTGTTCGGATTACTATTTTTTTTATGTACCAAAAGTTTGCCCCCACTAACTAATAATCCTGGATTCGTCCCTGGCCGAAACCCGCAACGCCCTCCTCATGAAACACAGCGGCATCAATGTTTAACTTCAAAAACCCCGCTGGAGGCTTTTCCCAAACAGCCACCGTGCCCTGCATACTGCTGATCCGATCACAGCGCCACCAGCAGCCTCCCCTCCAATTTTAGCAGTACGAGCCTCTTGCCAAGCAATAAGAAAAGACGAAGCTTTGTGCACCAACACCGAAGCTGGGGAAGTTCTATTATTCCACACCTTTTCATTACGATTTCCCCAAATAACCCAACATAACATGATTGCTAATTCCAGCACCTTCCGAGGACGAGAAGCTACAACATGCCAAAACTCTTCGACCGAGGAAATCGAAGAACCCAGGTCTCCAATCGGCGATAAGCTCCACACCGCTCGAGCAATAACACACCCAAAGAGAGCATGAACTACTGATTCGCTAGAGCTAGCACATAAAGCACAAACTTCCGATATTGGAACATGACGGTATTTTAAGGCTTCTTTAGACGGTAAACAATTAGTTAAGGCACGCCACATTAAGTTCTTAACCTTAGGAGGTAAAGATAAATTCCATAAAGACGACCAAGGAACAACCTCAAGATTAGTAGCCACCACACCAAATAAATTAGCCGCCACTTTATAACCTCCTTTAATCGAGTAAACACCCTTCCGATCGAACCACCAGAACCACCCATTGCAATGCACCCGACGGCTCAAAGGAATTCGTAAGTAAATCAGAAGATAATAATACAATAAAGTGGTTAACATAGAAAATATATAAAGCGTAAGTAATTCGTATGGAATAGAAATTAATAAGATAGAAAATAAAATCCTTGTCAATTTAGGAATAAAAGTTGGGGTAATTTTGTCAAAAACTACAATCATCGAACTAGCATTTTGTAAAAGCTCCAAATTGGAGCTTTTCACGAAATGTTAGTTTGTATTTTAAACCACAAGTTGACTTTGACAAAATTGCACTAACTTATTATTATTATTATTTATATTAATAAATAGAATACTCATATTAGTGTTTTCATATGTCAACAACAACGATTTTTTATAAGTCTCTATAAGCAAACAATAACAGAGAACAGTAACAGCTAACCGCAACAACAATAGCATCAGCTGTAAAACTAATAGCAACGCCAAGCATGCCCTAAATGATCGTACAAAACGCTTTACCAAACGTGGCCTCATAGCTAATTTGATCAAAATATATTTATCAAAATAGTGAAAATTTACCCTATAATCTACAGTTATTTCATATAAGTGGTATGTGATTTCGCGTTTTTATAAATAAATGACTGTAATTTGTGTTTAAGCAAATAAAAGACTATGGTTTGCGTTATTTACAGAATTACAAAAATGGTCGATTTTATTAACGTGAACGAGAATATTTTTAGTTCAACAATCTTTTTTGATCTTTAAGCTTATCCATTACATCAAAAGTGGCAAGTGTATCGTTTTTTGCAAGTTGAATGACTAGTAAGATGTTCCAAGAGTTAAGGTGACATTTTTGACCAAATTTAGAGAGTTACATATAGTTTAAGCCAAATATTTATCGTCCGTGAAAGGTGGGGCTGAATGAGGCCCAACCCAGCCCAAATATTTAACATTTTCTTTGGTTCTCATTGTTAGATTTCGAGCTTTTTATGTGTTTGTTCCCCAATTTTCATATATCTATTCATTCATTGTGCTATTGATTCATATAATTTAGGGTTTGTATGGAATAAGATTAAAGAGCTAGTTTATCAGACTTGAGATCTGAACCTTTTAATAAATTGTAGAATTGATTCGCTAAATCGTAGAAATGAGTTCATTTATTTTTGAGCAATTTTGAATTGAGTTTGCTGATAATGTGATTTAGGATTTCTCAGTATCATGAAAAAAACAATCAGCAGCAAAAGAAGAATGAATAAAGTAAGAAAAGAGAAAGTTAGCCACATTGAGGTCGGTCCTTCGTTATCTGATCTTCCGGATAACATTCTCGTAGATATTCTTCTTAGGCTCACTGTAAAGCGGATTTTCGTATGCAAATCTTTGTGCAAAACATGGTGTCATCTCATTTCGGACCCGTATTTTGCAAAGCTTCATTTCGACCAAGCTCAGGTTTATCCTTTGCTTCGGTCCACTTTATCGAGTAGGGTTTGTCTTGTTCAGCCAGAATTTGAACGCACGCTTGAGATGAATTATGATAGATCACCTATTAACGTGGAAGTTGACAGCAAATTCAAACTCCCACTGCACAACATCCAAAAGATACTTGACAACGACGATGAGGGAGAGAGTGAGAATCACATGAAGCTCGATATAAAGAATCACGTATATGCGATTCTTAATTCATGCAATGGCTTGCTTTGTCTATCAAGTGTATCTGAAGAACCTCTTATGGTTTGCAATCCGGTTAGCGGAGAGTTTGTTGATCTTCCAGAAGTTACGGAAGTTAATGGCAGTCCTGGAAGGTATTTTATTGGGTGTGGTTTCGGTTTTAGTCCTGCGAGTAATCAATATAAGGTGATAATGATAAGAATGTCAATGTGTTGTAGGCCTGAACGAGTAAGGGCTGAAGTACATACTCTTGGTACAGAGACTTGGAGAGTCATTCCCTTTTTACCCAACACAACTTGCATGACTTTCCCTACTTATGTGAACGGGTGTGTTTATTGGTTATCTCGTGGACCACCATGTTCTGTAACTTGGTTAGACGTTGAGAAGGAATGCTTTGAGTCAATTTCACTACCACCATTGGATTATATTGCAGATGATATGTGCATGGGGGTTTTAGGGGGAGAACTCTTCATATCCACTTCTCAATGTTATGATGTTCGTTTTTGGGTAATGAAGGATAATAGTGCAATCAAGTCTTGGTCTCAAATTTACCCCTTTCTGGCAGATGATGATGCAAAATTGCCTTTTGGCTCATATCAACTCATAAAGTACTTGAATAATGGGGCATTATTGATGTTTAATGACGATAAATATGCTTTAACATGCAAGGATACAAGAAAAACTGGATTCAAATACCTGAAGGTCACAGCAGGAGTCGAAGCAATACCTCATATTCCGAGCTTTGTTCCACTAAAATATGCTCTATCAGGACATATTGTGAAGGTGCTGAATGTCAGGTCAATGTAACTTTGTGTAGTTTTGCTACTTGATGCTTCACTTTATCTTAATTTTTTTCGCAGTTTGCTGCTTTATATTAAGACAAACACGATGGGTTTGATTTGTGAATCGAGGCTTCCAGTCAGTTTATGAAACCATTAACTTGAACTTCTAAACTTCAACGGGTACATTATGACTACTAAATTAGGCGTGTGAAAACCGGTTGTGAAGTCATAATCATGTTATATAACCTTATAGACTATATATTCTATATATGATATAAATGAAACAAAACAAAAAACGATAATTTTGTCAAACTGATCGTTTCAAGCAGATTGTGTAAATTGTGTTGTAAATAAGTGTTTGATAAATTTAAGAATGTGGTTGGAAACTAAATGGTTGAGATATCGTTTGCAATCTTCTTCCTTTCAGTGTTCACTCCTAATCACGGTAGCACTTTTTGACCTTCTTTTTCTTTCTATAAATTTGTGGAGCAGGTGTGCGGAGTTGAAGCTGCACATAAAGAACAAAGTTATTTCTATAACTGAAGAAGATTTTTATTAGGAAAAGGAGATATGGATGCTAAATATCTGCTTAACTATGTTACTATAGGTATGTGATTGAAATTAAAGCTTTATGAGTCTAATTTGCGTGGTTTATGACTGTAATTATCGTTAATACAGAAGGTTCCCATTTTGGTGTCATTTGAAAGTATTAACTGAAGTATATGTTAGTGTTCTTTTCTATAGTACAAATAGTAAATGTTCTTTTTCAGATACAAATTCAGAACCAAATATGCAGACATTACAAAAAATTTATGTAGATGAAATCATTCAATTTGGATTGACATTCTACTTCATATATATATTATATAGTAGTTTACAAAATAAGAGCTTCTAATAAATTAAACTAATTATATGCTCCTTAATATTGCAGATATTGAACAACCAGAGTAAATGTACAGAGTTTAAGAGATGTAAAAGAAAGAAAAAGTTGAAATCCTGAACCCTACCAAAAGCAGAAGCAAGCTTGTCTTCCGAGAACTTCTAATATGGACCGGGGCAATGGAAAGGAAATCTGACAGTAACCGAAGATTATGGATCATTAATGACTCTGCATCTGCAATTAGAGGAATGAAAATCAAGGGATCAAGGATATATCGATGAGAGGAAATCCAAATCTTGAAGGCGGATCGCGAAGATTTAGAGCATTGAATGATAATAGATAATCCGGGTCTGTTAGAAGGCGATATGAAGATATGAGGAACAAGAACAGAGTTGTTATTGGAGCCATTTTTTCTATGCTTCTTTTTTGTTTGTGTTTCTTTCAAGTCATCTTTCATTTATATATGGGAAATTCTGTATGTACTTTAATAAGACATGTATTATAAAAATGAAATGGGGACAGTTATAGTAGTTGCTTTTATTAGATTCTTGTTAACTCTTGCAAGCAACTACTTTTGCTTACTTTACTTAACACTTAACAATTAGCTTCTACTTAGCCAACTAACTCTTAGGTAAATACCTAACTAATGAGTTGGTGTAAGTCCGCTCGAGTTTGTGTAAAAATATCTGAGTTTCGATTTTCACTAAATACATACCTAACCAACATCTAGCTTCTACTACATACAAATTGAAGTTTAGTTTGCTATGTAGATTGAATTTGCAACAAGATTCTAAATCACATCGTTGCTAAATACATATGTAGAAAGACTAATGAGTCGTAATTGTGACTCGTGGCTGGAGACAGGACTCTGGAAGGCCCCGGACATCTATCCTGAGCAAAAGGAGAATTTCTGTAAATGCGAAAACGACATTATTTCTGTTGGGGAGGGGCAAAAATATTTACCCAAGAAAGTCCAAAGTTTTAGATTGATAATTTAATTGTTTAGTATCAACTAGTATTTGCCCACTCCCAATATCAAGATAATGTATTTGCATTGTTGTGACTAAATTCAAATCATTGATTATACTAATCAGGATATATAAGGATTAGACCAGAAAAACATTTTGGCCAAATACTTTTAAAATACACAAATACTCACTTGCACATTTTATTTCAAATTTTATTTTTAAAATAATTCTATTTGATTTTATGATTTTACTTTATTATGTTTTAAGAATGAATAAGTTAGGTCTCAATTGTAGTATAATAGTTACTATTTATAAGAAATTTTAAAATTTTATTATTCCGAATAAATTTCACTTTTTTCTTTCGAAAAGCGAATAAAATTGACTTATAATTTAAACATAATAAAATAATTTAAATATAAGTACCGAACGAGATTGCCTAATCTACAATTATATGTTAATATTAGTCGGTTCTTCTTTTCAAAAAATAAAGAAAAAGATAGTTTAACAACAAAATTAAAACTCTTCTTTTTCTACATAAAAGATGAGTAGGTTGCTAATCAAATATGAGAAATTCAGAATTAATGAGCTAGCCTATAAATGGTTATTCGGGGAAAAAGAACAATCTCATTCGATGAATTAAACTAAATAATAAGAGTAAATTATTTAATATCTCATTTATTATATTTAAACACTTTGTTTAGTTTTTTTCTTTTTTTCTTTTTTTTCAAAAAAATCACTATTTGATCTCTAATCTACCCAAAATTTGTGAAATTTGGTATATGTCGTTTTATTTAATTGCATTTGGCCACTCACCTTTGTAACTTAGTTCAGCCAAATTCGACAAAATTCCATCTTCATTCAGCCAAAGCCAATTTAATTCATTTCAGCTATAAAAACAGGACCATAAACGAGAGATAATAATCTATTTACTCTAATAATAAATGTAAGATTAACAAGAATAAAATTACCGTTTAGTCCCTGCAAAATAAAAGTCCTTGTAACAAATCCAAGCCGTTGTTGTTCACAAAGTGATATTATAAGTCTAATATTTAATCTCTTAACGTTAATAGAGTGGTGGGGATGTCCAACTGTGGGACAAAAGTGATAACGTAAATAGGAACTTTAAATATGAAAGAAACATTTAATAACTTGAGTTTGAAGCCATCAAAATTGTCGATTTTAGAAAAAATGTTTGCTTGGAAGCAACAACCATATGAGTTATCATTATTTCACATTAATATATGCTTACGTGGTTATACGTAAATGTATGGTGCTCAGTTTTATTTTATTTATTTATAGTTTCTGAATCTTAAAATTTGATATAAAAGAGATTTAAGAAAAAAAGAAATGGATGAGTAATTAACTAGCCACTTCATAATCATTCTTAATGAAACAATGTTCTTAACGTGTTAAACATTTTCTGGAGATGTCATCTATGCGTCCCTAGGCGGTTTCTAGGTGACTCAGGTCATCTACATGGTGTTTAGATGGCCAAAAAAAAAAAAAACTAGGGCACTTAAAAATGCTCCACTCTTAAATATAGCCTTTCATTTTGTTAAATATAGCTATTTTTTTTTATTTTTAATTACTATAATACTCTTATAGCTATAAAGTAAGTTGAAGGAAGAAGAAAAAAATAAAAAATAAGGACATTTTTAAAAAGTAAAATATTAAATGGACTATGTTTAATGATTATATGTTAATAAGACCCTAAAAATTTCTAGTGGATATAATTTTGGATTTTGAAAGCATAGACACATCTAATAGATCCATGCTGTCATTATTTACAACATTTTAATTTTGGAGTCCTTGCATTTTTATGAAATATTTTTTTATTTTATTTTTATTTGCACACTATTAATAATGATTGTAAATTTGTTTATTTTAGTTATTTATCTTGTCACTCTTGATTTCATGGTGGGATATGATGATATCTTGGAAATCAGGATGATCTCATTTTCACGTGGAATGTTCCTGCTACGGTATACTATAAATATTTTCATTTGATCCCGGTTTCTATGATCACAATTTATCCTGATTAATGGCATGGAATATGGTTATTTTGTTTTTCTTTTATTTTGTTTATATTTTGTCATATTTACTATTAGATTAGTTTTTAACTCATAATCTAATAATGGAAAAATAAAGTAATACTCACTTTATGAAAAATAAAGTGACCATATAATTTCTCCTGATCAATACATTTTGGTTGTCTTTTTTTTTTAAAATGTTTAATATCATATAAAATATTTCTTTAGGAAATAGAAAATTACGGACTAAACAAATTCGTTGAAACATACAGAACAAATAGAATAACAGCGTTGCATGATAATGTGTCATTTATGCTCAATCTCCTCATCCACATTAAACAAGCCAATGGGATATCCATTCGACCCGTTGAGAGTGAAGACGAGGTAAGTGGGGAGATGATTTGAGGTTGCCTGTCAAAGAAAAAACTTTATTTTAAGAGGTATGTGTAGCTTCTATAAAACATTCCAACCTTTAACTTTCTCTTGAGCTCGATGAATGCTCCGAAACTTTACACTATCTTGGTAAAATGACAAATCAACCTATCTTCAAAATCTACATCAGGGGTTCCAAATTTTTATTGACCTTTGAGTCTATTGTTAATCATTTTGTTAGAAGTCAATGTCTTTAGATGCAATTTATCTCGTTAAATCTATTTAACAGTCCAAAATTATCTTTCCGGCATGTTTGCATTTTCTAGCACGTGTTATGGTTGAAAAATACATGTTATGGATGTTAAAAACTATCTAAGGCTTTTCTAGGGCGCTTGCATGTATTTGTTTGGTGAAAAAAGCCCTAAAATAATAATATAAATAAGAGTAGACTATTGAGTGGTGGGTTTTACATTTTCAAAATATCAGATGGCTCTTTGATTGAAGGTTAATTAATTGATTTTTGGCTTAATACATTCGTGCCCCCGTAAACTTATTTATTTTCTTTTCGCCCCTTGAGCTCCTAATCTAATATTGGGTTCCATTTGCCCCTTAACGTTTTTTAAAGTGTAACTATTGAGCCCTTCGATGCTGATGTGGCAGTCTACGTGGAGGAGTGAGAAAAAGAAGCAAGTAACATAAAAAAATATCTATTTGGTCCCTAAATTTTTTTCATAATTAACTCTTTTCCTTTTTCTTCTATCAAAAAGACCCTCTTCTCCAACATTTCAATTCTTTAATTACAAATCAAACATCATCAATTACCCAAAAATACAACAGAGTAATCAACGCACGGCGACTGAAATTACCGGAACCGGAAATTATGGTGGCGACGGCGTATGGATATTTGCCGGAGGTGAAAATTGCAATTGATATCCCAAAATCCTTATTCCGTTGAAATAAATTAACCCTAAAATCTCCAATCAAAGTTCAAATCCTAAATTAACAATGACAAAATGAAATTGATATCACAAATCCTGAATTTGAATTTGTAAAAAAAATTAAATTGCAATTTTTGGTGGCACCACATCACACGATCCAAACGGAACACCACAAGACCTCGATTATGATCAAACGAACTCTTCTCAAATCTCCCAATCACTAGTATCCGGAATCAAACCAAAGCCAATTCCCCGAAGCATTAAAATCCGTCAATGATTTCTGATCAAACGGCGAAATTTCACCGCCCAAATCATTAAATTCAAGTTCCAAAACTCTAAGATTCGGCAATTGAGTAAAATGGTATGGAATTGATTTGTTTTTTAAGCTTAGGATCGTTAGAAAATTGAGGTTAGATAGGAAGAATGAATGATTAGATGAAGAAGAAAGAGGATGAAGAAAATGGTGGGGGAGATGAAGTGGAAGGAGAGATGATGGGTGGCGGAGGAGAAAGGTAAAGAAATGGGGGGTTTTGTTGGTTAATTTCTTTTTTCATTCAAAAACTTTTTTATTTTATTGTTTTGCAATTTCAGTTCTTAAAGTTTTTTTCTTTCATTTACATCCAGAAATTGCTGACATGTCAGCGCGTGGGACACACCCAAATTCGTGTGACTGGTTAATGAATGAGGGAGGGTCTAAGAGTTACAATTTAAAAAACGTTAAGGGTCAAATAGAACCCAATATTATATCAAGGGCTCAAGTGGCGAAAATAAATAAGTTTAGGGAGGCACGAATGTATTAAGCCTTGATTTTTTGTGTATTTTTTATTTTTTCAATAACATAGAAGTTATAGGGCCAAGTAAGGATCAAAGCAGTGGGCTTAAGGTGGATCCATAAAATTAAAAAGGAATTGGGCCTTAAAAGTTTTAAAGCCCTGTTTTATGGGCCTGGGTACACTTTTTCTAGATGCCAAATTAATGACTATATTCAGTTTTTTTTTTTTTTTCGAAAGAGACTATATTCAGTTTATTCGTAGTGATGAACATAGTATCGACAGTGAATTTTGTGTTTATATTCCTTTTGCGTCATTTTACGACAATGAATATGATTGTTAAATTCTTAGTAAAGTCTAACTAACCCTAAAAGATACCTTAAGGGATAGAAATGCATTCTATATTTAATGAGCTATTTTTCCTCTCAAGTTAGTAATGTGGGACAATTTAACATAAATGAACGATTCTAATAGTTTTGTGAAAACTTAAACACGGTTCTAAATATATTGAATATGGAAGCATATAAGAAAAGCAATTCTCGTTGCTGTAACGAGTATTTTTATAACAATAAATAACCGAATAGTAAATCTTAAGGTTTAAGAATATTACTAATAGGAAATCAAGAGTTAAAATTATCATAAGTATATATATAGCAGGTAAATAAAATATATATTTTTTTATGTTAAGGACATAAATATTGCAAATACACGGTAAGTGTGTGATGACCATGTTTTAGTAATAGACCTCTAACAAGACTCGTTACGAGAACATTATTACTACCTATCTGTAGTATTTAGTTTAGTCAACCAGACATGACCTGGTTTTGTGATCCACTTTTATAATGACTGCTACGACAAACACATAGTTCGTAACTTGACGAACCAAAACACATTATAAATCAGTGTTCTAAAAATTGCTATGCGGCCGCGGCGCGGTCAGTGACCCAAACGATGAATCGGAGATTAATCGGTTTTGTATTTTTCTATTTTTTAATTATTTTAAATAAATTATATAAATATTTTTAAAAAAAACATAAAAATCTATGTTAGAAAACAAAAAATATTGACTAAACTACCTAAAAATAATAACTATTATTGTTCATTATACCAAAAGATCGATAAACATAAATATTTCGATGTTTATGACGTTAATATTCTAAAAAAAACAATTACCAACAAATTAACGTAACACATTTAGATGCTCTTATTCAACCATATCTTGTTTTCCAAATTCATAATCTTTAAGTATTTCCTTGTTTTCTTCCTCAAATTCTTAGTTCATATCTTCATCTTCTTCCTCGTTTTCATCTGAAACAAAATCTTCTCCAAGTTCTCTTATTTCTTCATCGGACACGTCTTCATCTCCACCCTCAACGGAGGATGAGAGTATTTTAGGGATTTTTATTTTATTTTGTTATTTTTAAAAAGTAAGTATTTAACTAAAATTGTATGGGACATTTTTTGTTAATTTGGGCTAATTTTTTCTAAATCGGTCATAAATCTGTTGACCGATTCAAAACGAACTATTTACGAAAATCAGTAGGGTATACTCAATTTTACCGATTAATCACCGATAAATCGGTCAACTCGGCCGATTTTTAGAACACTCGTATAAATAGGATGATATTATTAATGTGATCTAAACGGATTTGATCAGGTCAACTCTTTCGATTCAACATGCAAAGAGATTTGGGTACATAGATTGTCATTTTGGATTTACATTGTAAAGAGGTTTTTATCCGGATTGACATTGTGAAATATATTTTAAGCTAATTTAATCATTGTTAAGACTTAAGAGAACATTTATCCAAATAAACACATGCTTAATTGAATTTCATAGGTCCGGGTATTTGAACTTTGTACTAATCATCATTCCTCGTCCTTAAATGTTTTGTTGTGCTTTTCAGTTATAAGTTTTTATATCTCCCTCTTCAATCAACTCACACCCGCATTGGATGTTTTTGAGGGCTATCGCAAACCAATAGCCCCAATGACCTTCCTTGTGAAGATCGATACTCGTACTCTAGGTCCGTTTTATGCTAGTCGAGTGGCTACTGCACTTCCTAGTTTAATAGTAAAATCACAGCACATTGGTATTGGTTTGGTAAAACTCCCAACTTTTATAGGGTGTAACGGAATGGTAAGGTAACGGAAAATGATTCATTCATGACTTTTTTTTTTTCTTTTGCAAAGAAAAAGTGGAAGTATCAAAAGAACCAAACCTATAAATAGGCAAGCTTAACTTAGAAATTGAAAACATAATAATTCTAATAATGAGCAAGAAGAAGACAACATAACCTAAAATTATCACATAAGAAACAGAATTTACCAAAGTACATACCCTACCTAAATAATAACAATGACAATAATGGTAAGTTGCAAAGGAGAAAAGAGAAAGATCAAAGTAGGAATCATGACATTTTTAACTTAAGTGCTTCAAGAAAATGACAAATAAATAGAAGAAAAAATCCCCCTTTTTTCATCTACATTTCCTCAACCCCTCATTAAAAAAAGGCTCATATTCAGAAAATTAGACAGTAGGGGTGCTCCTGAATGATCCAAGTGCCTTTGCTGCTCCTGCTCTCAATATGAACTGGTGATAGAATGATGCTATTGCTGCTCCAATGAATGGTCCTACCCAAAACATCCACTGCACCCAAAAAATTTAAAAATTAAAAACTTCACCCTTTAATAACAGTACATTTATTCGGTTCGTGTTAATTAAATACTCTTCAGACGATTCTTTTCTCGTTATAATTGATTGCACATAGTGGCAGAGTAACAAAGACGGTACAAAGATGCCATCACAACACATCTAGACCCTCTTTTGAGGCAGATTTTTGCAACCAACATGTGCGACAGATACCCCGTGCTACCTCCTTGCCCAACATTTGCAACATATTCATGACAGAAGGAGGTTGCACAGGGGAGAATGCATTCATTTGTGGTATGTAGTAGCTTAAAAGTGATGATTTTGAACCATATACCATTTGAAAAATAAAATATAAAAAAATTATATTTAAATATATACTTACTTGATCATCCCAGGCCTTTTCCTTGTTATAAATAACAGCAGCTCCAAGACTCCTAGCTGGGTTGATTCCAGTGCCAGTAATTGGAATAGTAGCCAAATGAACCATGAACACAGCAAATCCAATTGGGAGTGGAGCCAATACCTATAATTTATTAATCATCATTAATAATTATTCCAATTGTTAATTACACTATCTTATCATAAACATTGAATCACTAAATTAATTAACAAAACACATGGGATGAATTTTAAGGCACATGTAAACAAACCATTTACAGAAACTCTAGATATGTTCTTCAACAATAATTATATTATCTTTGCCTTATTAGGAAAGTGACAATGAAGGACAACAACAAAAACCGTTTTGCAAATTTAAATTAATAGTACCCATTTCTCATACGTAAGGACCAACTTGGCAAAATGACAAATTATGTATGGTATAAGTCATTTTCTACCCAAATGGCACATGGTATGGTATAGTAACACTTTTAATGTCGACCACAAAAATGTAAAAAACATTATTGGGAAATTGTAAATAATTATTGTGGAAAAAAAAGGTTTGTTATTTTCAATTCATACAGTCACTATCTTGTCAATTGATAACATAATTGACTAGATGTTAAAATTTTGAGGCCAGCTATTTTTGTTAGGCTATCAATTTTCAATATCTTCTCCTTTTTTAAATAAATGGAATTGAATCTACATTATACAAGCTAGAATATCATGTTCACAGACTGTCCTAATTATCACTAAAACTGTCCTAATTTACAATAATTAGGGAAATAATTTAAATGCTATGAATTTCTAGAACAGGAGTAGTGGTTTCATAATTGGGTGAACTAAAATGGACAATAATACTCTGTGTTTTGTTTTCATTTATGTGAGCTAATTAATTTAGATTCCTATACTTGGGTTGTGCAGTTGAATGTTCGGGAAACAACTTATTTAGTTGAGATGTTCGTCTTTTCTGTTTCATGTTTTATTAAAAAAACAAAATTCCCAAAAAAGAAAAAACTTAATATAGCTATACCTCTTAAATTTGAATTAAAATTTTGATTAATTCCTAACCCAGAATTTAAAGAATATTTTGTTAGAAGTATAACTACTAAAATTATTTATTAGCCACAGGTTTTTTTTTTTATCCAATGATATATTGCCTTCTATGCTTGTTTGATGCGTTACACATTTTAAATTGTCTACATTCTTTCTTACTTTATCATCATGGATTCACAAAGTTAGTGTCAGTTTAACATTACTTTCCTAAGCCTTAAAACCCATGTTTCTATCTAAACGCATCGTTTGATAAATTAATTTCATTATAAACTGCGAAAGTTGAAAGTAGTGATTGGTAAATATAAGGTTGTTGCTTTATAAATTGAGGGGTCACTCTCAGTGATGGATCCAAATCCCATTTGTCACAGGTTCTTTTGATACTAATTTATATTATTTTTTTGCGCTTTTGCATATAAATTAAAGTTTCTTACATAATTTCCACACATTTTTTAGCATATTTTAACGATTAGTTGCTAACTACCCCTTAGATCCTTCCAGGTTACTATAGCAAAATTAGCGTGTCAACCGGATATTTAGACCAAATTGAAGCACTACAAATTTAGTATTAGAGGAGTAATACGTGTAATAATAGTAACAAAGAAAGTAGGCTAGTAAAATAGCAAGTCAGAATTAAAGTCAAGTGAGTGGAAAATTGTGTAAAAAGTAAATATGAGTACATAACACCCTATATAGTACGCACTATCAATTAATACTAACATTTATTTAAAACCAAAAATAATAGTAGTAGAGGGTAGGAGAGGATAGGATAGAGTACATACAGGAACATGAGAATCGCGTGCACTCCTCTTAGGATCAGTGGCTGAGAATACAGTATAGACCAAAACAAAGGTACCGATAATCTCAGCACTTAATCCAACGCCTTTGCTGTAACCATCAGCGAGAGTGTTGGCCCCACCACCATATCTGGTGTAGTACGAGCTCTGAAACGCCTTAACTAGACCAACTCCAGCTATGGCTCCTAAGCACTGAGCCACCATGTACATCACGGCTCGTACCAGTGATACTTTTCTTGCTAGCAACAGTCCAAATGTCACTGCTGGGTTTATGTGTCCTCCTGCGTATTGTAGTTATACCATACTGTTAGCACTAATGTACGCACGTACTTGCCATTTGATTTAAGTAAATTTATGGAAGATAGACTACATTTATCATTTATGTACTGCTCACTCAATTATTTTGCTCTTCAGTTATTATTAGAAAACTTAAAATAACAAAAAAAATAAATAAAGTAATATTAATGGTAAACTTATTAATAGAATAGAAAAACAAATTACCTTAGATAACATAGGGTTACACATTACAAAAATCATGGTGATTTTCTATTATGGACAATTAGTTTGAAACGGATTGAGTGATATGCAACTCCTACACTATGGAAAATGTTAGTTTTGTTCCGTAAACCAACAATTGGAGAGATTTTAGAGCGCTCTAAGCATACTTCATCCCTTGTAAATAGCTATCTATATTTTTAATTATACCCTAAATAACTCCTATATTTATATTTAGTTCTTTATATTTTCACACAACTGACATATTTTGAAAGCGTTTTAGATCTTCTCTATTAAGCAGTTGCATTGTCCATTAAAACTATTCAAAATTAAGGAAATCTCAACCGGTAATTTATAATTTACACTGGCTTGAGATTTCACAAGGAGAAAACAAGTATTTCCATCCATATTAGTTTAATGAAAGGTGTGAGGGTAAATTAATTAGCATTTAAACCTTCATCAGGATTTGTGGTTTGTGCCTTTACCTAAACTTTTTGCTAAAAGTTTAAGCCTTTTAATTACTCCTAGAGCTAAATAGAGCATATTATAGTCATGGAAAACAATGAAAAACATACAGAGAAAATTAAGTAAGAAATTAACTAACAACAGTGTCTTAATTGTTTAGTTACCAAAAACAATATCATTAATATACCAAATAAATTACCAAAACACCCCCAAGAAGGTCCTGACCTGAGATACCAGCGGTGCAGTAAACAAGAATGAAGATCATACCACCAAAAGACCAAGCAATACCAAGAATCCCAACACCACCACACTGGTCAAGACCCAAGTCAGGATCAGTCTGGCTTTTGTAGCCAATGACAGTCAACACAGTGATGTAAAGGAACAAAAGGGTAGCTATGAATTCAGCTATTATGGCTCTGTAAAATGACCATTTACCCAGCTCCCCAGCATCAAACAATGGTGCTGGAGGAGGGTCCTGATAGTCCTTTGCTGAGAAGGAGGCTCTCTCCGTGACCTCCGTGTCCTTCGCCATAAGGGTGTTTCAGGAAATTGCTTAGAGAGAGAAGGAGAGATGGTAGTTTTAGAGAGAGAAAGGAGGAGATGGCCGGTGAAGAGAGGGTTTTTGGAAGGATAAATCGAGGTGGGGAGGGAGGGGGTATATATGGTATTCAGTATGGTTACTGTTGATATTTGTTTTGTTTTGCTTTTTGTTAATATATTTTATTTTATTTTTTTAAGAAAATACTGGTATGTTTTTTGAGTTATTATATATGACGTAATATCTACATGTGCATTCACGGAAATTCACGGTAATAATAAAATCTTTTTTCTCCTTCACCCACTTTTAGTTTATTTTTTGGGTTGCAAAGATTGGTGATAACTCCATTCCAAACTCATGAAAAGTTTTAATGTCACAAACTATTACATAACACTCTATTTATGGAGATTTCAATAACACCACCGAAAAATCACATTTAAATAGGAAACTTGGAACTTAGAAAGAATTGTTTCCTAACTGGTAATTTTTCTGGTGTTTAATGTTTTTTGTGTTTCAGTAAAAAAGATAGGAAAGTTGAAAGAATTGTTTCCTTACTAGTGGTCGAGTCTCAAAAACCCACTTTGATTAAACATAAATTGACATCTAAATTCAACTTTCGTAAATGTAATTAACGAAATTAGTAGGATGAATATGTAACTAGAGATTAAAGAACAGTAAAAACCAAAAGGAAAAGTTATTGAATTAATTAAAGGGGGAAATACAAAAACAATATTTATGATTTCGATTGTTTGTTGTGGTTCATATTTTTGTAACCAGATATATTGAATTTTAATTTCTTAGCAATTACGATCCAATTACATAATCATGTCAACTTTTACTGACGTGTGATAAAAAAAATGTTTATCTTATGCAAATTTTTGTCCAAAGAAATCAACCTTTTCAATAATTTTATTATGATTTTAAAGTGAATCCAAAATTTTAGTTAGTTGAACTACGTTTTACTCTTACAAATCAAACACAAGTGAGCAAAAATCATAAACTAAAATCCAAATTCATCATATAATAACCAATCTTCTATCTCAAATTTTTCACAATATCAACAAAAATTGATGTTGTTGCCCAATTATTTCTCATTGATTGCTAAGAGTAGCAACCACAAGCCATAAGACTTCAATTGAATGGTCAAATCACATATTTATTTTTGTATTTTGCTAATTGATTAAATAAAGATAACTAGTCCTAAAGTACAATGACTGTAAACTTGTGTAGTTAGTTTTACTATTTTTACTCATGATATCATGAGAAAACTCTTCATTTAAACATGGTAAATTTTGTGAAAAAAGGTTTAACTTATCTAATAGTAGTTTAAATTGTTTAAAGTATGATTGAATGTGGATTTCGGAGATTCTTGAACTGAACGGAATATCCGAAAAAAAAGATTCAGAATTGTATTGAAACGTTGACTTTTACTTAAGGTCCGGATCGAATTATACCGTTCACTTTTATGGATGCAGTTATGGAGATTTTTAATTATCTAAAATTACTGAGTAAATGTGACAGAGATTTTAGAACCGGACCGGATACCCGAATAAAAAGATCCAGAACCACATTGAACCATTGACTTTTTCCTAAGAACCGAACCGTGTTGTACCGTTGACTTTTACCAGTACAATCTCGGAGATTTTTAAATACCTAGATTGAAAGACCCGTACAGTGACGGATCCAGGAACTCCGAGCAGCGGATGCTACTTTTGCACATAATTTAAAGTTTCGTACATAATTTTCATAGATTTTTCAACATATTTCAACGATTAGAGGGTGCTTGAGCACCCGCTAAATCCCTCTAGATCCATCCCTATACTCACCTCTGGTTTAAAACATGTCATTAATAGGCATCACAACATTCATACTCCAGCTCCAGTGTCGATAGAATCTCAGTTAAACTAAAAAAGTTTAACTATCTCTGAGTTGAAAATTTGATACTCACTCACTAATCCTAAGCTTAGGACTTTTCAATGGCTTAATGACCAAATATACAAAAGATAAAATGACCTGATAAAGGAGTAATATTTTATTGAGAGACAAAATAATGAAATTTAGCAAATCATTATTAGTCAATATGAAAGTTAGTTAATCAGTAAAAGATAAGCACTTGTAATCTGAGCACCACCTCCCCACTCCACCAGTTATATTATTTACTGCTTTATTTTTGTGTTTTACTATATAGTTACTGTCTTTCCTGCCCTATATTGTGCTCCCCCACTTACCTCCACAGTTGTTCTCTTTTCTTACTACCAAGTACCAACTTGTTTCTGTCCCTTTGTCATTTACCTCTGCTATTCTTTTCTGCTTCTATATATTTTACATAAAAATATATCAATTTGAAAAAAATAAATTCAGCTTCAAGTTTTATATGTCGACATACCTTTTTTAATTCTGTTTCTCATAGAAATCAGCTTTTTGAGAATGTATGGAACTATTGATTTACTGATGTTTTAAATTCTATAACGTAGAAGTGCAAATCAAAGCTGGAGTTGGCTATAAGTTTAGGTGATCTGATTTGTTTATGAGCCTCACCTAATTCCTTTTTAGTTTTACAGCGGTAAAAGTCAATTTCCCCTCATTTGAGACAAAATATAAAATTCCCATTCTAAACTTAATTTTTTGTTGTACCAAAAAATTATTCCAAATTCTTATAAACATAATTTACTAGTATATTCTTTGAATTAATTTCATATCGATCTTTGTGATTTGTTGCAAACATAAACTAGAATTTTTTTCCAAACAAACAATTTTTTATATTAAAAATTTTGAAAAAAAAAATGCTCTTGTTTTTTTTTTTTTTTATACCAAGAGCAGCAAAATTGATTATTTAATTAAATTTATTATCAATATATTTTAGCATCCTCTTTTATCTTAAAAATAAACCATAAAAACTTATTTATAAAAAAATTTAAATCACTAATAACATAAAATTACCAGAACTTCTTTTTTTTTGTCAAGATTACCAGAACTTTTTTTAAGTAGTAGATAGAAAATAAAATAAAATAGTAATAATAATAATAATAATAAATAAATAAATGAATGAAGACATGACTGGATTGGTTGGACTGGACTGGGCCTAAAAAGTAAAGACAAGAGAGGATACCGACATATGATGAGGATTAACCGGTGTTCATAATTTACTATATTCTCCCCATGCTTCCACACAATTGTCTTACATGGCATCATTCTATTGGACCAGAAGGATGAGTCTATATAATATACAGTGAAGTATATAGCCCCATGCCAAAATAAACTGGAGAATTTTGCAGAGGAGATTGGACACGTGGATGAATGTGAAGCATTTGGTTGTTGACACACTCACTGTGGTCTTAATTGTATGGACTCAGATGGATTGACGGTCCCTTGGGAAGGCCTGGATTGGTAGGACCTTCTTTAATAGTAAATAAATAGATTCCTATTCGCCATGACAAGAGACCTACAAAAATATAAAATTGAAAAGGCTCTTCATATTTTTTTTTCATATAAAATATGGAAGCATATTACACTCGTGACGTTATAAGGAGGAAAGTTTTCGTGAAATTCATCATCCAGTCAACAATACGATTGTTCTCTCAATACAAATATTCAAACTAAATCTCCTAATGTTTAACTTAAAGCTCGAGTTATTGAGAAATAAGCCTACATTAATAAGATTTTAGACATTTTAATTAATGGAGGCTTATTTGGTAGATGAGATGGAGGAGATGAGAATGAGAAGGGGGAGATGGACTAGCCATTATTTGTTTGGTGGAATTGAGGGTTAGATGTGAAAAAAATCTCATCTCATCTCAAACTTTTAGAATTGTGAATGTTACAAGATAGAAATATAAAAAAGATGTAAATATCTAAGTAGTTCATAATCTCATTCTTCTCTTATAAAATGAAGACTATTTAGTCATTTTTCTCCTTTTTCATCACATCTTAATTTTAATTTTTGAAACAAACAAGACTCAACTAATCTCTTTTCCTCGATTTCATCTCATCTAATTTTATCTTAAATCTCAATTTTCATCTTATCACAATTCTAACTCGGAATATAGACCCAGTTAAACTTTTACTTGACTTCCATGATAGCATGTCATGCCAATTGGAAAGGTAAAAATAAATTCTAAGTACTTAACTAGTCAACATTTTTATACGGAAATGTGACAACTCTTTTATAGTGTAAATAAGGGTAAATATGAGAAATAAATTTGGCTAAAATGTAAAATATATTGACTTTGTGAAGAAAATAAAGCATTAAGAAAAATTTAACATAATAAAAAATTAATGCTTTAAAGTAATATTGACAGCAAAAGAAAAGGGGAGAAACCTAGTTATCGAAAAGTTTTCATTCTTCTTTCAGGTTCTAAGGTTTTCTTTCGGTTTTTAGTCGGAAGATAAATCCCTTTTTTGCTTTACGTTGTTGTTTTTCCTTTTACCACTCCGAATAAAACCCATGGTAAGACTATTAGATTCACTTCTATTTGAAGTTTTTTGTTTGTTTTCCTTATACGAGAGATATTTCTCTCTATATAGATGGTTGTGGTTTGTTTCTCTATATGAGAAGTTGCGTTTTGTTTCTCGTCGTTTGACTTTCTTTATGTGTACATGTTCTTGTGATTTTTCTCATGGAAGACAGAAGAGTTTTTGTTGCTATGAAATAGAGTTGTTGATTGAACGACGAATTTCGCAGGAACTTCCTTCGGCATCACGAGTGTGTTGTGCTGCCTGTAGACTTTCAAGATCTCCCTCTAGCTGATGCATATGGTTTAAGCTCCTCTCGTCGTTTTCTTATGTCTTAGTAGTTATTTTAATCTATTTTGCTTTTTCTTTTCTTGTTCTTCATGGTTCAAAGTCCCTCCTTGTAACTAAAAATATTCACAGCAAAAGAAAAATAATTTCTAAATTTTACCTTTACGTTAAGGGAAGATCTATGCATGAAATCTTTTTTTTTTAAAAAATCTATGTATGAAGATAATGAATTTAAAGAACATCTTTTTTGTAATAATGATCTTTTGAAAAATAATAACAATAATAATTAACTTTATTGTAGCATTAATTTTTTGGTTATTTAACTAATTAATCAGTAATGTTCAAGTGATTCTTAAATGTTCAAATTGAATTTGGACATTGACCATTAGATCTAACAATTTCGTTCATATACACATTAAAAACTAAATTCTAGACACTAAAAACTAAATCTCAGACCCTAAATCATCGACCCTAGATACTAACATGTAACGTGTCATCGAATTATTAGTCCGGAGTACCACGTCATCTAGGGTCGATGATTTAGGATCTAGGGTTTAGTTTTTAGGATCTAGGGTTTAGTTTTTAGTGTCTATGGTTGATGATTTAAGGTCTAGGGTTTAGTTTTTAATGTACATGTAAACGGAATTGCTAGATCTAATGATCAATGTCCAAATTCAATTTGGACATTCAAGGACCACTTGAACATTACTGTTAACTAATATCCAAACACCATATTAGATGATAGTTAATTTAATTTTGAAAAAATAATTTAATGAATTATAATATCAAATTTCCTCCTATTATTGATAGTGACGAACTGTAGTATTTCTCTTGCTCAACTCACCCTCTACTATTGAGCTAGTAATCACATGTAACTTGTTAGTACCATAATTAAATAAGTATAAAATTAAAAACATGCCAAGAAATTTGATAAGTAGCCAGTTAGTCCTTTTCATGTTTCACTCAGTATACAAAACATTTTCTTACACAAAAGAAAAAACAACATATTACCGTTGCAATTGATAAAACAACATTTAACCTAAAAATAAATAAATATGCATAGTCAAAATTTGAACAACATTTCTTGTAATTAGAGATGAGTATCATATTATTATAATTTAAAATGGAAATTTTGGTAATAAAGATTAGTTTATTTTATTTTATTTTTATAGAAGAATTATCATATCAGCACGATGATAATCAAAGAAAAATGAGGAACTAAACCTCACAAAGATACAGGCAAAAGCCAGTATAAACCGCATATAGGGCAAAGAAACGCTACGAAGAGCCTAATACACCATAAAGGTACTAAAAAAACGACATAATACATCATATATTTCTTGAGATTCCGGATCTGCAGAAAAGCAATCAAAAACCATTCTTCAACACCTATGCTTCGCCAGAAAATCGGATCTATGTCCTTCTTGAAATTGCACTCCCGTAGATCTACAGATATATGGATTAAGTCAACCTTTTCCGCCCGTGCTAAATCTGAACGAGCTATAAATGAAGAAAATATAGCTATCGGATGCAGATCTGATGACCAAAGAATACTGTTGAGATATATGATGCTAAACAAAGAGAGCGATGAGAAGAAAGAGAAAACTAAATCAGATTCGGGGTTGGGAGGAGGAAGAAAGAAGCAAAAACGTCCTTCTTCCTCCTCAATTTCAAACTCAAATCAAGAGGTTTTTAGAATTAGGGTTTCAAGAGAACGTATAATATAGTTGATATCTCCTTAATAGACCAGAATACAAAGATTAGTTAATTTTATATTAGTGTTTTGTGATTTTATTTTATTTTAGTAGGAGAGTCCTTGTGAATAATAACATTCTTTTTCCATTTTGAAATCTTTGACTGGTTATATTAAAATTTAATGTCGAACATTGATTGTTTTTTTAAAAATAATATTTTTATTTAACCATTTCATTATGCAAATAGTGAATTCCAATTTTATTTTTTTTCCAAAAACAAAATATAAAAACTCATTTACCAAAAAATCACAAGACAATAATGATATGAAATTAATCCTATAAATTACATATAGCAACTGATATTATTAATAATTAATCAATTGCTGCTGTCAAAAAAATAATAATTAATCAATTGCTTAATGAATAATTTCTTATCTTCAAATTATTATTGTTGTTGGCTCTGACTAAATATAACACAACTCACACAATCAAGAATACAGCAAAATCCATGCAAATATTGATATACATCTTCACATGTTCAAGGTCATTAATATAAGGCAAAAAGCATCTTGAGGCCCCTGATCTTTCATCGTACGGTGCATTAAGTCCTTGATCTTTCGTTTGAACACATTAAGCCCTTGATCTTTTATTTTTGGTTCTATCAAGCCCATATCTAATAAAATTGGATGATTTGTTAACTTTGACAAATTAATAAGATCAAAATATTGTGGCATAATTACAAATCTAGCCCGTTTAGGAGAGTTCATTAATATATGTGATTCACTTTGCTTTTTACTTACATTTCCAGACAATATTGTCTTTTTCAAATTGACAATTAATTTTCCCGCCTATTCGAATGTAGTAACGCCGCACATTCTTTCTCAAACGTTTCTCTTTGTCTCTTCTTTTATTTTTCATCTTAGCTCTTCTCTTTGATTCCGACCCCACAAATTAAGGCCAAATTCTTGATGACTGAAAATTACTAAAGCACATTTACTGAAAAGAAATTACCGAACTGAAATGAAGAACCGATAAGTACTAATAAAGGCATAAAGAACATGGTCAAACATCATTTATTAAATTTCATCCATGTTTTCATTCTCTTCAATTTCACTTTTGAAATGACTAGAAAATGAGCAAAACAACGACAATAAATACTGATTTTTTTGTTCATTTTTAAAAAAAAATTGTTGAATAATTTATTGAAAATTCAATCAATTGTAATTAATTAGGTATCACAATATTTCAATTGGTCTTATTAATTTGTGAAAATTAACAAATCATCCAATTTTGTTAGATGAGGACTTGATAGAACCAAATATAAATGATCAAGGGCCTTATGTATCCAAATAAAAGATCAAGGACTTAATGCACCGAAAAGGATAAGATCAGGGGCCTCAAGATGCTTTTTGCCTTAATATAAAACTAATTCTTTCAAATATTCTTGTCATTTATTATGGTTCATTATCCATTAAAAAAAATGAGGAAGCTAACATATGTTTGGTATTTATTTTATTTTTTATTGTATATTTTAAAATTGTTGAAATAAGCATCTTTAAATAAGTCTTTCACTTTTTCACTATTTCTATTAATCAATTTTTTTAGTAAATATATATGATAATTGAACCTCTAAATTGTGAATATTTTTATGTGGATGAAATTGGGAACTGCTTCCTTATCAAGTGAGCTTCAACCTGAAATAAAATAAAACATTAATTATTGATCTAAGAGAAATATTGTTGATAGACCATCCAACTCTAATTATCAAGTTAGAGGAGAGAAAATGAGGAAAATGACCATGGACAATAAAAACATAGAAAGTTAATTTACCATTTTGAGTTTAAATATTTCCTTATACGGTAGTGTTGGTATGTGTGTTCACGTGTCTAAGTGAGTATCTTAGAGGCGGTTATTGTATTAGTAACAACGTTGCTTTTGTTATCGGTCGTTCTGTTCAAATTGTTCCACATGACTGTACCGTTAATATTTTTTTGATTGTTTTATGAAACCACTTCATCACATATCCCGACGTGATAATTGCTTCATAACTCCTTGAAGGTATTTTATTTGTTATCAATCTTTACTTTCACGTATGTTTTTTTACGATTAGAAATTTGATTTTTATATCTACTTTTTAGATTATCCATACTAATCTAGTTTGAATTGTTTTTTGGTTTTTCATTCAGTTTCCGAATCACATTGGGCCAACTAATTCGGATTCAGGGTGGATTTAAGGATTATGGTATTTAAACCCTTTTCAATCGTCGTTGTAAGAAATTAGAAAAGGAAAACATATTTTTTAATTTTTTTTTCATAAATATCTTTTTAATTTACAATTGCAATTTAAAATGGATGATTTACAATGTGGGATACCATAACAGCAGACAAAAAAAAGTAATTGGTGAATGAGAAAGAAAATCAAAACCGCCAACCCACCAAAACAAACATCAAGCACATGAATGATTAACTATCCATCATTTTCAATTGCAAACATCCTCTTTAACTAATTAATGCATTTCACCATACAATTTAACTTTTTTTAAATATAGAGCCCACAGAATATTGAAGATTTATAATTCAAAACCTCTTAATTTTTTTCTTCTTGCTTTTGGAATTCAGAATCACACTAATATACAATTCTAGTATGCCATAATGATGACTTGGCATTCCATGTTTATACACTTAACTATTCCATTTATTTATTAAATAACAATTTTGAAACATTTTAACTTCTTACATTGCTTAAATATTTATCTCCTGCTTCACCACGGGCAAGAAAATAACGGTTCCTCATAATCAAGTAACAGTTCCGCATACTCACCTTTTCACGGATACAATGGCATAGTGATTGCCATGTTGGTATTTTCCTTCTCAAACAAGGTTTTTGCGGAGAGCGAATCCACTATGGTCGATGCTATTTGAGAAATGTCATTGATTATGGGGCTTTCCTGCTATTGGGCTGAAGCCAAACACGAAACTCAGGAGAGAGAGCCTAAGTGGTTATTGGTGACTGATGTCAGTGATTAATATAAAAGATGTTATTAGGCCTTGTTCTTTTTGACTTATTTTTAGTAAACTTCAGTGTTATTTAGTTCAGTTTAGCAAATTTCGACTAAAAAAAAAGGACCTTAGTCTTGTTTGCATAATTTTTTTTGCTCAAATTGATGTATAGTTTGTCAACGTTCTCATATAGGGAAAATCACGGAGTGAATCAATTTCTAAAGCGAGGAGAACCTTGAGGTGAGTCACTTTTTAAAATGAGGAAAATAAGGTGCATCACTTTTTTTCGTGAAAGAAACTTATAGTGACTTGTGGTGAACCTACAAACCATTTTTTTACACGTGTTTTACGAGTTAAAAGAAGAGGCAAGTCAAAGACGCCATAGTTAGTTAATAGGGATCAAAGGAGAGAAGTTGAGAATCTCAAGAAGGGTTGTTTTATGAACTTTACATGATGGATCAATTGGATATCACAAACAGTTACTCACATCATCTATAAAAGCGAGAATCATTGATGGAAGAAACTCCAACCATTTCAACACTCAAGTCAAAACAAAATTTTATACTACAACAAATCTCTTTAAACTTCATCTTTCCATATCTAGAGCACTTCAACAATTTCAGTTTTTCGTCGTTGTTTTAGTTTAATTCAAGTTCAATTCCTTACAGATTTCATATCAATTTATAGTTTTCGGTATATTGTCTATAAAGTTCATTTATTTCCATCAGTTCCAGTGTTTATTTTTATTTTATTCTTCAATCATTTTCTTTAGACTTACATCGTTTTGATTACAATCTTCAAAATTTTACGTTTCTTTTATTTCACATTTTTTTTTGGTTTAGAAGTTAATAACGCAATTAAATTCAAGTTTGAGAAAACTATAATTTTCGTGGGGAAGGTGTTAGCTTAGTAGTTAAACACTTTACTTATGATCAGGGAGGTCATGGGTTCGAATTACACCAAGGGTGGGAGGATTTTCATTTATTATTTAATGTAAGTGCAGTTGCACAATTTTTTTTTTAAAAAGAGAAAACTATAATTTTTTGACACGCACGCACATCTACTAAAAAGAGCTGAAACGAGACCTTAACTATCAGCTAATTAAGCTTTTAGTTCAGTTGATTTGTTAATAATATTTGAACCTCTACCACCGAAACGTCATGAGTTTGAACCTTAGAAAACTCATTTGATAGTAAATTGAATACACATTGAATTTAAAAAACATTCACGTAAAAGGAATTAATATAAAAAATTTGTTGTTAGTCTCTAACTATTAGAATTCATAAGAATTTGGCCGACAATATTATGTTAATACTATAATTTATGCATATTCTACATCTAGAACAAGTTGTTTTTCTTTCGGGAGTATAAAACACTACTTATAATTTCTTACTTTTTAGAAATAGAAATCCCTTAAATTAAACTAGTTAATAATGATTGGATATAAGTATTTGGGTTAAAAATTTATAAATTGTAGGAGTAATTAATTAATCATATACTTTTGTTAGTTCATCCATCATGCATGCTTGTAATAATGAATAGCTTGACCAAATCACAAAATGAAATTAATGGAGAGTTGTGGCTTTTTCTTATTACAATATGCGAATAATAATGATTAAACATGCTAATAAGAACCAATATATTTAATCAATGAGAATAATTAGATTAAGAAAAAATCATTGAGAATCAAAATACTTATAACAATCCTATATGCAATCATCGTACATAATTTAATTCTTACGAAATTTGATAGTAGTGTAAATACACTATAATTGATCTAATTGGATTCAATAATTATTTTAGGTATTGTTTTCAATTTTATATTTTCATAAATATAACTAGCTATTGAAATCATTTAAATGTTGTTTGTTGAGGAAAGAGAGTTAAAATTTCGAAATGACTCACTTTTATAAAGTCAAATTTGAAGAATTCTCAATTTAAATTTTTTTAAACCTTATAGCGTATTTTAGAAAAAATAAAAATCATAGACATCATTTTTTAAAAAATAGAGTATTTTTTTTGAAATTTATCCTAAAACTAAATCATCATTTGAAATAATTAAAAAGCATTTCTATACCCAAAGACCTAAATTTAAGTAAACAGCTAGTGTATGTTTTTTATAAGAAGAAAAAAAATGAGGCATTAGTATATAGAGGACATCAAAATAATATATAAAGAGAAAATGAGGTTAAGGATGTAGAAAAGGGCATGTTTTATTTGTTGAACTTATTACTGTTTTTGTTGCCACCAAATAATGAAAAACAAACAATGCCGGTGAAATTGACAAACCGACCATATTAGGAGTGAGCTACCCAACCAATGAACATTTGCCACGTTCTCTCAACAATGGATGTGCAATTATTGGTTAGTCACCGACTGGGCACATTAGCAGCCGAAATTCTTGAATAAAAAATAAGATTGAATTTGAACTCTCAAACTTGGACTTGAGTTGAGCTTACTCCTTCCTTACTTAATTAAGGATAAATTAATTGGTCCTTCATTACTCTACAAAATATATGTCTCTCTCATAACAATAACAAAGAATAATAATATATGCAAGTGTTAATAGTTGATAAATCTTAAGAAATAAAATACATTTGTTATGGGCATTGTAGAAAATCAACATAAAACTATAAGTGAAAAATTATATCAATATTATCCTGTAAGAGCGTGTAAGTCCTCCTAGCTACACCATCCACCATTTTTACGGTGCGATTATAGAATCGCTTTCAATTTTTTACCATTTGAACCATATGTATATGAAATAGTTTGTTGGCATGTTCTTATAAAGCGGCTCTTAGTCCGTTTTAGCCATTTCAAGTGTTTTCTTAACACTATGTGGGAAGTTTCGAGAAGTTGAAAAAGTTCACGTAGATTTGGGCTTTATGGGTATTGAGTGTGTTTGACGGATTTTGATACATAGAATACATCCTCATGTGTGCAAGCTGCTAGCTTGTTTTGTTCCACTATTTTGAGATATTTTTCACCTTCTGTGTCGAACTTCACTTTCCAAGGTTTACTTATAGAGAAAATAAAAAGAAATGCATACTGAACTGTATTATCTCAAAAGCAACTATGTGGTTTTTTTGTAAGAACTTTTCAATTGCTTTCGACTTTGAGTGTCCAAATTCTAATGCAGCTCTGCAACATTGAGAGTGAATGCATTTTTAAGTGCATCTCAGTCTATCAAAATCGGTTACAACGTAGTGGCTCTGGCCACGACACAACTCTTATTTCATAGATAAGTTTTTCAATTTCTATTACTAGGCATTCATTCTTGATCCTTAGTGGTCTTTCACGAATTGCCTCATCTAACAAAATAATCTTGAGTAGTTAAGTTTTTGCTCGAAGTTCTTGGCAAGCAATTTTATACAATATCTTCATATATATCACAAATTTGTATTGTCTAATATAGCTTGATTTAGATATTGGTATATACTCAATATTTATTTTTAAATTTTGTGGGAGTATTAAAATTAAAATTTGTGATATATATGAATTGAATTTGAAGGGGACCAAAAGCATTTACGAAGATCATCTCATATTAGCTCTTTTCCATTACATGATAGTGATTATTTCAGGGGACCACCTTTTATTTGTTAAAAATTCAAGAGTGATATATAGCCGTTATAGATTCGAATCCCTTCTTCTAAATATGTAACCTGGAAATGTAGCTTTCAAAAATCACATTTAAGATGGTAACGGGAAAATAAATATGAGTCATCCTTTTTCTGTCCTTTAATGCTCAACTCTCATCAACTCATTAATTCACTCAGCTGCTTCTTTTTTTAATCAAATATAAGAATCAAATATATGTCTGTTATGAATATAATTCATTTTTCAATAAAAAAAATATAGAGCAATTATGTTGTATTGAGTGTTTAAGGACTCACATCGATTAAGCTAGATATCATATCCAAATTCTAATGTACTATAAAACTAATCAAGAATGTCTAATTTAAGAGCGCTTGACAAATCTCAAAATGAAAACCAAAATTAAATATATATTTTTTTTAAATATGACATAATACATATAAATAAAGTAGAATTATTCATATCGTAAATCACAATAGGTATACTTGTATATTATGTTAATTATAATTTTTTTCTTATGTACACCTAATACATAATTCAAACAAGAACACAAATGGTTTACAAATGTAATTAATTTTCGTAAACTCTCGTGGAAAAAGGTTAAAAAAGGGAATAAAATGTAAACCATTAACTTAAAATTGCCTGAACCATTTTCTTGCAGAGTAGATGAAGATTAATTTTAATGTTTTACTTCTAATACATCTCAAAACATCAGCTTTCAAATCAGAGATTAATGAGTAATATTAACTTTTAACTAAAACAAGCATCATAAAATTCCAATTCATGCCATTTATTTTGATAATTAGAGAAAATTCAAGCATATATTGACTACTTTTTAGGTAATATCTGTATTCTTGAGCACTAATTATGTTCTTCCTTGCTAAATGAAATTTGAAATCAAATCCTTTAAAACTAAATAAATTCAAATCGAACAATCAAAATAGTTTCATGGATTAGAATAATATTGAGAGATGGGTATAATTGCATGGAGATAAGAAAAAGACAAGAAAGAAAGGTACCGAAAACAAAAGAAATGTATAGAAAGGGATAGAAAGTAACATAAAGACACAATTCACATGACATGAGAATCCAACTAATAATACAATAATAAATAGACAAAAACTTGTCTATCTATAATACTTATCCAATCAAAACCACAACTACAAAAAGGCATGCTGCTTTTTAGGAAAATAAAAATAGAAAACTCAACTTATTAGACATTGAACTATATTATATATCCTATTTTGATGTTTGAGGTACCAATTTAGACGTTGGAATCTCACAAGACTTTAAAACACTATAGACAAACTATTATACCAATGGCAAACACTAAAAAGTTCTAGAGATCAAAGAGCAAAAGATAGTTCAATGGTACAAAATGAACATTTTAAGGGGGGAAAAAGGGTTTAAATTCAAGGTTGGTTACTCACTAAACTTTCATAATTGTCTATAGCAACTCAATTTTGATTTATTTTTTTCTCAATTAAGCTATTCCGGCAACTTGAAAAGATATTGAACATTAGACTCTAGCTTAACACATCAAAAGTTCTTTAGACTTGGTAAAAAAAAAAAATTTAGGAGTCAATTTACAGAGTGTCTCGTTAGCTCCATAAACTTACTTAATGATCTATTTAATACTTAAATTTGTTTTAAGTTGGCCATCCAAACTTGTTTACCGTTTGTGTGATTGTCATTTTACTCGAGACTCTAAATTGATCAAAATAATTTAATTGAGATAAAGTAAAATGTAAATAAATAAAAATTGACTTATCACTTTAAAAAAACCATAAAAAAAAACCATCAAAATATAGAGACCTTGATACTTTTAACTGAGTGAAAAATCCTAGAAATGAAAATAATTCATAGTAGGTAATAAGGACCTACTTGCTTGCATTTTGTTAACCCCACTATGAAAAGTGAGGAAAAAGCTACAAAAATCATATTCCATTGTTATAGTAAAGCAAAACTGACATTCTTCTGTTATACCACAGATTTGTTTTGGGCCACTTTCTTAAATCATTGAAGCACATGTCATGTTTACCTAATTACTGTTTAATGCATAATCTTAAACTGCATAAAAATGGAAAATATAAAAATAAAGGAATCAGCAGAAAGGGAAGAGTGGAAGGAAAACCACAACAGAAACAATTCAGAGAGCCTGAAATCCGAACCACTGCACGAATTGAAGTCAAAACGAAACATCAGACGTTCTCCGACAAATTTTACTTTCAACTTAATCCAAGAGGTTTAAGAACAACACTGCAACTCAAATAACAAAGAAAATATGACGTCTATTCATTGATCAAATTAAAGTAGTACCCGGAATGATCAATGCGAATCTTGGTCTGGAGACAAGGATGGAATCAACTTTTTGGCAAAGGGATCTTCAGTTCAGAGCAATATACAATGACAATTTGGCAACCCATTCTCTGCCACAAGAACACCTTCTGTACAGGATATACACTAGATTCAAACCTGAAAAACCGACTAGCGAATCATTTACATCAGGTACAGCTGCTACGTTGGCGCGAAATTGGTTACTACGATGCCTGCTCGTACGGAAAAACTACTAACTCCACTATGTAAGCTTAGAGCATTTACAAAGAAGGTTTCTCTACGCTAACGGGAAAACCCTGCTTCCATTGCTTGTAAGATTCCAGCAGTGTTGAATCTGAACTTTCTGAAGCTTTTCCCGGGGCCTGTGTCGGGAGGATGAACTTCAGCTGCAGGTTTAGGTTTAGCTGATTGGGTCTCTGTAACAGGTTTAGTTGATTGGGTGTCCATACTCCCTGTAGAAGTGTTCTTCGCTTTCCATACACACATGGCTGCGCGTAAATCAAACAAACCAAGAATAAACAAAAAAAGTTAGCATGGTAGCAGAAATGACAAACATTACCCAACACAAATTAATATAGCGCATGATTCCACTTTATCAATGTTTCATCACTTATTTTAGCATTTTGGCCAGGGAACCCAATGTACATATGAAAAACGTAAATGAAATCCTAAAATGTGAACGACTGTGAAGCACTTTTATCATTCCAGATTTGCTAGTTTGTTCTGATAACTAAAATGCCATATGATTACTTCCGATCAACAGTGGAAGTAGTCTATCTCATATGGTCACAAGTTTTCCCTAACAAGAATTTGTTATCTGTTGAGCCACCTGACAACGAAAGCTCCTAGCCCAAAGAAAAAACTAATCTTTTGATTATATCATATTGCTGAAACATATGGCTTAGGAATGTGTATCACGCATTTATTGCAAGAAAGTATTGTTCTTGCTGCTGGGTTCCTATTATGTATTCTTTTTTATCTATGAGCTTATTGTAGAGAAAATATATCCAAGATTCCAAGGCAATTTGAACAGACCTCTGACAGGCTTATCATGTCTTGGAGCTACAGGGGGCTGATGATGTGAAAGCCATAATTTCAAAGACCTGCACGCATAGACATGAAATCTGATGTATTGGGGAAAAAGTAATCGGATACCAATCTTATCTTATCAAGATTATGCACTAAAAAGTACTCACTGTAAAAAGGGTGCAACCATATAAAGCTTGAGGCCCGTGATCCCACGAGATATTACATCATAACTACCTGCTGGCAGATCATCAAGTCGTTGCCATGCAATTTCCTGCAGGCAGATAAAAGAAACCATGTCTATCATGAGATCTGCAAAATGAATTATTGTTCTTCGATGAAGCTATAGGATAAAAAGACATCACTTATTGTTTCATTGATCATGGTTACAACTTAGAAGATAAAGAGGGTTTTCAATTTGAAACAGAGCACAAAAGTAATAAGCAAATCCACATGGAAGATTCAATTTAAGCCACACGTTGCATGATATTCTTCATTATAATTGGCATTTTCTTCATAAAAGAAGCTTGAGTTCTCAGCTCAAGTTTCTCTCAAATCAGTTGTCCTTGAACTCTAAGGTTACTGAGAACTGTCACCAAATATAGCAAAAGAATGTAGCAAGGAGAGATTGTGCCCATCTACTGATTGAATACAGAGGGGAAATAATCTTTTTAGTTCTTTAAAACACTGATCATGCAGGTGTTATTTTTAAAATGTTTTACATTTATCACATTAAATAGATTATATATCAAGTATTCAAATAAGATGATATTCATACACATTATAAAAAGGAACAAATAGACAATTTCATGTTAATCAGCATTTGCAAAGAAATTAAAAATAAGAAGAGAAACATAATTCTCAAGCTGAATTGATCTAACTACATATGATATAAGAACATATTATATTTCATTACATCGTCAGAATTGTTACCATTGACACAGCCAAAATTTGTAACCCTAGAAGGTTCAGAATTTTTTTTTATAAACTAAGTGTAGGAAGGAAATCTACAACATGACCTGAACTCACTAACAACTAACAAGTATCAACTTTAAAAATGCCAAGTTAAACACAAACTGTGGCACAAACATAAACACATCATAAGAAAAATTCAAAACCCAATTGCCACTATCAGTCGGCAGTACTATTTACCCAAATCTTAGTTTATTGTCATTTATGTCTAGAACTATGCAACTGTATAAAATAGACGTTCATCGTAACAATTTCCAAAAAAGAATTTGACATGAGTATATTATTAATTATAAGTCTAAGAAATTGTTCATGCTTCTGCTAAGACATTAGGTGAATTAATAGTATGAGTTATCACATACACTGATCTCCTTTTTCGTAAGTGGTGCAAAGGCAGTATTATCCTTGACACCAGCAATAATGTAAAGTTTCACTCTTTGCTGTCCAAACATCTCTTCAATATATTCGTCTTTGTTAAGAAAATCTGAAACATCGAAGCCTGTTTCCTCCAATACCTGCATTCCATATAGAGAATAGAGTAAAGAATTTAATGAGACACAGAATATCAATAACTGCCAATGTTTGTGATAGCAGTTATATCATTCAGTACATATAGGAACACCTAGAGAACCTTAATGCATTATTCTTAATTTTTAAGAAAATATGATAATCACTATTCAACGGTTTAATTATTAAGAGAAAAAGAGTACCCAACATTATAAAAAGAGACTGCTAAACAACAAACAATCTTACTTCTCGAACGGCACATGCATGGTCTTCTTCATCTTTGTTCTTTTTTCCGCGTGGAAAACTCCAGCTAGTTCCTTTCCATCCCTTCACTAGCAAGCACTGTCGATCAAACCAAATTAGAAAAGTGAATATGCAATATTCAATTATTTAGTTCAACATCAAATAAGTAGCAAGAATACATATTCAAGATTCTTTTCTTAAGCTACAAGAGGAACTGAATACAACGAATGCAAGATGCATGAGAAAGAAAACATGTATATAAATGTGTCATGCTATGAAGAAAACCCCATATCCGATAACATTCCACATGAAGGTTTTTGAAATGATTGATATAGCTGACTTGAAATCAAATAGTTATTGTGCATAAAAAAGCAAGTATTGAATCAAATAATTATTGCACAAAGTGATAAGAGAATCAAGTGATTTAATATTCTTGTCAATAAGCACAACAGAACACAAATTATTGGTAAAATCCGTTGTAGGAAGACTCACCCTTTCATAGGTTTCATCCAAAATTATTGCCCCGGTTACAGGAACTCGAACCTTGTAAGAAGTGAAGTCCTTAAATATATCATCTATATGAGCAACATAGGGTCTCAAAACGTCACAACTGTTAAACACTGCTGTACATTAAGGAAACAAGATAAACTAGTGTAAATGACTGGAAACATGAGGGTATCAAGAAAAAGATGGAGAGCAAAGTGCAAATCAGATTTTCCGAACTGCATTCTCATAAAACAGCATTGTTTTTGAAACAACAATGACAAAGATCTTGCTCTGGATTCTTTCAGGTTTCCTGCAAGTCAATGCATCATGGTCCAGTAAAGAAGCTAATAGCATTCATGAGTTGTGTATTTTTTTTCTGCCCTATTGTCTGAAAAAGAAACTACAGAGGTTGAAATCTACCGACAATAAAGTTCATTCACATTTAGGGTTAAGTAGCACAAAAACAATAGAACTACAAAAAATTGTTTAAACCAGCCTATGTTATTAGCTTGCTCCAAAATAAAGATCTCCTTCACAAATTGAATAATTAAAACTAATCTAACCAACTGTGTACTGATATCAAGTTTGAAACAAGAACCAATCATGTGTACAAACACAAACCTTTCTTTCATACTAATCCTCCAAAACATAAAAGGTTATCGATACTAACTATTATCAACCGCAATGTCAATAGCACCTGACTCTGACTGCAGGATATCTATATCTACATGTATTGGTTTTCAAGTACTCAAATTTGATTAAAAAAATCATGAACCATTTCAGGGCTTCCCAGCTTTCTTGAAAAAATATCATAAGAATTTTACAGCACTTGAGCAGAAATAATATAGCATAATGTAGCAAAATAAAGACAAGAAGGCATGTTTTATTGTTTGTGGATGATGACTTTATGCCATAAGACTTATTAACTCAGCTACCTATGTTTAACAAAAAATATATCAACTGGAAAATGAAATAAGAACGGAATGGACAAATTCAAAATTAACAAACTCATTAACAAATTCAAAAAATCATTAATAATTATATCCCAAAACTACAGGATGCAATAAAAAAAAGATGGTAAAAAGAATGAGGATACATAAGGAAGTGAACTCTTTTAGATTGAATGACTTCAATGAAGGATTTTTTTCGACTGTGTTGTCCTCATAGAACCAATGTGCATACTCCACAAGGAATAAAATTCTCTCAAATGATTGCTGATCTTCTTTCGGCACATTCAAAACAAACCGACTGCATTGTTGATATTTAAATAAACAATATTACGTTATAGATAAAAACAATAATTATGGCACGCTCAGGGAGAAAATAAAAGATCACAAGAATAAGCAGAAAAGTACCAGCACTTGCATACAGCATAATAATAACTAGAGGATGAACTCGAGAAATTAACAGATGCCTCAATAGAGTAAACACCATATCCACAGGCCATCATATATTAACAAAATGGCAGTCATAAATATCAAGTAGCAACAGAACTGAATGCATGCACACATGAGAAGCTAAGAACGCGCCTAAACGTTTAAACGGACATGATTCGCCATTTACGGGGCATTTTGTTTATTGTACGGATGTAATTGTAAGGGATATTTCATGAAAAAATTACGTTCTTGATACTTCAACATGTCAATTGCCTAGTGAGCACAAATAAATAAAAGCTTCCAATACAATTAGTTTTCACAGCAATGCAGTATTATTAGCCCCTGAATCACAGCAGAATACTGAAACTCAAGATTCAAGATGGCTACTAAAACTGAGAACTGAGAACACCATGGTTTTAAAAGGCGACGCCTTTTCTCGGCTCAGGCGAGAGACGACCCAGGCTAAGCCGCCACCGCCTTCCTATCTAGGCAGGTCGTCTTTTGCTTTCAACCTCAACTCCACACTAATTCTAAAGATAAAAAAAGTAGAAGATTTGATGATATTGATCTTGATGAGGATTGGAGGCATCTTTTGTCTGCTATGTTCTGTGTTTCTTGAACTTTCTGCTCGTCGCTTCAGGAGCAAAAGGTGATCGTTTCTCTCGCCTCAAGGCAAATTTTTTCCCTTATCGACTTGACTCGATAAATTGCTGGTTTAGACCATCAAATTTCGATAGATCCTTAGCAAGACATAAATTCTACAGTCCGTCAAATGCGCAAACTTGCTCTTCATACTAACGAAAGCATCAACCTTCCAAATCTCACAATTCACACACTATTTCCCCAAATCTATCCGTGCAGGCATTCTTCTCACTCAAATCACTAACCCTAACCAGAAATTCCATAGCTAACACTCCAATCACCTATCAAACCACTAGTAAATCAAATAACAAACCACGTAGCTAAACCACCCCCTACTTATTATTCAAAATATCTTGTAATTTCCCTAATTTTGCGCGTTCGAAGAAACAAGAAACTGATAAAAGAAACAAGAAATCAGAACATCTAGCAGTATAATAAAAATTCATAAACCTGCAAAGATCGTCGAGAAGTTCTTGAGGAGGGAGGCCGCCGTTCTTCAACGTAGCGCTGTAAGAACGATGCATACCAGCCATGATTTCTTCTTCTTCTGCTTCTACTACTACTAGCTTGTGATGAAATATTAAAATTGGGTGAAAATTTAAAATCCCTAAAAAATGTTATACAGTGAGAAAAGGAGCTCTTTCGAGTTAGGAGAAAATATTTATACAGAGAAAAATATGAAGAAAGAGCTCCTCTGCTCTTCCTCAACAAATTCAAATCGACTTTGGTCTTTCAGACCTTCTCTAGGGATATTCTATTGTTTCATCAACTGCGATCTTATACTCCACTGGAATGGAGATCGATGTCACTGGCTCGGTTCTTTTGCGTCGGTTGAACCCCTTGGTTTTATGGAACCGGTGCACTAACCCCATTTAATTTGGGGTGTATTCAGTAATATTCCTTTGGCAGGGTAGGAAACATGTATCTCTCAAAACGGGTAGTCCAATTTGGCCAGCATTTATATCATTTATAGCAGCCTTTTCGATGTAAGCATAAATTAGTCTAGCATTATGTTAAAAATACGATATGATTAGGCCAAAAAGAAAAAAAAAAAGTTGAAAAGTGTTTGATAAGTATTTTAAAGTGGATGGATGGTAGAATAGTAGAGTCCACTTCATGGTTACTTCGGACATCTCTACCGATAATGTTGGTGGTATGTGTGTGTATGTGATCTCATGCCCCTATGTAGTCAATGGGTATAGTTGGTCGCCTCGTCCGACGGTCTCGAGGTGAGGGAAATGATTGGCCCTAAGGCGGTCCAAGTCTGGCTTGGGTTCTCCATTTAGTGAGGGTGTCTTTTGGGCCCTCATCTCGAATTCTTCATCATCTATAGTACACCTTTTTTCTATAAAAGCTTTGATGAAGATTATAGCTGATTAGCATATGAGACTGGTAATTGAGGGATAAGGCTTACATTTAATTTCGCTCAGACGAGCTGACAAATGTATAATTAGTTGTAAGATACAATGTTGACTAGTTGTCAAAGGATGTTGATGCTTGATATGTAGTGTTTTTAGTATGTAACTTAGCTATTGAACTTTTGCGGTTATAGTATGTACAACTTAAAAAAAAACAAGAGAAATCCTAGGCTCTTACCTTGCCCAAAGTATAGCGATCGGGTCTGAAAGCTGGTGGCGTTGAGGTAGAAAGACTTAAGTAAAAGGGTTGTATGAATATGGATATAAATAAACAGAATCTCATATAACAAAAGATATAGAGGGTATTTCTCAGGCTTACTATGATGGGATCTAGTGAGATATGGTGGTGGTTTTTTCCTCCGATCTTATGGAACATACGATACCAATGACGTGGATTTAGGAATCACGACTATGAAGAAACAAAGATGACCAGAACTAGTAGAAAGATAGTAGTGGCCAGTATTTCGACTCTAGTCACAATTATTGCTAGGGAATGTATTTCGAAGTACGTAACAAATTTTATAGGCTTGATTGCAAAATTAGACTCTTGTGGTTACATTGTCTTGCAATTTAGTGTCAGTATTTTTTTTTTCTTTTTCAATTCAATAAATTGTATTTCAGATTCATTAACATTGATGACATGAACATAATACAGAGCTATAAAATGTTATTTCCTAAAAATATTTGAAAGTATCTTACATAATGTATACACTACTTAAAAATTTAAGATATTTTTCCTCCTATCCACATTTTCAAAATCAACATAACATCATCTTCAACTTCTTTCAGTAATTTGGTAACTATCCTAATTACAAGTTGCTTAATTGTGAAAAAATAGCCACAAATTGCTCAATTGTAAAATAATAAACCAGAACATTAATAAAGCCCGCTCTAGTTAGGGTTTGGGTACTACTTCAATTTTTTTTTCCTTTTCGATCTCAATTTTTAGCGTTTTGGATATCTAATCTGTGTCTCAACGTTCTCTTTGATTACGGTCTGCAGTCATCGGTTGTTTGTTATGTAAGAATGTCTCCCCTATGAGGAGTTAGGGTTATGGTTTATTATTTGGTTCGATTGCTTTCTATTTTTCGTGATTTAAGTGGTGTGTTGGTGGTGTTGGTCTGGTTTGTTGGTTGTGTTCTGATGGGATCGACGGATGTGCTCTTGAAATCAACATTCACTTCCGATTTCTCTCTCCAGGGTTGTGTGTTTGGTCCAGATCCAAACTTAACTGATGTTTTTTCCATTCGGGAAGCTCTTAGCTGGATCAAAGATCGTTGGTGAATGAGGTCGGTGGATGAGATATTGGAATCGGCCTTCAACCTCAGTTTTCCCTTTCAGGAGTATGTGTTTCGTTCAGATCCAATCTTGATTGAAGCCTTTTCTGTTCAAGAAGCCCTTAGCTGGATCAAGAACTGTATTTGGAGTCATGTTGCAGTTGAATCGACCTTGTTGATAGTTGTGCAATTGATGGCCCGTCCATTAGAGGTTTTTTCACCTTTTAACGGCATAGTCAAAGATTGTAGGTTGTTGCTTAACGAGCTCTCCAGTTGCTCTATTGCGTTTGTTCAACGCTCGATTAATATTGTCGTTTCTTTATGTGTTACTCGTTTTTATATTTCTAATCCTAATTATTGGGGTAAGTGGTTATCTGTACTCCCCAACGTTTCTTGTAATGAGTTGATTTGTTTTTCCTAATAATATTGTTTCTTTTGTAAAAAAAAAAAACCAGAACATTAATATGAAACCAATTTATAATTAACCAAACTATACAAGATAGAAATAAAAATGCAAAAAGTTTTTTGTTTTTTTGAAAAATAAAAATGCAAAAAGTTAAAAATAAATAAATAAGCATTGTATTCGGAAGTCAACTAAATTGCCGTCGCAGGGAAGACATATATAAGAAAACAAATACTACTACTACTGAAAAACTGAGCTCTTTCTTTGACTCTATTCTTCATCTTCCTCTCTCCATTGATCCTCCTTTCTGAATTCAAAACATGCGCAACCGCCATGAAACTTCTTCTTCCTCCTCTAAACCAAACGCATCCGCCGCAGAAACCACCGCCAATGCTGCTTCCGCTCCCGGTTTAATCAACGGAACACAAAGACGATCGGAATTGGTGTGGTTGATACTGTTTGGGCTGATCATATACTCCTCATGGACTGTTTACGATTTTCAGTTTCAGCGATTGCCTTTTCCTCTCACTGCTGACCAGGCTGGCAAGAGAGGCTTTTCTGAGGTGGAGGCCATCAAGCATGTCGTTGCGTTAACGCACCTAGGACCTCATCCTGTTGCCTCCACTTCCCTTGACCTTGCTGTCGAGGTAAGAACAAATAAATTAAGCCTAATGTTCGTTTTGTTTTTACTCTATTTTGATTTTGAATTTTAGGTCTTACAAGACTTTTGTTACAGCGTAAACTAATGTTGACTCGTCGTAAGCTTGAGTTTCCTGCGAAATAAGTTATGGAGGGGCCGTTGACTGGACTGAACTCAACTTATCAAAACTGAATTGAAATGAACTTAACTGAATTGCTGAGCTGAGTTTGGCGGAATGCTTAAGTAATTTTGTTGAATTTGGCTGGATTTTGACCAAAATAAGCCAAAATGAATAGGGCCTAAGTCAGTAGAGATTAAGAACGAAATTGATGATTAATTCAAGAGCTCGAATGTATTGGAGAATGTAATGTAACTTGTGGTTTGAATATACCAGATTGTAGACTATATATAGGTGAAGGGAGAATCTGGAATTAGTAGAATTAGGGACTGATTAGGAGTTCTAGTGAGGTTGGTCAAGAAGGTTCCTGTTTAGCTGGAGGTTTACTAATCTGAGAAGGATTGATAAGTAGGGAGTAGAATTCATGTAGGTGAGAGAATATGTAGCTTTGACTATTATGGAGTGGATGGCGTGACATGTATGAGGAGACTTCCTATTGATTCATGTGGATTATTATATTTCAGTGAGTAACAACTTTATATTAGGCATGTTGAGAGAATATGATTATCAATTTCTGAGTAGTATTAATATCATTGAAGAAACTTATATTGATTCCAATCTCTTGCTCTCACTTTGATTATGAATGAAGCAGGTTTGACCTGTTTTGCTCTATCCTGCTTTGTTTGAGAAACTATATATACTATATTGCTATTGTTGCTCAACCGATTGAACTAAAAGCTCGAGCAGTTGAGGCCCAACAACATCTTTTAATTTAACACATCCCGACACATGAATGCCTTTTACAGGCTTAAAGTGTGTACAACACATGCCCACCTTACCGTGTGTTAAATTTAATCACAAATGGGGGCAGCTAGGATTTGAACCTAGGACCACTTGATCCTAGATGCTCTGATATCATGTTGCTTAACTGACTGGACTAAAAGCTTGAGCTTTTGCATTTTCTGAAAAAACTGTCAGATATGAAAATACAAGCGGTTCTAAAAAGGTGCAGAAAGTTTTGAACTGTTTTAATATAGGCAATCTATATATCTGGTTTCTGTATGGACTCTAGACTATGCCTACCTAGTAATGTGTTTCATGTTGCTTGGATTTGTCATTCTTAAGGACCTTTTGTAGGGCCACCACTTGTGGCAGCTTCATTTAACATCCAACCACAGTATGTTTTGGCAGAAGCAGAAAAAATTAAGAAAACAGCTCATTGGGAGGTCGATGTTGAAGTTGATCTTTTCCATGCAAAATCTGGTGCAAATCGTATGGTCAGTGGTTTATTTAAGGGGAAAACCCTTGTTTATTCAGATCTTAACCACGTCGTACTAAGAATCTTGCCAAAATATGCACTTGAAGCAGGAGAAAGTGCTATTCTTGTCTCTTCTCACGTTGATACAGTTTTCTCAACGTACGTTATCTCTGTTTTTCTTTTCTCATACTCTATTTTCGCTTTTTCTGTTAACTTGGATCACTCTTTTTATATAAACGGTGCCTGTTCCATGTTTTATCCTTTTAGGACAGATGATGATTATATTTGCAAGTAAATGTTTATCCACCTGTGTCTTTTTAGTCCTAAGTTCTATAAGGTTATGGAATCTTAGGCAGTTGAATTTTCTGGTAAAGTATTATACTCCCCAAAGAAAAAATCTAAGAACTTGATTTGAGGCTTTAATTGTTTCGTTGAGAAAAAACAAACTTGTTTGTTATAAAAACTTAACACTCACTTTTCGGTTGTGATATTGAAATTAATTGCAAATTATTTTATGTCTGTTCTTGTACTAACTACTAATACAGCAAAACTTTTGGACCTATATTGATTTTCGATAATTTTATATCAGTCATCTAATTTAAGAGGAAAGCAGTTCTACTTGTGCCAATTATTTTGATCCTTTGTTTATCTTTGGAAATGGGTTAGTTTCTCCTTTGAGTGTGAAAACATTTTCAAGTGTCAACTTCCCTGAACACCTAAATATTATGAAAAAGGTACACATGAAAAAAAATGAAGCCATAGTACTGGTGTCAGCATCACAGTCACATTTGGAGTAGGAAACGGAAAGGAAAAAAGATATGATTTTATAGTAGAGTTTGAATATACATAATACTTATGGTCATTATAGTCTTTTACAAACAGCAGAATGCATGATGGGTTGTAGATCCTTATTAACAACTCAATAAAAAATTATCTCTATGAAAATTTGTGATTAGAACTTCAGGAAGAGATTTTCTTTCAAGTTTCTTTTGCAATTAATGAGAAATATAAAGAAATTTTGACACGTTCTGAGCATAAGCTGTATATTCAAGACAACTGGCTTTATGCTTCATCCTCACATCTCTTCTAGATGCTTCAGTCACTCATGAAGTATGATGGTCAGAGTCTGTTTTCACAATTAGGTTGCTGCCCACTCCCTTCTTACTATATGGTGCTTGAAATGTTTCAGGGAAGGTGCTGGAGATTGCAGTTCTTGTGTGGCTGTCATGTTGGAGCTTGCTCGAGGAATTTCTCAATGGGGTCACGGGTTCAAGAATGGTATCATATTCTTATTTAATACTGGGGAGGAGGAAGGTCTAAGTGGTGCTCATAGCTTTATCACTCAGGTTGGATGCATCATCAACTTCTACTTCTTAATACTGTAGCCCCATCCCTAATTTTACATTTTAGCTTTGGCAGATGTGCACAATTTTGTCAAAAGACACAGAAAATGTCAATGATCTTAGTCTTTCTAATTTTTCCTTTCTTTTCAATAATGGTTTTGTTCATGGCGCTACAATAAGATGACCTTGCATCTCTCAAAATGGTCAACATATTGTTTTCTTTTTCTGGAATCTCCTCTCTAAAATATATCCATTATAGTAAGATGAAGTTTATTTTGCTGATACAGCATCCTTGGAGTAAAACTATTCGTATGGCTATTGATCTGGAGGCCATGGGTATAGGGGGGCCGTCTGGAATTTTTCAGGTATAATCTGAATCAATTTGTTTCCATTTTTTTGCATTGTTTAAAATACAAGCAAAAAAAAGTGTTGTACTTTTTCCTTTTATTTATTTCATTTATTGATGCTGAAGAATATATACTAAATGATAGAAGTTGGTATACGGGACAATGAAATGTTTGGAAGGAGGCAAGACAAACAAGATAGTGTTTGTTCTACTCCAGGTGCAGGATGTTACTGCCCACCAAAGTAACTTGAAAAATTTAACTGAATACCTGATGTTACTAAATGATTGGTTTAGAGCTTTCGACAAATGCATTCAGGGGTGTGATGGATCACGGAGTTCCCAGAATCTCAAACCAAGGGGCAGTCCCATACTCAATATAAAATCTGGAACCCACAACATTATTCTCAAAAGCATATGAAAATTAAGACTTGGCGCACACAAGGGTACAACAGCTCCACTTGATCTTCACAATTTAGGCCTAAATTTACAAATTAAATCCTTAAGCATGTCTTCCTTTTAACATTGTCTGTATGTAAGAGGGTCTTCTGTACTGTCTGGATAATAGACACATGCTTCGCACTTATCCTATCCATGTTGCATATTTTCTTGGGTAACTCATCCAGTTTCAAGAGCATATACAACTAACTAATGATCATTTATCTTTGGTATCAAATCATCCAATTGTTATGAATATCATTCTCTTGACTTAGAAGTAGAATGTTGTCATTAACTAGCTTGTGCCAATCATGGATGACGCACACCGGCAAATCACTCTGTTTCTCTTTTTTTCTTTTTTCTTTTTTTGAGAGATGGAGGCGATTGAGTTCATGATGTTGATACTCTTCCTCTAATATATCAAGTAGATAATTCTGGTTATTATGTATTTAACTGATTAGATATACATATATAAGCCGACTATCCATCTTCTCCACACGGTTCGTGTCATTGTATATAATCTGCCAAGCACCATCTGAGTCGTTTACAATACTTTATGTACAGGCTGGTCCTCATCCATGGGCAATTGAGAACTTTGCATTGGCTGCGAAATACCCATCTGGTCATATTTTAGCTCAGGTTTGTGATTTTTGTTGATAATTTTGGTTCACATGAGTGTGTGTATTTGTGATTGTTGATGTATTTGTGTGCCTTTGGTTGTGCAGGATCTTTTTTCATCTGGAGTGATTAAATCAGCCACAGATTTCCAAGTATACAAAGAGGTTGCTGGTCTTTCAGGGCTTGACTTTGCTTACACAGATAATGGTGCTGTATATCATACTAAGGTATTGCTTTTATGCCCTTTTTCATTTAGTTTCTTGCGGAAAAACTTTATTATCATGGATAGTGGAGTGAAATATGGGGCTACCCTCAAGCAGCGTGCTATGCATGATGAAACTGAGATTTCTGTTTCTATTATCTGATCTGAATTAGTTGCATTATGAATTGAGGCTTATGATTTGTAACCTAATTTCAGATTCAGACTTAGCCTCAACCTTATATTAGCAAACAACCTAAGTGAAATAACACTTTTGGAACGGATGACCATGCTCTGATTGTTGTGGCTTGAGAAATTGAAACTGTTGTGATATACGCCATTTTGACTTGGTGACGTGGGTGAGAGCTAGCTTAGGTTGTTATGGTCTTAAAAGCTGCAAGTTGTCACGTTTGTGCTATCTCTGTCTATGTACGCTGCTCTAGATCTATATGGTTCATCCCAAATATAGAGGAATGAATGTTTTCATTATGCCTACAAAAAGGATGTACCATACTAGAAATTATATGTTTGATATATATGATTGTTCGCTTTGAAGCTCAAATAGATGGTAATGCTCACCTAAGTTTCTTTCATACAGGTTACCAAAGAATAAATATTGATAGTGACATATGAGTTCTATTATGAACACGGGTTTTGGACCTAGTTATGGGACCTTATACCCTAAAATATCATGGGAAAGAATGCTTAAAAGTCTTCCTTTCATTACCTATCTCGTTGAAACAGTAAGGAGTTCATTAAGAGAGAATCCCACGATCTCAGAATTATTAGGATCTCGTTAACTCCACAATCACTTAAGGTTATATTGGATTTTAAATGATATCTGTTTTATTAATGATCTCCTTTTTAAATGGAAGAGACGGGTTTACAAAACAGGAAGGCTGTGTAGGCAGCAACTATTTAGGACCAGAAAGTACTGGCAGCAAGTATTGCGGAAATAAACCTTTGATGGAAGCTAATTACTGGATGAATTCTAATTTAGATAGTCCTAATGCCAATAAAACTATTGACGATATAATTTAAAATAATAGAATGGTAATTAGGACCCTAGAACAGAATACTAAGTAGGACTCCAAAGCAGCAACAGCTTTACAAATTCTAAATCATATTTGAAAGTGTGTATGTAATAAAAGTTTTGAAATTTTTTCATTGCAGAATGACAAACTGGAACTCCTCAAACCTGGGTCTCTTCAGCATCTTGGAGAGAATATGCTTGCTTTCTTGCTTCAGATTGCTCCAAAAGCTCTCCCAACAGATGAGGCAACTGGGAAGGAAGGAAGAAGTGGTCATGACACTGTTGTATTTTTTGACATTTTGGTACTCTTAACTACTGAGACTTCAAATTCTTGGTTTTGCTTTCATATGATCATTGTGGAAACTGTGCGATCTAAGAATGAAGTTCACAACTGTTAATTCTAACACATGTCAATCTCAGGGGAAATATATGGTCATATACAATCAACGTTTTGCGGACATGCTTCACAACTCTGTGATTATCCAATCACTTCTAATATGGACTACATCATTGCTCATGGGTGGTTATCCAGCTATATTTTCTTTGGGCTTGTCATGTCTCAGTGCTGTCCTTACATTGGTATTTTCAATTACTTTCTCTGTCCTTGTGGCCTTTCTTCTACCCCAAATATTTCCATCACCAGTTCCCTATGTTGCAAATCCATGGCTAGTAGTTGGGTTATTTGCTGCACCTGCACTTATTGGGGCGTTAACTGGCCAGCATTTCGGGTATATTATCCTTAAAAAGTATTTATCGAATGTATACTCCAAGAGAAAGGAGCTGTCATCTGTTGTCCAAGCTGATTTGGTCAAGTTAGAGGCTGAAAGATGGCTGTTTAAAGCTGGTTTTGTTCTATGGTTGATTCTTCTAAGCTTGGGACATTACTACAAAATTGGTTCATCGTACATTGCACTCTCTTGGCTAGTCCCACCAGCATTTGCATGTAAGTTTTTTCATCCGTGAATTAGTATGGATTGGAGAAAACAGATTTTCTTGTCTAGCTTGAAATTGAGAAAGTTTCAAATGATATGATCTGTGTGGTGGTTTTGTTGACCTGTTTTCAATTATTGAAATATTCAGATGGCTTGCTTGAAGCAACTCTAACACCAGCCCGTTTCCCGAGGCCTCTCAAACTTGCAACCCTACTGATGGGCTTGGCTGTACCGATTATTATTTCTGCAGGAACCTTCATTCGCTTGACTAGTACATTGATTGGGATGATGGTGCGGATTGAAAGGTAATTTTTATAATTTTTTTTTTTTTGACAGAAGTAATTTTTATAATGTTGTTACTCTCTAAAAGGCCACTCTTTAAATTCGAGTTTCTTCCTATTCTGCTAAAAGGATTTATCATTTTGTTTCTGGGTGGCACATATTTTGTGTTGATTTGCTTATTAATATGTTCATATCCTTATCAAATATTATACTGCAGTCCATTTTAGAAGAACGTTTCTATGCGTCGTAATAATTGTCCAAAAGTTGACAAAAAACATTTCTTTTTATTTTCAGGAATCCAGGGAGCAGCCCAGAGTGGATGGGAAACATAATGATATCTGTTTTTGTTGCTGTTATCGTAGGCCTCACTTTGATTTACATCCTTTCATATGTCCATCTTTCAGGTTCCATTTCAATTGATTTCTTCATTTGCTTGAAATTACTTGTTTATATTTTTCTTAGAGGTGGCTTTTCTATTTGATCAACTGGTGTGTTTGTCATCAAGACCTTAACTTAAAGTTTTTAATCATCTACGGCATGCGAAAATGAGTTAAATAAGACGTTTTTTATAAGAAAAGGAAAAAATATCAGTTGATCCAGATTATCAAGATCTGGATGCAGTTTGGTTTACACTATGAACTAGGAATAAGCTTTTTCAAATGGGACACTCCATGAAAATCACAATAGTCTGTACACTTCTTTATTGCTGAGAGAATTATCATCCTTGCCTTATTATACAAGTGCATAAAAGAGAAGGCGTTTATATGGCTTTATTATTCGAATCAATTACCATGATGAAATTTATTTTATAGTGGTCAGGGTCGAATCAAATATAGCAACTTTGACTTACTTTTGTGCTCCAGGTGCAAAGAGATCAATCATCTTCGCAACTAGTCTTTTATTTGGCTTATCACTCATTTTCATATATTCCGGCATTCTTCCACCATTCACTGAAGATGCTTCCAGAGCCGTGAATGTGAGTTTGCATTTTCTTATAGCTACACCTTGTTTTCCTAACCTTCAAATTCCTAAAAAACCCTCCGTTAATGATTCTTTTAATTTTTTAACATTATGGATCTCAGGTGGTGCATGTTGTGGATGCCACAGGAAGCTACGGTAGTAAGCAAGACGCGAGATCATATGTATACCTTTTTTCTGTAACTCCTGGAAAGTTAACAAAGGAGGCTGAACAGATTAATGAAGGATTTTCATGTGGTAGAGGAAAGGTTGTGGATTTTGTTTCTTTTACTGCTGAATATGGTTGTTGGACCCAGGAAGACATGGAAACTAAAGATGGATGGAGCGATACAGATATTCCCACAATGCACGTTGACAGTGATGTCAAAGTGGATAAAAGAGTAACTCAAGTTTCTATCGATACAAAAGCTTCTGTACGCTGGTCTCTTGCAATCAATACCGAACATATAGAAGATTACACTTTTACAGGTAAGCTAAAGTTTTTTTGGATCTATTTGGTTTAATCTTCAGAGTGAAAGATTTATTCCAAATCTTTGCATCTGCAATTGTTTGTGACATGAATTGTATTCCTAGTGGAATGTTTTTGAAATAGTTCTTCAGTTCTTAAGATCACGATTCTTGCTTCTTCTTTTTATGCACGGTGCACTTGTTATCATATTAGCAACCGAAAATAGGTAGAGCGAATCTCATATTCTTAATCTCGAATGCAGGAAATTCGGAGGAATTAGTACCGTTCGGCAACAAGACCAGTGTGGATGGCTGGCATATCATCCAATTTGCAGGAGGAAGACTAAGTCCTAGAAAGTTTGTGTTAACTCTTCAATGGGCAAACAAATCTATGAAGCCTGCTGACGATGTGGCGAGTGGATCAAACAAGGATCAACAGCCTCTGTTAAAGCTAAGAACCGATATTGATGAGATAACACCGAAAGCTGAAAGGGTGCTTGAGAAGCTCCCAAAATGGTGTTCCCAGTTCGGGAAGTCATCTTCTCCCTATAACTTGGCATTTTTGAGCAGCCTTCCTGTTAATTTCTAGGTGTAATTAATCAATCTTTCTAAATTGTGACACATTAGTAATCTAATTGAGTTATAGATCTTCATACATAGAGTGAGCTGAGATGGGAAATTAGAAGGTAATTGATAAACCACTATATTACATGTATTATTTATTCACTGTAATGATGAATAATAAGTTATTAAATTTTTTTACCTTTAATTAATTTATCGGTTGAAATTAAATTCATTTCTGTACGAGTTTGATCGTCGAGTTATTGGGTTCCTAAAATGCAACTGTTCCTATCTCTCTCTAGCAAAGTTTGAGCTTGCTAGCTTGAGAGTATACATGGAGTGTGCTCCAGATTCCACTTTTGGTTTGCTTTGTAATTACTTCTCGTCTTAGTTAATATTCATCTTACATATATATAATAAGGAACATAATACTCCAAAGTTTCATTCAAAGTTATATAAGTCGAGCAATTTTATCCATACCATCCTAAATACTTTGTAGGTGAATTTGGGTTTCTTAGAAGTAGATGAATATTAAAGCATGCGAACTATTATGATCTTCCCTTTATTTATATTAGTCAATTTGCAATGTTTATACAAGTCAACTCCCAGAGCCCGGAAGACTTTCTCCAAGTTGATAAACATTAATAATCAAATAATAAACTATAACATCGTACAAAAGCTAAATTAAACAGACCTTAAGTCTTAAATTGTGGAATACTATCATTTATGGGGCTAAAATGGCAACTGTAAATTTTATGATAACTCCAATTTATTTATTTTTACATAGAAGAAAAATCAAAAAAAATAAAAAGTTGGTGAATAACGAACAGTGAAAGCAGCCACAAGTGCCAAAATCAAACTTCCACTGACTACACTCTCCAAATCCCAATCTGAAAGTTCCAAATTAGCCAAGTTGAGATTCTCTTAGCTCAGAATCTTGCTGAAAAAAAGAATCAAAAGATGCGGTCGATACCGTTGGGAATAGCAGTAGTATCTGCATCCTCCATTAACAATAATTTCAACCACCACTCTCTTCCTCCTTTTAGGGTTCTTTCTCACTTTCCCCTCTCCAAATCAGGTTAGAGTTTCTGGGTTTTGTGAATTTAGTCAACGTTTATGTTTTCAATCAAATTGAAGTTCATCAATACATAATTACAATGTTTTTCTTTACTTGTTGGATTATTCAATTATTGTCTGTTTTAGATTGACTTACTACATTATCATAAAGCGGATACAAGCTACGTGAGATAGCAAACTTGGTGTAAAGCGGGGAGGGATTCCGTAATTGTATTATAGATGAGACTTGGATAGACTACTTTGACAAGGATTAGGGACTGGCAGCTGCTGTTAAGGGGCCAGTTTGCTCGCAGGCATTTTGGACACCAAGGCGAGGAAGGTAGTCTGCAATGGAACATTGGTGATATCTAGTCGACGGGGTTTGGATTTAGAGTTAAGACATATGTAGGGAGAGGTATGTTTGGTGACATGGTTACATCTTTGTCATAGGATCTTTTTCACCCCTGAGTTAGAGTTGGGACTGACTTAGCAATCTACCCTAGTCTATTATGGGCTAGGAGTGGGCATTCGGCCTATGGCTATGAGAGATGAATGTATACTTATAGCCTTATGAACACTATGGGCAGACAAAGTCTCTATGGTTAAGAGAGGTGAATGTCTATATAAGGAGGAGCCTTGTGGATACTATGGCCAGACAAAGCCCACAATGCGCGCTCCTAAATTCATCAAGGGTCTGAGATAGGGGAACCTTTCGGGACGGTGTGCCAACAGAGTAATTGGCAGAATGAGTTGATGGGATGCATATAGGGGATAGATCCATTGGTTGTGGGTTGGGCTGACCGTGAATTCGAAGGTGTCTCGGCGCGATTTGAAGTAACCAAGATGCACCCCGTGACACCCGCCAGGATGTCCGATGCATCGGTCAAGGCAAGTTGAGGTGCTCGGGACTTTTTGATCTTGTTTTGGCTGTTACCCATTTTAAAGCAATCTTCTTGGGTCAGCCGACAGTGCCCGACGTGATGGGTCACCATGTTAGACCAAAATGCCATGGTTTGACCGTCTCTTTAAGGGTACTGCTCAGGTTGGGCCTCCTGGGCTCACCTCAAATCTCATAATCCTTATCAGAACATACCCGAGTTATCTGAGTTTCTAATTTATTACTCAGCTTTCTTCCATTCTGGATAGTTTTTCATTTAAACTATTGGTTAATGCAGCATAACCATATTATCTGATGCTATTTTGCAGTGCCAAATAGAATGCGTTTGAATTTCTTATGAACCTCTATATCTGAGATGCAGTGAATTATCTTTCATTTATGTGCTTATGGAGATAACTTTTCTTATTTAAATGAATGACCTTTTATTGGTTTTTTTTAATCTACCTGTATAACAACTTCTTAGCAGCATATGTTGCTTCAGAACCAAATCAAGCTGTCAGCTTGTAAATTTTCGTGTCATGGTTTTCTAATAGCTTAAACTGATTCTGATTCTGATTCTGATTCTGATTCTGATTCTGATTCTGATTCTTGAGTATAGGAGTATGCAGAGCAAGTCAAGTAGTGGAATTATTTCCTACGGTGTCTCCCGAGATTGTTGTGAGGGAGGCAAGATTAGAGGATTCTTGGGAAGTTGCTGAGACTCACTGCAGTTCTTTCTTCCCCGACTACTCGTTCCCTCTAGATTTTGTATTGAGGGTTGACCGTATGGTGGGGATGTTATCCGGATTCTCAGTACCACATGGATGCCGGAGAACTTGTTTGGTTGCTGTCATTGGTAGCTCAGGGGACGAATTCTGCTTCGGAAGTGAAGATCTCAAGGTTGGAGGTTTTGACGGGAAATTTAGTTTGAATAAAGGATATGTTACTGGGATATTAACTATAGATACGGTCGCTGATTTCCTTCCAAGAAAAGGTCCACTTCGGCAAAGAAGGTAACATTAGCATTTTAATGAAATTTTGGTGCATATGCACGAGTAAATGCCTAAATATTGTTGATTTGATTTATATAATTATTAAAACTATTATATGGAAGAGAGCCTATATCTCCCCCGGAGAGGGTACTGCATGTGATTTATTGCCGGTACGCATATGTTATTGGTACTATGGTGACTACATAAGAGCCCCAAAGACTCCTTCGCCTCGTCATTTGATAAACCTCTCTGGACTGAACCCATTTTGTCTATAGAGTGAGACCGTCCTAGCTTAGATTTCATATTTATGGCTATCTGTCTTTTGGTTGGCTAGTCGTTCGTATTCTCCAAGCTTTCATGACCATGTGAATGAATTATGTATATTTTATGGCTTTCTGTCTTTTGGATGGCTAGCATTTTGTTTTTCTCCTTCCATAAGAAGTGGAAAACTTCCAACTTTAGATGCTACTAGAAGTAGTGCCATGCCAATGATGGAGCCCAGAGTAAATATTCAATTATTGATTTGCCCAGTTACATCATCTGCTTTAGTTAATCATTATTACATATCTAATTGAGATGTAATCCTCCTTCAAGCTTGAACAGAGCCCGTGCATTTTTTACAGATCTAGAATGTCTTCTTTGATAAATTCATTAGTATGTCACAGAACACTCAGTAAAAATTTCCTGGTTCCTCTGCTCCAAGTGTTCGTGAGCAATCAGAAAACAACGTATTGCTAAGACAAAAATGCGAGTATCATTTCGCTTGTCATATTGCCACTGATTTGATGTTTTGCTTGTCGTATTTGAATTCCAAATGGCCTGCTTCAATGTGAATAAAGCTTATATCGCTACTCAATTTATTCGACTTAATGTGCTCCATGTCTCTTAATTGTGCATTAGATTTTCACTGCTCGCAACTTGGGATATCTAGACATATACTGATTGCATCATGTATGAATTGTTTAAATATTTTGCTTTTGTGAACGAATTGCTGTTGCATTATGACAGGACCGGAATTGCATACATATCAAATGTTGCTGTTCGGGAAAAATATCGACGGAAGGGAATAGCTAAGAGACTAGTAGCCAAGGCAGAGGGTCAAGCAAGGAGTTGGGGTTGCCGTGCCATAGCATTGCACTGTGATCTAAACAACCCGAGCGCCACGAAACTTTACAAGAGTGAGGGATTCAAATGTGTAAAGATACCAGAAGGGGCAAAGTGGCCGCAGCCTAGGACCTCTCCGAACGTGAAATTCAGCTTCATGATGAAGCTTATAAAATCCCCAACGTAGGAGCGTAGATTTTGTGAATTGTAAGTATAAGGTGAAATTAGGCGAACCCAATCGGGGAACGAGTAACCACTGCTCTGCTGCACAGGTTTGTATACATAATAACATACCCATTTATTTATGTTGTCTATAGTGTTCTGTATTTATCTTCCTTCCTGTTTGTGTAGTGTAATACATGGCATTTCTTCTACTTAGTTCATATAAGAAGTGCTTGCAACTGATAATTTATTTTTATGAGATGATTAATCTCAGTTGTTATCTATTTTTAGTCCATCAAATGAGCTTAAATATATACTGTATATTGCTCAAACATCCCCACAATTTACATTAGTTTTTTATAAGTAATTTGAATCTTTTTTTATCTAAATATACATCTTAAACCAAAATTTTAAAATAATTAATCACATGAATTTCTAAAATAAAATAGCAAACAGTAATATGTAATATGTGAGCAACACTAATTCCAAGGCTTAAACACCTATTTGCCCCTTGTGGTATCCAAAATATTGGCATTTGCTCTCTGTGGTATTATTTCGTTACATTTGCCCCCTATGGTATCCTAATTCGTCACATTTAGACCCTGAATGGATGGAAAGATAAAAAAATGTGTTATCTATTGCTACACGTCACTGTTTGACATTTGGACATACCACATAATAACTCAATTTGATTGTTTTTTTTGATAATTTGCAATGGATCTTCAACAAATAGAGATGTCAATTGAAGATACATTTAGACTTTTGTTAGAATTAAACAGGTTAAGTGACATGTTCATATGTCAAAATAGTGGCCCGTGACAATACGTGTCAAAATTGCTATATTTTCATTTGATGAAGGATCAAAAGTGACAAATTAGAATACCATAGAGGGCAAATATTACGAATTGAGATACCACATGGGGTAAATGTGATAAAATAATACCACAGGGGACAAATGACAACATTTTGGATACCACAGGGGGGGCAAAAAGGTGTTTAATCCCTAATTCTAAATAATTTCAAGAAAGAAAAACCTATAATAAAAAATATATTTGATAATAAGTAATAATCCAATTATCTCTTAAAATGAAAACTCAAATGTTAACAAAATTATACATATTATATCTTCATAAATTTCACTAACAACCTCTGATGATTTATTAGATATTTAACAAGAGATTTCTAACTTGTTTGGATTATCTGATAGAAAAATATATGCATCATCAATAAGATTTTTTTGAATTCTCATTTCTTCAAGCAATGCCTACACATCATAATTTGGAGTTGTCTTTTTTGTTAGCACGACATTTGTCATCTTATCAGGCGATTCCTTCATATCATTACCATTGTACTAGAAATGTTTGTCAGTATTCAACAATATTTGACCCTTTGATTTTCTTTAACTTTGAGGAAGATGAAGGTTCAGAGTTGTTTCGAGGGGAAGTTCATCACGTGCATTTGTACCTAAATGTTATGTTATCTATATATATACTTAAACCTCTAACATTAGCCTCCACATGTCAACTCCTCCTTAATTCGCTCCCAAAAATCCTATGTGTCATTTCCTCTTCAATTCTCATAATTCTTTTCATTTCTTTCCTTTTTTTTGTTTTGATTGCCTATTTCTTTCCATTAATTATACATTAACCTAATTTTTATATATTATTCATTATTTTGTATTAAAAGTTTTGAAAAAAAATTAATTACTCCTTAATTCTCATAATTCCTTTTAACTTATTATCTTTAAAATCTTGCCAAAACAATTGTACAAAATTCCATAAGTTTGAAATCATTGTACCACCATAATTTTTTGTTTAAATGCTAATTTTAAAAATTAATTTGTTCCAAGACTACGTTTGAATTCTACTAATTTTTCCTTTTTTATCTCATATTAATTTTAAATTACCATTTTTTTTCAAATGTTAAATCTTATATTGTAAGCTTCTGATGTATTGCCGCCCCTTACTTTATCACTAGGTTTCTATATACTCTCCATTTTTCTTATTATTCTCTTCATTTTTTTCATCTTTGACTCTCTTTCAATTTTTTGGTGTTCTTATTCTTCTTCTAGGATTCAATTTCGTTTTTTCATCTGATTATTTTGGTTGGTAATCAAGGGTTTCTTCTAAGAAGCAATATAACTGTTTTATTATTTTTCAAACAGAAACCTGATACATGTTTTTACTTTTGTTTAATTTGATGTTTTATATATATGTTTTTCAGTATTCATCAATGAAAATCACAGTATGATTTATATTTTAGTGTTTAATAATTTGATGCCTTTTTCCTTTGCATTATTTATGTGATGGTATATAGTGTTCTTGGTTTTTTTGTTGTCTTGGTTGATCGAGCATGTAGTCATTCTCTTATTGACGGATATTTCTAGCGACGATTTTTATATTTTTTTTACGATTTTGATCATGTATATACTTGCAGAAGATGAATCTACAGAAATGAAAGAGGTAAAAGTCGTTAAACTTTTTTTCTATTTCCTCTTCATTTGAGTTTTCCAATTAGATTTTGCTCCAATTAAAGCACAATCAATGAATAAATTGATATGGTATCCTAACAAATTTTGCAATTTCCTTCATTATGTTTTGCATTTCCTTCATAATTTAGGATAATCCATGTAATTGTATAATATTCAATTGGTTGAATAATTTTTGTTCTTTCTCGGGTTCCTAGACAACTTTACTTGATAATGTTTCTGTTTTCTGTTAAGAGTTGATATTATGTTTTATTGGTGCCTAATTTGCCAAAGTATGTTGTTTACTGGCTGGGTGAGTTTATCAATTTTCTTAGGATAAAACTGTTAATTAGTTGTGCATTGTTTGTCCAACTTTAGAGTTTTCGTTTCACTTTCTTTGTTTTTTTTGTGCAAGTTTACATTGTTTGTGTCTATTTTATTTATCCGAAGGTAATTACTTTTATTGTCTTTAAATCAATTAGAAGTTTAAGTTTGTCACAATGTTTTGCCTATACATATATGTAAGATATGTAAGATATTGTCTCTAAACTATCACTTTTCGCATTGTATTCTTGAAACTATTTTGACACATTTTGTTTTGATGAAATACCTTTTTTTTAAAATAAAAACGGGAAGCTAACGGGGAAAACTTTGTCACGGACATCTTAACTAGATTGGCATCCTCGAGAACAGAAACCACGCTAGGCCCAAAACAAATAAAAGGAACCACGCTAGGCCCAAAACAAATAAAAGGAGTTTTGATGAAATAGTTATAAGTGAATATGACTTGCAACCCACTAAATAAATAATATTATAATTAAAATATGATGAAAATTCAAGTAGATATATGGGTTTGACGTGTTCTTAGTAATTAACTCTTTTTAAAAAAATTTGTGATATATCAAATATAGCAAGAAATATAAATTCAATTCCTATTCATTTCAAATTTGTAATAAGGAAATTTAATCAATACAGATTATGAAATCTATATTATACTATTCTAACCGAGGAAATTTAATCAATACAGATTATGAAATCTATATTATACTAAAAGTTCTAACCGTGAGCCATTGTGGCGTACTCCTCACCCTTATTTCTCCTTATTTTACTTTCGATTACTTCTTAAAAATGGAAATGTATTATACTATTCAATTATTATTATTTTTTAAAATTCGTGTTAAATATTTAAGTTGTATATCATTCCATCCTCATCTTCAAATTGCTCCTAAAAAAATCTCTTTGTATGCTCATCCAAATTTTTCTGATTTGGTTTCCTAGAAAAAAATAAAAAAATATTCTGATTTGGTTTTCGCACCTCATTCCATTTGCTCTAGACTTCATCCTATTCTTTTTTATACTTTCCGTTAATATCTACTCATATTGCATTCTATCAATGGTTTAGAATTTGGTATTTATATGCTTTTTGTTTAAATTGAGGTTTGTAATTTTTTTATTACTTTCCATTTTTGTTTAAGTGTCTCCTCTTACTATTCATAGCATAGCAGTATAGTTAAGAATACACTTCAAAATGTATGACCTCACTTCTATTCTTCTTCATGGTACATTTTGATATGTTTTTTCATTGAGAAGATAATAATCCTTTTGGTATTTTTACATCGGAACCAAATGTTATTAGTTTTTGACAAAATGATATGAAATATTGTTTTACCACTAAAATGGAAAGCTGCATGTGAAGATAAGGTAAGAAGCATCAAATTCATGGAGTTGACCTCCATACTTCAAATTTCAATTTTAATAGGACGACAAAGACAAGTATAACTCTATTTATAATTTAGTCATCGAATGTATATAGTGTATTTATAATAATATATTTTTTTGTATTGATTTTAAATTTGTTGATTTTTGTGTTTGTTATTCACACCGTGCATCGCACGGGTAAAAGACTAGTTTTGAGAAATTCCAAAATCAGCATCATCAATTGTATGATAAAAGATAGCGTTAGAAAATTCATTTTCTCTATTAATTCTTCTTATGTTGAAAATATGTAAAATGAACTTCACCAATTTAGACTTGATGCTTAGATAATTATTCAATTTAGGCTCCACGTATACAAAATAATACAATTACAAGTCTTGATAGTTGATGAAGTTGATTTGTCTATTTTCATACAGTAAGAATATGCTTGAAATAAATGACTAACAGTGCAAGTCAAAGCTTCAAATTTCATTACCAAGACATAAACTTGTACCATTTTACATTTTACAAACGTTAGACCTGTTTTAGCACGGTTTCAAAACGTAAGTGCCGTCGGAGCTGTTTAGAAGCTAAAAGTTGAAATAGAAAAGAAGGCCATGAAGTTTTACATAACGCTCCATCTATGAGGATTTCAGCAACAGCAAGAAGATTCTAACTCGAGTGGAGAGTCCACAAGATAAGGCATGCATGCGTTCATAAACTCTTTGAAGGAATGGGACTCGGAGGATTCATTTTACAGGTAAATTGAATAATACTCGTCATTAACTTTGTAATTACAGTATGTTGGACAAAGATAAATTAAATTAAATAGATAAATAATATGAGATAAAAATGAAAACAACAATGGTGATGTTCTTTTGAGGAACAACACCATTAGGAATATTAGCAATGTTGTTGTTCTGTACTACTAAATTATATGGAACTTGTGGACCTCTTTCCTAACTTTCCATCTTATACCTCATCTACAGACACAAATTCAAGGCCAAAGTGATCAAGAATCTTCGATATAAGGGTGAACCAGAAACATTCGAGTACGTAAGGACAAGAATGTTCACAACTCACATTTTCAAGACACATATTCTCTTCTTCTACTCAAATCTCGTCTAAGTGTTTTTGACTGAATTTGATCAATTCAATGGGAAAATAAGGGCAATTTTGAGATTACAATTTTACTTTTTTATCGCTTTTTACTGTTGATGAACGGATTAATAGGAGAATGAATGTACATGGTCTAACGTGATTAAAGAACTAAATGGTGGACTTATTGCCCTAATAAAACCTCGAGAACCAAATATTTGTTTACCCTATTTTAAGATAGGTGAGAGGTCTAAAAGATTATTAGTTAAACAGTAATTTTGTAATCACTAACAAATAGCTTGACGTTTATTAGAATTAGGCTCTGTTTTTTTTTTTTATAGCTGAACCGAAATGAACTGAAATTGCTGAATAGAATTGAAATCGTTGAACTGAACTGAAATTTCTGAATTGAACCAATATTTTTGATTGAGCGGTTGAACTAAACTGAAATTGCTGAAATATGCTCAGTGGAAGTAAAAAAGAACAGGACCTCATAAGTTCAATGCGCCAAATTACAATAAGTGAAGTTCTGGAGAAAAAGAAGTTCATCTTACCATTCATTCTTTCTTTTTTCACTCACGAGTAGAAACATGGTGAGGGTTTTAGATAAGTACAATCTGTTTTGTTTCAAAATTTCTTACCGTGGCTAACTAAACTTTCATTTTGACATTCATGCTTGTTAGAATTTAAGTTTAGCTTAAGAAACCATATTTTTCTTTTGAGAATATCAATTGTTATGGAGGCGCAAAAGATATCCTATCAAGAATCCAGGAAGATGTTCCACAAATTTACTCTTGTAATCCTGCCATTGTTAATTTGTAATTTGTTAAGAGTCATGCAATTACTAAGACCTTGTTACTTATTTACTTATCAGTAATTACTAATTAATAAATTTATTAATTTTCAGTAATTTCAATTCAATAGATGCATTTTTGCATTTTTATTCAATTCAACAACTTTCAGTGCAGCTCATTCTTTTTCCAATTCAGTTCAACGACACTTTCAGTTCAATTTTTTTTTCCCAATCATAAAGAACAAAATCTAAATACACGCATTGATCTTGGTGATATTTTACTCAGAGATATGGAGCTAATGTTAACTTGTAAATGGCACAACAAAAACTACTTAAAGTTATTACAATTGCAACGGCAGTGGATTGATGGAAGTCGCGAATAAAAAATATTAAGGGTCTGAATTGTATGCTTCGGCCAAGGTCCTAAAAATGTTTAAGACAATTGCATATGATGTCGAATAACAGAACCTGTGAAGCATTTGCAAACCAAAAATGCAATGTTTTATTAGAAATCAAACATTGTTTTCACCTTTTTTAAAAAAAGGAACATGGTTTTCGCCGTTTAGGGTGCTATTCTTCACATTATTTGTATCTCTATAATTTAAAACGCATAAAACTTCTCCGATGAAATAAACAAAGAGGATGGAGTTTCGAAAGTACTATATCACAGGCATATAGCACACCAGTCAACCACGAGGAAGCACCGCCTTCAACAAATCCTCTGAGAATCTATTATTGTTGAACAAATTTGTCCAAGGCAGATGTATCCACAGCATGAAACTCCTTAACAGCAGAAGCCACAGCAAGCCCAAGTTTTATCGCATCTTCATTGCTAGATGCCTGATGTGCAATTTATTTTAGTCGCTAAAGAATCAATGAAAACAGCAGTTCATGCAGAAACTGGAAGGAATTTTACCTCAATGTTAAGGGGGAGAACAGGATCATGAAGTGACAGTCTAAGAAGAAACCACCCACCATAACCAGAAACTCGAACCTATTTCAAGAGAACAGGAAACTTTGATAAGAATTAAAATGCTGCAGGAAAGTCATGAGTAGTCGTCCAATTGCTGAAAAGACTTTGTTGAACTCACCCCTTCATAGTTAACGGGAGCTTTCTGAAGCTTTGGGTCTTGACCTACAGAGTTCTCCAAGTGTTGCAGCACAGCCTCTCCGTACTCCCGAAAAGAGCTGCATGTTCTAATGGTTCAGTAACCACAGCAACAAAATTATATATGCATAAACCACCGTATAATAATCATACCCTCCTTTAAGATCTGGGTGATCTTGTTTTATTTTCAGTCTCAATTCCACAGCAACAGCTGGTTCTTGAAGACCCTCCACCAGATCAGTTAAAACTTTGCTTCCGCCACTGATTCCTGAAGCTCTGGCTGAAGCTATTTTATTCAAAAGTTTTACCTGCATTATTAAACAGCAATTTAGCAGTAGAAATCAGAGCAATCAAAGGCTGAGATAAAAATATTACCAGAAGCCGTAAGATTATTGTTGTACATATTAATAACCTACCATCAGGTATGCACCATCATCCAGCCAGTGGTTTTCCTTGAGAGCACCGTGTCCACTTGTTTCAATAGCTAGATGCGACTCTTCACCAACCGAGTTCTGTAAGCATCATTTGTTTTAGTTAGACAAAGGATGAAGCAAACCGTGAATAAACAAAAATATAAAACTAATAACATGTCCAATACAATGAAGTCGTCCAATATGAATGTCGTCCCTACTAACCGATATTACACATCATTGGCAAATCAATATATGACTTCTATTATTACCATGCCTATTCTACAATCCACTTCGTTGCACAAAAACCCATCTAGATGAGCACAGGCCAAATGTTCCTTGATTGTGTGGGTGTTCTGGAATGCACTATTAATGAGATTATTAAAGCTAAACTTACCAATCGAATAGCTTCGTCAATGACATTTTTATAGCCTCGTTTGAACCGATGGTGCTTCCCTCCTATAAAATATCATAGAATGTGAGCTCATTCAAGAATGAAGAACAAGGAATGTCGTATTTTGTTGCATACCGAGTTTCTTCTCAATAAATGTAGTCAGGCCATCTGAAGTCACACTGTCTGTAACAATCGTTGTTCCTGGATGCTAAAGAAAAGAACACCAACACACCAAATTGAAAACATAAATTCAAAGAACAAAAACCTACAACATACAAGCAAGAATTCTTAGAACAGCTGGAATAGTGATATCTTACTTCTTCCAGAACAATTGCAGACAATAGAGCAATAAGACGATTCCGGTTAAGTTCCCGACCAGCGGAGTCTACAGCAGCAGATCTAGAATAAAAGATTTCTTATTTAAAGTAAACCGACAATAAGTAGCTGGATTACCTAACTGGATACGTTGTGATATTGGTTACCTGTCAACATCAGTATCAAATATGATACCCAGATCAGCATTGTTTTGAAGGACAGCTGTTGTTATAGCTCTCATCGCTTCCTTGTCCTCCGGGTTAGGGATATGATTGGGAAATAAACCTGTTCAAGAAATAAAAAATGTTTCAGCAATTTCATCTACAAAACATTGTAATGAGCTTTCTAAATTGAACTTACCATCTGGTTCCAAGAATTGACTGCCGGATGTGACAGCACCCAGAGGCTCAAGAACTTTAGCCTGACAAACAATAGAAACAAAATACCAACAATGAATGAGGATACAAAAGAAATTTTGATGTTGTTTTTTTCCCTACTTTAGGTCCTTTGATCACTGATCTTACTGTTAGCGAACAACTGAAAGAACAATGAAGGCTCCTACAAAATTCAAACATAGTATCTATGACCAAAGACGGAAAGAAATTTTTTTGTCAACAAAAGTAGTTTTGTTGTCACAAAGGAGTCGAGAACATAGTCCTTAACATTACACTCGCATAGTTACCAACCCAAATGTAAGGACAAGAAAGAAATCGCAATAAACACCCATGTGGTTAAACGGTGAACCATTGTACTGATTGAAGATCAGGACAGAATGCACATGAAACCAGGAAACAGAACATCCTAGTATAGTGCAGTGGCCCTGATTCGTTTCACACCAAATATAGATGGAATCGTACTAACTAAGTTTAAAATGTATATGAGTAATTTCTCTCTGAACATCTCAATATATCTGTTTGTTCTCTCGAATATATGTTGAGCTTTTTTTTAGAAGAAAATCAGTTGCCAACAAAACCATCAACATTGTAGTGAAGTTTCAGATTGAATACAAATGCTACAGCTACCAAAACCTATCAACTTAGTGAAAACTAAGAAAAACTTGAACTTAAACTCCCTATATCAAACTAGGATTTCGTTCAAAATTTCAGGAGACCAACTGCCTCTCGTGTGATCACTTTGAAGGTCTGCCATGGCAAGGCACCTAATGTACGGGCAATAATTAACAGATCAAATAGCTAAACCTACTGTCAACATAACAAATTGATATGGTAGTAGCAACTTATGCAAACAGAAGTTGGAAAGAGTTGGTTCATGATAGAGAAGGCTATAGATATGGAATACAAAAGTGACACATGGATAGCAGTTATATTATAGCTTATAATATAGGCCGCTTTAAGGGAGTAGGACAGGTAGCTATAAAAGCAGTATATTTATTATTCTTTGAATTAGGCTCATAGAAAGAGAGAAACTTTTCACTAGGAGTTGCTGTTTAGTGCCTAAAAGTCTATCATATTTGTGTTGGTTCATTTCCCTATATATTTACTATATTGTTTTTGAGTGTTTTCATCCGTTCACAAGTTGATAATGAAAATGAAGGCAGTTTGAATGACTAGGGCCACCAAATGTCTTTAGAGGTTCATTACTAGGAACCCATTCGCATTGAGTGCCAGAAATTAAACGAGCAAAATGAACCTTGTACTAATTTCAAGTAAAAAAAAAAAATTCCAATACAAGAACGCAAGTTAAACTCACAGCAAAGAATCCTCCTGCTCCATTTCCAGCATCGACAATTATGTGGAACCCCTCCAACGGCTTCTCTTAGAGATTTACAATGCCAATCAACAAAGAGAAAACAAGGTCTCAGCACTTTGAGAAGGAAAACGTATATGAGAAGAAGGATATTACAAAAAAATCTCAGTCACAACACGACCAGCAAAATGAACTGTGGAACAAGCCAGAAATCGCCAAAAAGAGGAAAACATGTCATCTATTTTCATCAATATTTACAGCTCATACCATTGGTAGCAGATCACCACTCGGTACAAGTTTTTCAGATAATTAGATTACACAGTTCAAAGAGTTGTTACCTGTATTGCCTGCAGCTTTACGGACTGCCTTCACGAGATCGGATGTATACACATTCATGTAATCAACTCTCTTTACTGCGCCAGAAGCCAGATCCCTTGACTTCATCAAACCTTGATCAGTAAAATTATTGTATATATCTGCAGCACGCTCCAAAATGTCTTTTATGTCTGGTTTCCCAAGTCCTCCATCATTAGTGAAGAATTTGAAGCCATTCCGGTTGAAAGGAAGATGACTAGCTATTTGCATAGAACACCAACCAATTTATCAAGAGGTTATCAAAAGCGCATGCGTAAAGAATGAGAAACATCACAACCATCATCCCAAAGACCATAGTAAAACAGAACAATGTTTTGAAGCTACCAGAAAAGTAGCATTTTATCAGTTACCTGTAATCATTATAGCTCCATCAACTGGGCATAAAAATGCTTCATCTTCAGTGAGTGTGCTGTTAAACATCGCTGGGGTTGATGCCAATCTGTAAAAGGTAAGTTAGTTGTAAATAAGCGAAAGCATCCCAAATAAATTACTTGAACCATGCTATGCTATCACAAGAATCCATGATGATGACGTCATCAGATCAGAGAACAGACTAGCCAAACATGCACATCTGAAAAAGCAAAAGCTATGTTCAACCTAACTAGCTGAAGTATACGTGACAATTCTTCTGTCTCCTACATAACCAACCCCCACCCCCAAACGATCGGACATCATGTTAGGTGTTTGTTTAATGGATCATAAACAATAATTCAACGGCAAAACCTTTGAAGACATTAATAAGATAAAATGTTAACCAAATAGGATCAACATAAAATAGAAACATTATCAACTCACCCATACTGAATCACATCCAGGCCTGCACTAGCAATACCGCGAGAAACAGCATCCTGCAAGTTAAGCCATATAGTTAAAAGAAGCTTCATATGTGATGAGATTCTGTACATAACTGGTTTGATACTGCAGTGTTTTCAGTATAAGAGGAAGAGATGAAAATGGTAGCATTGTACCAAAAGTTTTATTTCCTTTCAGAAGGCTTAAAACATCAATATAACAGTCTGTATTTTCAAACAAAAGGAATTTGAAAGAAAATTAAAGCATAAGATCCCTCACTTCACTTGGACCAGTACAATTTTCTCAGTGAAGTCAAGTTGAAGCAATGTAACATAGATAAAAGAAAAAAAATAATTTAAAAAAAGAAAAAGAATAAGAGCACTTTCCATATAATTTGGATTAGGAATATACTTGTAACAATTGCGCAGATATTCGAGAATCATGACCAACAGAAACTTTCAAAGGCTTGGATACATCAGCCTTTTTCTTGTCTGATAACCATGCTGCAAAGGCAGCAGCTATTGCTTCTGTAACTGGTTCAGTAAGAGAAACAGGTTCTCCCTCCACACCAGCAACGGCCACACCTCGAATATCACTAGAAATATACTAGTTAAGATATGAGAGGGAAAAAAATCTAAACTTTGACTTAAATTATCTTAAATATTAACATTTGCAAATTTATGACTCAACCTCTACTACTGAGCATGCAGGGAAATTACGAAAAAAAAATCATAAATCATGTTATAAGAACTAAATTTTCTCACCTTCCATTCTGAAGCTTCATGAAATCAACTTTACCAAGATGTGGCACTGCAGTAGCAGAAGAAGCAGCTGCAAGAAAAATCCAAAAAACAACTCTATAAAAACCTAAAGGTGGAGAAAATATCGAAATCCTATGGGCTTAACGATTACAATCTAAAGATGGAAGAGAGTAGTGACATTTGACATCCAGTTTATCAAGACATCACAAGAAATACATGAAATCAAGTTGATGCAGACCGACAATGAAAAAAAAACAGAATAGATCCTCAGGGGTTTAAAATGCAACTTTTGTGCTTGACATTAAGTTATCAACCTGGATAATGAGAGTCTAGAACAGACCGTTGCAGTAAACAGTTCCTCGGTTAACAAAAGCAGTCTGATATTTTGGTTGGGAGTGCATTTGCATGGAGGATATGCCAATCCATGCAGCCAACTTCCCCCTACATAAGGGAAGTGAGTTGAGGGTATAAGGGGCAGAACAGTCCCTTCGGTATTGGGTGCTTGACTGCCTATTCTGTGCTACAAAAACATTTTGGACAATCTTCCCTGACATTGCTGCATAAGAATTTACAATTTTATCAGAACAGAACCCTTAGTTGTAAATGCTTAATCAACGCATTGCTATTTATTTGTCTTAGCATTCGAAAGTTCCATAAGATGTTCCTTTTTTCAAATTTCAACCTTAATAAAAGAAGAAAAAGAAAAAAACAACCCCTTATAAAAATCGTGATATATCAGAATATCAGTATATAAACTAATACACATCTAGTTTCAAAAACAAAATTCACAATTCTTCCTTCAATCAAATAGAAACATTAAGTAATGAAATAGCCGAGTCCTCTACATAGAATTATGGTCTAACACATTAGAAACTCCTTGAACTTGGCAGAAAAAGCAGATTTTATCCTTCAACTTACAGGAAGTGGCGAATCTAGAGTAGGAATATTGAGGGGGGCGGTTTTACACCTAGGCATCTAACACAAAATTTTGCACGAATTTTTTTTCCGGGAGTGAAAATTTCCATGGTAGCTAATGCATTTTGTCAAAAAGAGGGGAAAAAATGCGATTTTTTTACGGAAAAAAGTAAACGTCAGATGAAAATTACGACGAACTTTCAGATTTTGAACAAAAGTTAAAATATTTCGACACTAGTATACAGATTTTAGGCAAATTCATGGTTGAAAATCTATCTTTTCATAGTAAATTTCTCAAGCAGAGGTAATTTCAACGGACAAGGTTCAAAAACCACCCCTAGTAGGTGCGGTTCTGAGGGCCAGGAGGGGCGGCGATATGCCCCAGCTTATAAGGTGTCTCGTTATTTGTCACTTAAATTTATTTAAAGTGTTCTATAGGCCACCAAAACTTATGTAAATCGATGTATTCGCTCCTTAAACTTGTAAAAAATTAATATACTTTACAATAGCTCAACATACACTCTTATTATGACACGTGAACTTAAAACAGCTTACTGTGTCACTTTAAACAAGTCCTGAAGCTGACGAAACACTCCAAAAGTTCAGCAAGTCAATCAATTTTTTTTTACAAAGTTGTTGCTAAGTTGAGGAAGCTAAGGTTGGCATAATAAATGACAACACAACAATTGACAACAAAATGAATAATACATGATGTTCAAATTTAACAAAAAAAAAATGAAAATGAAAATGAAAATAAGACGAACGAACCTGCCATTTGATGATAGCAAAATTACTGAGAGGCGAACGGAGATTTGGTTTGGTGGAACGGCGGAGACACCGATGAGGAACGGAACGGAACGGGACGGACGTTATTCAAAGGTAGTAGTAGGTGGTCTTCATCGTCATCCACTTTATAATACAATATATACTCCTACTCACCCAACAAAACAACCCACAAACCGAACCGACTCAGACCGGATCAGAACAAACCGAATCCATTTTTGTTTGTTTTTTTAGAAATTCACGGTTAGTAGATTAGTCAAAATTTAAGATGTCGTTAACATGATATGGATAATTTGTCTTGAATTTATGAAAGATAAAAGACTCTTTTCTTGTAGTATTTGCAAATTATTTTCTATTTTTCTAAGGGATGTAATTTGTGTTTTAGAATTCGCAAGTAAAAAAATCAATTAAATTGAGAGAGAAGATAAACTGTAGATATATGAAGACAAGATTTTAATATGTCATCTAAAAATTTGAGATATTTTTATTCATGTTATCAAAATTAACATTATCAAAATTAAGAACATTTTCGAATTTTTAATAATTTAGTAACTATTTGAACCATAACTCACTTATGGAAGCATTAACAATTTATAAATTAGTTGTAGCCTATCTTTTTTTCTCTTTTCTTTTCTGTTTGATTTAGAATTTTCTAGTGGATTGTAAAAAAAATAAACTACATACACTAATATGCAAGTTAATGTAACCACAAAAACTCAATTTGTTAAACTGTATTTTATGACGCATTTTTACGATAATTAAAATAATAATGAAGCACGAACGGTAGTCCTGATATGATTCAGCTCAGTTAACATGAATTATGGAATCAAGTCGCGCAAGCGATATAAATGCTCTCCATCTACTTTGTCTTGTTCACTATCAAATTTACTCAATTTCCCACTAAACTCATGTCACTTTCAATCATCATCTTTCATGTTTGTTTAGAGCTTCTCATATCCCTCATCATTTACATCCTTTGTCAATCTTCAAACCTTTTAATCGGCGCATTACTCGCTCTTCATCTTACATGGTCAAACCACTTCAATCGATTTTGATCTTATTCTCAATACATATAACACATAATTTTGTCCTCATAATTTCATTCATCAACTAATCTTTTCTCATATAGTCTCACATACATCGCAACATACGTATCTTCGCCACCTATATTTTATGAATGTGGCATTTTTACACTACCTAATATTCTATACCATGTAACATTGCAGGTCTAGTTGTTGTGTAGGTAGAACTTTCCTTCAATCTAGGGAATAAAAAAAACTCATACCAATTTTCCACTTCAATCAACAAGATTTAATCCTATGAACTTCTTGATCCTATTCTCTATGAAAGTATTTTCCTTAGTAGCTTATCATAGGCCTTCTCCAGAGCAATGAAACTCATATGCAAATCTTTTTTATTATTCTCATAGTGCTCCATTAATTTTGTCATAATATGAATGGCTTCGGTAGTTGATCTTCCCAACAGATAGCCAAATTGGCTTTTCAAGACTATCGATACTTCTCCTTAGCATTTCTTCGATCATACACTATCAAAGCTTCATAGTGTGACTCATTAATTTGATTACTCGGTAGTTGACACAATCTTAAACATCTCCTTTATTCTTATACAAAAGGATTAGGGTGCTTTTCCTCCATTTTGATGACATCATAATTATTTCTTCTACAAATACAGTTGAACAAAATCGTCCCCTTTGTCTCAAAGACCTCTAAATCTTAATAGGATGCCATCAAGTCCTAGTGCTTTCTTCAATCTCATCTTTTTAATGTCGTTTTGACTTCACCCTTTTGAACTCTTTGCATGCAGCCACGACTTAAGATATCGTGAGTGATACTTATATCTCCAAAATCGTGTCCTTGATTTCTATTAAATAGGTTATCAAAATATGAACCCCGTCATCCCTTGATATCCTTATTCAAACTAGGACTATTTGGTCCACATCGTTCCAACATTTAACTTTTCCTAGATCTTGCGTTTTCCTATCTCTTACGTGGGCAACTTTATATGTCCTTTTTCCCTTCATTCGTATCTGATCTTGCATGCAAATCGTGACTCACTTTTGTTCTAACCTCTTATGTGACCTTCTTTGCTTCTGTAACGTTTAGGGATTATGACAGTAGAGTTTAGGGAGAAAGATATTAGGAGAAGAGAAGAAGAGAGATAAGAGTAGAGAGTCACAAAGAAATTAGGGAAGAGAGGAGGAAGGAAATAGGAAGATGTGATTTGATTGATAATATTTTCATGATCGTTACATTGCTAAGCAAGAGACTATATAGTAGATACTACTGCTGATGTGGCAGCAGGTACATAATCCACAGCTAGAATACAGCTGTCTAACTAATTCCCTAACTGAATACTAAAGCAATAATAAAGCCAAATTACCCACTAATTATTCTCTAATTAAGACTCCTTAAAACCCATATTCAGTATCGTGACAATACCCTCCCCTTCAGAGCATTCTTGACCCCAAGAATGTATGAAAGCAGTGAACCGAACTTGCCATACACATTGAAACTTCCCAGGATTATCCAACGCTGCCACAACATTCACTTCTACACTTATCTTAATCTGCTGGTTGGAATCAACAATCTGAATGGCCTTCTGTATCTTTTCGACATCTGTATATTGAAGTCTAAGCGTCAGAACTTGAAGAGCTAGCTTGCCCCCTATTTCTATTCGTTGTGAAGGAAGTCCACGTACAAAGAACTGTTGAATTGCATGCTTATTCAACTCTTCAGTCACCAAAAATAGAGGCTGAGGCATGAAATCCTGTTTCCACGCACTACATATAACTTCTGCACTAAAATAACGGACAATAGTTCCAATAAACACTGGTAGAAAGCTAGTGAAATCTCGCGGTTTCTTTTTGCAATTTGATGCCTTCTCAGTTGCACCTTTTTCCAGGGATGTGAAGCGGCAGAAGCAAGCAAGACTTGTCAACGAGCTGCTACTGATATATAAACCAGCGAAATCGATAACGCCATCCTCAACATTTGTATCATCAAGCTTGCTTTTGGAAGCAATATTAGTTTTCAGATCAGATGAAAGCTTCATTAAACTGCTTTCCTTGTATTCAGGTAGCAAGTTTGTTGCCTTTCTACTATAATAAGAAACAATATCACCCACCTTGACATCTACTATTGATCTTATTAAAATAGAAAAGCAGCCCACTTTACATGCACTCAATTCCTCCATTTGCAACTGATTTGACGGCAACACTCCAATTTCGTGCCATCTATCTTCATAAATCTCAACTTGTCTTCCATTGATCCTCCGATTTTCCAGTCCAAATGCTACATTCACATTTTTAGGAGCTAATGCAGCTTTGGTGTTTCTCCAACTCCCATGAGCACCGTCCCCCCATGTGTAGTCCCATTTGTATACTTTGCTTAAAGTATCACAATCATTTGGTGCTGGCCCATGACTGAAAGTGCTTGGGGCGCTAGAATTTCTAACCCGAAAAACATCTAAACCAAATCCTTTGACTTGCATAGCTGTTTTATCTGATGCTAGAATTAACACCTTTAAGGCTTGCACCAGCCTTGTTTTCCCTCTTTCAAACGGATATAATAAACGACAATCATCAAAACTCACCCCAAATAGAAAGTCAATTGAAGCCCTATTAGTATGCTTCCACTTTAGAAGCCTTTCATAGGGGAAAGCATCACAGAAATCATCCAAACCATTAAGGCCATTTGCATCAGGTTCAGTAGCCCTTTCTTCTAGAATCTCCCTAAACCAAGCCACTCTAACAAGCTGACTGCTATCATAATCAACAAGCAACCCATCTATCCCTTTCTTACTGTTCTTCTTTTGCTTACTATCATTAGCCCTCTCACTTCCTCCTATTAGTTTCTCCAATGGTATCACTGCCCCCTTTAAAACATTCTTGTCCTCAAGAATGTAATAATGAACCTGACTGCTACATAGACCAGACGTAAACTGCAAATTTGTTTGTGTGGGTATTAATGAGGAATCAGTAGGTAAACTCTTATAAGTGGAGCCAGTTTTGAAGGTTGGGCTAGGTTTCCGCTTGTTTGGGTTGCAAGATGGAGAGGTAATTGGAGATCGGAAGGTTGGGTTTGGTTTCAAAACCTTTAGCAAGATTTTTGGAAATTCATCTTGACTAAGGGCAGCATACTTTTCAGTTGAGTAGTGAGAGTTCACAACACTTTGGGGTTCAGGTTTTAAATTGGTTAGGAAACAAGATAGAGAATAAGAATCAGTAAGGTTAAGGTTGGGGTATACCTTCTCTTTTTGAAGCTTAAGAGTTTCAATCTTCTCTTGATTAACAATTGCAGTAGTGGACTGCTTCTTTAAGGAATGTTGCTTCTCCGTATCTTCAGCGATTCCTTGCACACATGAATCTTCAAACTCTACTTTTTCTTCAAGCACTTCCAACAATGTCGCATTTGCTACTGTTTTCTTCATTCCTCCACCAGATACCTCTTCAGTTATAGGCTTATTTTCTTGATCCCCTACACCCGTTTTTGCCTTGCATTGCAGATATGTTTTGGCCAACTCTACCTTACTTCCTGCCTTGCACTTCTCCATTTAAAGCTGAAGACACTCAAATCGATTCCCGCAGGTCACCTCCGAACTGGTTTGTCTCAATTTGGAAGGTTGCTCCTTAAATTCTGGTGTGTCTTGCGCATAGAAACCTGCCAGCTCCAATTTCTTCTTATACCCTTCATCGAACAGCTGGTAGTCCTTGTCGAGGCAGCCTAAATTCCTCTTAGGCATTTCATCAAACACTTGGAAGTCATTGTATGTTCTGCTCGGATTACCACTAACTTGCTTCCTTAGAAATGGCCGCTCCAGTACATCTTCATCGTTTCCTTGAAAATAAGGGTCAGCTGACTCTACTTTTTTCTCTGAAACTTGTAAATAAGGATCTGTCACCTCTAATTTTCTCTCAGGAGTTCCATCAAACAGTTGAGAGGCAATAGAAGAAGCATTTGCAATCCATTGTTTTCCTTGAATAACTTGATCCAAATATGATATAAACTTTAGTAGGCTTTCAAGAGAGTTTTTCTCCTCTCTTTGTAGTCTTCGTTGCTCTTCACGAAGCAATTTCCATCTCTCATCAGATTCTTGTTGCTCTTTGCGCATCAGTTCCATTTTCTAATCAAAGATTCGACCCTTCTCACGAATCTGTTCGTCAAATTCTTTCATGGTCGGAGGAAGGATAACTTTGATACCAATGTAACGTTTAGGGATTATGACAGTAGAGTTTAGGGAGAAAGATATTAGGAGAAGAGAAGAAGAGAGATAAGAGTAGAGAGTCACAAAGAAATTAGGGAAGAGAGGAGGAAGGAAATAGGAAGATGTGATTTGATTGATAATATTTTCATGATCGTTACATTGCTAAGCAAGAGACTATATAGTAGATACTACTGCTGATGTGGCAGCAGGTACATAATCCACAGCTAGAATACAGCTGTCTAACTAATTCCCTAACTGAATACTAAAGCAATAATAAAGCCAAATTACCCACTAATTATTCTCTAATTAAGACTCCTTAAAACCGATATTCAGTATCGTGACAGCTTCCCTTTTAGCCTCTTCATACTTCTCGTAATTCTCATCACTCTTACCTTTTCCTAAAATTTACAGTATTCTCGCATATTACATGTGGTACGTCTTTGTTCCACCAAGATGTGTTCTTATCGATGTTATGCTACCTTTAGATTCTCCATAATCTCATTCACTACTTCCTTTATACAATACTCCATTTTAGTCCACTCCGAGTTTATATATAAATCCATGTTATAATACCAAATATCTTTTTGTGGAAATGTTATCTACAATTTTGTCAGTTCTCCCCTTGTAGTTTTCACCACTTAATCTTAATCACCATTTGTGGTATTCGCTTTCTTATACATCTCCTACTTTAAAAATCAAGCATCATTGTTCTATATTGAGTTTAAAGATGTAAATGGAGCGGGGCGAGAGATTATATCTATCATCTCTGTACCACGACTTGTTAGTGGTTCCTCGTTCCCATTCCCGCCCCATTCTGCCATGGAGAACCAAATCATCCCTGACCCATGAGATTTTGATCTAGAATTTCCCGCCCTTGTTAATGCGGGTCTCCAACCCGACGATGAATCTGCAACCTATTTACATTCCAAGTTGAGTTGTTGTATTTTCACCAAGGATCACCTTGCATTCAATGTAACTCTTTTTTTCTCAAGCAATTCTCATTAGAAATAGGTCAATTTAGCTTGCATTGATGCCACCCTGATTAGTTGAAAGCAATACAGTAAAACCTCTATAAATTAATACTCGATAAATTAATAATTCGATAAAACTAATAATTTGTCCAGTCCCAACTTGGGACCAGTGTAAAATTCGACATCAATCGATAAAATAATAAGATAATAACTTTTTTGAAACCCCAGTGTATATATATTGGTCCCAACGAAACTATAAATTAATAATCACTATAAACTTCTATATATATGTGTGATATACTTCAAAATTCTAAGATTGTCTAGTTAAAAATGAATCAATATTCGTTCGTTTCTTCTTGAACTTCAAATCTATATTAATTTCATCTTTAAATCTCCTCATTGTACTTAAGAGTTGAGACATTGTTTTCTCATGTAGCAACAAAAAGTTGTGAAGAGTTGTTGCCGCTTCCAATGAACTTGACAAATTCAATTAATTTGTGAATGTAAATTCGTCTAACTAATATATAATGTAATTATGTTTTTCATCTTTAACTAATATACATTGTAACTAGTATATTGGACTTGAAAATTTAAAAGTCATACGTAAAACCTCTTTAAATTAATAAATTATTAATTTATCGATATAATAATATCTCGCTAAATTAATGAAATATCTCGGTCCCGACATTATTAATTTATAGAGGTTACTGTATGTTGAGAATATTGTTTTTGGTGTTAAAGTTACAAATAGAAAGAAATTGAGAAAATTTGAATAAATGGTTGGGCTGGAGATGGGCTAACTAAAGCCTAAACAAGTCTGTACTAATAATTTTGCTATTCTAGTATTTCATGAGATTAAGCTTTTACATTGTATTTGGGCCTGAAATAGCCCAAACAGATACATGATTTCCTTTTAAAAAATAATTATACATACTACCAATTGGGGTCATTAGTTTCCAACTAATGATTTATGATTAAAATTTTCCATAAAAGTACTGGCATATATTTTTATGGGAAGTCAAGTGAAACCTTAGCTTAAACATAAATGTCCTTAATTGGAAGGGGTATATAACATGTGCAAGTTTTTTTTTTTTAAAGGATAGTGGCAAATTGAATGGTTGACATCTTGGCTACTTGTTGAGATGTAATAGTCTACAATCAATAGCAACATTAATGTGTTTGTGGAAATTTAATTTTAATTTTGTTTACGAAGGTTTGTGGAAATTTAATTAACTGAAGATGTTTATTTCAATAAATAAAATTTAAAAATGTTTAGTTGAATGATCATGTTTGTGTCACGTGCAGTGGAGATTTAAAGAATTAATGTGTAGTGTGTGTTACATTTGCTGTCATCTCACTTTAAGCAATAGCAAACTCAATCCATTTTTTGTTAAGTTAGTTTTTTTTTCCCTTCTATTTCTCTTTTAAATTCACTTTAATCTCTATTCCCCTTTTCTGAACAAAATATCTTTAGTTTTCAAAAATTTAGTTTTTGTTTTTTTGAAAAGTTATAAAATAATGCTCGTGATTTACTCAATTTTCAAATAAGGGTACGTGGTTTAGCAATTTATAAATGAATATATGTGGTATGATTATTTTTGCAAATAGAAGTATGTGGTATAAATATTTTTACAAAATAAATATCCAAAATCACAATATTGTGTTCTGATGATACTTTTATCTTTTAAACGACTTATATCTATATGATGACAACATATTGATCCCCTAAATCGAATTGCGGATTTATAAAATGAACTTAAATATCAATTTAGTCTGTAAACCGTCAAACTATAAAAAGAACGTAAAACGTCAATAATATGGTTTGTGATTTTGATTTGAGAGTAGACAATGTCATTAAAGGATGTGTTTTATCGATATGTAAATGTAATTTTTCTTAAAAGATACGAAATGTACTTTATTGTCATTAAAACGTAAAATTGTAATTTTGAATACCTTATGTTGCAAAAAAGTTCATAGCACATACATTTGTTTGCAAACTGTTAAACCACAAACATTTATTTGCAAATTGAGTAAACCACGAGCATTATTTTTGAACTTATCCCTTGTTTTTTTAACTTAAATTCAGTAATTTCAGTTCAGTTAAACTTTTTCACTAATTTCATTCCAGTAAATGCACTTCAGTTCAATAATTTTCAGTTCACCTCAGCTTAGTGCTCAGTTCAGTTCAGTTTTTTTTTTTAGTAAAAACAAAACAGAATTTTAGTTACCAATTCAACATAGACAATAATACTTTAAGAGAAAACAATAAAGTGTAAAAATACTTATAACGTTTGATCATCAAGAGTAATTCTACCCTAACAGTTGCCGACAAAAGCAATCTTACCCCTTTGACAAGTTAGGTAAAATTAAGATATTATTCTAAAACGCAGATATTTTATTCGCATATATGCACCAATACTCTCGAATGTAGTTCGTTTAAGCAAGTTGAAAAATTCATAAATGTATGTTGTTTTGTTATTTTTTCCTATTTTAACTTTTTGTTGTCTGTATTGCCCCACTTTGATTACGCTATTAAAAAAAAGAAAGTAATCTAATTACCATTTATATAAGATCATTGCTAGTTTTTAGGAAATAAAGCCGAGAATTTAGGAGTTATAGTGAAAAAAAGAAACATATTTATAAAGATGCCAATGATATATTAGTATTTTATAAATATTCTTAATTTTCCACCTTTTGACTTGTATGACATACATTCGAGAGAACAGAGAGAGTATTAGTAAATTAGTTCTTAAGGAAAAAGAATACTTTGCTTATTTTTTTACTTTTATTATTGTAGGGTTGAAGATTAATATTCTAAACTCGGAGTTTTTCTATGATCACTTTGTTTTTTACAAAGTAACTATTACTTTGCCCACCCTCACAATTAGATGAGGGTAGTGGATTTTGATCAAATGGTGATGAAGACAAAACAATGGTTACTTCAAAGTAACCATAGCATACACCCTAAGCTCAATGAAATTCGTATAGAGAATGTGGCATAGTTTTTATTTTGTTTTTAAAATTACTTTCACGTATATATGTTAATGATTTGTTGCTTATGAGATATAAAATGACGTACATGTGTAGTTGACATGATAAGATCTCTGATTGAAAATACATTTTCATAAATTATTTGTTAAATTGACCATTTATGTTATTGTTAGCGGTAAAATTGCCCATTGTTGCTAATATTGGTGAACAAATCGAACCATTTTAGATTCTAAACGTAAAATTACTTCTAACGGTTAATACTAAAGTATTTTTGGCCATTGATGTCGAAGTTTGAGTCTGCAATACCTAAAATAGATGAACAAACAATGATCTAAGACGAGATCCATGACCAGTGATTTCACTTCGATGGTCAAGTCAGTGATGAGTTATGAAAGATGACAGAGGATATCAAAGGAAAGATGCATAGTAAATGTTGTCTCGCTAAAAAATCCCTTGTCTTTTATGTTGTGATAATGTGTTTGTCATCCACGTCGTAGTCTTAATAAGTGATTGGAAAAGTTGTGGCAATTATGGATAATTGCTAAGAAGTTTATAACCACATACCAAACACACCGCCTTTGTACCAATTAGCTTAAGTGTCCATGCGATTATTCCCTATAATATTAGTGAAGGAAAACATGAAGCATGTCTTTCTTAGGTCAATTATATTATCCACATGATCTAAAAGAAAAGAAGAAAGCTCGTTACCAAAATAATTTGTTCTTTGGATACGTGACGTCGTCAGGACGGTTACATCATTAACTGATTCAAAGAACATGCATCATCATCCCATTTAGGAGCGTGCGCACAACACGATTCTGACCTTCTAGATAACTGTTCGTAACAAATTGTCCAATTGAATCATTCAATAGTATACACGTGTCTAGGACAACACACCATATAAGGCAAGAAATCTCCTCCCAACAAAGTATGCTCGCTATGCTTTTTTTTTATTTTATTTCGTTGTTTAGCCGCTTTTCTCTTGTCCTCAACACTAACTTGAGCGTCCAAACAGATTTTACTGATTTCTTCATTTAGCTCACGGTTTGCTACGTGCTAGTTTTAAGAAACTAGCTTGATCCATACTGTTGCCAGATTATGTGGTACAATAATTAGGAAACATGTAATTGAAATATTGATAAAAAACATGCACGTGAAATGTTAATTTTTAAAATTGAATAACGTTCCATTTGGTGGTTTTGGCTATCCCAAGAACATATATGTATTAAGTCAAACTCACATGGCTACCTTTTGCTAGGGCTGGCATTCCATGACTTACGAATCTTTGTCTCCTATACCTAATGTTTTCCTTTCCTTTTTCTATTTTCTTTTTCTTCCATTCCAATTTTATTTTTCTTAAATTATATTTAATTGAAGTTTGGTATCTTTATTATTGGCATTCTATGCTGTTATCACAATTACATTGAAATGTTTTCACATAATTACCATATACATATTTCACATACAATTTTAAGGTATAAATTTCTTCACAAAAAATAAGAGATGATTTCTATAGTTATTCCTAGTATTTTTGTTTTGGAGATATTGTTCTTAATCTACAAAATGGCAAGTCATTCACAAAGTTTGTAATGTAAAGTAATTTTGATCTATCAAGTTGTGAGCCAACATTTCACTATCTAGACTTACATTATAAATAAAGTTCAGCTCATTTTGTATTTTTCCTACTTGAACTAAAATCACTGTATTTTGTGCCTCAGTTGGAGCAAATAGAACGTTTATCGAGTAGAATTTTTGTACAAATTGTTCATATATTTGAGTTGTAATCAACATGTTATTGTAATATATAAGGATGTATGAAATGGGTATGGATTCTACGAGGGCGTTTGTTTCACCGTTTCTCATTTGTTTTTTGCTTTTTCGATCTAAAAAACAGTTAATTGAGTGTTTGGTTAGGGATTAGAAAATGATGATGATTGCTTTTTAGCTGAAAGGCAACTGCTTTTTCAAGAAGCAGTAAAATACTGCTTTTTCAAAAAAAATCTCTACGGATTTTAGTTTCCTTTATTGTCCTTTGCATTTTACATTTAAAAAATTTAATTATGCCCATATTAGTCATTTTACATGCTAACAGAAATAAATAATTATGATTTTACCAAACACCAATTATCAAATAGCAAACCGCAAAAAGCAAAATGAAACAGGAACAACAAACATGAGCCGCAAACAACAAACAGAAACAGCTGTATCAAACATGCTCTTCTCTCAACATTTTTTTTACCTCTAATGGAAAAGAAAAGATTTCTTATGAAAGAGTCTTGAAACATCTCTATCCGTTGACCCGTTTACCTCCATCTTTGAGCAATATAAAAGTGTAAAATTTTAATTTATAAATTTAATTTATTACCTAGATAAAGGTTGCTTCACCTTTTTTTACACCAAAAATTATAAGCCCTAATGCTAAAGTTTTATTTTTCTACGGTGAAATAAATAATATAGCTACACTAGCTAAAAAAGATGTTAAAAAAAATTAAAATATATCTCAAATCATGTACAAACATAATTAAAGAGCAAATAAAAAAATCTTATAATTTGTTTTTGAAGTTGAGTAAAATAATCACTCGATATACGATTTTTTAAAATAAACAAATAAAAAGACATGAAATCCCAAAAAATAATATAGACATGAAGAACGGAAATATATAAAGTTGAGTAATAAAATAATCACGACATCCATGATTCCGATTATATTATTTAAAAAAGACATAAAAATTTATATACAAAAACCTTGCTCCTTTGACTTGAAAGCTGTGTTTAACCAGAGTTATAGATCATAAACAAAATTTAAAATACTAATCAAAATATTAAGTAATGAAGATCCAAATCCCAATGAATATTTGTTTGTTTTGTTCTACATTTGCGGCACTAAAATGGGTTTCAAACAGTTGAAATTTTTTAACCTAACCATTTTTTTAGGAGCTCAACGTGTTGAGGATCCAAATTCATTTAATTACTTGTTTAAACTAATAATATTATGATTTTATAAAATATCCCTACCACAGTCCATCATCAACTAATGTTATAACTATTCAATTTTTATTTTAAATGACCGATTAAGTGTGTTATGATTTACATTTTCTTATTCATGATTTAACTAATTTATTCATGACAACTATATATGATATTTCTTTCTTATATGAATATATTTTTGGTCAAAAATACAACTATATATGTTTTAATGAAGACCATGTAATGCAACTAAGTATGTCACTAGTTGACTACCTTCATCAATAGTTAATTATAGTTTTAACATCTGTAACTTGTTTTCTCATTAATGTCATCACATGTTTTTAGACATCCCTAATGGAAATTTAAATAATAATAATAATGATAACACAAATCCTTTGGAAAAAAAATAATGATAATACAAATCTCCTTTCTTCAAATAATAATAATAATAATACAAAATCTCCTTAGTATGATAATTGGAATTAGACATTCATCTTTTGAAAAACTAGTATTGAATATTCCATTTGTCTTAATTCTTTTAACCAGAAATGTACTTTGATTATATTATCAAAAATATTTGTGGCATTCTTGTATATTACTCTTGTCCTAAGTTACATTTTGATTTACCGAGTTTTGTAAGTCCTGATTTGTTTTCTTTTTATCCGATTGAGTGTACGTTAATGTTTGTCCGTTCGAAGAAAAACTAATGCTTTTGTAATTTATTTTTTTAAATGCCTAGTGATAAAGTACTTTTTTTTAATGAAGACATCCGTTAAAAATGGAGAGAACATAAGAAAGGAAAGATATAATCATATAAATTATCATAATGCTTCATTATTTTTAGTAATTAGAATGTACATTATAAATCTCAAAAAAATAAAAAATAATGTACGTACTAGAAAGAACGAAATAGAAAATAAATAAAAAATTTAATATTAGGAGTCTATAACAATTGGGAATGCAGAAAAATATGTTTGACTGAGTTAGGAAATTGATTTGGCAACAATAAATATATATTATTATGTATATGGATCCTAAAAAACCTGACTAGTTGATCTATAATGTAATGTAACACAAATTCTTGGAATCTTCATCACCTGTCTTTCCAACAACATCAAAGTCTACATTTGCTTAATTTCATGTCATTATGTTTTTCTCTATTTATTTGTGCACATATAGCCTAGGATCCTATCTAGATCTAACCAAAACTCATAACATATAGTCAACCAATGTGAATTTGTATTCTCAATTCTAGTATTTCTCAATCCATTTTCTAAAATTTCATTCAAACTTCATACGTAATAAAACACTATTTAATGTTTGATGAAACTTTCCCCTTATCATGTGAACCAGCTAGTCAAATTTGTGGATAACCTGCATTTTATCAATTCATTTGGTACCAGGAAAGACTAGTTGAGATGGGTTTTGCCCCCTTAACAATACCCTTTTTTCCCCTTAATATTACCATGATCATGAAAGTTTACTCATAGGTTAATTTAGTTCTTCTTTTCGTAGTTTTTTTACCTCCAATAATTACTTGAGCCTTATTCTTTTTACTGACTAAAATGAATACTATAGAACTAAGATGAAGTGAATTTACTAAAGTGAATATGTTAAATTGGAGTGATTTTTGTTGAATAGAAGCCAAAAAAACATGGCCTCATTTGATATTGATTTTCCACAATCTAAAACCAATTTTCCACAACAATCGTTTCTCCTCACAAGAAATGCAAAACTAGCCATTTTTGTGCACTTGGTTCTCTTTTCATAGTTTATTTTTGTTTTTCGCTCCAAATAAAAGAGCAGAAATGTCTTATTAGGTTTGAGAAACGGCTACCTACTATACTAGCTATCAGCAACAGTTAATAATAACAAGAAGTAGATATGAAGAGTTGAAAAACACAATCCACTAGCAAAATGAACTTTTTAACTACACAAACCAATAACTTACTGGCAAGTGATTCATTAATATACGAGGCAAATCTTGTCAATACATATAAATGGAAAGTAATCAATATAAGTAGATTTGGGGATGTTAAAGAAATCCTTGGGATCCTAAACCTCAATTAATATGAAACTCATATGATTAGAAACAAAGAAAGAAAGTCAAGGTGTTCTACATTTGAACTTCAACAAAATGGCAAAACAATATGAAAAGGGAAATAACTAAAAGACATAGTAGTTTAGTTCCAAAACTGTACAATTGATATTGATGCTAATTAAAGCTCATCCTTCTCTCTATCTTCCTATGTTGTCACTACCCGAATCCGTAAGAATCGTTAGCCTCCTTGCTGTCTTCAAGAACTCGCTGTCACGCACAATTACAACCGAATATAAGAACACTCTAATATAAAGAAACAATCCGGAATGTTACTAAATGAGTAAGCATCACAAGTACCTAAATGGCTCATCTCCTGTGTGTTTGGTGGCACCTGCCGCGTCCCGATAAAACACACTGTTTAGCATATCAGAATTCTCAATGCCAAACATGTTAGCTAACTTTCCGTGCAGCTCATCATACGAACTGAAGATGGAAAGGTCGAGGGTTCGACCCACGTCTTCTGATTCCATAAACACTTTGCACTGTCCGGTCTCCAAGCAGAGATTGGTTTTCTGATATGACAGAGACCCTTCCTCAGACGCGGAGGTAGAACCATCACGTAGGTTTGTCGTCCGCTCGAGATTTCCATCAGATGAACTATTCCCATTCGTGTCGCCGGAACAGCTTTCGGAACTTTGTTGACCGGGGAGAATGAGTTGGCCGAACAAGAAGATGTGCGGTCCCTTGGTTTCATTACTTTCCTTCAAGTCCATAGTCGGATTTCCCATTGTCAACAAACAAGAAATGTTCTCATTGTTGTTGGCGTTTTCGGTGAAGTTGCGCTTTGGAATTCGAGATGTATTGTCGAGTTGCTGGAAATGAAGGGGTAAAGGGCTCGTCTGCAGTTTGTTGAAGTGAACATCTGCTGAAGATAACCCGAATTGAGCATGCCTGGCTCCCTGTATGCCTGCAGGAATGTGATCTGAGACACAGCATAAGGGACTGTTCGAACTCAGAGGGTTGCCGGTAAATGATGGCAACTGAAGTTGTCCGACTAACGAAAAATCTTGGTGCTGTGGAAGTCTCAACTTCTTTCTTGGAGGTGAGAATGGAGAGAGGTGAATGGCAGGCATATTAGATACCAATTCAACCAGCCACGGACTCACACGCTTCACGTTCTGGAGTAAATCTGGCTCATCCCATGCTACCTGAAAATCGAGATTCATCAACAAAAGATACAAAAGGTTTTGCACTCAGCGGAGTACAATAATTAAATCTTAAGCGTGAAAACAATCCGTTCAACTGACTGCGTATTTTCGATGCATTTCAGATGAATAGCCAGTCAATATCCTCGTAATCTATATAAGGTAGTAATTGATTTCCAAAAACTTATCAAAACCAAATTTCACCCAAATTGGAACGTTTCGGCACAAATTTCCATATGATTGAACTCAAAATACATTACAACATATCCAGAATGTTAAAGCATCAAGCGAAATTTCAGATCTACTCGTGAAAAAATACAGATGACAACAGCATCATCTTATAGAAAATTTGACCATTCATAGAAACATATAAATTGAATACATGAAATTAATCATCGGAGTATAAATTACCTGTAGAAGCCTCCACGGAGAATTAGGCCAGCGAATGGGATCGGAAAGCTGAACAGAAGAAATAGTCCCCATGAACCAACTAATCCGGGACGAATCTTCAGTCTCAAAGGGCATTTTGAACCTCATCCCAGGACACCACTGAGTCTGCATTGCAGACCTCACAGCTGAGGCCCTAACAAAAAATTCCGGACTACTTGCTCTCGGATAATAAACAGCCTCAAACGGCTGTCCATTAGCAGCAAGATTTGCAGCCTGAATCACAGATTCCGCCTTCACTTTCCCGTTTCCGTTCCCATTATTACCCTTCCTCCTAATCAAATCACTCCCATTATCTTCCCTCAGAAACCCCGGATACCCGCCAAACGAATTCCACCCAGATGGACATTCATTTCCAACCCCAATCCCTCTTTTCGCTCGCCTAATCCCCACGCAAAGATCTCCATTATCTGCCCTCAAAAACACAATCGAATCCCCTGCTACAAGCTTCTTCTGGTTCACAAAATTACTCCATCCGGTAGTCAACAAATGGCGGCGAGGAGTCCCTCTATAAATATGCCTAAACTTCCATGTCTCACCATGGACATCCTTGGCAAGAATGGTCTGCACAGGAGGCTCAGCACTATAATCCAATCTCGGAAATATAGTCTCAGCACAATATCGAGGGACCGAAAATCCCCCTCCATTATTAGCATCAGATTGAGTCAATGTCTTAGCAAAAGAAGCAGGCTTTTCCTGAGACTCAGCTCTATTAAACAACTCATCATCACAATCATTTTCAACAACCATTAAATCCCTCTCACTCAAAGGAATCAGCCTAATTTTCGCATAAACCTCATCCGTTTCGGGATCTGCTAAGTACTTAATGGAAGAAACCTTACAAGGAACCATTGAAGAAACATTACAATGGCTGAATTCAACATGAGCTTGAGCATGTTCCGCGTGTCCTTGAGGAAAGTAGATGACTTTAGTGTTCACTGGTGGCATCTGAACCATCCCTCCTGCACAGGCATGCCATAGCTGAGAATCTAAGCACTTCTCTCCAATTCTCTGTGGCTTCATCACTCCAAAATCTCTAATCATTATCAAAAAATAACCTGAAAAATACACAAAGATCAAAACTTTGAGGTCAAGCTTCAAAACCCAATAACAGAATTCATCACTAGTCATAAAAAAAATCTCAAAAAACAAGACTTTGAGTTCAAATTTGAAAACCCAGTAACAGAATCCATAAAAAATGTCAAAAAACTTCACTTTGAGTGCAAATTTGAAAACCCAATAACAGAATTCAATCACTGGTAATAAAAAATATCAAAAGAGGGTAAATGAAAAACTCACTGAAGAAGCAGGAATTGAAGGAGTTAGAGTGAGAAACAGAAGTAAAAAGCAAAAGGGTATAAGAAAAGAGGAAAGATGAAGAAGAAAATGGAGAAGAGAAGAGGAATTTAAGAGGGGAAAGAAGGAAGGAAGGAAGGAAGGGTCTAAAAATGTCTGTAAAAGAAAGGGTTTTTAATGAATTCCATAGTTTTGGGTCTGAAAATCCACCACAGACAAAAACTATTCAGGTGAAATTCATCCAATCCTATGATTTTTTTGTTATTTTTTATTTGGTTCTCTCTCTAGTTTCTTTTATTTATTGATTTTAGTTTTTGAAAATAAAATTCCTAAATTTTTGGTTATAAATTTCTTTGTTCAGATCTTAAGTTACCCACCCGACACTCTCTCCTTTTACAATATAAAAACTCTGGTGGCTTCAGTTCAAGTACTACAGTCTTAACTGCTCTATGTTGGCGCGTGGGAGTCACCCCTATCATGAATTGTTAAAGTTTGACTTTTTATTGATGTGTCTGTCGCGTCACTTTTTCGGTGTCTTATTTTTTACTTAAGGAAAGGTTTTGTTGCATATTTGTCAAAATAAAAGCTCTAAATCCTAGAAAATGACTTAAATTCTAATATTTAAGACATATTACTAAGTTCTTAAGTTGGAGTACATAAAAATATATCTTGGTGAATTGTAAATTTCTCTTTAGTGAAGAAACTTTATTTGACGCAAAATTCAAAGTTGATTGATTATATTTACATAAATTTCCATCTCGACAAAATTGATTATAATTGTGTAACTAGTCCTTATACTTTTTAACTTAACTCAAATGGACAATCTCCTTCAACTTGTGTTCACTGTTTTCATATCAAATGAAAATCTTTCAATCCTCACTCTTCTATATGTCTTCACTCACTATCATCTTCTTCACTTGCAATCTCATATTTAAAGAGGAAGTTGTTCTTGTTATATCGGCAATACAAAATTGTCCTATGTAAATTATAATATCGTCATAATTGAAATTCAAATCATCAGAACCAAGGTGGTGGTATGGTGTTAATTAGAATTACTTTTCTCTCGTAGAGTCAGACTAAGGGAATGGTTTGATGATAGTCAAAATTAATCGAAATTGAATTTGTCCTTAAGGCCTTTGATCTTTCTTATTTTGATCTAATAGGCCCTTGATGTCTCATTTATAGATGAGACCCTTGGTCTTTTATTTGTTATTATATTCACTCGATCTATTAACTATTTTATTACAGAGGCTTTGTTAAGTTTATAAAAGCAAATTATACACTGACAAGTGGCGTCGAGAAATGTTGAAGTCAATTATACGTCTTCCTGCCTAACCAAGTCTTTTGGCTCTCTAGAAGAGCTGTGGACCACGTTAATTAACTGAAACTTGTCCAATTGTATTGATGACGATACATACTTATTTTGGTCTTCCGTTAAAATGGTTAGTCAAAGGGTTAATTTTACCAAAAAGGAAAATGTCAAAGACTTCATGTATCCAAAAGACATCAAGGGTTTCATAGACCAAAATATTAAAGATTAAGGTCTTGAGATGGCTTTTGCCAAAATTATTCAAGAAAACAAAAGCCTCAAGGTGTGAAGCCACGCCATAGGAAAAGCAAGTGGAATTGGAAGACTTACACATGAATTAGAAAAGAAGCATCTAAATAATTAAAAATTGAAAAAGGCAGAATTAGAAGGAAAACAAAAAACACACAAAAAAAAAAACTGAATAACCCTTGAAAAAAGGAGTATTCTGTTTATTACAACAAAAATGGGAAGTAAAAAAGGTTGTAAATCATGGTAAACCCTAATTGTTAACTAGAGTTAATTTTTCCTCGTAGATCAAGACCCTTAAGATTAACCATGGTTGATTGTGGACTTAACCTAAGGTTTAGTATTAATAAATGGATAATAGATGATTTAGTCAACACTAACACTCTCTTGTCTAAAGTTGGGAGTAAATCTTGTAGGTACTATAATGGCCTAAATACCTCAGAAATAAGATTCCAAATTAGTCAAAACCTCTACCCAACTTTAGCGATTGGATAGAAATCGATGTAGAAAAATCACTAATTTGGTGCGATCTATAATATTCTTTTTCGAATATCAAATTCAATTAAATATCTATGAAATTTGTATCCAATTTTCCTTGTCGCTAGTTGTGTTCTTGGTATTATAGGGTGATCGTAATTATCGGCCAAATATATTGACATTCATAGGAAGCTAAATCTGTTTAAATTCTTTTTAGTATTTTAGAATTTCAGAGATAAAAGAATATAGTAATGATTAAAAAAACACGCTAGAAGGATCCTTTACCTCATAATTTAACCAAACCACCTAGTTTGAATAATATTCTCGATTAATTTGAACTATCAACCTCAAATTTCAAACCATTTAGAAGACAGAAAGAGTTATGTTGAATTCAATTCTCATCCATATTGTTTAGGGTAAAGGTCGAAAAAAAAACTTTTGTGGTTTCACTTATTTTCATAGAAAGGACTGTGGGTTACTTTTGTTCAAAACGAAGATTGATGTTTCACATTTTTCTAAAAAAAAACATATTTTGGTTTGACCGTATAAAATTTATAGTTAACGATCTTAAACAGAAAAATTTCAAGAATTAAAATTGTTTAACACCATAATATTCATATAACCACATTTTTGGTTTTATAAAATCATCGTTTTTTAATCTTTCTATCTCTAAACTTGGACTTTTTCTCTCCTCACTAAAAACCATTTAGAAGATCACAAAATAAAAAAGTTAAAAAATTGAAGTTTCTAAGTATATCAATATTAATTGGAATATATCATTTTTGAAGTCATAAACAGTGATTTTAAAAGCGTCAATAAAAAAAGTCCTCATTTTGCTAAAATCTGAAACTTCAGCCATTGTTTTGGCAAAAAGTAAACCACAGTCATTACTGTGAAAATAAGTGAAACCACATAAGTTTTTTTAAAACTTTACCCTATTGTTTGTTTATCTACTTACTAATATTTAGAATTCAACAATATGTTCGAATCATTCATTTACAACTAAATCAAATCGTATATAAGAATATGAATAGAGATTTATACAATTGAATTAGGCCCTGTTCTTTTTAATTGAATTGAATTGAATTGAATTGAACTGAATTGAATTGAATTGAATTGAACTGAATGATATTGAATTGAATTGAATTGAACTGAATGATATTGAATTGAATTGAATTGAATTGAACTGAATTTATTGAACTGAATTTACTGGACTGAGTTAAAAATTTATAATTTAATATTGTATTATATATGAGACTGAATAATTTTTGTGCTAGGAGAGTCAAAAAATTTATAATTTAATATTTGTAACACCTAATAAAGTTTTAACTGATTCTGAGCTAAGAATTAATTAAATAATATTAACACCTAATAAAGTTTTAAATAATATTATCAGGCCACATCGTGGTTTGTCAGAGATCCCTCCGGAAGTAGCGAACAACTCACGCTATTGGCCTTATTTTAAGGTAATGTTCGACATTATATTTGGACCTTATAAGTCATAACATGTATACTTTCTCATTTTAAACCTCATGTAACTTTTAATTTTATTTTTAGGATGTTATTGGGGCTTTAGATGGAACCCATATCCAAGCAAATATACGCGATGAGGAAGGTGTGCCATTTCGAGATCGCCATGGAAACAAAAGTTGGAATGTGTTGGCATGTTGCTCATTTGATAGAATTTTCACATTTATTGATAGAATTTTCAAATACTCTTGGATATTTATCTCCAATTAGAGATGCGGAAATTAGATATCACATGCCGGAATTTAGGTGTGGAAGACCTAGAGGAATGGAAGAACATTACAATTATTTACATTCGTCATTAAGAATGAAAGTTGAAATGTCATTTGGACAATTGAAGAAAAGGTGGAAGGTGCTCTACAATATGCCTCAAATGTCGATCATTGTTTCTACATTTACGCTTCATAACTTTATAAGATTGTGCACACTTGGAATACCAATTACACAATATGGTCCAAATGTCAATGGAAGAGTAGATTCAGATATATTTAGTACAAACCGAAAAAATGTCATGTTAGTAGTACGGAATGGTATAGCGCAACAAATTTGGCAATCACGACGGCTAGCGGAAAATGAAGAGCAATCAGATGATGAAGATATTGAAGAGAATGGTTAAAAAAATATATTTATGAAATTTACTGAACTGAATTGAATTATTGAAAAGTGTTGAATTGAATTGAATTGAACTGAATTGAATTGAATTGAATTGAACTGAATTGAATTGAACAGTATTGAATTGAACTGAATTGAATTGAACGATATTGAATTGAACTGAATTGAATTGAAATATGTTGAAATTAAATCAAAAAGAACAGGACCTTATTACGATAAACACGAATACTCAATACTGATTAACTATCCAAGAAGATGGATTTCAAACTGGGAATTGTGATAAAGATTACTAGAATACTTTTTGAAATTGAAAGTTGAAATTGTATAATAGGTTAAGTAGGATTGTTCATATAGAGTATTGATCGGGTTAGACCATAGTCAATTGTTGAAATTTGGTTAAGAAGTTCATCTCTCTATCTCTCAAAGTTTGTTTCATTAAGTTATTACACCCCCTTCTAGATTAATATTGGCATTGGAGATATTGTTTGACCAATAATCCAAAATCATGATTCATTAGAATTTTACATACTTCTAGAAATTTTTATTTATCTATTAATCGAAGTACTATTATACGTTCTTATTTAACTATGTTGTTTTTGTTGTAAAGTTGATGTTGATTTTTTTCATGGAGTATAATAAAATTATGAAATATGCGACACAAATGAGTTGAAGAGACTATTAATTATGGAAAATTCGAGTTAAAATTTTATAAAATTAGAGTTTATTTATCCAAATATACCATACATTTGTTTTTTCTTTAAAAGAAAAGTTATAGTTTACAAATATATACATCATATGACTGAGACATGGTGCGTCATAAAATAATTTAAAAACTATCAAATAAATTATTGAATTCGTACGAGCCACACTAACTCGAGAAAATTATAAAACATTTAGTTGGATTATTTCTCAATTACAATTTATTACATTTATTAGGATTTGAACTTAAGAAAAAAACATTTTAAAATTCTTACCGTCTAAGTTAATTTTAATTGGATCGTATTAGAACTCTTAAAGATGTGTATATAAAAGTAGAGATATGATATTGTTTATCTTTCTATGGTAAATTTTGTTATGGATATTAAAGACAAAGGTGGTGAATTTTATTTCTATTTTTCCGAAGGAAGAAAAGGAATTTGGTTTGGTAATAGTTGACAAGGACATAGTGATTAAGGAAGGACAAAGTAATATTGATAATTAGATGGGTTGCATGATAAACCAAACTATTCGGCACTTGATCACGACCTCGGTCGGTCTAATTATGCTATCATATATTATATTTTGTAGAATGGGAAATCAACTCTTACTATATACACTTAATTTGATAAATAATTTACTAGATAAGAAAGTAAATTAATTTTTTTTTTCTTACTATGCCATATTTTATAATATTTAAAGAAGCAATAGAAAGTATTCATTATATCATATTGGTTTATATGACTTGGTTAAATGGTCATACATATCATATAAGTCGAGTTGAATAGTAAAAAATTTTAAGAGATTTTGTATCCTACATGTATTTTACTTTCTATTTAATCTCATATATCAAATAGAAAAGTCTCAATCTAAATACGATTATCTTCTTGATCGACCTCATTAAGATTCCTAAATTTGCTCGATTGCAAGAGATTAGACAAGAAACACATTAATAAGCTTATGAAATACCAACACGAACTTGTTATGTTCTTTCTTATGTTAATTAAGACAATTGGTCAATTATAATTTGGCTAAGTTAATTAATTGCTTATCTCCAAAAATTGCATTTATTTAAGTTTTACTATAATGGATTGTCAGATTTAGGTCGGAGCATTTGTGGGAAATCAGCATTGGGATCGTTTTGTGGCACTTCGATGTCAAAGTTTCTTTTCGGGATTGTAAAAGAAGTAAAAAGAGACAAGTTAAAGAATAACGAATAAGATACCTCATTAAGGTGTTAGTTACTATAACGTATTTATAGAAGGTGAAAGGTTGCTCTAATTGAACGTTATTCCCCTTATACCCTTATCTTATAAGACAAAAAAATAACGGTTTATAGAGTCTCCTTCTATATGTGGATACGAATGACGTGACACCCCTTACTATTGTCACTCATTGTCTTTACAATGACACCACATAAGGGATACATATGCTCTTATTATGAAGGTTTCCCCCTCTTGGCGTTCGACGACCGCCCTTATGTCTTCATACGATGGCGTATCACCTTGATAGTGTAGGGTTTCAGAAAGATCGATCAGAGCCACACAGCGGAAGCAGCGAACTAATTTAGTTAAACGGTGAATTCGATCTAACCTGAACCAATTGTCCCATTGATCTTAATCTTTAAACCTCAGTTAAATTTTAACAAAACTGTTATCTTAATCTATGGATTAAGAAAACCTACTTGGATATCCTTTCAAGGATAAACGAGAGCCTCAGATGTTGCTCCTCCTAGTTCACGTGCAGACACGAGCAAAAACCGAGATCAGCTACTAGTCGGCTTACTCCAAGAACGCGAAGGACGAGGAACGAATTCGCCAAAATCCTCTAGGGAGGGGTTCGGCCGAATCTCAGTGTTTGGGAGGCTAGGGTTTTGATTTTTCCGATGCTGAATAATGAATTGACAATTCACTTATATAGTGCAATTAATTAACTTTCAGTTAATTATTAATTTGACCCTTAATTAATTTAAGTGTATCAATTAAACACCGTAGTATTAAATCGATTCAATTAACATCAATTAAGTTAAATTAATATTGCACTTTAACCCATAAACAATTAATCGCTTGATTAAATTAACCCGATTAATTAATTAGCCGTTCCAATTATTAATTAACTTGTCACATAACAAATAATCAATACGCTCTTCAAATAATCAATTCATCAATTGATCATTTAATTTTGGAATTAATTAACACAATTCATGTATCAATTAATCTTCTCGGTTACCGTGTTGCACGATCCTTAGGGTCTGAAATCAATAAGCTGTGAATTAACAATTCACTGATCGACAGAGGGTCCTAGTAAACCATGTCAATCACATATTGATTACAGATGAATGCTATTCATGTCAGACAGAAAACCCTGTATGATACTCTACTTATCTCTTACCAAAAGCATATCTATTAATCAAGTTGGAGGCATGGTGCAGTCATCCTCTATTGCTAGATTAATTTCTTGATCATCGAGTATTACTGACAAACAAACAAGTCACCTGCTTGTTTCAGTACGGTCGTACATTTCTCAGCTAATACTCATCAAGTGGCCCATGATATCAACTCACTTAAACAGTGAGTGGTAATTCCATCACTTCAGCTATCCGCAGTAATAAGTTCAGAGATTGAACCAGTGTATCCATATTTGGCATCCTCTGGCGGACCTGTTAGAAATACACCAAATTCAATCTGATTCCTTATTGACTGCTATACTGAAATCAGGTCAGGAGATAAAAGAGATCTACATTATTAGAAAGCTTAATGACTCTACCACCATGAACTTTCTAAAGCGGATCGACCAAGTCTCGTGTAACGTACACGCACATATATCCATATTCACATACACTAAGCAACCTACAGAGTGCCATGTGAATCCTAGATATAAAAGCTTATGCTATAATCATTCCCATGACTATGACTCACTTCTGGTATACTTTATGATATACAATCAATGGATACTTCATTTAGTTACTATAGTACAAGATATATAACTCAAATGAATTAATGCTTTTATTCATAAAACACCAATAACATAATATGTAATCGTCATCAAATACAATGTCATAAAACAACGCCTAGGGCCTAGGGCACACCAACAGATAGCTATTAATTTAAGGCCCGGTTCATGGTCCACCACTTGAACTCTTTATTTTGGGCTTGAATTTGATATAAGAGAATTTGGATGCTAGACTTGAAAGAAATAAAAAGATTTATGGGCACCTCTTAAATGATGGTTTTTCATCTTAATGAATTAAGTATTTTTATATCTGTAATTTCATATGTTATTTTTCCATTTATTGAATAGAAAAGAAAAATATATAATTTCATTATCCCAAATTTTCAATACAAAATAAAAATAGTGAAACATTCCAAAGAATCTCTTAAGGGTATAGCACTTAGAAAGAGACCCATTAACAAGACATGTAGAATACAAAAGGACACTAATTAATACTTGCAATTGCAATTGAAACCAACATGATAATGACTCTTCTCTTTCTCCACCTTAATTATCTTCCCATTTATTTCTCTTCCTCCCTTTTCTTTAACAAACTTCTTAAATACAATTCTTTTTATACTCAATTATAAAATTTTAATTTCTACTTTTATCATTGGTAATTAATATTTCTAGTCAAAAGAGGATCATACCGTTAAGTTTACAACCAGGTGTTAACCCCTAAATTTATGATAATTTATTATCTCGACTTTGTGTCCCTTTTTATATCTCTCTTTCTCTCACATAATTTATTGTTTTTCTAAACTTTTAATTAGAACATTTTTTTAGATAAAGGCTTTTGTTCGAATATTTTGTATGGTGAAAACAATTATCTGAACGACTTTAATTATTTTCATGCGAACGGATTCAAATCTTGAAAATAAATGATATACTAAAAATCTATATTTGTTTACAAAGTAAATATAACAAGACCAGATAAATTGATGGATGGAAAATTAAATAAAATGTAATAATAGATATAGGAAAAAATGTATATAAAAAATACTTTGTTGGTACATAATTATTTGCAGAAAATTTAAGAATAGTGGTGGGGTATTTGGGCAACCATATATAGTTGGTTGCTTTAGTGCTTACACCACCAGAAAATAGGTGGAGCCTCACAATGAATAAATTGTCCAAATTTTCAAGTAATTGTGTCTTATGGCTGTCTTTCTTATAATTTTGACCATTTTCAACTCTGACAAAAAATTTCATCTCTTCCAATTAATTTTGATGTTTACTTCCTTGTTTTTATAGTTTCATTTTCAATTTAGAATCTTTCTTTTTTTCTGGTTCAAAACCCTATTCGGGTTTATATCTTATGTGTCTTGTGTGAGGTTACTAGACTATTTGGATTAGGCTTAAACCGTATTCAAGTCCTTAAAGTTATTTTAGTCTCTCAACTTTGAGGACGATCTATTGAATCCTTCAACTATGAAAATGTGAACTTATTGAGTCCTAATTTGATAACGTGACACTGAGTTGGCAAATGTGAAGAATAATAACTTTAATGCCAACTCAGTAACACGTCATCGAATAGTAACTTTGATGACCTATTGAGGTCATTTTTTATTATAATGCTTAGTTTATACATGTATTGTAAGAAAAATTAATTATTAATGAAATTTAAATTTAACAATCGCAACTTAAAATAATTTAATAAAATTAATAATTGTAAAATTATTAATATCTGTCGCATCATCTAAGAAGACTAAAATGAGAATGTTATACACGCACTAAAGTAAGAAAATGTTTATGCCAAAAAAAATGTTTCAAAAAGTTATATATAACTTATGGGATATTCTATGGTCACTTTGTTTTTCACAAAGTAACTATTACTTTGTTTTGTCAACCATTGGATCATGAGTTAAAAACTAATCCAATGGTGAAAAAGACAAAGTATAGACAAAGTAAGGGAAAAACAAAGTGACCATAGCCTACACCATAACTTATAACTTGTACGTACTTAATAAGAATATCTCTATATAGGTTGAAATAGTCACTCTCATGTCAACTTTTATATCATTCTGATTGTATCAAGTGGCAACTCCATCCATGTAATAAAATATAAGCTCTTTAATTAGATCCGTTTTGAGCATTTTAATAGATATCAAAATCTCCCAACACCAACACACTAAAAGCAAGCTAGAACGAAGTTTTTGTTAGATGTTCACATTTTAATAAGATCAACCTATTTTATCTTGTAAAAAACTTACTTTCCAGTCCCAAAAATAATTGGTTGAAACTGATTTTCCATATTTATTCGTAACTACACTACACCTATTTTGATTTCATAATATCTTTGCATGCTTTTGTCACAGAAAATAATACAATTAACTTTATATTTGTATATAAACTATATGACCAGCTTACTTTTAGTTCAGGTTCCTTGACATTTTTTGCATGTCCGTTAATCTAAGTACGCTTTATATCCCCAAATATTTGTGTGCTATAAACTAAATGTCCTTAAATTGTCCCTAAATTTGCTATGGATGGTTTTGCCGACCGTCCAGAACTGTTGTTATAATGGACCAGAGCTATAATTATAACTTACAAATAAATAACTCAATCTGGGTACACACAAAGTTTGGTATACTATTGTACAAACTGAGTGGCTCCCCTCATCAAATGGTTCTGCCGACAAATATTGTGGAGTATTTCTTTGATACAAAACTAATAAATTTCACAATTATATATATAAACCATATAATTCTAGAAGAAGAATATAACTTATTCTCTTTCAGAAAAAGAAGGAATTTAACTTATAACTTATAAGTTGGTGAAAAATTGGAAGCTATCGCCTTTTAAAAATAAAATAAACAAGTTTGGCAGTTCTCGGCAAACTACTTTTCTTTTCCTATGTCTATAAATTGTCATTTTAACCTTAAGTATTACTTTATAATTCTCTAATGAACATATTATAAAATTAGTTATGATAAAAAGTTGTAGTAGTTTTTAATCAAAACAAAATTTTATTACTATTATTATTATAATTATTTTAATGTTAAAGTAATAAGAACCTTTATTGTATTTTTATGGATAACACCTTAAATAAAGCTCTTTTAAAGCATTAGTTTGTCGTAGTTGTTTGGTTAAAAATCTTGCTTCATATTCAACAACTAAGGTGAAGTTAGGCAAAATCATCCGACTTTAAAAAATGTTAAAAAATTGGATAAATTTCAATAAGGAAATCAGATGAAGTTCATCCAACTTCCCTTTGCTGGTAGTAAGTCTCGGGTAAATTTCACTTGAGTTCTTTATGAAAATGTGCCAACAAAACATCATACCTAAAAACTGTTCTTGTTCATATTTTCCTGTAATTCAGGAACATAATCCAAACAAAGATCGTAAAAACTCGGATGAACATCACCCAATTACTGTACATTTGTAAAGTCTAATTATTTCCCTCGGACTTCTGTCTAATTGTCAAAACCATATGAAAATAATTCTCCTAGGGAGCATTATTTATTGGCACAATCCTATTTTTGTCCAAAGTCCTCATCATCTCCAAACTTTCTCAATAAAAAAACAAATTCCATGAGAAAAGTTTCAGTGATTGACTAAAAAAAGTTACAATTATCATATTGCATTAAATTAGAAGAAAAAGTGAGGACCATTTATGTCGTTAATAACAAGACTGAAAACAACTTAACCATAAAAAAGATTAAGTGAAAAAGCTTAATCACTGTCAAAGTGGTCAGTGTCAGAATAAGAGGTAACGAAAATTTTACCGGTAACCCCACAGCAGAGCAGCAGCAGATAAAAGTCGGACGGACAGTAAAAACAAAACTAAAGTCATTTCAACCTTCTTTTTTTTAACGTGACAGCTACAAGACAAAAACGGTTTGCCGTACCAGTAAAAACTACCAGTACTCATCACTTGTATTTGACACGTGTCATGATGTCATTGAATGCATGGATCCCACATCAGCTGTGTGAATCTCGTCAGCGATTAGGACATACATATTACCGTGTGGGGTCCACTGGAGAATCTCTGTCGTTACTTGTAGAAGTAGTGAAAGAAAAAGTCTTCTTTTTCACAGGCATAACTTTTTCTACTCGTTCCAAACGGTACGTCGTTTTTGTTGGATTTGGTTTTTCTTAGTACTTTCTTACTTGGAAGTTGGATCATGGTAGGGAGGAAATTTTCAGACGTCTTCACCATAGAGTAGGAGTAAATTACACTCATGATATACCAACTTCACTTATAATATACAAACTTTAACGCGTCTTTCAATAAAGTGTACTGTCGAAAAAACACGCCGGTCAATGTTGGTCATGTCACTTCATTAAATTTTAACCTATCACCTAAAAAAATGATGCAATTATCTTATTAATAAGCATGACGACGTAATTGCAAATGTATGGCTCCTTTATTTTAAAAAGACAGATTAAGATTTAATGAGGCGACATGTTGATCGGTGTTGACTGGCCTTTTTTTCTCGGCGGAATAGTTTGATGAGATGTTGCCTTAAAGTACGTTGGTACACTTTAATGTGCAAAACTGACAAGTTCATATATTAATGTGCCATTAGGTCCAAAATTGTTACACCATTAGTCTAATTCATCCCCATAGTAGAGAGATGCAAACTTCAGACATCTTCAATAAATAAATAAATATTTGGTTATTGAGTAATACTAGCTGACTAACTATTACTTTAAAGAAAAAAGTAATACTAGAATTATTAAGAATTTAGTATGAAATTAGTAATGTTAATATAATTTGCCGGTTTTGTTAAATAATGAAGAGACATAATACTTATGAGGAGTTTTTTATGGTTATTTTAAAAACAAAATAACTCATTGTTTCGTTCATTATCACCATTAGATGAGTGAAATGGAAGTTAATAAATTCATCATTTTCGAATGCAGTTCATAAGTTTTTTCTTTTTATTGTTACGTGCTCATTAGTTTTGTGAAGAACTTCAATAATAATTTCAGTTTTGTTAGTAATGTTAAAGAAAGAAGTGAAACAAAAAATCAGATGGAGTATATAAATTACATTGAAGAAATCCAAAAGAAAATGAAGGAGCTGAATAAGGAGGTTTGTGGTATTGAATCTTGTAGTTGCAAGCATGTGATGGTTATGAAAAAGAAAAGAAAAGAAGCCCAAATTGCATAATCACCACATTGATTACTACACGTGTGGGCACGTTTTAGGGGCTGCTCATATGCCGCTCCGGTGGCTGCAACCGCCGGACTTGCTGCTTCAAACTTAAATGTTCATTACCCTACCTAGTTGTTCTCTTAAGCATATTTCTTTCTTTTTATTTGTACTATAAACTACATATCATAATCTTATAATTGCCCAAAAAATTATAATAAAAAAAAAATTAAGTTTCATGTATCACATATAATTGCTTCTGTTTCTTTTTTTTTTAATAATGATTTCACTAATCTGTTAAATTATTTTATGCTCATTTTATTTAATAATTAGTATTATATGTAGAATGATGGCAAATGTGAATAGTATATTGAGTAGAGCAAATATATATACAAGTAGGAGTAGAAATCCTAGCAACATAATTACATACAGGGTCCATAGTAAACATATATAACTACAATTCTATCACTATATAGAGGTATAATTTCTTAAGGTGAGAGTTGAAAAATGTATATCAAATAACAAAAAGTTATTCTTATTTATAAGTGGCCAAAGTTGGGTCGAATTTTTTTTATAACTAAATAGAGGTTATTGTTATATAGAGTATTTCTATATGGAGGTTTTACTGTACTTAGAGAGCGGTAAAGAATAATTGAATAGCGACATCTGGGTCTTGAGCCACCTTGCACTACCACCTCCTTGACTTTGATTTGCATGTGTCTCGGCCTCCCGAGGGAGAGGTTAGCAAGGACTTAGAGTTAAAAAACTGGCATATTTCACTAAATCAATCAGTCTAAGCCGGAAAGCGGGCCGTTTTCTCCTCCCCTTCCCTTCCGGTCATCAAGGAAGAACTCGAACAATGAAACAAATTGATTTTGGCAACTATTGACACTCCTATTTAGGCCTGTTTTAAGTTAGTCACAGATGATTATGGGCCTATAAAGTCCATTGACTTTACATTACAGCAAATGAAACTGCTTAGGAGGTAGAGTGTAATTAGATCAATCCAAATAAACTTCCATTTGCTTAGCCCAGCCCAACCATAAACCATATTAGGCTTTAGACCAAACCTCAACCCAACCCATGAACATCTACGAACCATATTAAGCTTTAGAACAAACCTAAGCCCAACCCAATCCAACCTATGATTATAGCTAGAGACAAGTATTAGAACTACACTCATTTTTACTTTCCTTTTGTTTAATATAAATATCTCTACACCGTTTGAAATCTAAAAGTTTTATGTGTAAATAAACGCTATAAAATTAATTTTAAACCTAATATTATAAAACATAAGTGCTAGAACCTGAATTATATATAGAATGTCATTAAACCATAAGGTACATGGATAATGTGAATGAGGTCAGCATAAGAATGTCTGAACAAGAAGTAATTAAAAGGATAACGATGATGAAATGATGAATAAATTAATTTCTGAATCAGAAATATAAAAGAAGTTAATAAGACTTATTAATAAGTTGCGTATCCAATATATATTATATGTTTTAATGTTGTGAGGTCTATAATGTTGAATGCTAAACTGGACAATATTTGCATGACATTAGTTTTATGTCCTACAGTTGATATTAAAGATGACTCTCTACGTATAATGCGTGAGACGAACATGAACCAACAAGAATTGGTGAGCCTGCAGCAACCTACTTCGAAATTGGTAATGTCGAAGTGCGAAAGCTCGAGCAAATAGTAGCCTCTAGCGATAATGATGTGGATACAAATGAACTGAATTTTGAATCAGAATAGAATGACCGAGATTTATTAATAAAATACCTATTTAACATGCGTATAATATGTTTTAAATATAAGAGCCCAAGATATTGAATTTAAACTGAAATGGGAAATATTTATATGATAGGCTTTAGGTATTATACCTCATGCTTTAAACTTTCGTGAAATGAAAATAAAGGTTAGTTGTTGATGCTATTTCAAGTTGGTGATAGATTAGACATAATTCTAGCTTAATGGTACATTGTCTTTTTTTTAGTGTCACAATCAACCAAACCATTGAATTTTGTTATGAAGCATTAACGTAAAACATATCTTTGAAATAATATCATACCTTATGATTACAAGTTCAATCCACCTTAAAAAAATTGTGAAAGTAAACTATAATAATTGATGCATTTGATTTTCTTCTATTCCTTGTAATATTTAAATAATTGTTGGCCATAATGACCTTAATTTAGTAGTGTTGGGTTAGATTAGGACCTGTTGCCAAATGGCCTAATAAGTCATAACAACCCTCTCAATTATGCAAAGTCCAAATCCTAAGCAAGCATGCCCAATTGGGTTTATAGAAAATGGGTCTTTACTTGGTAGTTAGAATATGATGTGGATTATAAATATCATTTTAGTTAATGAACTCCTGTTTATTTTAATTAATGAAGAGTTGATTTATGGATATAATTTGATTTAAAAGGTAATAATTTGACCCACAAAGAACAATAAGCAAAATGACATTTCATAGTGGGGGCATAGTGAGATTTTTTTGGTGACAGCACTATACAGCTGCTCTTTATTCTGTTGGCAATTTTTTCAAAATGCCTTGATTAATTTGACATCAATCAAATCTTCTTTTCTTCTATAATTGCATTACTGGGTTTTTTTTATAGAAATAATTGCTGGGTTTCTTAGTTTACCATTGCTTAGTATTCAAGGGTAATTTAGGCAATTCACTAAACGAAAATATTCATTTCCAGTTTGGCACTCATTTTCTGTTTTCACGTCAAACAATAGAGTAGACATGCGACATTAAAAACAGTTACTATTTTGAAAGAAAAATCAATTAATATTTTCTAACTTCAGCGGAATCAAACGAATAAAAAAAACCCGAAAATGGCTGCAAAGGATAGAAGAAAACTGGAAAGCAAGATCCATTACAAGATTTCAAAATCCATTACTCAGTCTCAAGAAATGTTCTACTAACAAATTTAACTGCAAAAAGAATACCCGATCGACGAAATGAAAAAAGAAGAAATGAATCGGAAAAGAGAAAGACAGAGACAGACCGACCCTCGATACTAACCTTAATATATGACTAAGCACCTAAAACTCCCTAATTATCCTTAAAAAAACCTTTTAGTTTCGCTCTAAACCCTCTCTTCTATTTTCCTCATAATCCTTCTCTAATGACTAAAATTAAGGCCTAAATTTGATTTCCCCCCATTCCATCCCTGTACAAAAATAACCAATTAAGAAACGAAATTTAAGTTTAAATAAACATATGACAAGAGCGAAACTCGGGGAGGCAACATGTTTTCTTCTTCTCCTCACATGTAATCCATCGAGAGGGTGTGATGATTCGGAATCAACTGGGGCGAATCCGCCCTCATCTCGGTGGCTGCTGCTGTCATAACCAGATTCTCGCAGACCTTGGTTCTCATTTCGACAACTTTCTTATGCGAATTGGAGTGCACAGAAGGAATGAAAGTTGGACTAGCAGCCGGTCGGTACTCAGGGAAAAGCCTCCCTGACTTGTAGCGTACGCCACAAGCATTGCAAAGGGTTTTAGGCCCCATCGGCCCCGCCCTCCATTGGGGTGTTTTGGTAATTTCACAATGCATACATTTCCTAACCGCACCTTGCTGCTGTGTAACGGCAGCTCCCCCTGATGCATTGTTCATCTCAGCCTTTTGAGCTAATGGCAATGTGAACTTAATTTTCTTCTTTTTCTTATGCTCCGACACAGCCTGTTTCGGTAACTTGATCAAAAGTCGGGACTCAGCACAGTTTTCAGAATCCGAATGAGCCTTAGGGACAGCAAAAGGCTGTGGCACCCGAGTCTCGGTGATTGAAGAGTTACTGGGCGAGATAAGCTGCATTGGGGGCCGAGGAGTGAATGTGGCAGGTCGAGGACGCTTGCTGCGAGCACGTCCACGTCTGCCTGATGGGATCATTTCGGGGCTGCGAGGGGCAGTTTTCTGATCTCCAGAGCAAGAACTGCTGCTTTCAAGGACAGAAACCGGACTGGGTGTCTGAAATTGGTTCGACAAGTCCTTGTTGATAGAAACCGATTCTTCCTTCTTCATTGTCATACTTCCTCCAGAAAAGGAATCTTCAACAAAGTTTGATAACCATTCCAGCTGAACTATATCTTCATACTGCAATTCAAAAAATAAATTTAATTAGAACATTTCTAATTTCAGTTGCAAAACAATATATCAAACCAAAATTACAATCCATATTTCAATCGCTAATTTATCTATATGAGTATCAAACTTGATTGTAATGTCATAATCGTGTTATGTAACATAATTACATACAAATGCAATAAAAATGTTAACTGAATCAAACAGGACACGTCACGAGTCACGACATATCACACAATCAGGCTCTATGGATCGCATATAATCGTGTTATGTGACACAATTATACACAAATGTCATAGAAATGTTACCAAATCAAACAGGACACGTCACGACATATCACACAATCAAGCTCTATGGATCACATATAATCGTGTTATGTGACACAATTATACACAAATGCAATAAAAATGTTACCAAATCAAACAGGACTCGTCACGACATATCAAACAATCAATCTCGATAGATTGAATTGTCGTGTTAGAAATTCAAAACTCGATAACAGACAACCATTTTCCTTTTTTTAATATAGATAAATTATTTATTTAAGTGACTATCAATAGCAACATAACGTGAGAATCATTTACTTTAGGTGCTCACATGACAAAGCCACGTGACTCCCATAACTGAACCAATAATTTAGGACAATAACAGTCCACCTCATCGCCGACAACACAACAAATTACCAAACCACCCTCAATATAACCTAACACATTGACTAAAATACCCTCCTTTCAAATTTAAACCCAAAAAAATCAAATTGCCAAAAAACAAAAACACAAATGACGTCATCATCATATAATCCAACGGCTATGACTCACCGGAACGGACAACTCAGCAGAGAGATCAGAAACGGTTTGATTATGAGAAAAAACCGAGTCAGAACACGGAATTGACTCGGAATGGGTCGACCATAAACTCGGGTAGGAGTTCACATTGCCGGAGCTATTTTTTTCCGGGCCGGAAAGACACGCGTCAATATCGTCGGCGGGGAAATCCAGAAGGTCATCTATCTGATCAAAGAAGCTTCCGCAGTCAATTTCGTCAACGAAATTCGCCGGTCCAATCATGATTGAAGTTCCAAAATTTTCCTGAAAGAAAATGTAAGATGAGAATTACAAAAAAAGATTTGATTTTTATTAATGGGTTTTTGATTTTGAGTAATGGGTTTTTGTTTAATTGCCAGAAAAATGTGTCTTTTTTGATGTAATAATGAGAATTATGGATATGAAAATTGGGTTGAAAAATTGTCAAATTCAGGGTACTTTTAATAACGGAAGCCAGCTGGGTAATGGGTATTAAAGTGATAATTGCGTGGATGATGTTTATAAGAAAGGTAAAGGAAAATTAAAATAAAGTAATAAGGGTAGTGATTAGTGATAATCAGCTTTACCTTTTATGTAATTATAAAGATAAGTCTGAATTATTCTTTTTTCTTAAGTTAACTCAAGTTTTAAGCAATTGGGTAAGGTTTGGCACGAAACTCAATAAAAGTAGAATTGAGAAAAAAAAAAGAGAATAAAATTGAGCATACCTTTGTTAAATTCTGAAAAAATGAGCTGAATTTCAAGCTCTTTAATTACTTGAAAATTCCTGCAAAAAACAAGAAAATGAAGCAACAATGAGCGCTTTTTTTTGTGTAACAACAATAATGAGCGGTTTTTGTTCATGAATTAAGTTGAATTTTAGTATACAATGCAGTGAAAGATGCTCTTTTTATTTTTTATAACAAAACAGAGGGTGGGAAACCCCTGGATTGAAAGGGGGGAATTAAAAACAGGAGTATAATTCAATTTCAAATTGTGAAAATTCTTGTTTGTGTACCAAAATTGCAGAGGTATAACTCATTTTTACCCCCAAAAAAGAAGACAAAAATGGAGGAACTGAAAAGGGGAGGAAGAAGATTGTTCTAGAATTATAATTGAGAAGAAGAGCACAAAAATAGAGTACCTTGAAGAAAGAGAGAGGGAGAGAGAGAATTGAGATGAATAGTAGAGAATTTAGGGGGAGAGGAAAGAGTAGAAGTGAAGAAGAAAAGAAGAGATGAAATAATAATTATAAACAGAGAGAGAGAGGGGAAATAAAAAAGGGTAGGTGAGGGACCAGCTTCATTGCTAGCTGTCTTTTACTCTCCTTCCTTTACTGTCTTGATGTTTAAGTCTTTTTTATTATTTCTTCCTTCTTCTTAGGTCCACCCTTTCGAGAGCGTTTTTGGAAGCGTACGGTGTACTTTGAAAATATAAAAGATCGAATAGCTTCGTTTATAATGTAAAAATAAGAAATTATATTTGTAACTAAGTTACTATATACTTCGAAAACGCTCTAAAAACTCTCGTTATTCCTCCATCGGAATTGACACCTTCCTCCGCCCCCACCTCCTCCTCCGCCACCTCTTTATTACTACTATAAACTAACCATACAAAAACTAATAAAGACTGTAATTACAAGATGATGATGGTGATGTTGAAATCTTACTTGCCTCTTCTTTTTGTTCTTTAATAAGGACTACTTCACCGAATTTACATCAACTTTACTTTTTCTCTTGTGGTAAAAAGAGGTTATTCAAATTTTAATACATCAAACTCTTAGTCTTTTCACTTTTGGTATTCGATCGATACTGATCGAAGAAGTCTGTTGTATATAGATAAATTTCGGTTGATGAAACAGTATTCAGTCTATTTTTGTCGTTTATCGGATTTCATTATTGAAATACAGTAAAAAATTATAATTTTAAATACAAATGATCTGGGTAACGGTTTTTAAGATGTGTAACCATAAATAGACTTTATTGGATTTCGGGAATATTTGATCATTACTGATCAGAAGAGTCTGTTATATGTATAGAGATTTCAGTTCCTGACACATTATTCATTTCATTTTTGTCGTTTATTAGATTTCATTATGGAAAGATAGTAAATATAGATGATCTGAGAAATAGGTTTTCACTGAATTAGTTGATATGTAACCAGGAACGATAAATTCAATGAGTCAACTTATACAAATTGATATCGTTAAAGAATTTCATATGTTTTCTAGGTAACTTAACGCCTATATTCATTTGACTTTACTGACTTTATCAAATGAGCACTAAAGTTCAAAATGGAACATAAAATTCAATAAGTTTTGTATACTCTCATGTTATGGTTAGTAAGGATAACCGAAATAACTTTAAAATACAAATGTTCTAGACTAAAAGGTATTTGTTATCGCGTTTTACTTTATTTCTTTCTGTTAGAAAAGATGTCTCAATAGTTCAAGTACATCAAATTCGTGATCTTTTCACTTTCGATAATATATAACTAATACCGATCGGAAATGTCCATTTTTTACATAAATGTCAATCGACAAAACAATGTTCATTTTATTTTCATCATTTATTTGAGATGGTTATTAGAAACAGCTAAAATTAGGGTTAATTTTGTATAAAGTGTCCGTGCTTTCGCATTTTTGCAAATAAATGATTGTGGTTTGCCTTTGAGCAAATAAAGGACTGTGGTTTGCATTGTTTGCAGAACTAAAGAAATAATCAAGTTTGTTGACGTGAACGAAGATATTTTTAGTCCAAATTTTTTTTCTGACCTACGAGCTTAACTCTTACATAACCAGTCAAAGGTTTGAAAACACATTTGGGCAAAAAATGTCCTCGTTTATATCAACAGAATTGATTATTTCCTTGATCATTCAAACAAAGCAAACCATAGTCCTTTATTTGCAAAAATGTGAAACCACATGACACTTATTTAAAATTAACCCTTAAAATTATAATTCCATTCATAGATTATTTGAGTAACGGTTTTTAACTGAATTAGTTGATGTGTAGCAAAAACAATAGATTCGGTGAGTCAACTTACCAAAAACTGATATCGCATTTACTTCTATTTTCCTTGTGTTAAAAAAATGTACGTGGCTTCTATATATAAAATTCTTGATCGTTTCACTTTCGGTCATATTTAACCGTCACTTATCGGAGAAGTTCATTTTTTTATGTCAGTTGATAAAACGTATTCATTTTATTTTTGTCATTTATCTAGTATGGATATTTTTATTTTTTTACGAGTATCTAATATGGTTATTGAAAAACAGTTAAAATTATAATTTTATGCATGGATTATTTGAGTAATGGTTCTAAATAAGTTGATGTGTAACCAAAAACAATAGATTCGGTGAGCCAACTTACACACAACTAATATCACATTTACTTTTATTTTCCTTGTGTCGATTATATGTCTCCGTGATTTTAATACATCAAATTCTTGATCTTTATGTTGGTATTTAACAAGATCAGAATACACCTAGAGAGGAGGTGAATATGTTTTCTCGTCCAATTTGAGTCTATAAAACTTGGACAGAGGATCCAATTATTCTTTCAGAAGCTACCAATCTCAAATGCACTTATGTTAGAGTTTCTACTTTCAGCAACATGGGAACTATGTTAACATGATCTTTAGATAGCTTTGTCTTCTAAACAATGATATACCAAATTATGACTTAGACTATTTCAGTAACAATTTTATAAAGCGATCAGAGACAAATATAACAAGTAAATAGAAATGAGAGAAGGGTTCAGAAGATGAGCAAACTCAGCAGTTTATCTAGGTTCACTACATAAGTCATGTAGCTACGTCTTGTCCCCAAAGATCACTCATTGAGATTTAAATCCACTAAGTTTTTTTTTCTGGCAAACACATAGCTCCTTAAATTCAGAAGTTCTTAGCTAATTTCTCACTAAGATACTCTTTGTTTTCCCCTACAGTTCTTACTAAACTGCAACACCACTCTAGAATGAGTTAAGAAATTTTCACCAAGTACTTAAAACCAGACTTAGATTTCTCATCCAACTCGAACCTCAAATGGATTTCTCTGTAAATGAATATCACATGCGATATTAGTTTACAAACATCTATTAAGAACTTATATTTTCTTCACTATCTCTTTTACAATTTAGAATTACAAAGAAGGAGAATGGAATGCTCTGTTTTTGCATTTCAAAAATAGAGTGTGTCGAGTCAGTTCCAAGTTCCATGCAAGCTTTCCTTTGAGAAGACCTCATATTTATATGGACTTGGAGATGACCGTTGATGGATTTAAATCTTTATGCAGTTAAGAGATAGAGGAATTAGTCGTTGCTCTGTTTTCTTCTTCAAACGGTCTTCAAGTACATGATTGATGCCCGTTAGTTTGTCCTAAACCCAAATATCTTATAATATTTGAATTTTAGAGATAAGGATGTCCATAAACTACTTCATTAAGTTGAACCGATGGTAGACATGGTATAGACAAGATTTGAACTATAGTGAACAGTCCTAGCACGCTCTGTAACAACTTTTGTACTTGGCACGACAATCATTAAACGTGTTGCAAATGCATTTAATGCTCTAGGACATATATACTTTATGTCCTCCGAATCTAGTCTGTCATCTTCTGAAGTTCCTTCTGTCTTCTATAATGAATACCTTTAGGACCAACTTAAATGGTATAATCAGCTTCTGAGACTTCAACTTCTGAGACACAACTTGATAACCTTCTAAATAGCTGTATACATAAACTGGTTTCCAAATTCAGAGAAATTATCTTCTGATTGATGAAGCTTGATCTTCTGAGAAAATTCTTCTAACTTACTTGATTCTTCCAACAACACTCTTTGACTTCAGTTTCTGAGATGTTTAACTTTTGAAACATCCATCTTCTGAACGAGTGATATATTCCTACTGAGAAAGACTTATGCAAAACTCAAAGAAAATTGTTAGTCAATAATCCTAAGTAAAAAAGCCCAAGTGTTTATCATCTTTTGAAACTGTTTGGACATATCAAAACACATAGAGTTCATCACTTTTCACTTTCGGTCATATTTAATTGTTACTAATCGGAAAAATTCATTTTTTACATGAATGCCAATTGATAAAATAGTATTCATTTTATTTTTATCATTTATTTGATAGAGCAATTAAGATTATGATTTAACACATAAATTATCTGACTAACGGTTTTTAACTGTATTAGTTGATGTGTAACAAAAAACAATAGATTTGGTGAGTCGGCTTACAAAAATTTATATCGCATTTACTTTTGTTTTCCTTATGTTGAAAAAATTGTCTCCCTAGTTTCAATACATCAAATTCTTGATGTTTTCACTTTTAGTAATATTCTACCGTTACTAATTGCAAAAGTCCATTTTTACATAAACGTCACTTGCTAAAATAGTATTCATTTTATTTTTGTCGTTTATCTGATATGGTTATTGACAGTTGAAATTTTAAATTTACACATACATTATCTAAGCAATGATTTTTAACTGAATTAGTTTATGTGTAACAAAAACACAAGGTTCAGTTAGCCAATTTACCGGAAATTGATATCGCATTTACTTTTATTTTCCTTGTTGAAAAGATATGTCCCTAGTTTCAAAACATCAAAATTCTTGATCTTTTCACTTTCGTTAATATTTAACTCTTACTGATCGGAAAAGTCTCTTTTTAACATAATATCGGTTGACAAAACAATATACATTTTGTTTTTGTCATTTATCTGATATGTTTATTGAAGAAAAGTTGAAATTATAAATTTATACATAGACTATCTACGTAGCGGTTTTTAACTGAAATTATTGATATGTAAACAAAAGATTTGGCAACTCAACTTACCAAAAAAAATCGCTCTAACTTTTATTTTCCTTGTGTAAAAAGATGTCTCCATGGTTTCAATACATCAAATAAATTCTTGATCTTTTCACTGTCGGTAATATTTAACGGTCACTGATCGGAAAAGTCCATTTTTAACATAAATGTAAGTTGACAAAACAAAAATCATTTTGTTTTTGTCATTTATCTAATATGGTTATTGAAGAAAACTTAAAATTATAAATTTAACATAGATTATGTGAGTAACGATTTTTAACTGAATTAGTTTATATGTAAGAAAAAACAATAGATTCGGCGAGACAACTTAATAAGAACAAAAATCGGTTTTACTTTTATCATCCTTTTGTTGAAAAGATGTCTCCATGGTTTCAATAGATTTTTACAAAAAATTGCGCAAATGCGCTTACATTAAATAACAAAGAAATTACCCACCCTAATGTGATTTGAACGCATGATCTCCCTAATCATAGGTAGAATGTTTAACCACTAGATTAACACCCGCACCACCAATACATCAAATTCTGGATCTTTTCACTTTTGATAATATTTAACCGCTAGTAATCAGAAAGTTCACTTTTTACATAAATGTCAGTTGATAAAGCAGTATTCATTTTATTTTTGCCATTTTTCTGATAGGGTTACTGAAAAAAAGTTAAAATTATAATTCTATACACAGATTATTTGAGTAACGGTTTTTAACTGAATTTAATTTGTTGATGTATAACAAAAACACAATAGATTCCATGAGCCAACTTGCCCAAATTTGACATCCCATTTACTTTTGTTTTCCTTGTGTTTAAAAAATTGTCTCCATAGTTCCAAATACATCAAATTCTTGATCTTTTAATTCACTTTCGGTAATATGTTATTGTTACTGATCGGAAAAGTCCATTTTTAACATAAATGTCAGTTGACAAAACAATATTCATTTTGTTTTTGTCATTTACCTGATAAGGTTATTAGGGAAAACTTAAAATTATAAATTTATACATAGATTATCTGAGTAACAATTTGAATTAGTTGATATGTAAGAAAAAACAATAGATTCGGCGAGTCCATTAAATTTAGATACGTCTATATACGTCTTTTCTACCCGCGCTTCATGTACTCCAAACTTATTAAATGCAGATTTAGTTATAATGTTAGAAGAAACTCCTGTATCGATTAACACTCTTTTCACATCCCACTCTTCTATTGAAACAATAACCACTAACGAATCTACGTGAGGTTCCTTGATCTGGATGAAGTGATAATTCATCTCATCCCCCCTCTTAGTTTTTCTTTTCCGATGTTCATGGCGTGAATTTTTAGTTGGTGGCTCATAAAATCCTCCTGTAATCATGTTGATGAATCCATTCTTCTCATTTTTCACTTCTTACTTATTGCTTTCTTATATGGCAAGAGTTTTCCGCTTATCATGAGTTGGCATTTCATCCCGCCTAACGAATTGGTTAAGCTTACCTCTCTCAATCCTATTGTTGATTTCCTTCTTCAACTCAAAGCAGTCATCCATGTCATGTCCTTTCAGCTTGTGAAAGGGACAATATTTATTCATGTTCTTCCCTAGAATACCTCATGACGAATGGTGCTCAATGGGGGTGAGATGAGGCTATTCCAAAGGCGTTCTTTTATTAGAGTCTCTAGCATTGCTTCAGGAATTATTCTTAGGCTCCTTACCGCCTTTAGAGGTATCTTTCTCACGCCTTGATTCCGTCCGATGGTCGCGGTTAATGTCATCCACCTTCATGAACTCCTTCGCGATTGCCATTACTTCATGTACATTCTCTGGCTTTTCCGGATAAGGTCTTCCCTAAAATTGTAACCTCTCATCCTCGTCTTTAAGGCATCTCTAACCGTCACTATGTCAAGGTTTGTAATTTGGACCAAAATCTTATTGAATGATGTGATGTAATATCGTAAGGACGGGTAATTGCGTTGTTTGATTTCTCTCAACTTACGACTACGCATTCCAATGGGTGCCAACCTCACAAACAAGGCGCATAAATCCTTGTTATACTGGTCCCTGCTCTTGTGATCCTGGCGGTAATGTCTGAAACCATTTATACACTGGTCCAATAAGGGTTGTAGAGAATAACCTACATATGGCTACGTCTGATGTCCATGAGTTCGTTGTAATTGCGAACATTTGCTTCTGGATCTCGGTTAAATGAGAATTTGGGGAGGTTGGGCACCTTGTATCTTCCTCTGACCTTGTTTCGCACAAATCTCGAGAGGCGAATCACTCTTAGCGGTGACTTTCTCCATTGATGGGTACCCCCTTTTATCAAGCACCCCATTAAGGATTTTTTCCAGCTATGATATGCGAGTTCCTTCTATTATGGTTCGTTGCTAGTAATAGACCTGAGGATGGATACAAGATGTACATGCACTTGTCGCTTCAATCAGCGGTCAAATTCTCTCGCCTGTAAACGGATCAAACCTCCATGTGGGGCTCGACTTATGCTCACGGGCTCAAATCTAGTTGTTGTGGTGGTAGCTTCAACAGTTTGAGGTGGCACATACCCGCATGGGTGGAAACAGGGTTTGTCGTATAGCCTAACCCCGGTATGTAACCGTTTGGCGCTTGCTGATAAAATTGCATCATCTGCATCTGCCAGTGATATTGATATGGCGTCATGGCATATGGGTTAATCCCGTATGGCATTTGGTAACTCGTATTATTGGCTACCGATCCTAATTACGGGAATACCATCTGGTGATACACATCACGAGGTCGGGGAACTTGCCCTAGAGTCACAAACTGTGAATTTGCCAGATTAACTCCAGTAGTTCTTGATGCCCTGCTCATAATTTGCCTCAATCGTCCGGCCGCCGCTTGACTAATGTGGTTTGCCCAGGAGGGCTTCAGTTTCTTGCACGAACTCTTCCTCTCCAAGATCGTGTAGATCTTGGATTTCTATTCCATGTAGCGTTCATGTAGAGTTCAGTTATGTTCATGTCCCCACATTATCGATCCTTGTGCTTACTTTTGATGTACTAGTTCACGCAATTGCCATCGCTGAATTGTTTGTCGAAAAGTTGGGAGCTTTAGACGTGTTCATGGTGGAAATTCTTAAATCTTTGCACAAAATAATTCCACACTCACCGCACCGATGATAACTTTATAAAAAATATTCCTTCCTTGTAATGCTTCGTGCTGCCGCGATCCTACCATATAGAGCCGACGAGATGATCGCTGGTAAACTTTCTGATGCTCAAGTCAGTAAAAGAAAGACCTAAAACGTAAGAAAAGAATTGGAATGATGATTGTACCTTTAGGATTCACCTCTAGATGTTTATTTATAGGATTCACATGAATCCGTATTGGAGTAGGATTCCAGCATCTTTTGGAGTCGGTTTAGAAGAGATCTTCTTCTAATTTAGTTCGGATTCTTTTTACGTTATTTTGGAAAGTTTTCCAGCGGGGGTAGATTCTTAAACAGTCCGGTTAACAGACATACATATCTATTCCTGTACATGATAGATTTCAGTCGGTCGAAGGATATCAGGCGGATACGTGTAGGTGCATGAAGGAACTAGGGTAGATAACATATGCGAATATCATGGGTTAGGCCCAACCAGGCTATATATTGGTGGTGGGACGCCATCGACCCATATACAATTCTCACTGTTATCAGAATTTTATTTTTTACATAGATGATTTGAGTAATAGTTTTTAATTGAATTATTGATGTGGAATCAAAACCAATAAATCCAGTGAGTCAATTTGGCAAAAAGTGATGTCGTTGAAGACTCTCAAATGTTTTTTAGGTAACTGAACGCCCATAATCATTAGACATTATCGGTATGACTACTATATTTAATAGTGTGACGTTCGAACTTTTATCTTTATAATTCTTTTATCTTTGTTAACCAAATATATATATGATTTCAAATAAAAACAGTTTTAAAACAATTAAAATTATCCAAGGATCAATTTGTAAGTTATCTAATTTGTTCTCCTAGCAAGCGTTAGAGGCATTAATCACAATAGTGTCCATATTATGATACTAGAATGTAAAATTTGTGATTTTATGTTATATTTTAAAAGTTTAGGTTAATTTACGTTATAATAAAAAAATATAAACTATTGATGTAATTGACCACCGTGTTTTTTCTGTAATTCACTCACTTTCCAAACAGGGTGATTCACAAGCCCTTATCCTATTGGCTGTGCTGCGTGTACTTTCTTAATTAAAGAAAATAATATTTTATTTTTTACAGTTTGGAAAATGTGAATCTGTGGTTTTGACTTTTCCATGATTAACTTTGGTAAACTGTTGGAATAAAACCCTTTGTTTTGGCAGTTGAGCTTTTTAATTACCATTTTTTTTTTGTCTTTCCAAAATTCCAGATTAAATTTCCATATTTAATTAAGTTCCTTCTTCTTTTATTTTTATGTTTACTATGTTACCATTTTTTCCCAGGTTAGTTCAATTTTGATTTATCATGTGAATTATTCTTTCTAGAAATTTTTTCTTTAATTGAATATTTTGAAAAATACAAAATTGGTCTATATATGATTTAATTACAGGGTAAATAGATAAGGTTGCATTTTTATGTATTTGTCTAAAAATATCAAATTGACGTCTTTGTTTTGACAATTTTTAATTTCTGCCTTGGAATATATAACATACATTTAGATTTTAAATTATTCAATATAGAAATTACTCAAACAAAAATTATAGAACAATGGTAACAACAAAATAAAAGGTTAATGAATCAAAATAAAAAACAATTAAAGAATTAGCAAAATGATAATAAAGGTAAGAATGAATTGAATATTACATCAAAGGTATGGCATAGCTATGGTTACTTTGTTTTTCATTTACTATACTTTATTTTATTTACCATTAAATCATTTTTCACCCCATGATCCAATGTTAAATAATTACTTTGTAAGAAATAAAATAACCATAAAAAATTTATTGGAATGACAAAATTATGTTAATAGTGTATATTTTGACAAGTATAAACATATTTTAAAATAATGAGGTCTAAAAATTAAGACTTGGGTGAAAACAAACAATATTGGAAACAGTATTATTGTATTGCATATTAGAATGAAGTGGTGGTCAATTTGATGAGCAGCAATTAGGCGTGAATCTTGCACTTGATAGAGGTAAATGCTTCATTCTTTTCAACAAATTAGATATTTTTATTTTTATTTTCAAAGCAATGTTCCTAATTTTTAACATATTTTCGTTTGGATATCAAGAAAAATCAGCCATCCTAATTCCCTTAAACAAACAAATGTTCCACGCCTCCCAATAAATGAAAAGGATAGAGGTTAATATAGTCACTAAACTATTTTCGGAACTATGGATTTACTTTCTTCTTTTAATGAAAGAATGGATACACACAGATTTTTATAATCACTTTCTAAAAGAACAAATAATTTTATTCTCGATTCTCATTTCATTTATACAAGAGTTTAACTAGTCATATAGAGTTGAATATCATTAGATACTTATGAAATGTATACTCATTTGTATCCGTAGAGATGAAAGTAAAAAGTAACATAATCTTACTGTTAAAAAAGTTAAAAACAGAGATTAAAAAAAAGTTAAAAACAGAGATTAAAGAAATTTATCAATGAAAGAAATTTATCAATTAAATTGTATGTGTCGTGACTAGAACTATTGCATTGTGTAAAATAGGAATCATTTGTGTCTTTCATGTAATAATTAACAACAATCAAACATAGGGATAAATATGATAGAACTAAGACGGTAGGGCTTGAGCATTACCTATTAAAGCATCGGCAACCGAAGTCGAGCATACATACGACGATCTTCATGCGTGAATAGCCGGGAGCATTCCTAGTAATTAGTAAATCATCAACATAAATAGGCAATAAGTGTCCTTAACATACAAATACAACGACCTGTCAATCTTCGACTCACAAAAACCAAATAATTAAGTGCATCAATTTACATGTCAATTTCTCGTGCCACACGCGGGGTGCTTATTTGAGACTTTTGAAGCGTATAGACATATACGGTTGAACATGATAAATGAATATAAGGCTAAGTCATGTAAACATCCTCATGAAGACTCTCACGTAAAAAGGCATTTGAAACATCAAGTTACAAAACAAACCAATTAAACAAAGCAATCTTATAAACATTGTCATGAAGAGTTACGTGTATAAAAGTTTTAAATAAAGGTATGAAGTATAATTTTATCTTAAATTAAACATTTGAGTTTGAATTACAATTAAGCACTTTTTCAAGTTTTTTTAAAAGCATATTAATTATATATCGATATAACATAGTCTCTTATAACACAACTACCATCTAATAATTCACATGATGATTATTTTTCATTCTTACCGATTTCACAGTTTATAAGCTAAATTGACATTTAAGTTCATTTTACAGAGTTGCAATGTAATCGATCTAAGTGATCCGCACTTTGACAACGTATGTAAATACAACTTTTTTTAAAAATAAAAATGTCATTGATTTATTATTTTATTTTTTTCAGAACAAAATGACATTGATTCTTATTAGAACATAACAAGTGGTTTAAAGTACTCTTGTTCTTTTTACAAAAGTTTACAAAATACTTACTTTTATTTACAAATTGGACAAACTACACATGCCTTTATTTACAAACTTTTAAAAGATATATCCTCCTTTATTTGTAAATTGGACAAATAACGAGATCGGTGTTTGTACTTTTTCCTAAATTTCTGTATACAATATCAAATCTAATACTTAACTTAAGCCACTTGAAGTTTTCAATTACTCACGGTAGGTAATTTTAGAAATTACCAAATGAAAAGTGAAAAATGCACTTCCAATTAAACCTATATAGAGAGTTTTTGATTTTGTGAAATAATAATTATACTTAAGGATAAGAACAAAAGGAATTGGCAGAATATTTTTGACAGCAATAATATTCTGGATTCAAAGTCAGATAATTAGTAACTAGCTAGGAATATACATGTGCATACACCACCACTTATACTAAAATATACCAGAATTAAGTGGACTAATTAAGGTTATGCCTGGTCCACTCACATTCAAAATTATACAGAAATGTTTCTATGGGCTATAAAATCAATCAAATGAAATTATATCATTTAATTTTGCAATATAGTCCTTAACCTTTAGAATTCTTTCTATACAGTTGCTTCTTATTGAAATTATCTAGGAACAAAGGACAATTGAAAAGCATGCAACATCTTCAAGTGGGTCCTAATTAAGAGTGGTCAAGGCTTTATAGCCCTTAGAAAAATTTGTATTTATTAATTAATGGAGGAATTTGCCTAAGATTTTTTTATTTTTTTAGGTTAAGAAAACCTAATAATTATGATTAGGCATAAACAACATATTTTATTTTTGGGTCTATTCTCCCATATTCAACAAATATATCATGCGACTCACTCACTCACACTCACTCACTTGCACAGTAACATAAACACTTATACATATAGTCCTCAAAATTAATTCTATATATCCCAATAAGTGCATTGTCCATACAATTAAATAATTATACTAATCTAATATTCTCAATTAATCAATTTAACTAAAAGTTTGAGTTGATAGTTAAGATTCAATTATGATTTACATATTAATCTATGAGTGCATCTTTTACTCAAATGCCCCTTAAACTTGAAGCGTGCATAACACACACTCATCTGATCATGTGTTTTTAATTTACAGATAAATAAAGATTGCCAAGATTCAAAGTCATAACTTTTTGATCGCAAAAACTTGATATCATATTAAAAAATCGATTGTACTAAAAATTTAATAGTTAAAGTGCAACAATACTTTAGATCATAATCTCTCGTAATTTCAATTGCTAACTTTAGGTATACTCATTGTTTTGTCCTACATCTTCATCAATCCCTTGTAAAATACTCTCTCTTCAAAGATATTAAAATATGGAAAGGGAATTTTGTTTCATCCACTTTTCTTTTCCAACTAACTTGAGTTGCACTCTATGAATCATTTCTTCTATTATACTTTTCTTCCATTCACAAATAAACAATAAACTTTAATTTGGTAAAAAACCTATTTGTAATTAGTTTCAAGATAGTGAAGGGGTTTGGGGTCCTTCTATTATTCAATGGCAATTATATCCGCTGTGAAAACATAAATGCATGGCTAGCAAATTTTTGAATTTTATTTTACGGTGTTAATTTGATTTATGAATATTATTTTATTTTTCATTTCACCATTACATTAGTCCTATACAAGTCAGTCAGTAGTATAAAAATACAAATTAGCAATACTTTATTTTAAAAAAACCCAACAAAGTTTACTCTTTTTTCATATTGATATGATAATTTATCATGGTAATTTTTATTGTTATTTTAAACTAACTTTTACTTTGTTTTAAATATTATTAAATTAAATTTCGTTCCACTGATTTAAAGGTAAAAAATGACAAAGTAATATGAAGATTAGTTTTAACAATGCATATGTATAGTATTTATTTATTTATGTTAAACAATTTAAAAAAATGATGGGAGCTTTATTTCTTTCCTTCAAAGGGAAGTGGGATAAAAGGTGTTGTGTCCATCCACTGATATTATTTATAGCCATTAAGAAATGTGGCATGGATAAGTATTCATAAAAGTATGTTAAATTGTCACCATTGTATATAAATATCTTCATTAACTCCCTACAATTTAAAAAGATTAATGCATGTTTTAAATCAACCAAGGAATTGTTACATCACAACTTACATATTAATATACATGTATCATAAATATGAATTTTATCTTGGGTTAGACAAAATGTATTAGCCTGTTGTTCCGTCCAAATCTATAAACTAAGGATCTAACATTGTTATGAAAAGAAGTAATTGATGTGGAAAAGTGTTGTGAGAAGAAAAATTGAAAAGTGTTTAATGATTAAAAATCTTAGAAAATTAAAACTAAAATTATATAGTTATTGAATTTTATTAAAAACTAGAAGTTATTTTGATTAAAAAGTGTCAATGTTAGTTTTTTTTATATAAATAGTGACGGCTCCTTTGATCAGTTACAAAATTTAGTTTTTTCAGAAACCAATATTAATAAAACAAGGTATTCTAAATTACATTGTTACGTTTTATTGACAATTTCATAGTTCTTTATGACATGTTGACCCTCAAATCAAAATCATAATGTTGGGACATTTTTTACGTTTTTTTCTTCCTAATTTGACAATTTACGAAATAAATTAATATGTGCTATATTTATTTTACAAATCTTTTATTTGACATGTAAGATCAGTATTTTGCAAATATATAGATATAATAAGTATGTTAAAAGGTTAATTACACTCATTGTTGTTCAACTGTCAGAATTGGAACAACAATGCCACAAAAACTTAAATTCTTAACACAAAAATCATCTAATTTTGAATAATATTTCAACTATAGTCATTTTGATCGGAAGCCGGCAAATAAGTTCACCGAAAAATGAATGTGTTAGCCAAATTACATAATGTTTTCACGCGGTAGCCAAATCACGTGATTTTTTCACTGTTAAAAAAATAAATTTTTAAAAATATTTTGTAGGACTAATTTTTTTAACCCAAATATCCATCCATTTATCGATGTTTTTATCAACTCCTCATTTTCATTGTTTATCAACATATTAAAAAAACATTCCATGTGAAAATATTACATGATATAGATGTCACATAACATTTTCGGTGAGTTTATTTTTTTGATTCCAGTCAAAAGGACTATGGATGAAATGTTATTCAAAGTTGGATGATTTTTATGTTAGGAATTGAAGTTTTGGGACATAATTGTTCATTTCTAATAATTAAAGAACCATGAATGTAACTGACCCGTTAGTTAAAAGAAAGTTATGAGGGTTATGGTTAGGATTAGAATTATGCGTAGAATGTGATTTCACATTTACTCATTGCTTTTAATTGAAAAAGTTAGAGAAAAATAATTTGAGACTGTCAGAAAGTAATGTCAAACATTTAATAAGACTTAATACATTCATAACCCTTTAAACTTGTCTATATTTTTTCACTTAAGCATTTTAACTTAAAAGGTTAACGTATTAGCCACTTAAATTTGTAATTTCTTTCCACTCCCCTCAACTTATCAAATTTGATTCATTTTGTCTATTTTATGCTGATATAACATGATTTTTTTTATTAACATCTATGTTATGCCATGTCAGCACAAATAGGCAAAATGAGTCATATTCGACAAGCAAGAGGAAAAATAAAAAAAATTACAAATTTAAGTGGATATTCTCCTATAAGTTGAAGGCGTTAAATGAAAAGGATGAAAAGAGAGTTTTTGATATATTAAGCCTTGTCTAGCCCACATGCAAACTAAGTTTTTTTTTTATATATATATATTGAAGGTATGAAATAGAATTAATTAATTAGTAAAATATAAAGAAAATGGGCACCGACAAGCAACATAACATTTAGGTGAAAAAATAAGGAATGGTTGCATAAATGAATTGTATATTTTAGCATTTAATCATTCAATTGTATAAAATTAGATGAAGGATAGCAAGCAAGTAGTAGCCCCTTAGCAAACCGTACCATTGTTATATAGGTTATATATTTGATCTCAAAAAATCCTTTATAATTTATAAATATATCTAATGTAACAACAACTTCTTTAATTCAACTACATGTCTGTCCCAGAGTCGCACTATTTCAAGACTGTCCTTGTCCAAAATCTCTTCTCTTCTATATTAATTAATCACACAAATCCCATAAAACAAAAATAAAAATTAAGCATACAAAATTATATACAGAAATAGAAACAAAAACAATTTGTGGTTTATTCAATTACAAATAAATGTTTAAATATAATAATTTGTAAATAGAAATATATGGTACAGAGGTTTTACAAAATAAGATATTTTAAATTACATCGTTACAATTTAATGATAATGAATTGCATTTACATATCAACAAGAATTGCCCTTTTGTTTCATAACCATCCTCAAATTGAAATTATGTAAATCATATAATGAAATTTTTTTCTAATTTGATAGTTTACAAATTAAATTAATATTTAATTAAGTTCATTTTACAATTCTCATATATTTAATCTCGAAGATCAACATTGTGTTATTTATATATAAATTTTAGAAAATTTGATATGAATTTTGCAATGTGATTCCGGATACTCAGATTTGTAAAAGTACATTACGTCTTACTACCTACTTTTGTTCGTAAATTTTCTCATACCACATTTGTTAACAAACTATTAAACTACAAATTTCTATTTACAAATTGAGTAAATCAAAAGCATTTGTCTTTATATTTTCTATATAAATTGCCCACACTTAATCATCCATTTGTCGGCAATCCTATATTATTTTCTTCTTTCTTTTTTCCTCCTTCAATACCTTATAATATAAATAACACATGGGGTTGTGCCCTCATCAGCAAAGATGCATTAATTCAAAATATCTAGCTACGATCAATCAATACATAATAATTTATTTTAAATACATATATATTGCACATCACCGTTTTCTTATAGGACACTTATTTATTGAACTAATTAAGCATGTATTCTCAACCTCCTTACATACACAACAGTGAAGCATTTACCCCACTCAAATTACAATTTTATATATTAAATAAATTAAAATTTACATGGCTCCAAGAAAGAAATAAACAAAATTTTTTTATCCACAAATACATCTTCAACGCTAAATGATGTTTATCACCAAACATATAAATTCGTATCCAATTAATTTCATTATATTCAAATTTTGTTACGTACTTGATTTTTTCCATCGTCATATACTCATTCTATTCTAATTTTAGTTTTTCTTTTGTAGTTTTTAACAAATTTGGCTCCCCGAGTATGCATCTACTTCTACTACTAGTAGAAAAATGAATTATTGAAATTGATGAGTAAAAACTCAAATCTGCAATTGAAAATTAAGCTAAATTGATGATCGTGACTTTGTAGCTCTGGTTAAGGGCATATCCCCTTAGACAGGGACTTAACACTTTGACTATTAATAAGCATATTTCATAATTAAATGGTTGATGTTTTGATTAAAATCCTATTAAGTAGGCAAATACATTTAATTATCATAGTTTATATAAACAAATTTCTCCTTGTGTTGGTTATAATATACACATGGGGGGGTATGATGGACGAAAACACATTACAACCTTCCTTAATCATTCTTATACCAAATCTACCCTCCGTGATTTCCTTAATTTGGTAAGTAACAAGGGCATTGTAGTAAAATACCTGATTAATGGAATAATGGGGTGACGTGGCAGTTTCCGGCGAGATAAGCGGAGGAGGGAGTTGCACATGCGACGTGCGTGCATGCCATCCCATGTTCACGTGTGGGACCCAAAAGGGGTGTTTAGCTTGCACGTTAAAAAGAGTTTGATCGGACGGTTGGAAATGAAATAGATTGTTGTTAACCGTGTTTAAGTGTGGAGCCCACAACAGCAAATCATAACCTGCTCAACTCAACTCCACGGACCAGCTGGTTTAATTTTCGTGTTTAGGGCTTGTTCTCACGTGACTTTGTCTTGGGATCTGTGCTTAATTGTTCTGTAAGAACTGTTTTTTCCTTAATTCCTACTAATCATTGAGTGCCACATCACTAAATCTGACTTTTTATTCAGCCGTTAAACTTAAATTCAGTGTGTCACAGTCATATTTTCTAAATTTTACGATAGCTGTAAAATACCATGTCATTGCACACGGAACTAATACATTCACAACGCGTTATGTAGCTTATGGCTAAGGATCCTCTAGAGTTCTAAGGAACTCCATGTGTGAAGTTCCTAAGATCTCAGCCACACAATTGATTCTAGAGCCCTCATTAATTAAACAAAACACTTTTTTCTCTCTCTACCTTTAAATGAGGGTCATAGGATCTTATTGTGTGGCTGAGATCTTAGGAACTCCACACATGGAGTTCCTTTGAAACTCTAGAGGATTCGGATCCGTAGCTTATACAGTACATGTTTTTTCGAAAGGATGTAGCTTATACCTTTATTGCTCCTTAAATTTGTCAATTTTTTCACTTAATCTCTTCAACTTAACGGACAATCTATTGGGCTTTTAAATTTGTATTCTTTTCACTTAGCTACCTGACCTTGTAATTTCTTTCCACTTGAACTTGTCAATTTTTTTCACTTAGTCTCCTCAACTTAACGGACAATTTATTGGACTCTTAAATTTGTATTCTTTTGAAAGGATGTAGCTTATACATTTATTGCCCCTTGAACTTGTCAATTGTAACATATTTGCCCTTTTTATGTTGAAGTGGCATGCTTTTTTATAACCACTTATATTATGTAAATAGACAAAATGAGTCATATTTGACAAATTCAGGTGACTCTTAGGTTGTCATTTAAGTTGGAGTGGCAAAGTGAAAAAAAATGACAAATTTAGGAGCTCGATATGTATTAAGCCCATTATGTATTGTAATATTCACGGATTATAGAATAATAATAATATGTAGAGTTAATTTGTTATATATAATTTTTTTAAAAAAAAACTCACGTGATAATAAGAAATGTTAAATAAATGATTGCAGTGTGCTTTCTGACAATAAATAAACAAAAAAGTGATATTGTATTTGAATAATGTGAAAATGATCACTAACGACCTCAAACACAAAATATAACAAGAATTGGTAATATTTTATACAACTTTAATTTTTACATTTTTTAATTCTAAAATAATTTAGGTGTTGTTTAGTGAAAATAGAGAAAGTCAATGTTTACAACAATAATTATGAAAATATTAATTCTAAAAAAAAGATTTATAGTAAATAATTAGTATGTACTAAACAATATTAATTTTTAAATTTTTTTTTATTTTAATGTTATTAGCGATTATTTTTTATGAAATTCAAATAAAAAATCATTATTTTAATAAAACAAAAAATCACAGTAACTTTTTTTTGTCAAAAAGTAAACTATAGTTACTTATTTAACTATTATCGTAACCACAATTGTTTTTTTCAATTTACAGTAAGGATTAAATATGTGCCAAAAAAAATGAGAATGAAAAGGGAAATAATATTTTATGCTATAAATAACGGGTCATAATTTGATGTGGTAAATGAAAGAAACAGAATGTCTGTGAAGCAAAGAACTAGAAATTTGACCAGTAAAACTTCAAATAATGACAGAATTTGTTTTTGGCAGACGAGTGTAAAATGAAGTTGAAAAGCTAAATTTACAAAGAGTTGATTGAAATAATAATAACAATAATAAGTAAGTGAAGTGAAATATACTACTCCTCCTTCCTCCTCCTTATGAAATAATGAGTGAAAAGATGAAGGGTGATGATGAGAAGAAGGTGTGGAGAGTGGGACCAGACAGAAGAGTACCGTACAGAATGGAAGAGACGACAGTGAAGAAACGGGGTCCATGTTCTTTTATTCATTAACAATAACATTAGTCACAACAAACTACAACCAATGTGTTGTAAGTAACTAGTTTTAAGAAAGCAAAGGGAAAGAAAGAAAGACATAGTTTTGAGTTTAGTTTTAGCTTTTTGTTAAAGTCCGGCGGTGCTTTCAACCGTCTTCTTTGGCGGTTTCCTTAAATACGCGTATTTCAAACGTAGAATCTTCTTTTGTATTTTCTACCACTTGCCTACCTTTTTCTTTTACATTTTTGCTTTGCTTCTTTATTTTTCAGCAAACTAAATCAAATAATACAAAATTTGCTTTATCCATTCAGATTTACTTTTTAATATGTATGACTTTTTATAGAATTCCAATGAGGTATTTGTACGTGTTTCTTGCCTCTTACTGTTTGTATGATAATTAGGATTTCTTACAAAGTAGTAGTAGTATATTCTAATTAGGATTTGACATTTTATTCCTATTCTTCTTTTGCTTTCTCACTCATGTACATACTCTTAGACAAGAAGTTACTAATGTTTGATAAATGAATACTCAATTAATTGAGGTACAACATACACCTTATTTAGAGCTTTCTAAATTTGTTCATTTTGATCACTTTATCTTTAAACTTAAGAGATGACCTATTTGCACCCTCAACTATTTAAAAGTGTACTTGTTGACCATTTGTTTTGAGTATAACAAAAACAATTTTAGCCTGATTTTAAGCACGCCCTAGAGTATTGACTTAACATAAAAAGAAGCATATGTGAAGTTAATTGTGAGTCATCCATTTAACCCTTTATAATATTGAGGATACTTTAGTCTTTATTTTGTTAAATGATGACACAACCTTATAGTCTTCATTAAAAAGTCATGTGTTGTATGTAAAGTCAATATTATAGCGCCATGAGGGGCCAATAGATACACTTTGAAATACTTAAAGGAAAAAATAGGTCATCTTTCAAGTTCGAGGGGCAAAGTGATCAAAATGAACAATAAGTGGCTGAGTACTATTTAATTCATAATATATTAGTAAAGTATTGTTCATTTCAAGTACAATAATTTGGCTTATCCTAATTGGTGAAATTTTAACTTAATAAACTTTTAAGTGGTAATGAGGTCTACCCATCAAACAATAGTGTAACAGTTACTAGGTTCTTACATTAAGTGTGGAGTGTTGGTCCGAATCTCAAGATTAACAAAGTGAAATTCTCAAAAATGCGGCAATGGGATCTCGAAAAATTGAATACACTCTGAGAGTTTTTTGGTAAATAAAAGGAGTGGGTTCGGATCCGGTCCCCCACCCGACTGGGATACACTCTGAGAGTTAAGTTAGTAACAAGTAAAGAGAGATAAAGAAGGCAGTGAGAGGGATAATTGCATACCATAAATGTGGTGATGGTGTATCAAAATCAACTCATTGCCCATATTAATATCTACACTGGTCATGAATTAGGAGAGTGGGCCTAGTTGGCTCTGATGGGTGGAATATTGGGCCTGAATTGGCTCTGTAGAGATTTTTGGCCCATATTAATCATCATTTATCAACCAAAACAAAATCAACAATAATTAAGTCTTTCTACAACAAATCATATGAAACTTGACCTTCGAAATTAAATGAATATATCAAAATTCAGAATTTGTTTTAATATAAAGTTAAGTAATTGTATAATTAATTTTTAAGTTAAGATTTGAATTGTATACGGTGATTAAAAAAGGAATAAATAAATAAAATAAGAGTTGATTTGTATAATGTTAAATACAGGGTAAAGTAAAGGAAGCATATCACGTGAGGAATGGAGGAACAAGTACATCTCACCTACGGAATGGAGAGCAACCCCACAAACAAACCAATCAATCAAGAATTGTGCATTCATCTATCCAACACTGCATGGCTTGTATTATTGGATCTTTTTTGTATATATGAAAGGGGCTAGGAGTTAATTGTGTTGCCCATAACTTTTGAGGACTAATCAAGACCTAGCCCGATGACGTTAGTGGATTTTCCGATGATGACTTGGACTAAATTGAACTTTGTAAAATGGTACTAACCATGAACTAATGGTAGGGATCGATGTCTCACTCCGACGATCAGGAGAAATGATATCAGTTGTGTAACACCATCTTACCGAAATGAAGCATCAAACTTTCCTCGTGATGTCATCTCAATCATCGTAAAAAATAAGAATCACATGAGACACGTGGTCTAATCATATCAAACTATCCAGCTTATTTCAATTCAGTTCGGTTCTGCTTTCTTTAACCAAAAACAAAAATTTATTACTAGTAGATAACATGTCAATTTTGTCCAATTTCTTAGTATTTTTATTAATATTTAAGTATCAAATAGTATATCTAAATCTGTTTGACATTTAAATATAAATAAAATTAAATAAATGGGAAGGAGCGGGTAATATTTGTGGACAAAAAGATAAATAAACTAAAAGATGTATCAAACCTGCATTATTCTGCAGTGATTGCACCCACGAATAATAAAATTCCTCATGTGAAGTCATTTTTTTTTCTGAACCAATAAACTTTAGCTAAAATAATTACCGAGAATGATATTGCTAGTCGGTGCCGACGCTTTGGGCACCGACAGAGACACCGGATGTAACAGGTCACAAAGGAACATTTACCGGTTAATTCCTTTTATTATATATTTTAGTAATATTGTAACAATTATTTTAAAAAGAAAGAATTTTAGCACAAAAACTTTAATAAATGTTGATGGCGTATATTATTGACCCTCGTGAATTTCCGTTCCTCTTTACGGTTTCCTGTTATTCTTCCCGGGATTTCCACCGTTGACATTTATTCTAATTTCATTATTATATTATAATATATTACTTCATTTAGTTTTTAAAAATGAATTCATATATAGTAAGTTTCTCAAATAAATAGATATAGTTTCTGATGTTGTAAAAGAAAAATATAGTTTCTGATGATGAAGTTGAGATTTTGGGCCAATGGCCCATTAGAGTCAAGCTACACAAATTCATTAAGCTCAAATAACCATCCATCATCATCAGAGAAATTCACAAAAGAGAGTTGTTGGCCCTAACAAGATCAGAATCACCTAGAGGGGGGTGAATAGGTGTTTCAAACGAAAACTGATATTTTCAAACTTTTAATGAAAATTCAATTTTCAGAGTCAATGATCCTCAGAGTCAGAGGCAAGCTTGTTGAAGTAGCCTCTGAGGGATAATCTGCTTTAAGACAGGTTCTGTCTTTTCAGCAACAGAAGTTCTGAGTAAAGAACTTCTGGACAGTCTTCTGAACAAAGACTCGTGATTTTTAAGAGAAAATCTGTTTCAGCACTAAATATGATACAAGTACACAGAGGCAATTAACAAGTATAAAGAAGGGAGAAAGAGATTCAGGAGGTCCTGATGAACAGTTCAATTTATCCAAGTTCGCCACAGAATTCCTGTGACTACGTCTTGTCCTCTGAGGTCGCAGCCTCCAGAGATTTTATAAATCCACTATTCAGAACTTTTATGGCAAGTTCAGAAGCTCCTTTACATCAACAGAACTTAAGCTAATTTCTCACTTAGTTCTGACTAGCCTAAAATGAGTTAAAGGATTTTCACCAGAACAACAATACTCTGTTTTCTGGATTTCTCACCCAACTCAAATCTCAACTAGATTTCTCTCTTTTAAATCTAACTGAAGATCACAACCGATCTCAGTTTACAAGATTTCTATTATGAACTTGTTTTTCTTCACTCTCTCACAATTACAAAGTCTAAGCTAAGAAAAGATTGAGAATGGAAAGTGTGCTCTGTTTTCTTGATATAACAGTGCGTTGAGATTTTTGCTCTATGATCACACACGTAGTTGATGCAGTGGAGCTTTGCTACTATTTATAGTGTTGAGTAGATAACCGTTGAGGATATTTGAATCTTCAAGGATGACAAGGATGAAAGTAGCCGTTAATCTTGTCAACTTCTTCGAACGGTCTCAAAACACTCAACTCTGTCAACTTTGTACTTTAACCTAATCCGGTATGGGATTTAAGATAAAGGTGATGGAGTTGACTGAACTTGAAGATTGATTTAGAGGGAAACGATAAGAGAGCAGGTTTTGTTTGTTGTGAACAGGCGCGTCCTTCAAACAGCTTTTTGAACTTTTGGCGCCTTGCATTAAATGCAACTGACAAAGCATTAAATGCTTAACCAAACCCGTGATAACGAACTTCTGATGTCCGTTTTCCTTCTTAGCGCTTCTGAACTAAAACAACCTTAGTCTTCTGTTTGCAAAAGAGAACTTCTGATAAAAGTTTTAGGCAGACAATCAAGACTTCAGAGCGGTTCATCCAGCTTCTGAGAAAGTGCTTCAGTCTTCAGCTTTTTAATCTTCTGAGTTCAATAGGCAAGCAGGAATTCTTCATTCAGCATCTGCTGAGAACACTTATACTTAATCAAAAAAAAATTGTTAGTCAATATTGAAAAGTATATAAGTTAATTTCAATTTTCATCTTCTGAAACGTTTGGACATAACCAAAACACTTAGGGTTCATCATTCTCCCCCATTTTGGTTATGGACAAACCGTGGTCAGAAGGTAAGAGAGAAACATGAGGATTAGAGAGTGACTTCCTGATGCAAATATTTCATTACTTCTGAGTAAATTAACTCCCCCATTTTAGTATAAATGGTGAACTTCAGCAATCTGTATAAACTTAATAAGACTTAAGATCAAGTTGTTAGATATAATGAAGTGTAATTTACAGAGTTAAAAAGAAACATAAGCAACCATTTAAGAAGTCAGATATGCAAGACAGTATAGAAAAGATTCAGTGTATATATGATCATTCAGAAGATAACATAGGAAACAAAATAATCAGAGGAGCAGAAAAAGTCCTAAGACATAGACTACCCAACCCAGAACCTAGCTAAGAAGCTTAAGTCCTAAACGATTACAAGTTCCTAGATTTCTTCTGAGGAGGAGGAACAACACTGGAACCTCCAGCAGCACTTGATCTCTTCTGACCAGACTTCTCCCCCGTTTGACCAGAACCAATAGCAACACCAAGAGCTCCCTGAGACTTCAATTTTTGTTGAACATTCAGAGCAGTCTGATATTGCACAGGAGTTGGTCGCACAGTATTGATCAAATCCATTCGTCTTCTGAAGTCATCATCAATGGTCTTCATATGATCGAAGGTCTGACCAGACATAGGTCTCTGTTTCTGAACATCTTCCAGAAGGAGCTTGATCAGCCTGTTGTTAGCATACACAGCAGCCGTGAGATGCTCATTCTGAAGATAAGTCTGTCCTCGAACAAACCTATAACAATTGTGAAGAGTCTTCTCTTGTTCACGAGCTTGATTATGCATAACTTTCAGGAGTTCAGTGAGCTCAGCAATCTGTGCATTCTGAGCAGATACAGCAGACTCAATGTTGGAGAGTCGGTTGTTGAGATCAGGAGTGATGTCATATACAATCTTGGCAGCTCCTGAAGATGAAGAACCTTGAGCAGAAGATTTCACTTCTCTCAAAATGTGATTTGCAGTACTTTGCAGGTCTTCGATCTTACTAGGAAGCATCTTCTCATGAGCCTCATAATGCTCGTTTGCTTCCTTGACTTCTTCTGTCAATATTTCCAAATTTTCATTGACCTTCAGAGAAGAAGCAAGAGCAATATTATCCAGAGAGGGAAGGGTCAGAGCTAATTCCCTCAATTTATACAGCTCATCATAAGTGGCTAGATGAAGTGTAGAAAGGTTGCGTATATACACAGAAGGATCCTGCATTTGGAGCATGGTCATGAGCTGCAGGTTCTGAGCTTTCAGAGAATGTAATTCTTGCAGCACAATGCCCTGAGCATACATGTCAGCAGCAGAGCTCCTTTGTCCTATACCAGCAAACCTATTCAGCAGGTCATCTGAGCCACTCTGACCCATTCTTCTCAACTCTTCAACACTAGGGGCACCTCCAGCTTCGGAAATACCAGAAGCTCTGCCCATGAAGCCAAAACTTCCGAATCTGTTATCCAGATCTTCACGATTCAAGTGTTTGCGTAGAAAGTCATAATTGGATGACAATCCAGCAAAACCTGAAGGAGTGGAGGAGGTAGTTAAGGGATCACACACAGGAGGTGTATGTCCAGAGGTTGAAAGAGGAGGGACAGAAGTTTGAGGAGAGGAGAAAGTTTGAGGAGAGGAGGAGGAAAAAGAATTTGTACAGGAAGGTAAAGTTGAAGGTATTGAAAAAGGTATGGAAGGAGGAGGAGCAGTAATTCCAATTGATGGAAAAACAGCAAAAGATGATAAAGAAGAAGTAGTGGAAGTAGAAATGGAGTCTGTGAAAATTGGTCCAGAGGACAGATTCACTTCTGAATAGGATCCAGAAGGAAGAGTAGATGGAGGAGGGACAACCTCAGATGATGAAGTTGTCAGAGGAATGGAATTCTGAGATTCACTTACTTCTGTGACAGAAGGAAGTGAAGGAGATGGATGAGGAGTAAAAGCAGGAGATGAGATAACCTGTTCAGAGGCATTAGGATCAAAAGTTGAGATCGGCTCAGCATATAGATGAGCCATCCTGAACAGCGTTTCTGAGGCATCCCTTTCACCAGGGTTTCTTCCTTGATTCAGAAGAACATTGTCAATGAAGTTTTCATTGTCAACATTCTCAACAAATTGTTTAGCTTCTTCAAGAACCTCTTCATCTTCTGGTTCAATCTCTTCTGATAGCTCTTCAATCAGAGGAGCTTCAACATCCTCTTCATCAGAAATCTCTGACAGCTCTTTATCAGCAGTTTCTGGTTCCTGAGTAACAGGATCCTCCAATTCAGCACTTGAGGCAACAACGAAGTCCTTCTTTCTCAGAACCCTTCGTTTTGCCACAGCCTTCCTTCCAATTCTGGTAGTGAGAGTGACATTCTCAATAATTCGAGAGGATAGAGCAACATTATCCTCTTCATCTGAAGTCTCACCTACCTTGGAGAACTCAGCACCCTCAAGATTAGCAGCACTTTCCAAAAGTTTGGCATCGGCCTTAGCCTTTGCAGCGATTTCACGCTCAGCAGCTAACTTGTCTTCAGCTTCTTTCTTCTTCCTTTTCTCTTCAGCAAGAGCCACAACTCTTGCAACTTTTTCAGCTTCAGCAGCCTTCTCTTTCTCAGCAAGGCGTGCTTCCTCAGCATCCTGAGCTTCTTTCTCAGGTACATCCTTTGGCTTCTCAGCAACAATCTTGCCAGAAGGTTCAACATTGATTTTTGTTTGAACCATCATGGGAAGAGGTTCTGAGACAGCAACCTTCTCAACATTCAGGACCAACTTGCTTGATCCTTTCTTTCCCTTGCCCTTCTTGGCAGCATTCTTTCCTTTCTGAACTGTTGCATCCATAATCTCCTTCTGAGCAATACTCACAGAGGAGCTCTTCTCATTCTTCTTCGGAGTAACATCAAAACTGAGGTTCCTGAAGGTATGCATCTTCAGAACCGTACTCCTACTTGTAACACCTTCTCCTGACATAACAACAGAGGCTGCCTCAAACAACCTTGTCAGGAGTGAGCCATAAGCTAATGCACTCACAGTAGTTACATTCTTCATCTGCCTTATCAGCATGGCAGGCAAATTTATCTTCTTCTGGTGGACCAGATGCCACATAAATACCCTTTCTCTGTTGGAAACACAGTTGACTCCTCCAGCCTTTGGAAGAAAGACATTCGCAGTCAAATAATGTGCCCACCTCTGGTGCTGACTCAACCAGGTGGCATAAGTTTCCTTGGCACTTAGATCTGGCCTAGCCCAGTTGGCTTCTGAAAACCCTTCTGCTGAACCATCATCTCCAATGATGATTCCTTCATCATCAATTCCTATTACTTGAGAAATGGAAGCCCTGCTGACTTCGATTTCAACTTCCCCGACCACAGAATGAAGCACATCCTCCTCATTAGAAAAGAAATGGAGGTTCTTATAGAATTCTGTAACTAAGTTAGGGTAGATGAATTCTTCGAGAGATACGAAAGAATTCCAGTTTTGAGCACTAAGCCAAAGAGAGATAGGTTCAGTCGATTTGACTTCGTCATCTAGAAATCTAGAGGTAAAAACCCTAGATTGACTAACTTTCTTTCGTGCATCATCGGAAAAGATGTGAGTGACAGTGATTTCTTGAGCCATTTGAGAAAATGAGAAATTAGGTTAAGATTTCTGAGAAATATAAGAACACAGAAAAAGCTATGGAAATTCTAATGGCAAAGAGAGTGAAAGTAAAAAACTTCTAAGTATGGAAAACCCCTATTTATACCCAAACACAGAAACCGTTCCAATTCAAAAAGTAACTTCACACCGTTTAAAAGGGAACAGATAACCGTTAACCACAGAACAGCGCCGTAATAAGCAGTAGATAACGCATGCTTTCAAGTCAAATCATGATTAGAATTTATTATAACTTAATTATCTTAAACGATCAAGCACTTAAGATACTCAGAGGCAATAATTCTAAGTTATTGAAGAGGATAAGTCATACCAATGCCTTCTCGTAAGTTGCTGAAAGCCATACCAGCCAGAGGCTTAGTAAACATGTCAGCAAGGTTTTCTTCAGAGGGAACATGAGTAATGATAATATCCTTCTTCAGAACATGATCTCTCAGAAAGTGATGTCTAATATGAACATGTTTCATCCTGCTGTGCTGAATAGGATTCTTTGAAAGATCAATAGCACTCTTGTTATCACAGTAGATTGTAATTGTTCCAGGGATGACTCCATAGTCAGCAATTTGTTGCTTTATCCAGAGCATCTGAGAAACACAACTTCCAGCAGCAACATACTCAGCTTCAGCAGTTGAGAGAGCCACAGAGGTTTGCTTCTTGCTATGCCAGGAGACTAGGCACTCCCCCAGAAAATGACAACCACCAGAAGTGCTGACCCTTTTCAATTTATCTCTACCATAGTCAGAGTCTGTGTATCCTATAGGAGTGAAATCAGAACTACAGGGATACCACAAACCAGCTTCTGGTGTGCCTTTAAGATATCTGAGAATTCTTTTGACAGCAACATCATGAATCTCTCTTGGTTTAGACTGATATCTAGCACAAAAACATACAGCAAAATGTATATCTGGCCTGCTGGCTGTTAGATATAAAAGAGAACCAATCATACCTCTGTAGGTTTTTATGTCTACAGGTTTACCAGCTTTTTCTTCATCATCAATGTCTTTGCTGACATCCATTGGAATATCAACAGCATTAGAGTCCATCATGCCAAATTTCTTCAGCACTTCTCTAGTGTACTTGGCTTGATTGATAAACACACCATCATTACTTTGCTTGATCTGAAGTCCTAAGAAGAAGGTTAATTCTCCCATCATGGACATCTCAAACTCAGCCTTCATGTGGTCACTGAACTCTCTGCACAAAGATTCATTAGTAGCACCAAATATAATATCATCAACATATACCTGAGCTATAAGGATATCCTTGTTCTTCTTCAGAGTGAACAGAGTTGTATCAACACAGCCTCTGACAAATCCCTTAGACAGAAGGAACTTTGTCAGTCTCTCATACCAAGCTCTGGGAGCTTGTTTCAGTCCATACAAGGCTTTCTTCAGCTTGTACACATGATCAGGAAACTTATGATCTTCAAAACCAGGAGGTTGAGACACATAAACTTCCTCATCAATGTAACCATTCAGGAATGCACTTTTCACATCCATTTGAAAGAGCTTGAAACCTTTGTATGATGCAAAAGCACATAAGATTCTAATGGCTTCTAATCTTGCAACAGGAGCAAAAGTTTCACCATAATCTATGCCTTCTTGCTGACTGTAACCTTGAGCAACAAGTCTAGCCTTGTTCCTCACAACATTTCCAAATTCATCAAGCTTGTTTTTCAGAACCCATCTTGTACCAACAACCTTCTTGTTGTTAGGTCTGGGAACTAAAATCCAAACTTCTGACCTTTTGAACTGGTCAAGTTCTTCTTGCATTGCCATTAACCAGGAGTCATCATCAGCTGCTTCATAGAAGTCCTTGGGTTCCAGAAGTGACACAAAGGCCACATTCCCCATATATCTTCTGAGCTGAGCTCTGGTCATGACAGGATTATGAACAGAGTCAATTATGTTCTCTAAGGAATGATTCCTATGAGCTCTAACTTCTCTTGGTAAATCCAATGAGTCTTCTGAAACCTGTTCATCATTTGCTGAATCATATATAGGAGCATCTTCTGGAAGAGAGTTAACTTCTGTAGTTGGATGTTCTTCTGGAACATGTTCAACAGGAGAATCAACTTCAGCAGCTTTAGGAATAACATCTTCAACAGGAGGAGATGATATTTCAGGAGCTTGAACTTCATCTTCTTCAGAGGCTTTACTATCTGCAGGGTTAGTCTCATCAAACTTTACATGAATGGATTCATCTAAAGTTTGAGTCCTCTTATTAAAAACCCTATATGCTTTACTATGTGTTGAGTAGCCAAGAAAAATAGCTTCATCTGCCTTTGAATCAAACTTTGAAAGATAATCTTTTGTATTCAAAACATAACACTTACAACCAAAGGTTCTGAAGTAACCTATTTTAGGCTTTCGACCTTTCCAGAGTTCATAAGGAGTCTTGTTCAGAATGCTTCTGATTAGCACTCTATTCAGAACATAGCAGGCTGTGTTCACAGCTTCTCCCCAAAAATACTTTGGAAGCCTTCTTTCATTGATCATAGTTCTGGCTATCTCAACCAGAGTTCTATTCTTCCTTTCAACTACCCCATTTTGTTGAGGAGTTCTGGGAGCAGAAAAGTTATGATCAATTCCCTTGATTTCACAGAATTCTTCAAACATAAAGTTTTTGAATTCTCCACCATTATCACTTCTGATATGGACTACCTTTTCATTCCTTTCATTCTCAAGTTTCTTAATCAGAACTGAGAAGCATCCAAGTGACTCATCTTTGCTAGACAGCAAGATGACCCAAGTGAATCTTGAATAGTCATCTACAATGACAAAGGCATACTTCTTTCCACCCATGCTCATTGGTTGAACAGGACCAAAAAGATCCATATGAAGTAATTCCAAAGGTCTTTTAGTTGAAATGACTTTCTTAGTTTTAAAAGAGCTTCTGGATTGTTTACCAGATTGGCAAGCATTGCATAAATGGTTCTTTTTAAAACTAATTTCAGGCAGACCCTCAACCAATTGATATCTAGCTACTTTGGCCAGAAGATCCATGCTAATATGAGCAAGTCTTCTATGCCAGAGCCAGGAGGTATCCTCTTTGGACATCAAGCATATATTTTTGCAAAGATTCTCAAGATTCAGCATGAAAACATTTTCAACTCTAGGAGCAGTTAGAATAACTTCCCTTGACTTACTGTCCGAGATTTTACATCCAGAGGAGCTGAAGACAACATCTCTACCTTTATCACACAGTTGTGCAACACTCAGGAGATTGAACTTCAGGCCTCTGACTAGGGAGACATCTTCGATCGGAGGATTGGTTCCAATGGATCCAGAACCAAGAATTCTTCCTTTCTGAGCATCTCCAAAGCTGACTTTACCACCTCTTTTAGGTACAAATGTGATGAATGCCTTTTCATCACCTGTCATATGCCTTGAGCACCCACTGTCAATGTACCACAGCTTTGACATTGATGGAGCACTCAGAGCAACCTGCAACACAATCAATTAGTGACAGGTACCCAATCCTTATTGGGTCCTTCAGAGTTAGATTTAGCTTCTACAGGTTTTTCTGATACTTCAGATTGCAAGAGGTTCTTAATGTGATACTTGCAATCTTTCAACCAATGTCCATCTTTCTTACACAACTTGCAAGAAGGAGGATTCTTGGATCTTTCCCTTTGCTTCTTAGGAGCATTCTTCTTCTTCTGGGAAGGTACTACTTCTTCAGAGGCATTAGCACTCTTAGAGGTTCCCACTTCAGGAGGAGAAGAGATCTCTTTCAGAAGAGAGGGAGTGACAGATTTCTTCTTCTGAGGTTTATCATTCCTCAGAGGCAGTTTTTCTTTACCTTTGACTTTTGAGTCATCGGAGGAAGAACTGAATTGTTTACTTAGTTTATCTTCCAATATTTTCATATCAGCATAAACTTGAGTAAACCTAAGAAATTTGTCAGCCTCGCTTTTGTCCAACTTCCTTTTTAGGTACTTGAACATGCTGTACAATTCTTCAAGAGAATCAAAGATATTTTGTTCAGAGGATATGTTTACCTCGGAGTCATAGTTTGCTTCAGGAGGTGCGGAAGTTTCTCCTGTGACATCTTCAGAGGATGGCTCATCAATAGCCATGAAACATATCTGGGCTTGCTCTTCCTTCTCTTCAGGATCACTGCTGGTCTCAGAGTCTGACCAAGCAGCCAGCATAGCTTTCTTGAACTTTTTCTTATCTTTCTTCAGCTCTGGGCAGTTAGGCTTGATGTGCCCAGGTTGCTGACATCCATAGCACACAATGGGCTTGTTTGGATCTCTCTTGAACTTTTCACCAGAATCAGGAGTTTTCTTGTCAAAGCTCCTGAAAGGCTTCTTGTAGTTTCCACCTCTGCCTTTTCTAAAGGCCTTCTTGAACTTCTTGGTCAGCATAGCCAGTTCCTCATCTTCAGAGGATTCTTCAGAAGATTCTGCTTTCAGGACTACTCTTTTTCCTTCTGACCTTTCTCTTAGGTCATGATTTTTTAGTGACATCTCATGGGTGATTAGAGACCCAATGAGTTCATCATACATATAAAAGCTCAAGTCCTGAACTTCTTCAATGGCAGTCTTCTTGGCTTGCCAAGACCTTGGTAAGCTTCTGACAATCTTCTTCACTCTTTCAGACTCTTCAATGTCTCTGCCCAAACTCTTTAAGTCATTGACTATCTTGGTGAATCTAGAATTCATTTCTGAAATAGATTCTTTGTCAAGCATTTCAAATAACTCATATTCTCTCATGAGTTGGTTGACTTTGGACTGCTTCACTTTTCCTGTTCCTTCATATGTGACTTCCAGCTTGTTCCATATATCCTGTGCAGTTTCACAAGAAGAAACTTTGTTATATTCAGTGGCTGTAAGTGCACAATGCAACATATTTATTGCTGAAGCATTTGTTTGGAGCTTTTTCAGAATTTCATCTGAATATTCTCTCTGAGGGATAATAACATTCCCTAGACCTGGTTCCATTCTGGTGGGAATGAAATCTCCATCTGTGATGACAAACCAAGCACTCATGTTCTGAGCTTGAATGAAATACATCATTCTCTTTTTCCAGTAGGAGTAATTGTCACCATTGAATAATGGAGGTCTAGTTGTAGAGGATCCCTCTGGAACAATGAAGTGAGAAGAATTCTCAGGCTGGTGTCTACTAGCCATCTCTATTGATTCTGATAGGATCTTACACTTAGATTGTTAGATCTTTTTAGTAAATATACGAAGTAACCTGGCTCTGATACCACTTGTTGGCCCTAACAAGATCAGAATCACCTAGAGGGGGGTGAATAGGTGTTTCAAACGAAAACTGATATTTTCAAACTTTTAATGAAAATTCAATTTTCAGAGTCAATGATCCTCAGAGTCAGAGGCAAGCTTGTTGAAGTAGCCTCTGAGGGATAATCTGCTTTAAGACAGGTTCTGTCTTTTCAGCAACAGAAGTTCTGAGTAAAGAACTTCTGGACAGTCTTCTGAACAAAGACTCGTGATTTTTAAGAGAAAATCTGTTTCAGCACTAAATATGATACAAGTACACAGAGGCAATTAACAAGTATAAAGAAGGGAGAAAGAGATTCAGGAGGTCCTGATGAACAGTTCAATTTATCCAAGTTCGCCACAGAATTCCTGTGACTACGTCTTGTCCTCTGAGGTCGCAGCCTCCAGAGATTTTATAAATCCACTATTCAGAACTTTTATGGCAAGTTCAGAAACTCCTTTACATCAACAGAACTTAAGCTAATTTCTCACTTAGTTCTGACTAGCCTAAAATGAGTTAAAGGATTTTCACCAGAACAACAATACTCTGTTTTCTGGATTTCTCACCCAACTCAAATCTCAACTAGATTTCTCTCTTTTAAATCTAACTGAAGATCACAACCGATCTCAGTTTACAAGATTTCTATTATGAACTTGTTTTTCTTCACTCTCTCACAATTACAAAGTCTAAGCTAAGAAAAGATTGAGAATGGAAAGTGTGCTCTGTTTTCTTGATATAACAGTGCGTTGAGATTTTTGCTCTATGATCACACACGTAGTTGATGCAGTGGAGCTTTGCTACTATTTATAGTGTTGAGTAGATAACCGTTGAGGATATTTGAATCTTCAAGGATGACAAGGATGAAAGTAGCCGTTAATCTTGTCAACTTCTTCGAACGGTCTCAAAACACTCAACTCTGTCAACTTTGTACTTTAACCTAATCCGGTATGGGATTTAAGATAAAGGTGATGGAGTTGACTGAACTTGAAGATTGATTTAGAGGGAAACGATAAGAGAGCAGGTTTTGTTTGTTGTGAATAGGCGCGTCCTTCAAACAGCTTTTTGAACTTTTGGCGCCTTGCATTAAATGCAACTGACAAAGCATTAAATGCTTAACCAAACCCGTGATAACGAACTTCTGATGTCCGTTTTCCTTCTTAGCGCTTCTGAACTAAAACAACCTTAGTCTTCTGTTTGCAAAAGAGAACTTCTGATAAAAGTTTTAGGCAGACAATCAAGACTTCAGAGCGGTTCATCCAGCTTCTGAGAAAGTGCTTCAGTCTTCAGCTTTTTAATCTTCTGAGTTCAATAGGCAAGCAGGAATTCTTCATTCAGCATCTGCTGAGAACACTTATACTTAATCAAAAAAAAATTGTTAGTCAATATTGAAAAGTATATAAGTTAATTTCAATTTTCATCTTCTGAAACGTTTGGACATAACCAAAACACTTAGGGTTCATCAAGAGTGACGCGCCCGATCTAGTTGAATACCATCTCGATGGTCTCATGCCCATCACCCTAGGGGAAAGATGTTCGACCACACGGCTACTGACTGAGTCGACAGACGCAACCATCCACACGTACACTGGAACCCACATGGGGAAGCAGATCGATCCTAGCATAAGGAAACCCTTATAAATAGTGAACTACTCCTAGAAACTAGCACGTTTTTCCCACACCAGAGAATCCCTAACTAACCGCCATTAATTATCTAACATGTTCGTGAACTCACTTAATTCAATAGAACATCAATTTCTACTAAAAGAAATATATAAATAAAAATAGTAGTGTCATATACATTTTATTATACACATTAAAGTGGTTACCGAACCTATAGTTTAATAGCACTTAGCATTTAAGTTAATAAAACATTACATCATGTAAATTTATTAATCCGGTGTACGGATGACATAGATGACAAGTGTATAGTACAATTTTTCGGTACAATATATTGAGTTTATGAAATGGATTTTTGATTGAATTTCAGTTAAATTCATAATCAACCAATTAGTTGTAGCTCAATTTTCTATACTATTCACTTTCATGAGTGGCAATTTGAACTCTACTCTTTACAATTTATAGAAAAAAAATTAAATACATGTAAAAATAATTAAATACATGTACATATAAAAAAAAAGAGACCAAAAATTCAAACCAGAAAATTGTATCTTTTTATTTACAGGAATCATAAAATTGTATCTAAATGAGGGTATTAGGATAAATTTTTCATATTTATATTTGAATTAAGTTAACGCAATTTGACTTGATAATTATTAATTAAGATGATGGTTACATGTGTGTGAGATATTTTTTTGATAGAAATTAGAAAAAAGAATTAAGCTATATTTTTTTTTTTTGGGGCGAACAAAAACTTTATTAATGAATCATATCGTTACATAAAGAATCGTTCAGATAACTAGGCAATTCAAAAGAAATAAAATGCCTCGGACGAGAGAGAGCATCGCGAGCAATACGATGCGCAACCTCATTCGCCGTTCTAGGGACAAAGCACACAGAACAATCTGGTAAACTTGTCAATAACTGTCTACAATCTTCAATGACATGGCCATACTCCGAGTTAATCTGATACGAGCCTCGAACATCTTCTACCACCTTCTTTGCATCGGATTCAAAAATCACTCGAGTCCAATGATGAGCCCGAACCCATTCAAGGCTACGCCTAATGGCCATTGCCTCCACAACATTGGCAGCATGAGCTCCCTCAAAAATACAACTTAAGAGTGCCACAAACCTGCCATTTTCCTTCCGTAAGATTGCACCAGCTCCGCTATATTTAATGTGATTAGCTAAATCATTACCGAAAAAACATATATAGCATCTGATGATTTGAATAATAACAATTGAAAGAGTTTGTGTTCAATAATATTTTGGATGCAAACCCACGTGCCACGTGACTGCCTCAATCTGTTGCTATAACGTGGATACAACGATTATATATCTTCCTCATTCAAAAATTTCTATTTTTTTGTAAGGTTTAACGTTCAAACTAGCCATTCCAACATTCAAAATAACAAAAATTTATAACCATGAAAAATCAACTCAAGTGAATTGAATTTCGTATCCAAAATGTAGCGAGAATATCTGAACGATATTAGTGAAGTTGTTCCGAACACATATAGATACTGTGAGACTAGATTTGATACTTTGGATTTCACCAAAAACAGACAATATTTCCATGATATTTACTTGACTAGACTACTGTAGAATATGTACAAAAACTGGATGCATTCAACTACAATATGCTTACTATAAGATGTTACATTTAAAATTTTTTCAGAAAACAATCGAACCTAAGAATCGTTTGCAAGTCTCACATTGCAAGACTCTGAGTAATGAGTAATGATTTTATGCATAGATTATCTGAGTAATGATTTTTAACTGTTAGTTAAAATTATAATTTTATACATAGACTATCCAGATTGATATCCTTAAAGACTTCCAAATGTTTTTTTTCTTTGGTAGCCACATCTTCTACAGATTCAAGTTATGTTTTCTAAAATCACAATTTTCGTAAAATCACCAGCTACGAAGATTCCGAATCATTACAAAGCTTACTGCAAATCAAAGTCGCTATAAGCTTCTTCTAATTTTTCTATTTTACGTAGTCTGTGTCCCAAATCTCATGTCCTTCCCCACAATCTATTACCAGTAGGATGTTTGAACCATACAATGCACAAATGAAAGTAGGCTCTATGTATTCCAATGTTGAATTCTACTAACTGTTCAACCAATAGATCCAATCATAACATCTTAAACAACCCTAAAGAAATATAATATGTAAAATCATAACAACAACAATTAGCATTTCTAAAATGCAATGAACAATTAGACGTACATGTCGTTTGCAGCGCCAAGGCGTGTTTGGCTGCGTGTGGAATCGGTAAAACCGATGCCGATGTCATTGTGGCAACAAAGAGTACACAATTGGCTTGCAATGAAGATATTATTGTTACTAAGTGGACATGTTTACGCTTGGAACAAAAACATGCATAAATTTGTAGAACTCACAAAGCAAATGAATGTTATTACAAACAAATTCTGCTAAAACGAAACGGAGAATAACAATGGGTCTGTGAAGTAAGAGAATTGACTGCAAAGAACACAAAGGTTTATAGGACTATATTTCGAGTCAGGAAGGCTTAAGCAAGGAAAAAGAGTGCTAGCCATTGTATTAGATAGAAATATCATGGTTACATTCAGAACGCAAGAAATCACCCTCAAAGCCTGGAGCTTCTTGTCAAAGAAAACAACTAGCATGAAACCTGACTGCCCTAGTTGAAGAATGAGCAACCATGTTAGCTTGTCTGCGAATAAAATGAGCCTTAAACAGGCAATCGTTACTAAGTAAAAAACTGCACCATTGTATAATGACCCAAACTCAAAAAGATCAAGATGAAACAGGTTAATAGCATCAACAAACAGTTTAGAAATCAGACTCAAAGGTGACTTTCCTGAGTTTCATATCTTTTACCAAGAGAGGGCCTCATGGATTCCAATAGCTTCTGCTTCCCGAGAATCTTAGGCATCAGAAAAGAGAAGAGTCCGACCTGCAATGAACCGACCCTCCCAATCTCGGATCACCATCCTGATTACGTTTAAATCAAAGAAGATTGCAGCATCACTGTTGCATTTATATTCTCTTGGCCAGGACTTCTTCCAAAATGCAGATTGGTTAATATTGCTGGGATTCAATCTGATTCCAATCGACTCAAATAAGAAATCAGTAGCAAGTTTAACAATTTGGCTAGGAGAGATGGACACATCATTCCGAAGTTTGTCATTGCGGGCATGCCAAAGACCTCATAAAATCAAACAAAACCGCACCCTGTCAATCTCATTTGCAGCTTCCAAAACATTAAAGAACCAAACCAGGAAACTTCCAAAACATTGAGATATCTTGATATCCTCTAATAATTTCGCAATGTGCTTGTACTGGATTGAATTGGGCCTAGTACACAACCTTGTCCTGCATATATATGACTACCTACTACACTAACATAAGCAACTTTCTTCATCTATTTCCTTCTCGCTTTGTGTTTGTGGACACATTTCGGTACTGAGGGCGATTTAGTCATCACGTTGCCTACGAGCTTGCATCCTCACATACCAAAACTATTGATAACCTTGTTGATATAAGTCTCTTGGGACAGTACCGACAATTTTTTTGATCAATATCTTGAAGCGATTAAGGGCAATTGATCCATGTTATCTAAACTAGTTCATGCTTACCTCTTGTAGTGCAGAAACCTTCGAGTCTTTATGCAGTGAAATAAAGATCAACACCACAATCTACGTACTACCAATCTCGCTTCACCTACCAGTCAACGTTCTCCATAAAAGAATGACCATAAAACATCCAACCTGACTTTGTTGGATAAAATAGATGATGAAGTGATTTCATTAAAACAAAATGAAGATACAAATTTTTGAGGATATTGTCGAAACTTATATAACGATAATTAACCTTTCTTTTACCAATTTAATAACATTTGTTTTGACGTGTTATTGAATTAAGGCTTTTTTGTTCGTTTCTGAGAAAACGAACCCTATTCATTATTTGCCTTTTCTTTACCTTTAGAACTTAAAAGCAACCAGGATCAAATGAGAAAGAAAAATGAAAATGACCATAAAATATAAAAACAAGGAAAAACAACTCCAATATTTGAATAAAAGTTACAAATATCAAACTTGAAATTAAGACAAAACTCATATATACACGTCAAAACCAAACAATAGAAAGTAAGTTTCCTTTGGTGAAAGAGAAGAAGAAGCCTAAGTAGTAAATGATCTATACATTAAACAAAAAAACAAAAGGGAAACATGAATGTATAGTTTATCATTGGAAAAGAGGAATTGTTTAGACTTCAATTGATAGTAGAATATAAATGATGATGATGATGATGATGATGATGAGCTTTTGGAAGTAGACATCTTCTTGATATGCCCTTTGACAATTAATCCGTTCATATATTACCAAGTAAACGCTGGGAAGACTCAGGAGAACCCATCCATATACTACATGAGTTGTGCTTATACCCGAATTGCTTTTGATACATCCAAATGATTAAGTCTACATGTTCCAAGAAGGAACTCTGGCAACTCCTCTTCACTTTCACCCTACCAAAGTTATTATAAATTTGCATTAGCTTCTTAGACTAAGCAAGCTTTGAAAGGTTTGATAAAAACCATTATACAGACCCTCATCGTTCCGATTTTGGTGTATTAAGAACACAAGCTTCTTTTTCAACACATTGGGTCATGGATCAATTATTTTTTGTCATATTAAGTCCATGCTTAACAAATATTTAAGTGTGATAGTCTCGGTTACAAGAATATTACTCATTTCATTTGCATTTGAAATTCTGCAATGTTGTTTCTACAGTTTTCTTCTAACCAGACACATAAAAGAATGATTTACGTGTGCAATGAAATGAGTAACGCTATATTAACCAAGTTTTATGCGATCACATGTAAAAGATGGGAGGCTTTGTATGTTAAATAAAAGACAACGGAACTGATCCACCAAAATCGGAATGATTAGAGTTCTTAGGATGCTTTCTGCCTAATGATTTTTATGACCAAAGAGAATTGTATCTTACCTGTATCAAGAAAGCCAATTCAATGACCAAATTGTTCAAATATCCAAGAACAAGGTTGACCACACCTCTTGCCACCGTTGATGACCCAATGTCAATTCCGAGCTGGAAGTTTTTACACAATTAATAACACAAATTCTGAATATAAAAGCAACAGAGTTCTAAGATTTTGTTATTCATGATCCAAGACGTAAATTCTTCTGGTCAAAATGATGAAATGTTTGTCAGCCACGAGTGATATACATGCTCAGGAACGTAAAATTGTGTATGGAGATATGTCTAAGGTAAAATGTAAAACTGCTGCTTTTTTATGAAGCTCGGCTTTCTTCTGTCTTTGCCCAACTTTCTTAGAACGAGTGTAAAAACAGCTATTTGATCATATATAAGTTTAAAGTTTTGGATCAAATTTTTTCTATCTCAATTCTTTCCATTTCAAGAAAATACTAATGAAAATTGAACTAAGTAGATAGTTATGATCAACTCAGCCTAAATCGAATTTTAGGTACAATTTAGTCCTCGATTTGGCAAAATTTAACAAATTACCCCGATGAGTTGTAAATTTCAGATATCAAAATCGATAATATTTGTGCTACTTTGTAAAAATTTGCCAACTCGAGAACTGAACTAACACCTACAATTTGATTTGGGTTAAAATGGTCTAAAATCGAAAATACTGATTAACTCATAAACCCTGGGTTAAACTGCTCTGCCAAGAAAGTGAAAAAAAGGGTCAAATTGGTTTCCAAAGAAGTTTAACTGGGTAAAGTTTCCCTTACCTCAAGATAGTTATTTCCACGAAAATAGTTAACTTCTAGTGCTCGGCCGACTAAGCATGCTTTCTTTCCAACACTTTGCTTGACAATCCAAGATCCCTATCGTAACACAGTACTAAATTATGTTGGAAAAACATTAACAATCTATGTAACCATTTTTGCAGAACTTAAAATTGTTTTGTACCTTGGATATGTAAGGTATGAGCTTAAATCTCGAATTCCGATAGGTGTTATCGTTGTTGACAAAGTTATGCAGCAATGGAGTTTCTTCCAGAGGACTTTTTAGCATGTAATACAATGCTAATGTGTATGCGGTTGGACCAGGAACCTGATTCATCATCAACTACATTTATCAACATTGCAATTCTTTTTTAAGATGATAAATTATAACTTCAAAATTACAACTCACCTGCATATTGATCACAAAGAAGAATTCTGATCCGCCTTGTGCTGCATGTTTCTGAACAATTTGACAAGTTTTCGTGAGAAATTTTAACCATGCTATCTATTTGATAAGCTAATAATTTGATGTCACATAGTCAATTTAATGTCAGAGTATTTTTGCTTAAGTTGTATATATAGGATTTGTTCATGTCTTAAGCTATACTTGATAATTGTCTAACAAGGAATCTCAATATAAATAGGTAATAACATTTAATTATAGATAAAATCGACCTGGACAATGCTACCAGGACGGCCACTAAGATCATCTTCCCGTTGGTTAGATTTCAACCAATCTGCTCCGACCAGTTGCATCAATGTACTTTTTGCCTTTATCTGTAACAAAATTATCATCGAAAAAAGAATGGATAAAATTCAACATTAAAAATTGTGGCAAAATATAATTTTTGGTATTTGCAAGTCACCAATTCATTAATAGTTTTTTTGAATTTTCTTTAATTTGAACTGTGATGTTACAATGATTATAAAATTCAAGAATTTTCATGGCCGGAGATGCATTTTAGGAGTTATTATGTTAGTACTGCTATAACTGAAAGGCCATAGATATTTCTCCCCCTGTGTTTTAATCATTTATATGTGTAATTTAAAAAAATACCTTTTGATTATCATTCATATAATTTCGTCCCCGAATCAAAAACGATGAAGGATCGGCAGAAGACCAAGAGCATGGAGAAGAGAAACTTGGATCTTTTTGAAGAGTGGATCCATAGGACAATCCTGTGTTATCTGATCCTTTACCCGGCTCTTGAAAGTCCATACAACCCCCCTTCTTATGAGCTGTACACGCAAATTTTGAAATCATTTCTTGATTGGAACTTAACTAATGAATGATGAAATGAAATCCATAAACAAATCAATTATCTCAGGAGAAAAAAGTTGTTATAATTTCAAAGATAGAACTAACCTGCAAGGTCATGCAACTTCCGAACAAATCCTGCAGCAGATAACCTCGCTGGGACTGCAATCTGCAGCATTCAATACTAAAAATGTAAGAAAACAACTAAAATTACTATCAACCAATAATTGAAATCTATTGATAACATTTTCTTTTCACAGAATCCTATAAAAAAAGAGTGTAAATTGAGTTAATATATATACCGGTGTGTATGTTCCACTGGTAATTTCAGGAGACCATTCAGTTTCCAAATTAGGATCAAAATCAATCATATCATTGGCGTTAGGGACATCAAAGAACTCTTCAGTAGCATTTGCCAAGCTAGTGACACTTTGTGTGTGTTTTTCTGCCTCGATATCTTCCATTGTACTGAATCTGTCGTTAAAAGATTTTTGATCTTCGCCTTCCACATTAGGATTATTATTAGGCAACATGCAATAATCTTGATGTTGTTCTACAATGAAGTCTGAATAATTTGTTGCCTTGGCTTGGAACATTTCTCTAATTGCTGCAATTGTTAAATACCAATTAGAAGCAAGTGTGCATTTCACTAGGACGTTAAACGATGGTTGATCTCTTTGGGGATTAAGACAAAAGCTATATTTTGATCCATATATTTGTCTGAAACTTTTTCATTTTGTGTTTATTGTACCACCTAAACTATTTTTTTCTGATATATAATTAGATTATTCAAACGTTAGCTGAGAGCATATCAAGGCACCCTTCAACTTGGCCCGAATAATTGATTCTCCCTAAGTTCTGAGGGGAACCTGTCATTTGCCAAACTGTAAAGGTGCTCTTGTCGTTTAAGCCGTCAAAAAATGGTTGTACCTGCAATTCTTTCAAGCATGGAAATGGTTATCGATCTCTCGCTTGACGGGCTCATTTGAAATTTGCAGGACTTCCAATCAATAGCAATCATGTGCTTTACACATGATTTTTCTTGGTCCATTGGAGAAATTACATATCCTCCACCTGCAAATATTTTGTACTGCAAGTTAATAGAAAGAATAATTGTAACATATATATAACTGAACTTGCAAATGCAAAGCATACATTACTTTTAAGGCAGGCTCGAACGTAGCCTTTCTGTGAAGGACACTTCTTGTGAATCACGGAATGGAATAGAATTACTGAGAAACAATAGGATCGCAAATATTAATTAACGTAAAGGTGCAGATTTATTTTAAAATATAAAGTTCAAATAATAGTAACAAATATATACCATATGTGCCATCATCTTCTCTTCTCCAATACCGGCGCAACAACAAATCTCTTGGTCTCATCCATCTGCAAATGATTATGAATTGTTGACAACATCTATTAATTAGTGTAGTAGAAATGAATGTGTTAATTTGTTATGAAATATTAGACCTGGGAAACCAATTGCTGTACAACTGCAAGTGAATTATATCCGTATGACCATCAAGTCGCTCAACCAAGCTACCTTTGTAAAAACAGAAGTCCCATCTGCAACCAATACCACTTCAAATTAACTTTATGAAGAACTAATGTTACTAAAAAGAACCAATTAATGTCTGAATGAACCAAATAAGCCGCTCGTGAAAAGCTTAATTTGTCTCAATTATTTGTAGTTTTCGATAGAAATGATTCTACACTGAACTGCACCATGTCATCGTATGTCGAATTAATAACTTGATGCCAATTCATATGTTTTAGGCTCTAGAGTTTCTAGGGTACCTTTTTCATACTGTGGGCGCATTTTTCATCTTTATTCTCGTTGAGAATTGATATAATTTGAAAACCATTTCATAAAAAAAAAGATGAATCTTCTAGGAATCTTACTCTGATCTTAACGGGCCTAGGGACATGATAACCTTAGAAACGGTTTCTGAAGTCCCGTCAACAACACCGACTGCCATTATTGCAGGATGATTATCCCAATGCTGAAAAATAACAACAAATTTCACATAAAGAAAATTATCATAACCTCCAACATTAAAACCGGAAATGCAGCTAACCTCTCCATGAGAATCCGAATCTTTTGCCTCTTTAAAAAGACGTAGTCCTGTAATTTAGATATTATCTATAGTTTTAAGCATTTGTTCTTTCAATTACCAATCAAAGAAAAGCTAAGATATACAAGCTAAGTCAGATAGATATCTCATACCATTCTGGCAACCGAAAATTTTCCATGGAGAAGGAGCAATTACATCAGATTTCATAGCCTCATTGTGTAAGGTTGAGTAATAATCTACCGGTTTTTTTTTACAGTCCACCGTCTTTGCACCACTTAATCGGCTGAAACAGTAACATAAGATAAAGGAATGCAAAATTTGTAAGTAATTATAAAGAAAGCATACATCCTAAAGAAATAATTAGTTTTTAAACTTGTCATCACAAGTTCACAAACTTTTATTTATAATCACATTTCCTAATGTTTTTATCGCACTCTTACTATTGAAAGTTCAAACGAACTAGTAAAATCCAAGAACCACATTTGTCATCTCCAACACACAGAGTGCAAATTAAAACTTGTTTTAACAATGCCATACCTCAAAGGTGGTCCATTTCTTTTAGAAATAGTCCCGAAGTCTTGAGACGGATTTGGATGCTCCTACAAGTATTAAAGAACAAATTGAAAATCACTAAAAGTGTAAAGAAATATGAATTTGTTAACAGAGTGCGCTGGATATATTCAAAAACTTCGTATTGTTAGATACCTTTAGTGCAGCGTTTTGCAAGGAATGAATCCAACTCGCAGCTTCTTCTGAACTCCGTGCTCCTAACTACAAAATTGCAATTTCAACCTTATTTATCAACCAATTAATCAAATTGAATAAAACGAAATACATGAATGATCATAATCAATGTACCATACCTTGAGTTGATCATTGTGATTCAAAGTATTGTACAATGTAAAACTGTAGAAAACCTGCAAATGTATCCAAACAATTAAATCCAAAAAGCAACTACCTCATCTTCTCAATTTAAGACTAGCAACGGCCGTCCATGTTTGGTATAGAGAAGAAAGCATGAAAAAGAAAAACAAAAAACATACTTTTCTATTGATGCTTGTTCTTCCATTATCATTGATACGAATTCCACGGTCTATCATTACACATTTATCTGGCTCCTGAAACAAATGAATATGTATATAGTCACCTCTTTGTACACGAATAAGACATCCAGGTTAAAATCAATAAGATATGAATCACATAATAGCTTTAAGAATCATTCAATCAACAAAGTATGGAAACATGCATGAATTCAAACTTTCGTCATCCAAAATATGTTCAATATGATTTTCCTAAATTAAAGAATGAAGGTTGTTCCTGTCTGCCCGTAAGGCGGCGAGTTCTGGCCTGATTGTCGGGGCAAAGAGCATAAAAATGTCCAATTTTATCACAGACCTATCCAACAATTAAATAACTGACTATCCGGAACGAAATAATCCTGACACCAAAATCCTATTATCCTCTCATACCTTGAAAAAAAGAATTCGGTTTGTGAATAAATGTCACTAGATTTTGAGTAGAGGCAAATTAGAGAATTGAGAAGGACTGAGGGGAGCTCGATTCGGGACGGATTGAAGTAACAATTGAGGAGCTCCCCCATCTGGAAGTATGCAATACTTGAGGAGAAAGGAGAAGGTGATGAGGTCTGGATGAGTTCCATTTTGGAACGGCCATCAAGGGTCTTTCTTTTCTATTTATAAGCTTTGGTTGGGTATCTTTTTTCAAGCTGTTTTTCGTGGCACAGTTTGTACTATCCGTCGCTTAAAATAGACAACTCGGGAAATGTTTATTCAATAACTAAAAGGATAAAGAACTCGAGACCCGGAATTTAAGGACAAATATGTACAAAAAACACTCGAGAAATTTTCCGAAACACTCGATAAAACTCCTTGCCTAAAAAATTTGGATAAGTTAAGGGAAATGGTCCACAAAATGCTGAAACCGAAATATATTTGCCATAGGCCAAGTGCCCTTCAAGAGTTCTTGGGCCATTTTTTTCTTTTTCGGGTTTGAATTTACGAAAGTGACATTTTGGAGTTGAAAAAATGTGAGGATTTTAGAAGAAAAGTTATAAATAAGTAAAAACGCTAGAGGGTCTTTTTTGGGTGACTAATAGTATATGTAAGAGTATATTTTGCATATCAAACTACTCCTTTAATATCAAATCAAAATGAAAAGCAAACATGTAATGACAAAACACAAACTTATTACAACAACTCTCCTTTCTATATGTATAGTAGAAAAAGGAGAGTAACAAAAACTAAAAAAAAGTAGAAAATAAAAAATGAAAGAAAAGAAAAGAAAATTTATTTACCTTTCCAGGAGAAATGGGTGTGGATTTGTAGAATTTGAGGTAATTTTCTTCAAGAATAAAGTACCTCTTCCATGAAAATTGTAAGCCCAATCTATTATTCCTAATAGCATACAGCCATCCTTCCATTTTTCCAATATCTTCAAACTCACCCATTCACCAAAATCACCTTTTCTTGGATGTTTTTTTTTCTTGTTTTGCAGATCAAAAACTACTCATCCACTGCATTTTCTTTGTGTTCTTTCCAAGATTTAAACCATTTTGGCTATATATTTCTTGAAAATAAAAATTTCAACGTGTGTATATAAATTAAATTTTAAAAAGATGATAACTCTGATTCCCCTGCAAGGGAATCAGAGAGAAATAAGTTGACAACAACTTATATTCAAAAATGTTGTTTATGTATCCTGTTATGCTTTCTCTTCTTATGACCACCTTGTTATTATGATTACTTTTTTCAGAATTTGGTGTTTTTCTGTTTTGTTTTCCCTACAATTTTGGGTGGTAATTAAAAAATGTTACATTAATTATTGACTTTTTATTTTATTAATCTCTCCTGTAATTTCTCATCACTCTTTCTAATTAATGAGAAAATAATCAACATGTTCATATTTTGTTTGTTAATATTGTTGGTGGTTTGCATCCAAATTTATCAATTTGTTTGTGTTTGGGTCTAACTACGTAATATATTTGTTTTCACTGTTATTTGTTGGGGAAACCAACACATTTTAGAAGCATTAGATTGTTACTGCAATGAATATAAGCAACTTAGGTTTATGATTAATTATATGTAATGGTGTATATTTACAACCAATGCCAAATCTTTTAAGTTGGTAGTGATGTTATCTCTTGAAATGTTATAAGTGGAGGCTTATATACAATTGTATAATCATAAACCTACTTTAGAAAAAAATTGTTTGATATATAGTTCATTTAATTATAAGTACATACTATGTAAATTATTATCATCTAATATGGTATTATTTTGTTTGCAAACACAGTAATTGAGCTTGTTCATAATTATGCTTAACAAGTTGGTTCACGAACAAGCCATTCAATGAGATTAACGACCAACTCGCGAGCAATCTAAGTCATGCATAAACAAACTTATAAACAAATTGAGCTCAACTAAAACTCAGCTTGCACTTAGAATTTTGGAGAGCCTAACTTGCCTCACTCTTTCTCGTGGTTAATTAATAAGTGTAGGCTTGTTCAGGATGAAGAGTGGCACATCTGTTTTATTCACCCTTATAGCAATGGCAATAGAGTTGTGGATTGACTGACTAACGAATTTTGCATGGTCTCTTTTGTTAGGTGTGTGATATGCCTACTGCAAACATGCATGACATTCTCCTTGAAGACAAGCGAAGCTCGAGTTCGCGTCGTATCATTAAATTATAGCTTCTCTCTTTTTCTATTTATTTCTTTTTCATCTATAGCATCTCTTTGGCTTAGCGCAAAAATTGCTTACGGTTACATTTCTCGATTACGATTTACAACGGTACAAATTATTTATCAATAGAAACTAAATTTTTGACAAAACAAAGACTCTTTTCCTTTTGTAACAAAAAGTTTAGCTAAAGGTATGACAACCCACTGGCAAGATCAGAGCAAACCACAAACTTCGATAAAAGCTTACAGTGAAATTGACATATTGTCTACTAATAAAAATTAAATTTTGAGGGAAACTCAAACTGCAAATCTTTAGCAAAAAATTGAGTGGTCTTACCATGTGAACCAACTTTTTTTAATATGGAATAAAAGCTCGAATTTCAAACTTTTTAAGCAATAAATTTATGTATATCTTATCCCCAAACCAATTGGTTGTTTACTTTGTTGGTGAACAACCCCAAGCCGGGAATTTTTAGAATGTCTTAAAAGTATATGGAAACACAAGTACATGAATTAACCGTTTGAGGTGGCCCACTTTTCCAAAAATCGTTGGTATCTTTCCTTTTTTTCCAATCTCTCTTCCCTTGTCCGTACCTTTTTTTTTTCATCTTTTTTGGCGACGTCTGGTCGTCTTTGTGGTTGGCAATCAAATATTGGATTCAGCGACTGCTTGTCTTGATCTTCTTCCCTCCTGCACATACTTGTCAGAAATTAGCTCATATGTAAATCCATTGTCATATTCCACATGAAAGTGTAAATCTTGATCCTGAAATGTCGAATTTGCGAGGCAGTTTTAATCAGAAGATCGACTATGTCTTCAAAGTCGTCCTCATTGGTGATTCCGCCGTCGGGAAATCTCAGCTCTTGGCTCGATTCGCCAGAAATGAATTCAATATCGATTCTAAAGCTACCATTGGCGTCGAATTCCAGACTAAAACTCTTATTATTGATCAGAAAACTGTCAAGGCTCAGATTTGGGATACCGCCGGTCAAGAAAGGTATCATATCAACTTTTCTTTTATTCTTTTCATGTTTTTATTCTCCTTTGATTAAGGTGTAATTGCCTTTGAATTTTGATCTGGTTGCACCGCAATTAGACCTGCATTGTTGTATGCTACGGAATGTTGGGTAGTGAAACGTTGCCACGTTTGTAAGATGTCGGTGGTGGAGATGTGTATGTTGTGATAGATGTATGACCATAAGAGAAAAGATCAGGTGAGGAACGAAATGATTAGCATGAAAGCAGGGGTTATATGTATTGAGAATAAGATGAGGGAAAATCGACTAAGGTGTTATCGCCATATAAAAAGGACGAGGGTAGAGGGCTTCAAAAGTGGCAAGGGGAGGAAATATGAGGGTAAGGAAGGCCTAAGCAAACTTGAAAGATGGTGGTTGAGAGTGATATGAGTTTATTAGGGAGAGAATTTAAGATTGGTGGATATCTTATTTACATTGTTCTTTGCACCAATAGTAGTAATCTGAAGCTTCTCATAAGTTTTCCATGATGATTGGACGAAAGCATCACACACAGGAGAGGGAGGGGGCCTCGGTCACCCCAGCTGCCAGAACCACCCCTAGCAGGGATGGCTGTGGCCACCCCTGCCTCTTGAAGATTGTCCCGGGTGGAAAACTGGCCCCCTTAATGTTGGAGTTTCTGTACTCGCCAGTGATCTACGGTCATGTAATTATATGTTTTTTGTTTTGCACTTGATGTTGGACCGTTGGTGCTAAATTTAAGAATTCTAATGATTCTTAATACAACTTTTTATCTGCATTCGGGTGCAAACTCTTTGTTGTGCCATGGATCGATCCTATACATATTTTATCCCGTAGTGTTTGTCTTTGTGAAACATCTATCCAAGACTTTCGCTTCATAAACACAACCATATACACATGAACATGCACCCCTGAAAAGTTTAGATGGTGGATATCTCACCTGGCTTAAGAACCCTTTTTTTTCTCTCCAGGCTGCTATATTAGATAATGTATAAGACAGGAAATTCATTGATTTGGTGGCTTAAACACTGAAACTGCATGCATTGCCAGTTCAGTATGTGCTTCTACCGTTCTCTTGAAACGTGTCTCGTTTTAAATGAGACTTTAGCAGTTTTTAAGCAATTGACAATGGGAAAGGGATTTAATAAATCATATTTTTCACATGGATTCAGTATCTTAAATGTCATGTTCTTGATATCACTATTATAATGAAATTGCCATGCAAGTGAAAAGCTATTATGGGTTATGAGTTGTGTGGTCCACTAGAGATACTTGTGTTTCTGGAATATAGCGTTGTCTTAGAATATGTATTCAGGTTTGGAGCAGGCTACGTGTGGTGTAGTGATGATTGAACTGAAGACAAGGAAAAGTATTTACCTTTACTCTGTTGCATACATATTCAGCTTGTTTGCATTATTATTTCTGTTGCTTCCCATGTACATCGGAAAGGAACATGGATGGTAGACAAGAAAAGATTACCTTATGACTTTTATGTGATTGATTTCTCCATGATTTGTCAATCTGTCACACACACTTATATTTTGTATCCCTCAATTTATGTTTTAAGCATTGGATTTGCTGTTTAGATGGAAGTTGTCTGTTCCTACAGTTATGTTAAGGTTGATCATGATGAATCGTGGCTATATCAGGTATCGTGCAGTAACAAGTGCATACTACCGAGGTGCAGTTGGGGCCATGCTGGTCTATGATATATCCAAGTGCCAATCATTTGATCATATAACCAAGTGGTTAGAGGAACTGAGAGACCATGCTGATAGTAACATTGTCATCATGCTTATAGGCAACAAGTCTGACTTGGGGACCCTTCGAGCTGTGCCCTTGGAGGATGCTAAAGAATTTGCCCAAAAGGAAAATCTCTTCTTTATGGAGACATCAGCCCTTGAGTCTACTAATGTTGAATCCGCCTTCTTTTCTATCCTTACAGAGGTGTATCGAATTGTTAGCAAGAAAAGCCTTGTTCCAAATGAGGAAAATGACGGAGGGAATGCTTCCCTTCTAAAGGGAACGGTGATTGTTGTCCCTGGAGATGAGCCACAATCAGTACGAAGAGGTTCCCGGTGTTGCAGTAGATCATAGGAGCGATCATCCTTTGGTGCTGTTCCATGTGGCTATTTTGGCATATAGTTTCAGGTAATGTGCTGTTTTGTGGATTCAGGGATATCATTTTCTTCATTTAGAAGCATAAAGTTATGCATTAACACAGGACTTGGAGTTTTGTTAATCAGGCAACTGGTTTCATCCTTACTATGGCTTAAACTTTAAATGTTGATACATACACCACACACTATTAAATGGTTATACACTGAATTTAGCTCATTTTTGTTCTTATTCATATTTACCTATAGCCGAAACGGAATTGGTTCGCTTAATTATAATCAGATTCAGAAACATCAATTACAAAATCCAGGGCATTCAGTGATCTTTAGGCAACCATGTAATAATGATCAGAAGATGTCTATCTGATAATTTGGGATAAATTTATGTTATTTCCTTTTTCCTGTCAATGTGTTTCCTTGGTCAATGTATATTTTTCGGGGTAATCATGCTTGTCTAACTTGTCTGTATACTTACATTTTACCCATGCAGAGAGTATGCAGATTCTTATAAGAATTTTCTACCATTTATTTTGTTTTCTGATTCAAAAAAATCCAACAAAATTATTCAAAATAGGTCAACTAAAAAATAGGAACAAAGAGAAAAGGAAGCTATAAAGTATGAACAATTCTATTGTAAGAAAAACGAGGTTCATAATTGTAAGAATGAGCTTTCAATCTTCTTAAGTTACAGAAATGTGACAAAAAAAACTTGAAGTTCTGGATACCAAAACAAGGAAACTCTATGAATTCATTGTGCCCGTGCAACATTGATGTAGTGTGAAAGCTGAGCTTTATAATAGCTCATGTTGCTTTACAGACGTGCCGCTTATTTTCATATTGAACTGCAATCACATTATATGAGGGTGCAGTTTTAGCTGTATATCAGTATCATCATTGTTAATTTCATATTGAACTGCAACAACATCGGACGAGTTGTATATCAGTATCATCAGTGTTAATTTCATTGGTAATTTGCAATATTCTGCATGCATGTACAACCATAGGATTTAGTTCGGGAGAGCCAGAACACCTTGCTATCATTATATTCATGTGTTGTGTGTGTGTGTGTGTGTGCGTGCGTGTGTTTCTGTTAATGTTTTTCTTTGGTCAATTTGAATTATTCGGGTTAATTAATCGTGCTTGTCTAACTAGACTAGCTATATGGCTATACGCTCTTCAACTCTAAGATTCTTTTTTCTGTATACCATTAATTTCAATGTATTAATACGTTATGAGTTTTGCAGGTACATTACAGTTTCAACCAAAATGTTCATGCTAGCAGAGCCATTGATGTTGGTATCTGCAGTTTTCCTCTTTTTTCGTAGCTTGTGTAGCTTATTTAATTCCTTACACAAGTGATAAGGCTCCTCAAATGTGATTTTGCGATGTATCAGCAAGCAGCGTGATTGGGTCCAAGTTGTCTGCACTTCATTTCTGCTTTATTGGAGCTTGGTATGGTTTCTTCTGTTTAACTTTGAGCGACGGAGGGACAGAGAGAGACGTGTAGTCAGGATCCTTTTTCTAATCTAAAATTCTCGAGAGAGATCAAACCGTGTAGTAAAGAGTTTGCAGTTGAAAATTTTATTTATCTATTAACAAGAAAGAATTATGGCACTAGAATTTTGTGTCTCCACCATAACATGTTTCATTTCCATTTCCTAAACTTTTTTTCCGACTTTTACATTGAATGTCTTTCATGTCAAACTCGGTAGATTTAATTGGGAATATAGAAAAACAAAACATTGACGATTATATATATGTGTGTATTAAATATTAATTGATTTGTATGACAAGATAGAGAGTGATATTTAAACTGGCAAAACAAATGATGAACTGAAAATGCATGCGAATTAAAACGGAAAGGAATGTAGAAGGGTTAAACAGAACTGAGATGATGAGGATGGAGACGGACAGGGAGTCCGTGGGCCGGAATAGGGAGGGGGTCAACTATGATGTTCTCCTGAGGAAGCAGTTTCTCCCATTTGAAGTTCTTAACCAAGTTATGCATGAATACCAGGATCTCCAACCTTGCATATTCTTTCCCAGGACACATCCTGGGTCCTCCTCCGAAGGGAACGAATGTGTAAGGGGCTGGTCCACTTCCTTCAAATCTTGATGGATCGAATTTCTCTGGCTCTTTAAAACATTCCGGATTTCTATGGGTGGAATGGGTACTCCAGTACAGCTTCCATCCCTTTGGAATGCTGAAACCAGCATACTCGAAATTGGTCATGGCTTCTCGAAAGGCACCTTGAAGCGGAGGAGCAAGCCTCATCACTTCACATGCTACATTCCACGAATATTTCATCTTCTTTATATCGTCCCAATTCAGTAGCTCTCCCTCTCCTTTCGCTTCTACTATCTCCATTTGTTCTGCATACACCTTGTCGTAAACTTCTGGAAGCTCCGCGAGATACTTCACCACAAAAGTTACGGCAGCACTAGCTGTGTCATGACCTCCAATTAGCAACCCAAAAATCTTATCAGCTATATCGAGTTCATTCATGTATTTTCCAGTCTCGTCTGCTGTTGTTAGCATATGAGACAGTATATCTTGTGTTGTTGATGCTTTATCCTCTGCAAGATCAATTTTCCTTTGTTTGATCATCTTTATCAGCTCCTTTCTCGCCATATTTGATGCTTTGATCCCACGGTTAAGAGGCGTTCCTGGAAGATCAATAGGTATTGATATAATCCCGGCAGCTAAAACATCAAAAGGTTGCATGAACTCCAGGACTTGTTCCCGATCTTCCATGCTCAAAAACAGGCGACAAGCCAACGAAAAAGTATACATTTTTGCGAGAGGGAAAACCGTGACTTCCTCCTTATTGGCCCAATCGAGTGCGAAATGAGTCTTTGCAATAGAATCCATGATATGAATGTATCTTTGAAGTGCTTCTGGTTTGAGAAACTGCGGTAAAAGTTGTCTCATTCGTATTGCTTCCTCTTGAGAAGATGTTTGAGTAGAAGAAGGGAATATTTTATCGACAGAGCTCGGCCACCAAGCAGTGACTAACTTATTTTCATTAGAGAACAAGAACTTGTTCCCAGCAGCCCCGCAAAAGACCGCGGATGACTCCAAAAATATTGAGGTTTTGAAAACTTTAGTGGAGAACATTCTCATTCTATCGAATATGAACTTCTCGGGTTCACCCTTTCGTCCGGTGCTTAAGAACTCGATACTCTCGCCGATGATTGGCCAACCGGTGCTGCCAGGTGGCAGATTCTTTCTTGCTTTGCCATTGAATATGTGCTTGTAAATGAGGTATGAGATGGAAAGAGTGATGATTAGAACACCAATGTGAACAAACATGTCCATCTTTAGCAGTTAGTTGGAACAAATTAAGTTTATGTTGCCTTTAAAATTGCACTATGGAATTTGGTTTATGTAGTGTTTTTCCTAATACAAAAGTCACAAAGGAGTATCATCTTCTTTATTTTCTTGCTTATTCCGCTAATTATCTAATATAATTATTTATATATATTCTAGATTCTTGACTTTGTTTAGCTCCTAATTTATTCCTAATTTTGTCCTCTTCCGCTCATTTGACATTTATCGCATTCTGGATTGGTAATAAGTTGGTTCACAAAAGTATTGAGTCTTATCTCGATAGGTCATGTTCTTTATGTCTTATTAATAGTTATTTTCAGTAAATACACTTAATTAAGCTCAATTCGGGTTTTTTTTCACATAAAGAACATGACCTTAATTTATTATTAAGCAAAACCTTATCGAGAACAAACAACGTCAACTCATATTTGTGAAGTCAAAAATTGTGTAATGAGTATAAAAATAGTGTAGCAAAATATCATTCTATCATAATTGTCGGCATTTTATTGCGATTTTTGTTACCCTTGGATGTGTCTTCTAGCAAGTATACTAGGTACAAGTAATAAAATGATAAGTAGATTATCGTCTCCACAGGGATTGAGATGAAAAGATTAATTGAAAAGACCTATGGAACAGTCTGTTTACGTGACTGGTAACATAAAAAGGGTTGATTTGAGGTTGATTGACTATTATCTACTGTAATGAACTTCACTAAAAACAGATCTGAAGATTAAAAGATGGGAAATGATGATTTAACACAATATATTAAAAGGAACAAGCTAAACACAGCGGGGAACTGGCATTGCAACCTCTCTTCTCTCCTTTCTTAACTCATGAATGTTTATAACTATTATGTCAAGGTCTCTACTTTAAGCTAACTTGGTTCAAATGGTCATATCTCCAAATTACTAAGTATTACTCACACCCTAAAGGCCTTTCAGGATGCTTTACTACTTGATTAAGCACGAAGTAACATCTCATTTGCATGAGAACCCTTGATACACATCATTCAACTGTTCATATCAGATGTATATGTTTATATAAAGAACAAGCATACATAAAAGCAATGGTCATGTCGGTTATGCATACTGTAACAGGCTGGTTAAGACCTGAAATCTACAGAACTTTACTAAACACCAAATAGAAACAACATTCATTCATTAATTAAAGAGATAAAGAGACTTACAACACCAGCCCAAAGGCTGGTTTAGCTCGTAGAGAGTACTACTCACACATGGCGAGCATGATAACAACAATAACTACAATAAACTCCATTAAAGGAGCTCAACTACCAGAAATCTAAAGTTATGAGAAAACAGATACTAAGAGGTGATAATTGAAGATGATCCCTCTCTCCTCAGAATTGTTCTACTTAAAGAAAGAGAAAAGCAATTAAAAACTACTTAAAAGTACCAAAGTACAACATCCAGCTAATAAAGTGAAACTTCTTATATTACAGCTGTTAAAACATCTCTTCTTGCAAGACAAGAGACTCCTTTTGAACGGCAAAACATCACTTCCACTGCAACACTCTCTCTCCCAAGCTGCCGGCAATTTTACCCCTCCTTTCTTCTGATGTGACTTCTACTTTTCACTCATGCAGGCTGCTTTTCAGCAAATATCCCTTTGATGGCTCTTTAAACTGAAAATATCATTGTTAGACCCACAAAAATATACAATTAAGGTCTAATTGGCCCCTAAATACATGAATAATCAACCATATACATAGTCAAATTCGAGCTTATCAAACACCCCCAAATTAAGCTTTTGCTTGTCCCCAAGCAAAGACAAAAAGGAAAACTATCTAAACACAGACTCGAATTTAAAACTAAAGAAAGGATAAAATTAAGAGAGAAACAATTTGTACAAGACAATGGAACAGAAATCCTAGACAACTACAACATTCAACAGCTTTTTCAATTAAAATGCCCTTCAACCTTTTCAACCTTAGATTAGGCACACATGAGCTTTGTTTCTTAATGTGGTTAGACTTTACCTTAATTCCATTTTAAGTTCCCAGAAAGTTCTCAAGGCTTTAAATCAAACTTCAACATTCAAGTGAACAACCTCCTCTGCCCTTATTACCTCACTAAGGAGTGTTTGCACTCAGCTCTCCTATGGTAACTAGATTACCATAAACAGGGTTCCTAAGATGCTTTAGAATTCACTCCTCAGCTAAGTTCAGTTAATCCTTAGGATGTGACCTTGCTTATTGGTCCAAACTTTCACAATTAGACAAGTACTAAGCATAGTCAAAAGGTCTTTCCAGGGTTATAATGTTAGGCTAGGGTTCAAGGTATGGAAGCGAAATGGCTTTTTACAATGTGTGGAACATGTCATTATTTATCAATTAAGCTCTTTCCAACATTTTCATTTCTTTCCCAGCCTTTCCTGGTTATTTACAATCACAAACTACTCAAAACAGCCTGTTTCACAACTTGGGCACAAAACAAATCAAAAATTTACACAACATTAAAACAAAAACAATTCCAATTTTCAATCCTAAAGCCACAATGTGCAACCTCAGAAATAAAAAGACTTTATTCACTATATTTTTTTTCATTTTTTCGAAGAATTTCTTTGAGATTTCCTTCAATTTTCAATTTTTTTTTCTTTTCTTTTTCTTTTTTTTTTTTCATTTTATTCGGTCAACACTTATATTTTCCTCAACCTTGGAGAATCTACATCAACAATATTGTTTTCAAGTTAAGCTCTTTTAGACTGCAAAGCAGTCTGTTCCTTAGACATGTGATTCAAAGCAAGGGTATTTGGAATCAAAGTGAAGGGAATTGGCTTCAAATAATTTGTGTAAACAAAGAATGGTTAAGGCTCAAGTTGGATAACCTAAAACAAGGGTGCAATGCACTGGTAGGCTATTTAAGAGTGTAAAAGTTGTGATATCTATGTGCCTTCATCTTCCTATGTTTTTCCTTAGTTTCATCATGAAAATTTGGGCAACCAGATTAGATAACTAGGTTGGAATTTAAGTTATCAATTTTGGTGACCAAAGCAAACCCTACCTAAGACTTCTTTGAACTTAGCCCTCTCATTCATCTCCTAAATGCATTTGTGAATGCAACAGGCTCTACCTTTCATGAATTAGGCTTTGCAACAAGGGTTTACAGGTTCTAAATGGCTTATTTCACTTGAATTTTGACTTTCAACTTAAAAACTTTTGAACCTTCTTTCTTTTTCAAACTTCATCAGTCAATAAAGGTTCACCACACATTTTGATTAAGGTACAAGTGTGCAATCTTTGGTTGTAGGTTGAAAGGCAAATTTCTACATTTTAGGCAATTTTACATTTTCAACTAAGCTGTTGTAAACAAGGAAGACAACTAACACTATATACAGACACAGGCTGTTTCTCAAAAAGAAACAGCCTCACACTTTAACATTTTAACACAAAATTATTTACAAACTAACTAAAAACAACTAAATTACAGACAACATTTACATTGGGGACAACTGGGGTTTGACTATGGTATACAATTTAGCAAGTTAACTTCAGAGTTTCCTCTATGTCACTTAAGCTATTATTCACATTTTCAGCAAAATTTGTTCAATTTCTGGGCTCAATTCATCATGCTACATATATTACAATTCAAAGTAGGCATGGTATTTTCAATTTCAGTTTATCACATCAAGTTTTACCCCACCCCCAAATTAGAGATAGACATTGTCCTCAATGTCTCTAAGGGATGACATAAAACAAGACTTAGCACAGAACAGCAGCAAGCACAACAGTAATATATACAGACAAACAAAAGTAAATAGCAGAGATCAAGGGGTACCAACAGAAGGAGGGAACCGGAACAGACTGTTACTCGGGAGTAACAGGATTACGCTCAGAGGTCACAGCCTCTGGATCCTTGGGAGGAGTAGCAGCATCTCCTTGAACCTCACTTCCCTTAGCCTCACTTTCCTTGGCTTCACTCTCCTGGAGCTCACTATCCTTGCCAGCAGTGTTGTTCAAATTCAGAGGCCGGCGAAAGGCAGCAGGGGTGGAACGATCATGAAACTCCGGTTCATAATTGAGGGTCTCCTCATTGAACCTATGTTGAATCGGGAGCTCGGAAAGGTGCCTCTGGACTTCCATGTGTCCATGAAGCCAGGCAACAGACTTCTCCAGATCCTGCAAAGCCTTTTTCAGCAAAGCAACCTCTTTCTCCAACTTGGCAGACTTCTTACTTTGAGCTTTCAACTGAATGTACATCTCTTCATTGTTCAGGCTCAGGCACTTGCGATAGTAGGCAGCATCCTTGGGTTCATCATCCTCTTCACCTCCATCCTCAATCTCAAAGGGCTCAACCGGAATCTCAAGCTTCCGCTTCCTGGTCTCAGACTTGGCAGCCACATCAATCTCACTTACCAACACCCATTTCTTGTTCACTTGCTTGCAGTACCCCATGTATTGAAGGGTACGAAAGTTCATAGGTTCGGGATGGCAGGACAAAGTAAGCCTGGATCGATCATCGGGCTTAAAAACCCCTATGGCCTCTGCAATTCTGGTCACCAAATTCCCACAGTAGATTCCATTCAACTTCTTGCTATGATAGCTCAACAAGTACTCACCCAGATAATGTCCCAAATTCAATCTCCTTCCTGTCACCATACTCCACAAAGCAGTTAGGTCAAGCAGAGTAACATTGGCTTGATTTTCTCTGGCAAAGATTGTGCCAGAGACCAATTTGTGCAGAATTCGCATAGGGTATTCCAGAATCGAGGAACCCTTTGCCAGCTTGCTATCAAAATTGGCTTCGCCGGAAATCTGCCTCCAGAAAACATGAGGATCGAAATCCTTTGGAGTGGCAGTCAGAAAATGAGAATACTCCTCAATAGCAGCCTCCTCATCAGGAACACACCCCAGCAAGACATTGAACGTATTCAAAGATGGGTTTTGAGTATGACCCATTAATCTGAACAGGAAATGGTTCTCAGCATCAGGATCCTTGATCTTAGGGTTGACCCTGAAGGTTGACAAGAACTCCAGCGTGAGTTCCTTGTACGATGGCTCCACCAACTCAAAGAAAGATTGAAATCCTCCTTTATCCACATGTTCCTTAACACTATCTGCCAATCCCAACTTCTTAAGAGAATCCCAACATACACTCCTCGGGGATCCAAATGGAATATCAGCAATGGACTCAAAAGTCTCCTGAGCAGTTGGGTCTGAGAACTTGGAAAGCTTCTTGACTAGCTTTTCATCTGGAACAACCATGACTGAACTCGAAGTGTCTTTTCCTTTGTTACGATTTGCAGCTCTCTTAACACCTTGCTCTTGTTTTATCACAACACCACCACGAGTTTTCATTCTGCAAAAGGTTTTAACTTAAAGAGAAATATTTTGTGAGAAAGTTAGAGAGAAGAAAATCCGGCTAAGTGTTGGATTGGAAAAAGGACAAGTGAGATATTTGGCAATATTTTATAGCTAAAAGGAAGTGATTGTGACGGTTTGAAAAAGGAAGTAGTTGTGGCAGAATTTTGGGGAACCGAAAAAGTAGGAGAGAGAAGAGTTATGAATAGTGGAGGGGCGTGGGAGAGAGAAAGGTGATCACTGGTGGATTTGACCCTCTCTTAATACCCAACGGTTATAAAAATTTAACCTTTAACCCCTTCACTCCTTCATCAACGGTTATAAATGAATTACAAACCATGATTTGACAATTCACTCTCTCTAATCTTCAGTTTCAATTTAAAATCCTATACCACGGTAACTCACTTTTTATTTCAAAATAACTAAGTCACAAAACTCAAAATGTATTGCCACAGAGATGACCCCCAAATTTTATTTTCCTAAGTAAAAATTCAAACTTTAGCTCTATGGAAAGAGAACAAAAGTTTAAACATTTGCTTAAAATAAAATTTGAATTTAACAGCTTGCAAAATTAACTGGACACTTCACAAAAAGTCTAAAATGAACTAACTAAAATTAACAACTTAAAACAAAAACTAGCTAAATTAAACTAAATTTCACCCCTTTAGGACACTGCAATTGGTGTTTGCAGTTGACACAAGTCTCATTTTAAGCTTATGGTGGGTCATAGAAGTGGTGAACTTCAACCACTCTCTCCACATCGTGAGCAAGATAAGGTTTTAGCCTTTGGCCATTAACCTTAAAAGGCTGTTCCCCACGCAAAAAGATCTCTACTGCACCATACGGGAACACCTTGCTCACTTGAAAAGGTCCACTCCACCTGGATTTTAACTTCCCAGGGAATAACCTTAACCTTGAATTATACAAGAGGACTTGTTGTCCCTCTTGAAATTCCTTCTTCTGAATTCTCTTGTCATGCCAAGTTTTGGTCTTTTCTTTGTATTTCACTGCATTTTCAAAAGAAAACAGCCTAAACTCTTCCAGCTCATTCAGCTGCAGCCTTCTTTGTTCACCTGTAGCCTGTTCCTCAAAATTAAGAAAAGTTAATGCCCAAAGGGCCTTATGTTCCATCTCAACATGCAAATGACAGCTCTTTCCATACAACAATCTAAAAGGAGACATGCCTATAGGTGTTTTGAAAGCAGTCCTATATGCCCACAAAGCAGGCTCTAGCTTTTCTGCCCAATCTTTCCTAGAGGTGCTAACAGTCTTCTCTAGAATTCTCTTGATCTCTCTATTGGAAACTTCCACTTGACCACTTGTTTGTGGATGGTAAGGGGTAGCAAGTTTGTGTGTGACCCCAAATTTACTCAAGAGCTTTTCAAAAAGCTTATTGCAAAAATGAGTGCCATTATCACTGATTATGGCACGGGGTACTCCAAATCGGGCAAAAAGCCTTTTAAGGAATCTTACTACCACCCTAGCATCATTTGTGGGGCTTGGAATAGCCTCCACCCATTTACTTACATAGTCAACTGCCACTAGGATATACTTATTCTTTTTAGAAGATGGAAAGGGTCCCATGAAATCTATGCCCCACACATCAAAAATCTCACAAACAACTATGTTGTTCAAGGGCATAGAATTCCTGGCAGAAATGTTACCTGACCTTTGGCACTCATCACATTCCTTCACAAATCTATGAGCATCTTTGAATATGGTAGGCCAGAAGAAGCCTGCTTGGAACACCTTAGAGGCTGTTCTACTAGCACCATGATGTCCTCCAGATTCTTGTGAATGGCAATGATGAAGAATTAGTTCTCCCTCCTCTTGGGTCACACACCTCCTTATAATCTGATCTGCACATAACCTGAAAAGATATGGTTCTTCCCAAAAATAGTATTTAATTTCAGCATAGAACTTTCTCCTTTGGTTAGTGGACATTTTAAAAGGTTTATATGATCCTGCAAGGAAATTAGCAATGTGAGCAAACCATGTAACATTCGAAGCTGAATATAACCTCTCATCAGGAAAGATATCCCTAATCTCAGGTTGTTCCTGTTGGTCTCCCCCTGCTATTCTAGAGAGATGATCTGCGGCAACATTTTCAATGCCTTTCTTGTCTCTGATCTCCAAATCAAACTCCTGAAGAAGTAGCAACCATCGGAGCAGCCTTGGCTTGGCATCTTTCTTTGCAAAGAGGTGTCTCAAAGCAGCATGGTCAGTGAAAACTACCACTTTTGACAAGACCAAATAGGATCTAAACTTGTCAAAGGCATAAACCACAGCAAGAAGCTCTTTCTCTGTAGTTGTATAGTTTCGCTGAGCATCATTCAAGGTCTTGCTGGCATAGAAAATGGGTTGGAACTTCTTGTTAACCTTCTGACCCAAAACAGCTCCCACACAAGTGTCACTTGCATCACACATCAACTCAAAAGGTTGCTCCCAGTTGGGTGCAATCAAAATAGGTGAGTTGATGAGTTGTTCCTTCAAGATGTCAAAGGCTCTGATGCAGTCTGCTCCAAATTCAAACTCAGCATCCTTGTGGAGTAATGCTGAAAGTGGAAGAGCAATCTTGGAGAAGTCTTTTATGAATCTCCTGTAGAAGCCTGCATGCCCCAGGAAGCTTCTAACATCCTTGACTGTGGTAGGAACAGCCAGCTTTTCAATAACTTCGACCTTTGCTTTGTCAACTTCTATTCCTCTCTCTGAAATTTTGTGCCCAAGCACCACACCTTCAGTTACCATGAAGTGGCACTTCTCCCAGTTCAACACAAGATTGGTCTCTCTGCATCGAACCAAAACAGCCTCTAGATTCTTCAAACAGTCTTCAAATGACTTCCCATAGACTGAGAAATCATCCATGAAGATCTCTACTGTCTTCTCTATCATGTCATGAAAAATAGCCATCATACACCGTTGGAATGTAGCTGGTGCGTTACAAAGACCAAATGGCATTCTTCTGTAGGCAAATGTCCCATAAGGACAAGTGAAGGTGGTCTTTTCTTGATCCTCGGAGAAGATTGGAATTTGGTTATAACCTGAGTAGCCATCTAAGAAGCAATAAAAGGCATAACCAGCGAGTCTCTCCAACATTTGATCCACAAATGGCAAAGGAAAATGATCTTTCCTTGTGGCATCATTAAGCTTTCGGTAATCAACACATACCCTCCACCCTGTGATCATTCTTGTTGGAATTAGCTCATTCCTCTCATTCTTTACAACTGTTGTGCCCCCTTTCTTCGGAACAACCTGCACTGGACTTGTCCATTTGCTATCGGAAATGGGATAGATGATCCCAGCTTCAAGCAACTTGACAACCTCTTTTCTGACCACATCTCCCATGACCGGATTAAGCCTCCTTTGTGGTTGGACACAAGGCTTGTAATCCTCCTCCATTAGAATCCTATGCACGCACATAGTAGGGCTAATTCCTTTGATATCACCAATTGTCCAAGCTATAGCCTCCTGGTTTTGTTTAAGGATGGTTAAAAGCTGGCTTTTCTGGTCCGGAGTTAATTGTGATGAAATGATAACCGGCCGGCCATTTGGTGGTTTAAGGAAAGCATACTCCAAATGTGATGGTAAAGGTTTGAGCTCTGGAGTGGAAATGGATTGATTTGGTAGAAAGGGTGGTTCTGTGGTGGAAAGGTCATTTGAGTTTGGTGGAATGGGTGATAAATCTGGTTTTTCAAGAGAACAGCCTGTTTCATCACATGTGTTTAACTCTTCTTCTAGAACAACCTGCAAAACATCTTTTTGAGTTTCCTGCAAGTTAGTCGGGTTAGGACAAACATCTATAAAATAGCAAACATCAGAATCAACAGGTCTCATCAGCATTTCATTCATTTTAAAAACGACCTTATCACCATTCACTTCCAAACTTAATTCTTTATCTTTCACTTTGAACACAGCACTACCAGTGGCTAAGAAAGGTCTCCCTAGGATAATTGGAACATGCATATCTTCAGCTATATCCATTACTACGAAATCAGCAGGGAGTATGAACTTTCCTACCTTAACTAGGACATCCTCAACTATACCCCTAGGGTAACAAACTGATCTATCAGCTAGTTGGATAGACATTCGAGTGGGTTGGGGTTCTCCTATTCCTAATTTCTGGTACAATGAATATGGAATCAAGTTTATGCTAGCACCAAGATCACAAAGAGCATTCTCAACATGTAATTCTCCAATGGAACAAGGGATAGAAAAACTCCCTGGATCCTTCATCTTTTTAGGAAGTGGCTGCCTGTTCATCAGGATTGAGGAACAGTCTCTGTTGAGTTGCACACATGCCACATTCTCGAGCTTGGTCTTGTTAGACAGAATATCTTTCAAGAATTTGGTATAATTAGGCATCTGATTAAGAGCTTCCAAGAAAGGAAGATTAATGTGAAGTTTCCTCAAAGTATCAAGGATCTTTGAGTGCCTTTTTTCTAGTTTCTCATCTACCAAGGCTCCGGGATAAGGTGCTGGTGGTTGATAAGGAGGAGGTGGAACATACTTCTCCACAGGTTCCTCCTGCACAAGAACAGGCTCCTTAGCCTTTGCAATTGGCTTTTCTTTTACTGGAACAGCTTGTTCCTTTTCAGCTTCAGTCTCTTTAGAAGTACCTGCATCACCAACAAACTTTTTAATCTCATAAGGGTTAGAAATTTCCTTACCACACCTGAGAGTGATAGACATCACATTCTCCATTGGGTTGGGTTCAGTGTTGCTTGGTAAAGTTGATTTTCCCTTTGAGTTGGAGGATGAAGCAGCCAACTGGTGAACTTGAGTCTCAAGACTCTTCATTGTTGATTGAGTCTGCTTCATGAACTGTGTCACCAGAGTTTTGAAATCTGGCTCCTCCTCGTCCTTGGTATGATGCACAGGCTGCTTGTAAGAGCTCTGATTGTTCTGCTGGTAGTGACCTCTCTGAACTTGTTGATATTGAGGTCTGTCATTCTGGTACTGAGGTCTTTCCTGATTGTACCGAGGTCTCTCCTGGTTGTACTGAGGTCTCTCATGCTGATCATTTGGTTGTGACCATGAGAAGTTTGGGTGATTTCGAGTGTTAGAATTGTAGGTGTTGGAATAAGGGTTTGGTGGATTTCTTTGGTTGTAACCAGCATAATCACACTGCTCCTGGTTGTCTGAGTCTCTCCTGGTACCTGTGCAATTGATATTTCGATGGGGACCTCCACAAAAACTACACTCTTCCCCAAATGGGGGTTCACTGTTGATGGATGACACATTGAGCTTGCCAATCTGTCGAGCAAGCTGTTCAAATTGGTTTGTGATCAATTTGGAGATCACTTCTGTTCCCGGGATGGTAGCTTGCTTCCTTCCATCAGTTCCCACTGAGTGCCAGTTGTAACTTGTGTTGACCACCCTCTCAATAAGATCGTAGAGAGCTTGTGGCTCTAAATCTTCAGGATTGCCATTAGCAACTGATTCAATCTGCATCTTGTAGATGTTCTGAACTCCATTGTAGAAGTTTTGAACCTGCATCCACATAGGTATACCATGATTTGGTACTCTTCTCAACAGCTCCTTATACCTTTCCCACGCTTCTGCCAAAGATTCACCATCTTCTTGTGAAAAATGAGAAACCTCATTCCTGAGCTTGATTGCTTGCCTTGGAGGGAAATACTTCATCAAAAAGATTCTCGCCATTTCCTCCCAAGTACGGATGGAGTGTGGTTGGAGATTCTTCATCCAACTTTTTGCTTTATCTTTCAAGGACCAAGGGAACAGGGTCAGCCTTATTGTATCATCAGTAACTCCTCGATTAGATCGAAAGGTGTTACACAAGGTCACAAAATCCTGGATGTGAGCATTAGGATCTTCATTTTGATATCCTCCAAATTGAAATGAGAGGAGCATTTGGATCATAGAGTGCTTCACTTCCAAAGGGTTGTTTCCAGGCCCAAAAGGTGGAAGGGCGATACATGAGGAATGACCTTCTGTAGTAGGTCTTGAATAGTCTCTTATTCTCATCACAGCTGGGTGATTGTTCTCACCCTCATCTTCGAGGTTGTTTCCTCCATTGTTGTTGTGGGCACCATTGTTTCCGTTTCTGTTACCGTCATTGTTACCACCAACAGGTATCTCTTCTTCCATCTCTCTTCTTTGTCTTTGCTGAGCTCGACGAGCTGTTCTACGATTAGCTCTACAAGTTCTTTCTATCTCAGGATCAACTGGAAGAGGCTGCAGCCCTGCTCTTCGCATGGACTACAGGAATCGGAACACCCTGTGGCTACACCATGAACACACAGATCAAAACACACTATTTCACAGAAAAATTTCAAGTAAACTTTTATTTTCAATCCCCGGCAACGGCGCCAAAAACTTGTTACCCTTGGATGTGTCTTCTAGCAAGTATACTAGGTACAAGTAATAAAATGATAAGTAGATTATCGTCTCCACAGGGATTGAGATGAAAAGATTAATTGAAAAGACCTATGGAACAGTCTGTTTACGTGACTGGTAACATAAAAAGGGTTGATTTGAGGTTGATTGACTATTATCTACTGTAATGAACTTCACTAAAAACAGATCTGAAGATTAAAAGATGGGAAATGATGATTTAACACAATATATTAAAAGGAACAAGCTAAACACAGCGGGGAACTGGCATTGCAACCTCTCTTCTCTCCTTTCTTAACTCATGAATGTTTATAACTATTATGTCAAGGTCTCTACTTTAAGCTAACTTGGTTCAAATGGTCATATCCCCAAATTACTAAGTATTACTCACACCCTAAAGGCCTTTCAGGATGCTTTACTACTTGATTAAGCACGAAGTAACATCTCATTTGCATGAGAACCCTTGATACACATCATTCAACTGTTCATATCAGATGTATATGTTTATATAAAGAACAAGCATACATAAAAGCAATGGTCATGTCGGTTATGCATACTGTAACAGGCTGGTTAAGACCTGAAATCTACAGAACTTTACTAAACACCAAATAGAAACAACATTCATTCATTAATTAAAGAGATAAAGAGACTTACAACACCAGCCCAAAGGCTGGTTTAGCTCGTAGAGAGTACTACTCACACATGGCGAGCATGATAACAACAATAACTACAATAAACTCCATTAAAGGAGCTCAACTACCAGAAATCTAAAGTTATGAGAAAACAGATACTAAGAGGTGATAATTGAAGATGATCCCTCTCTCCTCAGAATTGTTCTACTTAAAGAAAGAGAAAAGCAATTAAAAACTACTTAAAAGTACCAAAGTACAACATCCAGCTAATAAAGTGAAACTTCTTATATTACAGCTGTTAAAACATCTCTTCTTGCAAGACAAGAGACTCCTTTTGAACGGCAAAACATCACTTCCACTGCAACACTCTCTCTCCCAAGCTGCCGGCAATTTTACCCCTCCTTTCTTCTGATGTGACTTCTACTTTTCACTCATGCAGGCTGCTTTTCAGCAAATATCCCTTTGATGGCTCTTTAAACTGAAAATATCATTGTTAGACCCACAAAAATATACAATTAAGGTCTAATTGGCCCCTAAATACATGAATAATCAACCATATACATAGTCAAATTCGAGCTTATCAATTTTGTCAAATGTTCAGACAACTGGAGTATATTAGAATCAAAACGAGCTCATGAGACAAAGACCATTATTCGTGAGCAAAAATTGACATTATTGTCTGATTGGCCTTTAATTGCTGACAATCGAAAGCATATAGTACAAATTTCCTCTCCCTTTTCATATACACTTTTATGTATATGAAATTCAGTTTGAAGACATAATCTCATACAGAATAAATCATAAAATATTGTCAACAAAATTTAAATTTTAAAATTTTGACATCATTTTATGAAGAGTCAATTCTACGTGGGGGAAGAGAAGATAATTAAGAAAAATTAGATAAATCAAATAAAATTAAAAACTATGACAAAATTAAATGAAAGAAAAAATAAATATGAGAATGGCAAAATTTGTGTGTCTCCTCCAACCGATCAAGGAGGTAAGGAGAAGCACACAACGTGTACATATATATTTGATAGGCAACAGGTTTTTAGATGGCAGGAGTTAGTGACGAGCACGAACCATGCACATTAACTTTAGTTATTTATATTCCTTCACTTGTATTGTAGCTACACTAAGATTTATTTTTCTGGCAAAAGAAAGCTTTAGAGGCAGTTCAGGTAGGGAAAGTCTCGAAGTTACGGAGAGATTTACGAGGTTTTATATATCGCTCCATTTATAAGGATTCCAGCAATGTTAAGAAGAATCCAACTCGGGTGGAGAGTCCACTAGATAAAGCCCCAATTGTAACGCTTTGAGTTCATCAACTCTTCGAAGAAATGGGACTTGGAGGATGCATTTTATTATCGGGAACAATGAATTCGGTAGCATAGCTCTCCCTCGTGCATGAATGTTGCACACTCTGCCGCAAAAGTGGACCACTTAGCGTTAATTCCAACTTCAGGACCCGACAAGTAGCATATTCTATTCCGAGGCTACTTCCAGTAGTATATGGTTCAAAAGACCTTGTTCCATCCGGCGTGAATTCCCTCCACCACTACTATAGTGGATGTCTTATTTGCATTTCTAAGTTAGTTGTTCCTTGATGGCCGAGCTCTATCGATAAAATATATCAATATGAATGAGACAAAATATTCACATGTCTAATAAACAACTCAATGGGAAAATAAGGGCAATTTTGAGATTTCAATTTTATTATTGCGAGTTTAACGGGACCAGAAGTTGAAAACTATATAATTATTTCTAAAAGCACAAGGATTTAGTAATTGTTTTAGTAAAATTTGGAGGTATAAATTAAAATATTGTTTACCTTTTAACAAACTAACAAACTCACGAGATTAGCATAATAAATTAGATATATCAAACTATAATACCGAATAAGAAAATTAGTATGGAATATTTATTTCATTCTCTTTTTTTACCTTTATATAAAGAAGCACCATATAAATGGAATTCCTTATCTCATATTTGAGGTTAACAACACAGTAATTTGTCCCCGTTAATTGATAAACGCAAGAAAATGGACAGACACAAATCAAATGGCCGAGAAAAAGTAATCCACGGCCTAGCAACACCGGTTGGCCACTCATCAAAGAAAGTATAGAGTTCTTATGCACCAGACAAAAGGGTGCTTCGAAGAAGTTCATATTCGTTCTCCAATAAAGTATTTAAATGCTCCACAATTTTGGAGCCATCAGCGGTCTTTCGTGAGGCTACGGGGATCAAGTTCTTGTTTTAAATGAAAATAAGTTAATCATTGCTTTGCAGCAGAGTTTTGTTGATAAAATCTTCCGATATTCTACTCAAATCTCTTCTCAGGAAGAGTCGACACTAATGAGAAACCTTCAACCGCAAATTCTCAATCCCGAAGCACTTCAAAGATACATTCATATCATGGATTCTATTGCAAAGACTCCTTTTGCATTAAACTGGGACAACATACAAGTCTTTTTGCCTCCACCAAAATGCAACCTTTCCATTGGCTCATCGCCTTTGTTTGAGCATGGAAGATAGCAAACAAACTCAAGAGTTCATGAAGCCTTACGATGCTTTGGCTGCTGGGATTATATCAAACCTAGTGACCTTCTAGGCACACCTATGCATACGAAAGATGAAATATTTAGGGGACATAGCATGTGGAGTGATGAGGCTTGTTCCTCTCCTACAAGGCGCTTTCTGAGAAGCCATGACAGACTCCCAAAAAAGGAAGCCACACCGTATGCCCATTCCACCCACAAAATCCAGAATGTATTCAAGAACCCGACTAATTTGACCCATTAAGATTCGAAGGAAGTGAACCTGCACCTTACACCTTTGTTCCATTGGGGTGCCTAGAATGTGCCATGGGAAAGAATACACAAGGTTGGAGATTCTAGTATTCATTCATAACTTGGTGAAGAAGTTCAAATGGGAGGAACTGCTTCCTCGAGAGAACATCACTGTTGATCCCCTCCCCAGTCCTCGTTCCAGCCAATGGACTTCCAGTCAGTCTCCATCCTCATCATCTCGATGGTCAATTCAATCTTTTTAAATTTGTGTCATGTGAAGCTTATATGAAGATTGCACAACTGATCCACGAGGTTCCGATGTATTTAGAAAATGGAAATGAAGCACGAAAAATACAATGCCATAACTTTTCCTTGCTAATACATAATCAAAATTTCCAACTGTAAAAACTCTTTATAAATACACATATTGATCTCAAAAAATTTAGACTAGAAAAATGATCCTGACTGTCTCTTTCTATCTATGTTGCTCATAAAGTTAAACAGAAATCGCATCGCATTGCAGACAACTTGTGAACTCACTCCCATATTGCTAATACACACTTTGAGGAGCTTATGACTTGCGTAAGGAAAGGTCCATATGTAAATACGCTACACAAGCTATGAAAAAGAAGAAAAATACAGATATCAACATCAACGGCTCTGCTAGCATGAACATTGAGTTGAATGTGTAATACACCTGCAAAACTCGCAACATATTAATACATCGAAATGCAATTAATTAAGAATAATTAAATAAGATCTAACAGTTGCAGAGCATATTAGAGAACTTTTAATAATCAAATCCTGTTGTTTCTCAGCATGATTAACCCGAAAATTATAAATCCACCAAAGAAACACATTGACATAATACTAAAATATCCTTTAATTTAAGTATTTACACATGTTTTCCACATTTCTGTTTCCTATACTTTGACAGATTTTATCTCAGTGTCCATTTACATTCAGTTTCTGTTTCATTCCCAGTGTTACGTTGCACTGACAGCATGCGTCAGTGATCTGTATGTGATCACTGTCAGTACTCTCTCGGGCAAAAAAGTATCTATCAAAGAATTTCAGGTTGGGGATTAGTTTTTCTTTTTGTACATCGTTGAAAATACGATTGAGTTCTCATTGCATGTGAAATATTCTCTACAATTAACAATCACGCCATAAATCAGGCACTGTCAAATGAAATGAGAAGGTTTCCTTATGTCTGATGCCTAAATCTTTTTGTTTAATAACGCATTTGATCCTTGTATCACTGCGTAATTGGAAGCCACAAAATCAAGAGAATGTATCATATATCCAATCATATATCCAGCAGAACTGCGCAAAGAGATACTCTAAAACTATTCTATGATGAAAGCAGCAAACAAATGTACAGGGGATCAATTAGAATACCTGAAATGGAGTGTTGTGCTCAGGAACAACATTTTTCTTTTCAAGAACCAGAACAGTTCTCCCAACAATGTCAAGATATGAATATTTGGTCTGCATGTGTTATAAATTTGAAGGACATGTCAGACCATAGGCATAGAAAAGCAAGAAAGTCATAGATGGATACAGCACAGTTTCCCCTTTAGTTGACATACAACCTTGGAAAATACACTTTATACTTCTCGAAGTAAACTAGTTTTTTGTTTTTGTTCTTTTTTAAGCCGTTCAAAAATCTCGAAATTATTATCATCTGTGTAAAAATGGATAATTTACAACAAACTTGTGTTGTGTGCTCTTACAACTATTATATACACAAGCTAACAGACATGCAACAAACAAGTAGGTAGTGCAATGACTTAGCAAATTTCTCTAGAATGGCAAGTTACCTCTAAGTGTTGATCCACCGAAAAAGGAACCACCGCAGAAGGGTCTTTGGATCCCTCAGGTAATACAACCTGAAACAGAAGAGTTATATATTAGAAAATTTGTAGTATGCCACCTGGAGTTGATAACACATGCAAGGAAGGCAAGACATGGATAAGAATAATATTCCAAAGGCTGGAAATAAACTCACTTTTATTGTCAACTTGTCTACAACAGTCTCAGCAAGAGGACAGCCAAATGTGAAGTTCAGATAACGCTTGCCATCAGGAGACTCAAAAAGGAAATCTTGCAATGGTAGTCCATAGCCAATGACGAAAGTAGCTTTCCAACCTCCAAATAAAGGATAACGTGGTTCTATTTCAAGTTCTGACTGTTCAGAACAATGTGAGTCAACACATTTGAAGATACAAAAAAACGTATCTCAAAAACAATGAATATCAAGTAAATCTCTATTGCCAGTAACTAAAATTGCTCTCTAAAATGTGAAATGGAAACTGTTTCTCAAGGTAGAAATGTACAAATTAGAAAATACAAGCAAAACTTTGTTCAAAACTTGCCTAGGTGAAAGCAAAGAGGCAGGAGAATCGGGGGAAACAAATATTTTAAACATATAGGAATAAGAGAATGAAGAAAAAAGAATTAATACCTTTTGTTTGTCTGTACGTAAATGAGATGTTGAGATGTTCCCTATTCCATCTCGATAATAGACAGAATGCACCCTAGGTGGTAGTCTTGCTAGAAGGTGTTTAAATGAAGAAGTACCACTAAATGATGGCCTAGATTGATACTCAACCCTGCCAACATAAGTTCCGCATTTAAAGACCTGATGAAAATATAATTTTACACACACACACCCACGTATAGAAAAAGAAAACTCAGATTTTACGCATATATTATTACAACTTGTGACAAAATGTTGGTATGCACATTAATTAATTAATTACAAATGCAAAAGTAAACCGAAATATGCATGTGCAAAGAAAGAGATGCATATCCCATAAACCATATCCTTCAAACTTCCTTAATGAATGATCGAATGGCATAAAACACTATTAGTCCTCGTAAAATACTACGTAAATAGGAAGAGAAATACATGGGATACCATGCAATCTTAATAGACTACACAACATGATTTACTTAGAGAAATACACACAAGTTTATACAAGGCTTTCCCTAAATTACTCCTACAGTTAAGAAAACATAGAGACCCTACCAGCAGCCTTATAGCTTTCACAGCAACCATAGCAGCCTAAGCACGCTATACATTTATTGTATGTACTCCCCCTCAAGCAGGAGCATACACATCTCCAACTTATACAGATATAGGTATCTTGACAAAGCTTTAGTAAAGACGCAACTAATTGTTCAGTAAGATGAATCAAATGAACTGGAGATTATCACTGGAAATGCAGAAAGGAGACTAGAAGAAGTGACCGGAGGCTGAGACGTGGTGACAAAAACACAACTCTACACTGGCTGCTCTGTAGAGAAGACCCGAAAGTGGCTGCTCTCAGGTCAGACACAGAACTGGTCGCTCTCTAGGCACAGCCAAAAGTGGCTGCCCTCAAGGGCAGACCCAAAAGAAAGAACAGGAAAACAAGCATATTCAATTTGACAAACTCAATTCAGACAACCAAAACATGAATCAAACAGCAGCTCAACTAGGATCTGATACCATGTAAAAACCATGTGAATAGGAAGACAAATACATGGCTTACCATGTAATCTATAAATCATGATTTACTTGAGAGCAATACACAGTTACATACATGTTTATACACGGTTTTCCGTAAATTGCAGCAAAAGTTAAGCAAACATAGAGACCGTACGAGCAGCCTATAGCTGTCACAGCCTAAGCATGCTGTACATTTTTTCAGTCCTTGATAGATTTAAAAGATTAATCATTTTGCTCATGTAATGCAACAAAAATTATACTGATCACTTCAAGGCATGGTATAACTCCATCCCATGTTGGTATTAAGAGTAATTGAACTAAAAAACGCAATAGTGGCCTGCATAATCATGCTTATATATAATACTTATACGAATATAGCCATATTTAACAGTCATATTCAGATGCTAATAGGTCACATTGCTGAATCAGGTACTGAGAATAAAAAAGATTAAAAAAAACAGACAAATGACATGAGCAAAAGTACAACAAACAACTTGCTATAACAAAAGTTTGGCCCTATGAAAATGGGTTAAGGAAACAGATTTGTTAGGTTGAGCATATGGGATGTAACATTTTCCATCTCGGATCCCCCTTAACAAACACTTAACAAGGGAGGTAAAGGAAAAATAAGTCCAAGAAAAAAATAGAAATGATTTGCTAGACTAAAGAAGTAACAAAAGGATATAAACAATATAATCATACCTTGAGAATACGCCCTTGTGTCGAGCACCAGCATGAACCAACTTGTAATGCTCAGTTATCTGAAGGTTGCCCCAGTGAGATATTTCAACTTCCCTTACAAGCTCCTCAACGACAGCAAATGGATTGTTATTCTCCAAATGAACAATTATAGGAACAAATGAATATGGAGAATGATCTTCATAAGGCCCGTATTTCAGTTCTAGACCTGCACGGTTCGTAGGTTCTACTCTTGTGAATGATTCCACTTTTGTGCTTGGTGTCTTGATAAATGTTGTCTGCTTCTTAATATGGTATGGTGACAATATGATTGCACTATCATGGTAATACACCAACTGCGGTTCCGATTGGCTTATCTCAGCAGGAAATGGCTCCAAAGAATGTGTTAGTATGTAGAGAACTTCTAAGGTAACAGTTTCACCAGAATTTAACGGGTTGAGCAAAGATATAGAGAAGTATTTAGTTCCATTTGGTGCATCAGGTAGCTCCTTTGGCTTTACATCAAGGTGGACATAAGTTCGCTGCTTCTTCTTCTTTCCTATAGCTGCTTGGGCTTTTACTGAAGCTAAATGATCAACTTGTGCAGGTGGGAATGCAAGAAGGATTTCAGAAGCTGTAGCTGTGCCAGTATTCTCGACCTGAGAGGTAATGATATTTATATAAAGTGAAAACTAAGAAATGTGGCTTTAAACTGATTGAAATAATTAAGAGTACAACTCTAATAATATGAATTTGAGACATTAACTAAGAAATTATATCTAAAAACTGCCAACTGCATGTATCAAATTTCAAAGAACACTCGAACTAAAATCTCTAACACACCTCACATGTAAAATTTGTAAGTGAGGATTTAGTTTGACATGTCTAACATGCCTCATATGTTAAGTCCAACTGGCCAAAAGCCTTGGACAAACTTCAACAACTTCAGCAGAAGGATGCAACTGCAAGCTTTTTGTTAAGAAACTTCAACCTTATGTGATGTTAAAGCATCCAAGTCAAAACAGGGTTTCTAGAACATCTTAAATACCTATTTAATGGATCAAGAACATCTTAAGTTTGATTTCTAGTGTATGCAGAAAGTTTAAATTCAGAGAGGAGCTACCTAAATACCACTGAGTGCCTTATCAACCTCGCACTAATTGATTGGATACATATACCACAAAAAGATGATTATGAATATGAAAAGTTTTCTGCTTAAAAGTTAGAATTTTTCTTAACTAGAATGAATAGAACCAATATAGCTAGTTTACGTATTACTTTATTGCTTGCTCGTCAGAGATTTTAATTCTTTAGTATTCCATTCAGTACTAAATTAATATATGCGATTTGGAAGCTCCTTAGGTTATCTGTGGTCTCAAGAATTTCTGTTTAAAAGGAAAGTTAACAAGCATTTGGGAAAAGGTATTAAAAGGGACTGAATTGTAAATTTCCTAAACGTCTCAGACTCTCAGGACAAGACTGTCCTTGATGGGAGGAGACAGTGATAGAGAATGGGATACTGGGAATATGATAAAGTTATTTAACAAATTACATTATGGCCCAAAGGTAAGGACTATTGCCCTAAGGGAATTAGGAGACACCTCATTCTCTTAGCAAGAGTTGCTATGCTTCCAGGGCAAGATTTAGGGCTGGTACTGGTAGTTGGTATGGTAGAGAAGAGTAGTAGATTTTGAAATTAAGAATTTGGCAATACTAATAGTCATGTCAGCTGGAAACGGTTTTGACCTATGGGAGAAGAACTTCTTTCTGTTCATCTTTTACATTCCTTATTTCTTGTTTCACTTTAAGTTACATTTGAGCATTTGGGGAAGGAGATTTAGCATAAGTAATAAATTAATAATAGTTTTACTTGATACCTGACTTTGTGTTTGGTTTCTAACAAAGGGAGTTGAAGAGCAACATGAACAACAAGAGTTTTGATCATCATGGAACTGGCATGGGGCAGCTACAATTGATAAAACTAACTAAGGAGCAAACAAGTGCAAAAGGATGCACTCAAGTCCAAAATTATAATGGTGCGGATAAAGGAAATTTGGCCTGTCTGCAGAGAAAGGTAATTCGGCTAAGTTTGAGGAAGAGTTAGATCCAAATTTTGTGTATATGATGAGAAAAAACAGGAAACTGAAACTCATCTAATTGAAGGTAAATTATATGGTAATGGCAAAAGGATGAAATACGCTGAAGGTGGTCTTTCCGAGACAGAGAGAGAGGCAGGAAAAGGGCTATTGCTTATATCCATGTTTGTGGAGGCAAGGTCATCAATCTTGTCATTAATATAGAATACACAAAGAATATTATATTTTAAAGAAGCGGTGAACCACTTAAACATCCTCATCCATACAGATTGGGTTTAAAAGGAAGCATGAGATAGCGAAAACTTCCCAATACTAGATGAATTTATCATGACATGCAACTTTGAAAGGTGAAGCTTCATGTGCCGTTATATAGATAGATGTTGAGCATTCTTCTGAGAAGACCTGGGTTTCGTACCATACTATGCATCATAAAATAAAGCAAAATTAACTCCTTCCTCAGGAAAGAGATACATTTGTATCTACCCATCTAAGTAACCAGCTAAGCAACTGACAAATAATTGCTGGTAGAAGGACAACTATGAGTTGAATATTAGCAAAACAAACGGTAACTGAGAGGTAACCTAAAAGTAGTGATATACAGAGTAAACATGCAACATAACAAAACAGAAACATTTTGTAGGCCAACTCCTAACAATCCAAACAAAAAGCACCATTTAACAGTAATAAACTTTTCAAAGTAGAACTCATAAATTTGGTAACTAAAGTGATAGTAAGATGATGTATGCATTGGAATAAGTAGAGATACCTTAAGAGTCAAGAAGACCTTCACAATATGAGAAGTCAAGTCGATCTGCATCAATATATAAAAAAAAAACACATAAGGAATTGCCAGTTCATCAAACATCCAACCAAGTCATACAATCAAAAGAATATGTTGTATTGAGAGATAAATTGTACATTTGATAGAAAACCAAAGCAAATGAATTTCTTTGATTCTCTTTATGAATTAAACTTCTAATGTAAATGAGAAGGAGGATCCTAAGAGTGTGATATGATATTGATTGAAATGATGTAAAGAAGCTTACTCTGCGCTCAGCGTTGAGGATTTTGATGTCTTGAGAGTAAGATCCGGATAGAAATCCCAAGCTCAATAGCATTAGGGTTAGGGTTAGGGTTAGGGTTAGGCGAGGTCCATGTAGAGCTGCCATGGCCGTCGTGCTGTTGACTCCCGATCCCCAAGTCGTTTATGTTATAGTGGTGACTCACTACTCATGACTGGAGCTGGGAGGAACCACGTAATCTGTAATCACCATTTTGCCCCTAATTAAACACTTTCTTCAAAATATGAAAATAAACTCCTAATGTTTACAAAATCACACTAATTTCAATTTAATGCACCGCACAATAAGTGTATATTGGAAGTAATATGACTGAGAGTGTAAGTTGGAGTGTGAAATTCTGTTACCGAGTTCTAAATTGGTACAATTTTCTAAACGTTGAGCTTAATTTGATATCATTTTATATGTACGAGCGTATTTTGATACTTTTGTACAAACGTCAAACCTATTTTGATACCTACTTCCTAAATAGATTTAGTTTTTATATTACATAAAAGAAAAAAGAAAATTACACCATAAATCAAATTTTTACTAAATATTACAATTAACCATAGCATAACATAATTTAATTTACTTTCATCACATCATTCAGTTTTTATTCTACTTTTGTCAAGTGGACAGTTAACATCTTTTAAAACAAAAAAAGTGGACAGTTTACAATTTGTCTTTTTTTTTTTTGGAAAAATTTGTCTTTCTTTTGTTTCTCCTCAAACCATAAAAGACCGTGTGATTATATTATTAAAGCATCATGCACGATTATATATTTCTGATATATGAATTTGAATTCATATTTAGTAAAAGAAATGAATTTGAAAACTCAATCAGATTAAATTCAAATCATCAAGTCATTTTGGAAATTTACAGTTTGGATGTCCCTAAATTCATACTGAATTTCTAGAAATTTACAGAAAATTTAAAAACTGAATTTCATAATTTTGTCTGCTTTTCTACTAACTTCATGCTCTTATTCATGTCCCATTACAATATTATATTCTACTTTTAGTTATAGTGTTTTGATATATGCAGCCCTAAGGGCTGCATATAAGCATTTAATAGAACTAAATATAGTATTATCTTAAATACTTTTATATTTATTAATTAATTTGATTGAGTGTTATATATGTTAACAATATAAATATAAGTTAAATACCATTTTAAAAAATTACTTTCCTATTGTGAAATTAGGGTCAGAATTTATGATCAGGGTTTAGGGTTAGGGTTTAGAATCAATAATTAGGGTCAGGGTTTAGGGTATCGGGTTAGGGTTCAATTGTAGGATCAGGCTTAGAGTTAGGGTCTTGGGTTAATTATATAACATTCTTCTGCCAAAAATTATATTGCCTTTTTTACTTATAAAAAAAAGAAAATTGTTTTTCTTTATCTTCAGACGTGGAAGCATGGTAGTTTTCTTGGAAAGATGAGAGCATGGTAGTTATTGTCTAGAGATCTGATATTTCTAGAATATTATTTGATGGTTTGGATAAATTAAAGATTTAATTATTCACGCTGATTAAATGATAGATATTATCACCCATCAAGCAATGTTTTAGTGGTTATTACATTCCACTAAGGAGTGAGTAGTGTGATATTGCGGGTTCAAATCCTATGATTGTAGGAAGGAGATGCTAAAAGAAAATGATAGATATTATCAATATTATGACTTGTATGTTCATCCCTGTTGGCCAGCTCAGCCCATTCAGACACTGGTTGGGCTTATTCATGTATAATTGTTGTTAGGGTTGGCCCGATCCCCAACCTGAAGAACCCCGAACAATAATAGATGGGCTGGGTTTGAGATTTATCTTTAAACACGAGCTCTACCCAGCCTAACATAGTGTATATGTATTATACTTCTTTTTTGGTAAATCTTTACTAACAATCTTATAGTTTTACAAATAAGGATGGAAGAAATATAGAACACTTTTCCAAAACGGACCACTGATATTTCTTTCTTTATTTTGTTGGTAAAAGAAGTTTAGCTAAAGGTAAGTCTACTCACTCAGAAAATCAGAGCAAATTATAGATTTCGATGAGAGAATTTTGACGAAGCAATAACTTGAACCTTAAATCTTTCAAGTAGAAGATGATATGTCTTATCACTTGGACCAACTCGGTAATATTTCTTATTAATAATAATCAATCAAAATTGAAAACATGAAAGAAGTCAATCAAAATTACACCATTTGGTTATGTAAATAAAATCCCATTTAAAGAAGATACAATGAGAGTCATAGATAGAAGTAAACACCAAAAAAGAAACGTTAGAAAGTCAAATAAATAAATAAAAAACCAAACAAAGACTTATGCTCATCCTCGTATCATAACAGTAACACTAACAGCTGGGACCGATTCTTTCTTTCCTTGGATATTTTCCCTCCTTATCATTCGCACTGAACTTTTCTCCTCAATCTTATTTTTTGTTTCTTTTCGTCGCTAAAGCCTTCATCTTTTTATTTTTAATGGTATTTTAACGTGAGGTTTAAGCATAAAAATGGCTTCCTTGAAGCTTGGATCAAAATCTGAAATGTTTTGCCTTGATGTCAATGCCTGGTTTGCTTTCTTCTCCTCATTTCATCTTCTAATATAAAATATATCGTTCGCCTTAACTATAGCTCGAGTTTTTTAGTTTGACAAAATTGCACCATTGGTTTGTTTGTTTGTTTTGTTATAACCCCTTTTCAGATTGGAATGGTAAACTTGTTGCTGATACGATATTCATGTTTTGATCGTTCCTTATCTCTTTTCGGCTTCATCTATGTTTGATAATGTTTTTGTGTGGTTAGTGAAATGCACTATGATCAGATATTGTCATTGCTAACAAAAACTTGTCTATAAGTTTACATTTAATTTTCAGAATTGCTCGAGTTCCGGAGCAGTCATGATGCATTGAGGTTTTCGCTAGAGTTGTTAATTTCATAGTTCGTAGAACGATGCAGTGAAATTCATATTGTAATCTTTTGATCACTATGTGGCATTTGCTGCTAGGCTGATACGTGTCCTGCTAACTAGCAAAATGAACGTAGACATAGGAGATTATGCGGAAATAGGTTAAAAGACGAGTACTAGAGATGAGTTAAAACAAGCATTAGATAGTATTGGTTGTAGCAACCAAAACTAGGAGGACGACAAAGTACAGTTTTCAACTATATCAAACTCATTGGATTCGGGGGAATTCCACAGGAAAACTTTGAGTTCCTATAGCTTCAACTTATGACACCATACAAAAACCTTCATTTCTTCATGATTTGAATAGGAGATGGATGGTGTACTGTTATGTGTATGAGTTATTCTATTTAAGTGATGTCGGGTCTGCATCCTTATGGATGCTAAATTTTCTAGAACATTAGTGTCCTGGGTTTGGTCTCGATGTTCTTGCCAATCAAGAGCCATTTCCCTTTGTATTCGTAACATCTATACTCTTGACGTTGTTTTGGTTGGAGGTTTATATAAAGCGAACAGTGCTTTTTTCTGTCATAAAATGAATGAGTTGATGCAGATCTGTTCTAAAGAAGACACAACATGCTTTGTTTCTCAGGTACTGCTCAACTGGGCTTCCAAGTGATGTCATCATTGAAATTGGAGAGATGTCCTTCCATCTCCACAAGGTTCGCGTTCTATTAGCCGAAACATCACTTCCTCCTTTACTTAACTAAAGTGATTATACTGCATTATGTGCAGACAATATTTAAAAGGATTTTTTAGGCTTACATTAGATGCGTCTGCAGCGAATTCGGAGAGCTAAAAGAAAAATGTGTCTGTATTTACGTATAAACTGTTTCAATTAGTATTGATGATCACAAATGATTCCTCTCCTTTTTCTGATAATCTTGATAGATTTTTCTATGCTTGTTGGAAGCTCTCTTATTTGTGATTTAAAGGTATAGTGTATCAAACAGAAGTTTAACTGTGAGAAATTTGCTATCTGTTTTATTCTTCTTTCCTTTCCAGTTTCCGTTGCTTTCACGAAGTAAAGTGCTTGAAGATCTTATTGGAGAGCATTGCAGTAACGACTCGAAAAAAAGTGTTGTACAACTTGATGATATACCGGGTGGAGCAAAGACTTTCTTGTATGTGGCCAAATTCTGCTATGGAGTAAAAATAGAACTCTCTGCACTAAATGTTGTAAGTCTTAGATGTGCTGCCGAGTATCTTGGGATGACAGAAGATTATGGCGAGGGAAATCTCATTATACATACAGAAAATTTGCTGAATGAAATCTTCACCAAATGGACAGAATCCCTTAAAGCTCTCGAGACCTGCGAAGAGGTTTTACCATATGCAGAAGAGCTTCATATTGTTTCAAGATGCATAAACTCTCTTGCAATGAAAGCTTGCTCGGATCCAAGTTTATTTAGTTGGCCAGCTCAAACCTCCTCTAAAGGTAAATCTTCCTGGAATGGGATACACACACCTTCCAAGGCAACACCAAACGGGACAGAGTGGTGGTACGATGATGCTTCATTGCTTAGACTACCTATGTATAAAAGGCTAGTTTTGGCAGTTCATTCTAACGGAATGAAGCCCGAGAAGCTCGCTGGAGCTTTAATGTATTACGCGGGAAAACATCTTCCTTTACTGGGTAGACAATCGAGTCTCGAGAATGGAAAACATGTCGAACCAGGTCCGAGTATTTCGAACCCGGTTGATTCTTATCAAAGGAATCTTTTGGAAGTAGTAGTGGAACTGTTACCGGATCAAAAGGGTGTCATACCAAGCAATTTTTTGCTCAGGCTACTGCGTACAGCAACGGTGATGGATGTTAGTCCATCCTGTCGAGAGAGTTTAGAGAAACGGATTGGTGCTCAGTTGGATCAAGCAGCTCTTGAAGATATTTTGATTCCTAATATTGGGTACACCGTGGAGAACTTATATGATATTGATTGTGTTCAGCGGATTCTTGATTATTTCTTGCTCCAGTGTCATGATAATCCTACGGCTATGTCAAATCAGATTGTAAGTGAAGGGCAAATAACTGAAAGTTCGAATTCTCTAACCCCGATAACAATGGTGGCGAACCTTATGGATAATTACTTGGCAGAGGTAGCACCCGATGTTAACTTGAAAATGACAAAATTTGAGTCACTTGCTGCTGCTCTCCCTGACTATGCCAGAGCATTAGATGATGGAATCTATCGTGCAATCGATATATACCTCAAGGTAAGAAAACTATTGTCATATTCATCGTCATTCGTGTTAATGATCAAGTATTATCTACTAAAAATTTCATGAATGTACTCTATTTTCTTGCCAGGCTCATCCATGGCTAACAGATATAGAAAAGGAACAAATATGCAGGCTTATGAATTGCCAAAAGTTGTCATTGGAAGCAAGCACGCACGCAGCACAGAACGAGAGGCTGCCACTTAGAGTGATAGTTCAAGTATTGTTCTTCGAACAACTGAGACTCCGAACTTCGATTGCTGGATGGTTCTTTGTTTCGGACAACCTTGATAACTCAAGAGATCTTAGTGCGAATCTCGCACTTGTGAGAAACGAGGTGCAAACAGAAGGCAGAGGAACACAAGACGGGAGTATGATCCCAGTGGACGAGATGAAAGACAGAGTTAGCGAGCTGGAAAAGGAGTGCTTGAACATGAAGGAAGAAATAGACAAGCTTGTGAAGACAAAAGGTAGTACTTGGAATGTTTTATGCAGAAAATTTCGGTTTAATAAGGCGTCAAAACCTAGCAGCATTCCTATATCTAAGGAATCACCAATAACATCTTCTACACCACTCATTAGTAAAAAAGAAAATTACAGTGGTGAAATTGGATGCTAGACTACTTTTTTTCATGACTTTCTTTCATTTTTATTGTGTGGAAGCTAACTAGTTGGTTTTTTTTCGTGGTTTTATGGATGCTTTTAGTTAATTTTGTAACTATATTAGTCTTTAGATTTTAGGACTAAAACTTTTTAGTTGCTTTGATCAATGTTGTTATTTTCCTCTTGATGATATGCTTGCTATGATCGTTTTCTCTGTTGAACTTAAAGAACAATTCATTATATAGAATATTTCATGTTATTTTAGCAATTGTTGCTCTTCTTATATGGTCAAAATGAATATGTTTTACCATTTTCTGCTTTCTAAGGAAAAGAAGTTAAGCAAAAGATGGATTATAATAAGCTTTTGAGTGATTTTTCATTTGTTGTAAGTTGTAAAATCCTGTGATTTTCCAATGATTTTTGGAGAAATGACATTTATATAGCATTTTATAATTATGTAATAATGAAGATAACATCAAACAATAACAACGGATTAATAAAAATTGACTTAAAATGTCAAACCTCGAACCTAGCAACACACAAAGTTTCATTAGCTAAAGCATAAGCCATCTCATTGGTACTTGGTAGTCCTTTTTGAAAGAATAACAAAAACATCATAATTACATTATTTTCATTTTCACAATTAAGTGATGAAACGATCTTATTCACTTACTTATAAATATGCCGTCATTTCACCAAAATGAAAATCTGATATACAATACTTCCTCTCTTTTATGGTATTTTTTTTAAAAAAAAAGTAAGTATAATTGTTCTGAATCTGAAACCCTAGAGTTCCTTGTCATACTCTCCTGAATTCATCTTCCTCCGTAGAACCGAAGGAATCAAGCCGCCGGAATTGATGAACAGTTAGGTTAGTTTAGTTTTGAATTTGTATTCTTTATACTATATTTGTCTTTCATTTTGATTTTCAATTCATCTTTCTAAATGTTTTCTTGTTTCAATTTGATTTTGGTTCGGATTAAGAGTTATCGAACCACGAAATCAATCAAAATTAAGTGTTACAACTGAATTACATAGCTGAACTCAGCAAATTAAATGTCACTCCTAAGAAAACATCACTGTTTTAAACGATCGATGCCATGGAGACAAATCTGACTGCCTATGATTACCCCGACTAGGTTTTGAAAGTGCTCAGCTGCCTTACTAGCGCCCAGTGATTTTTAACAAACTGGAAAATGTAGGCTTTAATTTGAAGGAAGTGCGCCATGGTGTCTTTGTATGAACCAATTTGCAAATCCCAACTTGCTATGAGAATAACATTCTCTAAATTATTGACTTTCTCAACATGAGATCAAAAACCCAAAATCCCCAAAAGGTTCAAACTTTGAAGATTCTAGAAGTTACAGGAAATTTTCATAATGACTGGAGTTAAAGGGCTAGTAGAAAAACATAATATTATAGTCTGGACTAGTACAAAACTTTAGATACAAGTGGAGCATGCTTTGTTTTCTAATAAGTTGATAAACTGTCGAGGTATTATCTGCAGAAGTGTAAAATAAGGACATCTTTCAGAACTTCTTTATTTAAATTTCATTTTTTTAGTGCCAGGAATCGATATTAGTTCTGTGTTTTTCCGTTCTGGGTCATAGAAAGGGCGACAATTTCATTCCTGCTGCCTTGTTCATCAAAGCATATAGAGTTCTATGATGTTTCGTTTGACCAATTCAGTAATCTTACTCTTTTATCCTGGCATGTAATATTAGTTGTGTATTTTAAAATTTTCTTTATTGGCGTTATGAAAATTTTATTGGTGAATGTTTGAGCCCCGGGTTATTTGGCGTTAAAAGTTTTTTGTCTGTCAAGTCTGTAATTAGTATGGAGCCAATTATTGTTAAGAATGCCCCATGAATTATTCACATTTATTTTGAAGGTGTACTCATTATGCATATTGTACACTTGTGTATTTCTGATTGTTAAAATCTTGCTGCTTTACTCTTCCCCCCTAGGGCGGCACATAGGACCTTGTTTAATTTTACTGAGTAAACTTGAGAAAGTGCTTTAGCTCAAATGGTTACAGAATACATCTTATATGCATTGTTGGCCTTTTGTGGTTTAGGAAGATGTCAACAGTAGAGATCAAAATGGATCAACCACCAAAAAGTAATATTGCTTCAGCCACTGCTAAGATTCAGAGTTCAACTTCGTCATTCAAAAGGTGGGGAAGAAGATATCCATTTGTTAGATATGGGCTTCCGATGATTTCACTCACTGTTTTTGGAGCTGTTGGCTTGGGTCATCTGTTACAAGGCAGGTTCGTACTATTTTCTTTAAGAAAGGTTACAAATTTTAATCACATATACTGAGATTCTAACATATCTAGTCAAGCCTCCAATGCCTTACCTATCTTCTCCCTAGTTTTCTAATTTCTGTTCATCATCCCAATTAATCATTGTGTCGAATGCTGGAGTGCGATAAGGAATCTTGTAGAGTTCATCGTATATTGTTACTGTATTTCACGTTGTTTCCCTGAGTTAGAGATCAGTTAATTGCCACTCCACTTTTCGTTAGAAGATTCTTTTTGTTAAAGATGGCTATATCGCATGCAATGCTGTTAATATAAAAGCAGTTCAGTTGATGATAAGGAATTTTAAGTTTAGGGTTCATTTCAATATGTTTTTTCTTTTTAATTTTCTCCTAAAAAGCTTTTGGCTTATTCTTTTGTAGGCAATTTTCGTTATGTTACTTAGTATGGGTCAAATATTCTGAAGGCCAAGGGGGGTCTATGTAATTGGAATGTGGTTTTAGAATTTAAGGTGTTAATTAGGTTTGAGCATTCTGTCAATCATATGCACATGATAGGAAAATGCCTTGGAGAGGGGATGATCCAGTGATTATAGAACTCAGGTTCTACCTCGGGCACATTTTAGAAACTGTAAAACCCAGCTAGGCCTCTGAAAAAGAATGCATACCCAGATGAATTTGGTTCGGCTTTTGGTTAAATTGGATTGTTACATGAAGGTTTGTGTTATGGGTTTTAGATAAGCAATATGAAACTATGAGCGTGTGGCTTAGGAAAACTTACCGCTTACTGTAGGAATAAAGAGATAATAGAAGTCCATAATTTTTCAAAATCTTAAAATTTCGGATTTGAAGTTTACTACGACCACTTTCTGCACTCACTATTGATATGTCCATTCTGAAGACAATTTATAGTATGCTTTGGTGACTGCCATATGCTAGTTAGCTTGGTTACTCGTGAGTTTTATAATATTCCCCATTTTGAAGTCTTCGGCAGCATGCAAAGTCTTCATATCAATTTTGTGTTTTCATTTTTCAACTTGTAAGACGAGGTTGGATTTTGTAGCTCAGCAAGGATATTGCGAAGGTGAGAGACGATCAAGAATGGGAGATCATTGAAACAAGACAGGCATTATCTAGAACAGGACCTACAGGTGCTTACAAACCCAAAAAGATTTCACTGGAAGAGGAACTTAAGGTACAGTTCAACTAGCACCTTAAATTAATAAACTGAGTGTACACGTATTGTCATTCTACAACTTGTGTTTTCATGTTTTATGCAGGCTTTACAACAGAAAGTAGATATAAACAATTACGAATATAAAAAAATCCCTAAGCCGAATGAAGGACAATGAAGCTACCCGAGCTATCTCTTTTGTCAACGTGTCCGTTTAAGGTCATATTTGTGTAAGATTTTCTGACATGTAGCTTCTCTGGTGAGGGTGAACACAAAATAGAACTGTTATGCTACGAAAATTGCTTCTTACTCTGATCTTACCCTTGGTGCTTCTCATCTTAGTTCATTGTAATAAAATATCCTTTTTCCAGACTATAAGTCGATTAAGTTGCAGTTTTTCTATTTTGATTCAAAAGAAATTGTAACGGATTCAAATTCTGCTGAATGCTCGAATTTCTTTACACCTGCAATTGATTATAATGTGTTTCTTTGCACACGTTTCTTTACTATTCTAATCTAAGATTATAGTGTCCTGCATATAGTTCTGGTCAAGATTCTAACAACTTTTACTTCCCAAGTTCTTTACTTAGTTTTCGAAGTTCTACAGTTATTCGGAAATACAGTTCTTCCATAGAATTGTCAAGTTCCCTTTATAAATTTTCAGTTTTCTGTCAAAATGCATAAAAATCTTCAATTCTTTATGAGTTGAATTCTAAAGCTAGTGAAAGTTTATGCAGTGGAGGTAGAAAGTCTTAGAGGTTTTCCTGCACCCGTTAATTCTCGGTTTCATTACGAATTTGTTCGGAATTTGAGTGATGGAATTGGACTGCAAAATCTTGTTCATCTGACTGTAGATACTTGCATCTCCAACTGTCAAAACATGTCATCTTCAACTGTCAATGAATGTCCTGTCGGAATCTCAAAATGAATTCTATTTTGTTTTCGTTAAAAAGAAAATATCATTTTAGATTCTATCAATACATTAATTCAACTCGAACCAATTGATGTTGAAGTGGTACCTGTTACTTGTTAGATCACAAGAACTCTTGACACTACGATGGTCACTTGCAATTTAATTCATTTTCTCTATAAAACTCGGAAATTTATACAACTTGGCATTTATATATATCAAAAAAACATACCACCAATTAATCAAAATCATAACATGAGCAAAAAATAATTTAAATTATAAACCAAGAAGTTAACTTAGTTTAAATATCTCTCAACCACCACAAGTTGAGATATTGAATTATATCTTTGTCCTCATCATATCTTTTGCACTACTTTTTGACCTTGACATGTTGGACACTTTTTTCGTCCCTCTATTCATACAAATTGTATCAAAAGTGGAATAATTTAGGTATACGAGTCCACTAGGACATATTTTATACCAAAGCATCATCACACAAAACAAAGTTGCCAAACACTAGTCAGGCAGGCATGGATCTTTAAAGACTAGCCGGAGATTTGTCAAAAAAACTCGTCAGACACAAGTTGACTTTAGAGCGCCTAAACACAGCTTGTATGGTCAAGTGACCTTCGTTTAAAATAGTGCATAAAACATACTTCTGTGAACCCCATAATTAATAAGTAATAATGAAAAGAATTGACAATAGTTAAACTATATTATGCAAAAAATAAAGATAAAAGAAGTTCACCCCAACCATCTCCAGAATTACAAACTTATACCCACCCACTTGTTACCCAAAAGAGAAATAGAATTTCTCTTTTATGTACATATTACCCTTTAACACCACAAAACAAAGGGAATAACAAGTCCTTAGTACTACCCCTAGTGTCCCCCTCTTTCCTCTAAAATATACCCCAAATAACCCACTGATTATTCATTTACATATGTGACCACCAAAATCACTGCCAAAAAAAAAAACCCCTCCATCTTCTTGTTTCCCCAATTTATACCCCAAATAATATTTGAAAACAAAAATAAAGGCACTGGAAATGGTTACATATAATGCCCATTTCTTATATAAGATCACCTTGGATTAGGTTGTGATCCAAATGACCATGATGAGTGGAGTCTTTGAGCCGACGGACTACCTAGTAACATTGCTTGGGATCGGTTAAGCATCTGAGTCATTGATGGCGTTTGATAAGCTTGGACAAGACTCGACCCTTCGGTTGAGTCTCCTCTTGCTGTTGCTCGTTGCCATGAGTGTGAGCTTAGGCCCGATAAGATATAAGCTCTCCCTGATGCCTCGTATACGTGCCTACTTGCCATCCTCTCTTGCATCTCTTTGAGCTCTGCGTCTAATGCAATGCATAAACGGTCATGGGATTTAGCGGATATGGTTTCTGACAACACCCTCCGGCAACTTTCGAGGATGGATACTGCACCAACCAAATCTCCCTGTTCAGCAGCACTTCTTGCCTGTGACATCAACTCGGCTGCTTGAAGTCTGTTGCGTTGCCTGTCCACTTCGATCGACACGACTACTTCACCAGTTACTGCAGGTCTCTCGAGCAACACCTCATCACTTTCCAATGTTACCACTTCTTTAGTCAATGGGTCCTTGTAAACACATCTGACCTTTACGAGTGACGTCCGACTCCCAGGAGATTCTGCTGGGACATTCACTGAAACCAGAAAATCCCTCTCTTCATCAGCATATAAATCTCCAACATCAACAAATCCTCTGCGTGCATTATCCAACACGCGGCTGGGGTAACTTCCCGCTTTCAAGGAGCCAAGGCGGATATTGGGTTGCACGCATTCCACTCCTACCTGCAACTCCTGAACCACAACACTTAATAGGCCTCCAATACATTGCGCAAATGCGTCCTGGATTACAGCTTCTGTCTCAATGAAGGAGAATGTGCCTCCGGAAATTTCTGAAATTGAATGCATTGATGAAGCATCGTGGTCAACACCAAAGCCGAAAGTATGGACCGGAATATGGAAGCCCGCTGCATCACCACCATGAATAGATGAAGGAAGAAGCAGCCTGTAATTTGGCTGAGGTAGATTATTACCAGTACCATTGACAGTGTAAGTATCCTGTCCATCTGACAGCAATATTATGCTAGCCACTGGGTTTTTGTCCCTTCGTTCTTCCATCACTTTAGCTCCCTTTCTCAGGCCTTCAGCAATGTTAGTCCCACCGTTTGCTACCAAAGAATTGACAGCTTGAAGTGCCTGCTGCCGGCCTGTGTCTGACATCCGACGGAGGGGGAAGAGACGACGGGCAGTAGAAGAGAAAGCAATAACAGAAAGCCTGTCATTTGAACCGAGGCTCTGTATCACGAAACCCATAGCACGTTTCAGCAACGCAAGCTTTGTGCCTGCCATGCTTCCGCTAATGTCAAGCACTGTGACCAAATCAACTGGAGCACGAGGAGTTTGTGAGAGTTGAGGCAAGCTAGTCTGGTTTCTTACGAGATTTTGCGCTGCAATGGTGGCAGCTGCTTTTAGGTGGACCAAGACAGTAAAGTTATCATATGAATTGGAACATGGTACAGCTGAAACTTCCGGGTACATTTTAATCTCCATAGTTCTTGCACAATCGTGATCTGGATATATTTTATCACTAGAACTTCTATCAGCAAACACAGGTTGAAGATCTAGGGACTCATCATCATCAAATACACTGGGCTCGGAAGCCTGAAGAACAACCGGACGCCTACTGGGGTCTCGACGAGGAGGAGGTAGCCGACGGACCACAGTCATCAAAGCATCATTATGAGGCCAACCTACAGCATTCATCGACGGTCTGCCAGGTGGAGGATCCAAATTGGGAGCTTGCAAAGGGATTTCTTTCCATTTGGCTCGGCAAACAGGACAAATTTGGTTTCCATGTTTCACATTTGAAGCAATGCAATGGAAATGGAAAGAATGAGAGCACTCTGCAGTGAAGATAGCATGGCCATCACCTTGCTTCACCTTGGTCAAGCAGATTGGACATGTTTGCTGAAATTACAAAGAAAAACAAGCCAAAAAAGCATAAATACCGAGTAAAATTTGAAACAAAAATCAATCTCACATCTTAAAGAATGTTAGGATCATAAGCAGCATAAGCAGGCAGATTCGATGGAGGGATGCAACAAAAAACATCTCTAAAAGTAATCCTCTTGAAATAATTCATCACACAAAACATCGAGGCAAAATCACACGTCAAACAAAAATGTTCATTTGAAAGAAAAGATTCTCAAAACTTAAAGTTTTAGTATTGGATCAGGGTATTGCCACTATTCAGTCCCAATAGTACGTACAGAACACAAATGGCAGCAATAAGATGGTGTGGAATCTGCAAGTTTCCGTCAAACAATGTCAAGGACGCAATTGATCCAAATTCATAATGCTTTTAAAATCACTTGTCTACCAAAATAGGAGTAGAAGAACACTTTCAAGTTCAATCAAGCTCAAAATTTCAGAGAAATTCAGAGTCTTTGTGATCATTTAGTTTGTTAAGACGGATCCAAATGGTGAGGAAAAGCATGTGTAAGCCAGTTCTTATGTCATAACCAAGCACCGACCGGACAATATGGAGTACCAATAATTATCTTGAAGATACAATAAAACTGTTGCCTCATTGGCTTCACCTCGGTCAGCCACCAATAAAAAAGAAGAATCACATTGTATTTAGGAAACTATTGCAAAAGGTTAACAGCTTCAAAGAAGTCAATGTTAGCTGTCAAACATACACGGTACGGTGAATTTTTAACGGGTTGCAAAATCAAACACTCTAGTGCTCTTTTTGTTTCTTTGAACAAGTAGAAAACTACTTTTCTTCATCACAAGGGAAAGAGGAAAAGGAAAGATGAAAGTTTTGTTTTAATATGAATGCATCAGCACAACCCCAGCAGGTCAAAGAATATGACATCATAACACAACCACCTCAATAATTTTCAACATTACACTAATCCTAAAAAACAAAAAATTCCTCACATCTATAGATGATATTTAGGCAAAACATTATTATAAAGGAAAAAGAGATGTCACTTGTTTCCAACTTAAAATCAATATATGCTGAAATTCTGGCACAATATCATGTAAGCTTTTGTGGACATAAATGAAACAAAGGATGTGATAAATTCCTAAGCTGTTTTTTCAACTGTACATGAGCAACAAAGATACAAAGAACATTTAATGCTATCTAAATATCTTATGCCCTTTGGTAGGTGTAGAGGATGTAGGTAAAAAGTAAAAGAATATTCTTCAATATGCCAATTTACCATTGATTAGATTGTAAACAAGGAACTAAAATTCAAGTTGACAAGAATGAAATCATTGTAAAGACAACATGATGAGATGAAGACCTAAAACTTAATCAATGATTGAGCATAGAAAATCAACATTAATCTATATGATAAAACAAACTTTAAAGCCTAAAACTTCAACATATTCAGCAGCAGAACACCATAGATTGAAAACCATTAAAAACACCTTAATCCTAGAAATAGCTAAACCCAAAACAATGGATTTTAAAACCATTAACCCACTCAAACCCTAGAAAAAAAATCCAAAACCACCACAATCCAAGCAAGCACAACATCAACAACAGTAAAGAACTATAATTTCCAAACCCAAAACCAAAAAAAAAAAACTATTTCCTAATCTGGGTTTCAAGATCAGTTCAACCCTGATAAACCCCAGATAAAAAAAAAACACATTTTTGCAGCTCAAAACATTAAAAAAAAATCTAGGAGGCAAAAAAATCAAACCTTGGAAGATTTGCTTCCACTCTTAGAGAACCTCAAACCATGGGAAGAAGGAGTTGGAGTCATAGGTTTAGAGTCCCAATTAGCAGATGAAAGTAAAGCAGCATCCGACAATCTTTCAGTAGCTTGAGGAGGTGATTCTTCTTCTAAAGTTCTTGGAACAAAACAAGGGTTTAAACCCAAAGCCAGCTTAGCTTTTCTCCATTTACTAGCCATTTTACTCAACAAAAATCCAACAAGTAGAGATCTGAAGGAGAGAAGAAGAGAACAGCAGATCTCAAAGAGCCAAGCAAGCTGCTTCCTTTTGTTTGGTTTCTTGGTTTTTTTTTCTACAACTTTCTTGAAATGAGAGAGATAGATAATGGGTTTTTAGCAAAAGTTGAAATGAAGCTCGAAAACCAAGATATGGTTAGAGAGAGAAAGAGAGGGGGAGAGAGAGAGAGAGAGAGAGTTGTGTTTTCTTTATTTTTTTTGTGAAGATGGGTTTTTTATGTTATGAAGATGGGTTTTTTTTGGGGGGGTTTAGAGAATAGTAATACTAGTGAGGAAGTGGTAAGGGCCGCCATTAGAGAGAGAGGAAAGGAAAAGGAGATGAGATTGAGATTGACCTTAGCTGTTGTCGTTGGTTTAATGAGACTTTGAAGAAAGTGAAAACAAAATAATAATAATAATAATTAAAGAAAATAAAATACTTACTACATTATACGGAAAAAGAGCACGTTTTGGGTTGAATACACTAAAGTTGTTTGCTTTATCCAATTCATTCATTCATTATAACTATTTTTTCTTCAGTTATCTTCTTTTTATTTCTCATATAAACTTTACATTATAGTGTTTTCTATTGTCATTTTAGAGTTATAGTAGTTACATTATTCTTCATTACTAGAGAAAATAAATAAAGTATTCACTATTTTGTAAAAAACAGATTAACCGTTTAAGAACTAAAAAAAATTCTTGTTTTCATTTTTATTTTTTTTGTTGGAACCAGATTTGAACTGGTGACACGAGGATTTTCAGTACATGACTTAATAAGCATGAATTTTAAGACTGAATATTACAATCTTTAAATTTCACTGGCAAAATGATTTGTGTTATCACTAGCTCGGAATGTAAAATAGATGGAGTGAAAATTAATTAATCATTGTTGGTAGAATAATCGATTATTCTTTATCCTTGTTTCCACGAATTGAATTGAACGTCGATGATTTTCTACCTCATTTTTTTATTACTCGTAAAAAAATCCCAAGGATTTCATACATTTATTTTGAGAAGAGACGCTAAATTCATCTTGATCAATAAGATTTTCGATTGTTCATTTATTTTTTCTTGTAAGCTTTTGTTTTGTATCGCGTTTTTTCATAGTTTGCATTTTTTCCTCCTTCCCGTAACTTTTTTTTTAGAAAAATAGTATGCTCATACGAAATTGTAATACATGTTAGAACTTTTTTCTTTCTCACTTTAAACATTACAGAAAAAAGTTAAGGATGGATTGTTAGAATGTAGGCTAGTTGATGGAGGGGAGTGAGATTGCATAAAAGGGGGCAGCCATCATCATGATAAATGATTAATGGACTGGGCAAGAAAGCATGAGTCCAAAATTTAAATGGTGGGATTCTTTCTAATCATGTTTATTTTTTTTCTAATTATGCTTCTTCTCAAGTATTAATTTTATTTTTTTGACAGCTTGTCCTCAATATTAATTAATTCTATTATTCTCTCTTTTCTTCACATGATATGATAAGTATGCCACACGTGCACATCATTCCATTTCATTCTATGACTCAAACTCTTAGCTGTAGTTGACTTTTCTTATCGTAGTTTAATTCTTTGTAATTTCTTTCGAAGGTAATTTCTTAAAAAAAATAACCTTTGCCTCTTCTTATTTTGTTGAACAGTGCGTTCATTTTAATTTATTAACTTATATAAAAAAAATCACTTTCTACATTTTTAAAGTTATAAATCTATAAATTTTGCAATAAATTACGATAAAATATTTCTTGCCATGTCATCATAATAGTATGTTTATGATCTTTTTACTTTTTAGTTAATAGAATTTAATACATTCTTATTTTGTAAAAAAAAAAGACAAATATTATTTTGATAAAATTAGTAAATACAAAAGGTTTCTTTTATAGAATTACTCTTATTTTTATTTGAGGGATAAATTGAAAAATAATCTCTTTTGATTTGCAAATTGGTGTCCATAGCTTTCTTTTTAAAGTGGCAGTTATAAAAAATTACAAAGTAAGGATTTATTGAGTTGATATATTCAGAAATTTAATAAAAAGAATTAAGCGCTAGTCAGGGGACTGGGGACATTCAAGACTAGTTAAGGACAAGTCAAATTTTGAGAGTCTAGCCGGGCATTGGCAGTTCCCTCCATGCAAATTTGGATTCTCAATATTGAGTGCTTATGTGATCAGAGGTTTTCGTTGAAAACAATGTGGCATACAACTATTTGGTAATGAAGACCTCATTTAAGGATCGCAAAATGAAAAATTTGAAGAATTAAAATTATCATCAAATTTCATATTTATTGTGAAACATGTTTAATTTTTCAAAATCAATCGTTTCAAAAACTATATGTATAGACATTTGTTGGAAATAATGTATTTTATACATTATCTTAGTGTCATTTTTTGAGGCAATATATACAAGGGTTAAAGTGGTCATTATAATGATGTTTTCACATAAACATATTCTATGACACGTGAACTTTCCAACGGTATATTACACGCCAAAAACGAACTTGTGATGAAAGAAATATTCAAGCTCAAAGATGGGTTCTTGAATATGTTTAAGAGTAGGAAAATGCTCCCATCCCACATGCCTTTCAAAGAGCTTTGTGTTTGGGTTTATATTGAGAATACTTTGTAAGGCTCTCAAAATAATAAACCAAGCTATGCTCCTTGGGATACGCGCGGCGGGGGGGGGGGGGGGGTGCAAATCCAATCCCACCGGGTTGGGGGAGCACCCGCACGACGTGGGCGACGCGAATGCCGTTCGACTTTGGGGGCCCGTGGGCCGACCCTTTTTGCTACTCTTCTTTTTCGAAATTTCTGATTCAGTTTTCAGAATTCTGAAACTGTTACCGTTACAGAAATTAAAACGATATTAAACACGAGTTAATGACGGTTACAATCCACTCATTTGAATAAGAGTTGGTCTTTTGTTCTTCCAACTACACAGATTCTGAAATCAGTGAAATTCCTTCCCGAGCTATTCTGTTTCAGCTCACTGTTCTCTTGCTTCCGGTGATAATACTCGTGCACGGCTTGAGTTCGCTAACGACTCGTTGTATCCTGGGAGACTACGCCAACACGTGGCGAATTTGTCTTAAGGAAACTGCAAAGGCCTCGAGTATTCCTTCGGTAATTTGGTCGAGTATACTTTACTGTTTCTATTGTTTAGATTTATATATCTGTAATCGTTACAAATCAATATATATAAATCTTTTGTTATCTCCTGTTATTATTATTTACATCACAGTATTATTATCGCTAACAACATTTACATTCTCTCTCTCTTTACTAAATCTCGCTTAAATGAGCTCAAAAGTTAAAAAGTTAAAGTTGTTTAAAAAATTGTTAATTCTTTAGATATTCAATTTCTTAAGTCGTTAATGTCATTTTAAGAGTGTCAACTAAAAAAATCATCATTTTGTGACTCCGGTTCTAAAATAATCACATGCACCGATTTAAAAAACAACTAGATTTGTTTATGAATCACAACTATTTTTGTTTAGATAATTTTATTTACACATAGTTATCTCATTGCAGAAAAAACATTCTATACGAAAATATCTTTTTATTATCTATGTTTATTTGAGATTTCACTTTTTATCGATTGTGGATCCAAACCTAAAATTGTGTAATTTTTTTCGGAATGTAATAAGTTATTGATTGGTGGATATGTAAATTATGTTATTCGTAAACATGACCTCTTTCGATTTATTTATTTTCTATGTTGGACCCAACTAACTCATAATCAGTTTAAGTGGTTTAGCAATTGGTGAAAGAAATGAAAAAAACAAAAACAATAAGAACCGAAAAATGAATTACATTTCATAATTCAGAGTATATCAAAAGAAAAATCTTCTAAATATAATAGCTCGTGAGTCATGAGGATGTTTTTGTAAAGAAATAAAACAAACAATGTTAATTATTTCACGCAATTGCTAACAAAGCGTGTAAATATTCTATTTTCATGTATAATTTTCCCCCTAAATATATTATAATTAATGGAATAGACGAGAAAAGAAAGGTGTTGGGTTTCAATTTCTGAATCTGGAAGCTTTCTTTAAATCTCAACCAAAACCATCTATATAATTAATGGTGAATTGGTATAGCTGATATTGATATTTAACAATATAGCTTAATTAAAATAGAAAACGTATTAAATTTAATGTATAGTTGAGAAAGTTGAAGTTTCTTTTTATAAGAGTTGAAGTTTCTAATTAAAATGATGTGGTTAGTTGCAAAATGTGAACCTAAAATCATACATTTCAAAAAAAAAATAAATCATACATTACGTAGCTCAAAGTTTCCTATCTGCTAATTTATAATTTTCTTTCAACATGCTTCTTTTTCTTTTGTCTCATTAATAGAAAAAGAAAAGTTCTTGAATTAATCATATGTGACAAAATTTGGATTGATTAATCTTTCATTAGACATTTACAAAGAATGATTTCTGAATTAAATTATAAATTAAAAGTCAAAATATGTGATATTGGAAATAGTAGTGGTATAAAATGTACAAAACTTGGAGAGAAGAGCCAAAAGGGACCGGCCTCAAAATTAACATTTCAATGGTCAAAAATCAGATTCAAAAGCCACATTATTTGAATTGTTTATTATTTTGATAATTTCTAAGTCTTTAGCCTGCCTTTTTTAACTTATTAATGTTACTATTATACGACTAATCTTTTTAATTAATTTGATCTCTTGAATGACTTGGCTCTATCACTTCTAGTAAGCTCATTTCAAACTACTATTCATACTAAAAATAAAAAATTTAAGTGGCCGTATTTTGGATTTTCTTTTACTAACATTACTTTCGCTCTGTGTATAGTGTAAATAGAATCTTAGCAAAACTTAACTAACTCCAAAATACATTTTTAAGGGGATAAGATTGCTTGCTATATTTATTTTAGCTTCCAAGGTACTAATGTGGGACAATTTAACACGTTCCCTTACACCCAATTTTTTTGGTGCGTGATGCCAATATAGCAAGAGCTCCCACATTGCTCAACCATGACTCTGATACCATCTTAGCAAAACCTAACTCACCCCAAAAAGCATGTTAAGGGAATAGAATGGCTTGTTATATTTAATGAGCTATTTTACTTCCCAAGGTAGTAATGTGAGATAATTTAACAGAGCAAATAACTAATTAAAAAATATTATCTTTAAGTACTTTTATGAGCTAAAATTTTCTAAAATTTTAATTTCTTAAAGTTGGTAAAATGGTACGCATCTCAACCATTAACACAAAATCAATGATTGAGATTTGATTTTTTTAATAAATAATTAATTAAATAGTAAATATTTATCGATCAAATCTTATCCATTAATATTGTAATTAGTGGTCGAATTATAACTTTACCAACTTTAAATATTTATCAACCATATTAATATATCTATTAATGATCGAGATTAGAACTTAACCAACTTTTAAAAAAATAAACTTTAAAAACTCCTAACCCAGTGTTTATTTTTCACTATTTGAGAGCATTTCAAACTAAAAAGAATTCAATCTAACATTAGAAGAAAAGAATGCAAAAGTGAAAATAAACACTAGGGGATGGGTGGTTAAAGGATTCTAGAATAGTTGGTTCCAAGTGGACGATTATTCGGACAAATTAATGATTCATTCTCAAGGCTAACACCATCATTTTAAGAGTTGGATTCAACCCAACTATTTTTTCCACTTGCAATATATACATGCATACATATGTAGGAGAGGGCTTAAACACCTAACATGTGCACCTCATTTAATCACTAATAAAACCACCATTGTAAACGAATGATGTCTGTCCGCCTAGATCTAGACTAGACGCTTAAAATTGGGTATATTAATTGGATCCACTTGAGTGTTAAGGTTCGTTTAGACACTTCAATTCCAACTTATCTTCAAATAGTTCCCCGACATCCGATTAGTCGTCAAAGGACTTTAGCCACCTAACTAGCGCCTAATAATTTTTATCACAATTAGCAGTTGGACCTGAGTGCGCCGTCTAGCTATTCAACATGTAATAACAATTTTATTTTTTATATTTTATTGTATAACTATTTTATTTATTATAATTTAATCGCTTCTGATAATATATCCAATAAAATAAGAATTTGACATTATCCTTTATGTTTACGTTATAAAAAAAATTAATTATGTTCAAATTAGTCATTTTATATACTAACATCAATAATCAATTATAATTTTACCAAACACTAATAATCAAATAGCAAACCGCATACAGTAAAATAAACAGCAAACTGCAACCATAAGCATCAAACAGCCTCCACGAACATCAAACGGCAAATTAGAACATCTGCACCAAACAGACTCATATATTTTTTTAAATAAAAATATATTAAATTCTTCATAAGATTTAATAAAATATTATACATCTTGGGATAGTGGAAAATTGCTAGCCTAAGTATTTATCGCCAAGAAGAAGAAGAATAATTTTAGTATTGAATATAAGACATTAGTTTTAAAACATAAGCGATTCTCTCTTTATATTTCTAAAGTTGATACATTTTTTTACTTGATTCTTTTATATGTTTTCCACCTAAACTCCTGAAGTCAATACAAGCAAGTCACTTAAACCCTTTTTGCCTACATGGCACAATTAAAGAGTGGAGGGTAAAATATAATTTTATGTATTTTGTACAAATTCTAGAAAAGATCCCTAACTTTTTCATCTTAACATACAAACCTGGAATCCCAAAAATTCAAATTTCTAGTGACTGGAATTCAAGGTCGAGAATTCCGAAAATCTGGAATTCCAAGTTCTAGAAATGGAATTCTAACTTTCAAAAAATATCTAGGAGGAATTTTAGTTTTTAGAATTCCGAAAATTTGGAATTCTTGATTTCTGGAAATTTGGAATTCCATAAACATTTCTAGAAATCCATTGATATCTGGAAGTCTAGATTTTCTAATATGGAATTTCAGAAATCAATGAATAAAAAAAATGAGAATAAAGAAAAGAGAAAAGAAGAAGAAGAAGAAGAAGAAGAAGACTCAAAATGTTAAGTTATAGAGTCTATGGACTAAAAAGGAAATTTAATGACAAGTGTCTTACACTCTCTGAAGTGAGTCTAGTTATCTCTCCAAGAGGAGCGTTTTTAGAAGTTGAGGTGTCTAAGTGGAAAGCACTAATATAAATGAGTCAAGTGAAAAAAAGTGTCAACTTCAAGGGTATTGAGATGAATTAGGCCTAAAACATATGTTTAGTAAAAGTATACATATGTTGGTCCAAACAATTGTTCAAATGAAATCTTTTATAGACTGCTCTATGTGGTTTTGATTACACAAATATGGAAAGTGATAGTGTTTCTTTTGGTGCCTTTTGTGCTCTGTTTGTGCATGAAGTATCTCTTTTATTTTGTGTGTTTGAGTCTTCAATATGAGCGCCTTTATATAGGCCTCCTTCAAAATAGTCGTTGAACTTGGAGGATCTTCAATCTAGTCGTTAGACTCAGAAGATTACAGTTTAGAAGTTTGGATAACAATCTTCTTCTTAAATTCTAGTCTTGACTAAGAATATTCCATGGTGGTGATAAACAAAGAGAGTGATTTGTTTCAGGGTTGAACTTTTGCATTTAGGTGTAAGACAAAGGAGAAGAAAATATTTATAGGTTTGATTTTCCTCTAATTGTTTATATGTTAGGCAACTTTTGGTACTTCTAACTTTGTCTCTTCTATCGTACTTCTAAATGAGTTTCTATTTAGTTTTAATTGACCATGCTTCTGATTCCGCCGAAGACCCGCCCTTACCAGGAACAAATATTTATTTAATTGTTTTGAAAAAGAAGGGGGAAGAATAAGAAGAAGAAGAAGGAGAGATGAGTTTATTTTGGAAAATGAGAGAAAAATTTGAGGAAAATGAAGGGAAGAGGAAGAAGAAGAAAGGTGGAGGGTTAGTTTAGTCATTTTGATTTGGGTAGTCAATGGAGCCAACAAAAAATGAGTTGACCAACGTTGACTTGGGGGTTACTTGTTATAGCAGGTCATTAGGTACTAGTTTGAGAGGTAATCGTTAGTTTGGGTACTTGGATGTGCAAAATAGTTTTTTAGGTACCAGTTTGGAAAAGAGGGTATAGTTTGGGTACCAATGGTGTAATTTATCCTACTTTCTACAATATAAAGGTTTGTGTTAACTTTTTTTTGGTTTTTTCATTCGGTATCCAACCCACATTGGGTCGAATAATCCAGATTCGGGACGGGTCCAAGGATTATGTATTTAAACCCCTCCCAATCACTTTTGTGGGAGATTGATCCGCAAACCGTCCTACCAAGCGCAAGCCCATGCTACCACTTAGCCAACCAAATGGTTAGCGTCGAAAATGCTGATGTTTCCATCTTATTACTAGCTCATTTACACTGTTACTATTCTACTCCACATCACAATTGATCTAGTTCTCTCAACTGTTATTAACTGATTCGACCACATTAGCGCTAATTACTTGGAGCAGTTATCCTTCTTCTCTTTAATCAGTATATAAACTTTTCTTGATCCACAACTTAGGATCATCTTGTTCATTTGTATCTTTTCTATTTCACATCAATAAGAATCATTTCTTTCCATTTCGACACAAGCTTTATATGGTATCAGAGCCATGGTTGAGCAATGTTGGGAGCCCCGCAATATTAGCATCACGCACCATATGATTTGGGCGTGAGGGAGGAGTGTTGAATGTCTCACATTGCTAACTTTGAACTATATTGGCTTCTTAAATATATAAAAAACAATTTTATTCCCTTAAGGTGCATTTTGAGGTTAATTAGACTTTGCTAAGATGGTACCATACAGTAACTGATTCAACCACATTGACGCTAATTACTTGGAGCATATATCCTTCTTCTCTTTAATCTGTATATGAACTCTTCTTGATCCACAACTTAGAATCATCTTGTTCATTTCTATCTTTTCCATTTCCATACAAACTTTATAGTTTGGAGGTTCATCATTATTTGAATCCATATTGAGTGTACTCAATCAGTGACGATTTTTGTTTTCATAAAAAAAAGTTTCCCTTATTCACATTGAAGTTAAAAAAATAAAAATAAAATAAATAGAACATTGAAGTTTAATAGATGGTCACTTTCTTCTTTCATTTTTATAGATATTTAATAGATATTTACTTTCGAATATGCACATATCAAAGAAAAAGAAAATTGTTCTTTGGAATTTTATATTGCAAGTTTCAAATTGAGTATTTTCTTTATGGAGATATAATTTTGACATGTAATGATAGTATAAAAAATTGTTGTACGGATAGAATTGAGTGGATGAAGAATTATTTTCTCAAAATTCAAAGATAATTTGGTACCAAAGCATAGGAGAAATAAAATAATGTAAGCATATCTACATATAATATGTATCAACAAAAAAAAAAAGAAAGGCATGAGAAAAATAGAATGCAAGATGAGAATCAAAGAAGCAAAGGGAGCTTTTTAGTGGAGTTTTCCCCTATTCCCACTCACTTTTAAAGAACCTTTTTGAAGAAATATAAATTTTTATTTTTTTTTAAGAAATATGGAAAATAGTCCATCTTTTTACATGGCTAAAAAGCTATATATATTCCCCTCTTCCCACTAAACAACATCAACAAAGGACCAAGACAATGACTTCTTTCTAATAATTTTTAATTTTTATTTCATACATATTTCTCTATAAATGGATCCCAGCATAAACATGTATGCACATACATACATTATCAAACAAATGAGTGGAGACCCATTATCAAAGAAACAAGGAATAATCAATACCAAAAACATAAAATAAAAATATAAATGAAAAAAATATCAAAAATCAAAAAATCAAAATTGTGGGGGAGATGAGAAGGGATAGGATTCCTCTCTTTATACTATTTTATATGCCTCTAAATTAGCCAGACTTTATAGGGCAAGTCAACGAGCTAGAAAAGATTAACCTTTTTTCCATTTCTTACTTTTATTTTCTTTTATTATATACTTAATAATTATAATAATTACACCTCCTTATGGTGCTTCCCACTTAAGAACAGTACTAATAGCTAGTATGTCTTCCATTGTCTTCATCCCATAATTTTATGACATTAATTATAAATTTAATTGAGGGTATGTTTATTAAAATAATTTCTATAAGTTTAGATGAATAAGATCATGTTTTTTATACATTATAAATAATTTATTTCAGTTTAATTCAGTAATTTTCCTTCAGTAAATACAGTTCAATAATATTCAGTTCAGTTTAGTCATAAAAAACATGACTTAAGAGATACTTCTATTAAGAGTCAAGACGCCTCAAGTCACAAAATGACAACAAAAATCTAAGAGTCAATTTTATTATTAATTTCACCATCCAAGTTAGTTTTAAAATGATTCTGTATGTAAATCAACTATAGATTCTCTATGCATTGGATTTCATTAAAATGGATATTATCTATGTTGCTTAATTAAATTAAATAAAGAGAAATATATAGAATTGACATAGAAAAAGTAAGAGGAAGCTAGCATTATTACAAGTGAGTTTTGATCATCATATGTCTTGAAAAGATAATAAATAAATATAAAGACTACAACCATACATGCAGAAGATCCACTATCAGATACTTGCTGGCTGGCTTTCATTAATAATGATGTCACATGTGATATTAATATTAATTCAACTTTATATTCATAATCACCAAAGTCAAAACTAATCTATGCATTTTGGGTCCCTTATTTAAAAAAAATAAAAATATTCTACATATGCCAGAGTATGTTATCCGTGTGTATAGTATAATATCATCCATACGCCAAACTAGTAATAGAAAAAAACATTACTTCTTATTTGACTATACATATATTATGGTTTGGGAGGATTGAGATCAAATCTAAATAGTTTATAATTTGATAGTAAAATACTATATACTAAAATAAGCAAGCTGTTTTAATTAAATGGTCGGCTCAGTGGGGTGGTTGAGTGAAGGTGAACTGTGATGGTGCTAGTAAGTGTTACTCTAGCTTCGCCTTGATTAGAGGAGTGGTTTATGACGGATATGTATGGCACCTAGTTGGGTGGTTTCGATTGTAACTTGGGTATTTGTACAGCTGCCTCGGCCGCTTTGTGGGATTTGTATTATGACTTGGATATGGAATACGAGGTTCAAGAGGGTGGTCGTAGAGCTAGACTTAAAAGTTATTGTTTCTTTAGTCTCAAATCCTAAATATCACTTGTCTCGATATTATTGGTTAGTGGAAGGGTGTAAAAGCATGTTGAGTCAAACTTGACAAGTGAGAATTCAACAGAATTCAACATGTTTTTCGTGAAGGTAACAAGACAGTTGATTGAATAACGAATTTCGTAAAGAAACCTTTCCTTGAATCATCACGAGTGTGGTGTATCACTTGCATGCAATAATGATATTTTGACTGCCGACAAGGAACGAGTCTGATCTTTACGTTCTGGTTAGTTCTAATTTTTTTTTTTCCCTTCAATTTATTTCTGTTTCTTAGGGTTTAACCCCATCCTCTTCATAAAAGAAGAGTTAAAAATGATATATGTTAATAACTCCTCTAATTAAGGTTTGTGACATAGAAAGTGAAGAAAGAAAAGGATAGAAATTAGACAAGTAAAAAGATGTGATGATATGCTATAATGAAGCTTTTCAAGTTACTCCATGCTATCTCAACTCAAAATCAAAATCATGATATCCAATAAAGCTTTTCAAGTTCTCATATAGTGCTTACAGCAATATTTGAGATGGCTTTGCTCTTTCTTTTTCTTCTTTTTTCTTTTTCAACTCTCTCTTTCCTTGGCCCAATCAATTTTATTGCAGGCCAAAAGGTCCATGAATTCATATAATTACATTTCCCCAATCACCTCATTTTTAGATTGCTCTTAATGCATCACTCAAGTGGTCCAATTGTTAAGCTAATGGTGAGACTAAGCTTAATTTGTCTCACTTCGCTTGAACTTGATTTGTACAATGTCTTGTTAACTCTATAAATTTACTTAAAATGACCTATTAATGGGTGGAACTTTTTGAAGTGAGTTATTACTGAGCCAAATTGCTTAATGTGAGGTTAATCGTATCCCTTTAAAGAAATTTAAAAAGCTAATAATTTTTTTTATAATTGATTATGGCCAATTTTAAGAGATTCCAAATGTATTTAACCTAGAGGTTATAACAAAAGAAATTACTAGGCCTTATCTACTTGTTAAAACTTTTGTTTTAAAATGGTTTTAGTTATCTAATAATTAAATTGAGCTTCATTTTTGTGGTGAAAGTTTTAACCTAGTGTTAAAAACTCTACCTATGATAAGGGAGGTCATGGATTCGAATCACACCATGTTGAAAGGTTTTCCTTTAATATTTAATGTAATCGTAATTGCGTAATTTTTTTTTTTTAAAAAAAAAATGGTTTTTGTTATCTCAATACAAGTAAAAATAACAGTACCTCATGCGAAGCCTGCCAACCTCATTGGATTAAGTAAAAGGCTAAAATATGGGCTCGGTTCCTTTCAGGCCCAGCCCATCTACTTGTATTCGATTGAATTCATGTAATTGATCTGGGCTGGGCTGGTTCCAATTTCCTCATTCTACATGGACAACCTATATTTGTTATATAAGAAAAGCAACATAGAAAGAGCAAAGTTTTAAAAAAATCAAAAAAAATAAAAAATAGCCAGAAGATTAGGCTGTTTAGAATTAGGGTGAATTACAAATAAAATTCTTATAAATTGAGTGATTTTAGAATGCTCTCATATTATCTCAATTATAAAAATAGAGTCAACTTTTTTAAATAACAACTAAATTCCAAAGTGATGGCGATCAAAACGAGCTCAACAACAATTTGTCCAACCTACCAAATCCAACTCCACCTAATACAAAAAGTAAAATAAAAATATTTGGCTGCATTAAATAAATCGAATTTGTTTTGGTTAACTATATGATCATCGACCCTCAAAGCTTATTCATCATAAAAGCTAAAGAAAACTCAAACTAATTATTTATTTTATTAATTTTTAGTCAAAAGAATGAAAAAAAAAAACAAATGCAGCAAATTCTCCTTTTCCATTTCTTTCTTCAAGCCTTGAACATACATACTTTTTTACCTACAATCTACAATATGCTTTTTAATTTTCTCAAACTGTATCCCATCTGATCTCTACATGTATAACCCCATGCTTCGAATCGATTAGATGATATTTCTGGTTGATCCGCCCGTTATGCACGACATCTCCTAGATTTAGTTCCACATGTCCCAGTGATTCCTACATTGTCAAAATATGAGACAAAATTAAATATTATCAATAACAGAGAAGCACCTAAGCATAAATGTAATACCTTTGATCGAAAACTAAATCGTGTCCGCTTGCTCATAATCTCAACACGAATCTTTTCATTTAATGGAGGTTGATCGAGTGTGTACTGGAATTCCTCGTTCCAGCGTGGATCACGAGTTTTTTTAAACATCTACAGCGAATCAAATAGCACCATTAACAAAAGCTAACATAGGATGGATGATTTTGACATTGTTGAAAAAGGAAAATTACAAGTTTTTTCACCTTAGTTTTCTTTGTTTCTCCCCGGAAAAGGACTCGAGCATACGGATTAGTGTGGTGCTCGCCTTCTAAATCTTTGGCTCCTTCAACTATAACTGAAAGTAAACCCGCACCACTTATCGATATCTCCTCATCATTATCACTTTCACCATCCAATTCTTCGTTGGACTTTTTACTATCTTGTCTAAACGGTACATACGTGAGCTCAACCACAACTTGCCCTCTTTTTTTCTTGTCTTGAGGATCGGAAATATTAGTATGTTTTAGCAAATCAAGAGTAAATTCTTTCGTGTCGTATGCTGTCAGCACTTTCAGAGGAACCATCTGCCTTCCTAATCTGTCATGTCCGCCAACCTACGGAACAAAATAAGCTACATGTGAAATAGGACAAGGGAAAAAAAATACGTTCTACCCATAAAAACAAAAGAAGCTTGTATAATATCAAAAGGAGAAACCTTATCCCAATCGAAAACTTCTATTTGGAGTGCTTGAGATGGAGGATCCTTGACAACAAGCTTGAAATTCTCGTTCCACTCAGGGTTCAAATTTTTTTTCTTGATTGTAGTCTTCTTTGAGGTAATTTTTTCTCCGGTTAAGCTTAGTTTGACATATGGATCAGATGTTCCCAAGATATCAGCTTTTAAGAGTTTCATTGCCCGGACAACCTTCACGTGAAGTATTCCCACCGGCTTCTTCATAGCCATGCTAAAACAAATATAAAGAATTTGAATCATACAAAGAACCTTACACTCATTCACAGAAAAATAAAACCAAAAATTTATTTATTAAACTCACGATGATGGATCGAGAACAGGAATTTCAAGAAACTGAGGCCAAAGATAGAGGTGCGCTACTTGTTTTTTGATCATATCCTGCAAATATATCGAATTAGTTGGACTATTTAATAGCATTATTATACTATCGGTTTTTAGCATATTCTACCGATGCAAGTATTACCAGGGAAGCACCTGAACAAGTCGGTAAACACCGGGTATTGACATTACATCCCCTCCCAGAATCTTTAGTCCAAAATCTATATGTGGCTGTTGATAAAAAGTTGTGAATGACTTAGAAATGATTCAAAAACTTCTGTTTAAGTAGTAGAAAAAAAAATCTGCGTACCCTTTCCATCAAGGAGACTTCAATGTTTGCAAAACACGGAAAGGTTGGTACTAAAGGTTTCAAAGATACCCGTGGAGCTGCGAATATTTGCAAGTCTACTAGCTGCAGGAAAAGGATTCATTGTCAATCTTCGTAAAACTAAACTATCAATACTTTTTTGACTTCGGGCATCTCTTTACCTGAACTGTAAACCGCAGAGACATTAGTTTTAACACCAAAACTATGTTTGGATTTCCAGCCCATCTCACTACTGGTTCCATAACTAAATCTTTCTCATTAGTCTCGTAGATTTTCATACCTGTGCAATTTCAATGTAGGCCGTGTTAAATAATATAAAACAAAATGCGTGTTACAATGTGTTAATTTGTGCTGAAAGCTTTACCGTGAAGCGTTGGGGGAAGAGTTCCAAGGGTCATATGCTGAAAGTAAATAGATTCGATCCCATATTTCCCGATATACTCTGCAAATATAGGCTTTGTAGTGGTGTTTATGGTTGCACAGATCGCCTGTACCATGATAACAGTCTACATAAACAACCCTTTCCGCCATAAAAATCAACAAGTTTAAGGTTATTCAAGATTACCTTATCAAGGTAAGGCCACATATCCAACAGAAACTTGTTCAGCCAATCTATCTACAAAATCAGAGCAACATAAACGTACAATGAATTTTTCAATTCAGTAAATTACAGTAAGAGTCCAAAGGGAATAACACGATTACAATAGTAACTTGACGAGTGTTGTTTCAATGTACTATGCTTACCCGTTCATAATCTGGACATTTAACCCATAAGGGAATCTCTGGAAGAATATCGTCCAAGGTACTAGAGTCCAATTCGTGAAGAGGCCTAACAACAGGATCCTGTATACAACAATCCAATGAGAAATTAGGCAAACATCTTCATTTAGAAAAACGGTCATTAAATCAAACAACTATTCTGCACTATGTATTTAAGAGATTCTGTTTCAAATTGCTCAAAGTTCAAATCTTTTTCAAATTCTACTCATCTTCTGACATACCAACACCAAAATTCTCAATGCTGATCAATCCTCAAACATTTCAAAACCTCAAAAACCCATAATCATGAAACAAAACAATCCGAAATAACACAAACTCAACAGGTTGATCAACCACACACCAAACCATAAAAAAGGCAGTAAAAAACCAGTAAACATCATAATCAAGGTAAACATAAAGAAATACCAATGCAACAGTGATAACTAATCAAGATAAGGGTATGAAAAAAAAATCACAAAAACAGAACAAGATGAAGAAAAAGACACCATTGATTCATATCAACTTCATCAAAATTCAACAAAAACAAAACCCAATTCAAGAATAGTAAAATCAAAGAAGCAAAGTTAAACAGAACAAGAAAAGAAGAGAAATTTTTCATTTTTTTGATGATCACCTTAACATTTTGGGGTTTAGAATAGACAAAAAGGAAGAAGCCAAGTAGAAGTCCAATAGGGAGTCCAAATCCAAAACCAAGAAGACCCAATATAGTACTCAAGAAACCCATTTGAGTGTCAAGAAAATCAAGAACATGAGCATGCAAAAATGGGGTCTTTATGAATGAATGAAAGAATATTTAAAATGGTGATTTTTATATTTTTTTTACAGTGAGAAAACGTATCGAATGGAATGGAATGGAATGAAGAAGGGGGAAGGATAATAGCAACCCAATGAATGAATGAATGAACTGTCAGAACAGAAGCCACGTAACTTTTTGTTTTTCAAAATCAAAATCAAAATCAAATTTTTGCTGCAGCCAATTGGAAATTCTACTAATTTCCCGTTATTAAAAGTTTGTTTTTGTTTTTCTATTTATAATTACCCTTTTATCCTTCTTCTTGTTGCTTGTTATATTCTCTTTTTTGTTTATGAGTTGGGGTAAATGTCTAATTTTAGATTTCATTATGTAAAATGACTGCAGTAAAAGATGTTATGTGTTGGTGAACGATTGAGATATTTAGAGGAGTAAGCGAATTAATCGAAAAATTATTTAGACATATGTCAGATTTTGAGTACTTAAGCGGACTTAGTCGGAATTTGTATAACAATGTTTATTGGTAATAGAACTTTATAAAGTTTCACTTTATAAGTTAGGTTATTTAGGCATGAAATTACTTGGAAAGGTGAAAAGATTAAGGATAGAAATTTGCCATGCTTTTATACCAAGGGTGTATGTACATTCTAAAAAAAAATTAGAGGTAATTCAATCTTATCCCTCTATAATATGATAATTATTTTCTTTATAAAAATTTGTATATCCAATAATTCATTTTTATTTATCATCAATATTATTTTTTGTATGTCCTTTTATTTTGAACCATTCTATCACAATATAATACTTATTTCAAAAACATATACATTATCAAATAAAATAATGATTAAATATAAAATACAATAAAAATATTTTTTTGGTAACAAAATCTTGTTGGGATTAAGCTTCCTTATATCCATTTGCGTTTTGAGTCCCACTCTATTAAAATATAGCTTTTATTAGTAGACAATCTGTAAATTCTAGTATAAAATTTCATCAAGGTCTGTGATTTGTTCTGATCTTACAAATAAATAGACCTATTCTTGACTAAACTTTTTGTTAAAAAAATATCCAATTGTTTTTCTAATTTATGTACAGCAAGAAATATGAGAATAGATCTTCTTTGCTAAGTTTTAATCAAGGGAATAATAGAAAAGTCCTAAGGATACTGATTCTAGAAAAAAAGCATATTTTTAATTAATTAGTGGAATTCAATAATGTTTAATTATAATCTATGGGAGTGGGTCCTATGGGCCTGATTTGTTGATTCTATTAAAAATGATGAACTATATTATGTGGATGTTAGCAAAAGAAATTATGAATGCTTTTTGCAAGTTAATTTAAATAGGTTTAGTTATTTTTTTTGATAAATAAATAGGTATAGTTATTAGTCTAATGATTAAATGTCCATATATATGAGTTCATAGAATAAATTAATTAGGTTATAGTTCAATTATAGCCCTTCTCTCTCACCATTTGTTTCCCCAACTTAAGTAACGTGAAACTCATTTATTTACCTAAAATCTAGATATAATTTTTTTTCTTGATTTCAAATTTGTTCTTTGTACGTCACTGTACACGGAATAAATAAATTGACGTAATTTATATGTTTTAATATTTTAAGGCTTAGAGTTAATAAATTAATGTTTATGCTTTTGTTTTTATTTTTTATTTTAGAGACAATTATTTATTATAGATATTTAACTAATAAATATTTACTCAATATTGGAAGGGATTTAAATATCATAATCTTTGGATCCGCTTTGAATCCAAATTAGTCAGCTCAATGTAAGTTTAGAAACTATCAAAAAATAAATAAATTACATGTAACGAGTATACTAGTTTGTGTATTGTATTGAAAGTAATTAAAATTGGTCTGTATAATGTATAACAAATAAAATTGGACTGCTGTAACACTTTTTGAGGCAAAATGGAACAAGTAAAATGGTTTGTGTATTAAATTGAATATATTTTTGTTATTTTTGTTATTATATTGTTTGAGATTATAGGCCAGCAGGTTGATTTTTGTGGAGAATATTGCTTAGGAAATGAGCTGTTAAGTTGGGAGAATCGATTGACAAATGGATGTATCGATTTGAATTCGTACTTTACAACTTGTATTTGAAGTTATATTATTATTAATTTTCGAATATCTTAACTTAATTAGTTTAGTTAAGTGGTAATAACAAACGGTAAACTCCAACCTAAGTTTGATGCAATGCTTTAATTTGTATTGCACTGCACTCAAATGAAGAAGAAGAAGAAGAAATGCACTTGGACTTGGAGTATAATGAAGAAGATCCCAAGGCTATAAATATATAAACTCATAAACCACAAATAAATAAATTTATTCACTTTGAAATGAAATCATATAAATTTTCGCAACTGTGGTCAATTTACATAATTCGTAAAACAACATACTCAATAAAATCACTTCATATTGACTGACCGGACTCACTTGCATAGAGATTGAAACCCGTTTAACACTTGCATCACAATGGTTAATATACTAGGGATAATATATAGGAAAAAAAGTTCAAATTAAATACTTTTATATCTTTTAAAATTGGTCTATATATCGCACCACTCACGAAGACTTCAACTGTAAGCTTGATAATCGTGCAATTACGTCACCCATGCTTCCTAGAGTATTGGGGTGTACGCACATTATCAACAACCATAGCTTAGTACTTGGTATTCGTCGTTTAGACCCTGAGATACGGAGTCATATTACAACTATATCTTGTTCGTTTGAGGGAGGAGGTCTTGATGTCATCTTTATAAAATCCAAGAAGTTGCACTATGGAATGTTGAAGATGGAACGAGCTAGTCATCAAAATTCCCAAATTTATTGAACATTCTTGATTAATTTTGACATTTGTAATATTTAAAATCTGAAAGTTCAACAATTGAACATTTATGCAGATTTCAGATATACTTGAGTTATTCAAGAGTCACAAATTGGAAAATAGTTAAACACTTCCTTATCCATTAAGTATTTAATTGGGTTATACAATCCAATTATTTGAATGCTATAGGTTTCTTTGCAAATGGTGCTTCTTATTTGTTTTGGTGTGGACGAAATTGAGTTGATTCTGCACAAATATTGTTGCGTATGATATGAAATAAAGATTCTCCGTTTCCTAAAGCTGGTGGTGGTAAAGGTGGCCGGAGTTCTGATTCATCCATCTGATAGTATATTGGCAAACCTCTCTTGGGGTGTCGATAACTTTTCCCGTGCGTAAGGAAAAGTCATGGATGTTAAGATGTTTTGTGACAAGGAGAGTAGTAGAATGAGGGGCTTTAGTGACAGGTCAAAAGTGCAGGTTAGACTGAGTCATTGAACAATATTGTAAGTTTATCTTTCTCCTTCCCTTGTGGTGAATCTTTCTTTCACACGTCCAATTCTATTTAGTAGTTTACATATTGAAGTATATGTAGGAACTAGTACCTGTTTGGAACTTGTTTCTTTTAGTCAGCTTATCGAGTAACACAAGAAGTTCTGTCAATTAAATAAGTTCTATCTGATATGTCGAATAGGATCTTCGCTAATGCAAACTGTGAACAACTAGAAGTTGTATAAAGTCGTTTTGATGCAAGAGTTCGATGGCAAACCAAGTTTGAAAACTAAAACATTCTTCAAGTACGCTTTCTCTTTTCATAAACTAATAGTTGAAGCTCGTAATCAATTGTTTTTCGAATAATTGTGAAGCAATGAGTCTGACCTTTTCATTTAACACATGAATTCCAATGTTTATATTGAGGGATCGTCACATCACATCTCTATTTATCAAATTAGTTAGATGTGATTATATAGTTTAGTTAAAAAAAGCATTTCTTATTTCAGCAACTTCTGAAAATATGTGGTTTACAAATATCTTAGAATGCTTTTTTACCTATTTATTTCCCAAAGATTCAAACATCACCCAAAAATCTTGTCATCAGACATAGATCAACAGTCAGCATACATCTGAAAGTCTAAAGAATGGAATCAAAATAACATTCAGTAATGCAAAGGCTACACCTTAGGCTTTTGCATGTACTTGCTACATTACTCACTTTAGTTGAAATAGCCAATTTGCGTAAACAAGTCACCACGACCGGATCCAATGATCTGGACTACTGAAGAGCTACCGTGACCGCCACATCAATAAAACCTCACACTATGTCCGTCACATGACAGTTAAACAATAAAAGAAAACAACGAATTGAACCAATTTGCAATACGAAATTGGGGTTAGGATATTTATAAAATTACGTGTCATCATGTGGCAACACGTGTCAGTCATATTGTGTGGAATTCTCATAACACTCAGTGTCAACTTTCTAGTAGTTCAAATTGGGATCCGACCGTGATAGTTTCATAGACATAAATTTGCTCCTTTAGTGACATTATTGGGTCAAAAGCTAGTTTAGTGACCATTGATGCACAAATCAACACCTTAGTGACAGTAGAAACTTTTAAGCCGAACATTAATCGTGCTTTAGTTTTTGCAAGACTCTGACTCGATATTTCTTATAGCAACTTATTGGGTTCTGTGTACAATACATTGCAATTGGAAATGGCACTCAATAGCCAAATGTTCTATAGAGGACCAAATTTGTCAAATTTAGATAACAGGCCAAAGTGACAAAGAAGTACATTGGATTAGGAAAATTGCATCACAGCTACTAGCAACGAGGAATTTATACATGAGTTAGGTAATATTACCAGATAGTTAAGGTGAATTAAGCTTGAATTTGTAAGTTGTGCAATCGCCAAGTGGGAATGAATCATCAGAAAGCGTTCCGTGAGCTCTTTTGTTTTGATAGCCTGGATAATCATTTTTTGAGAAAGGTACACTCAGATGCATATCCAGCCCTATCTTGTTTGCTTTCTTTACTAAATCCCATTTGTCATAAGGATCGCCTTCTTTGTGTGTTACATGAATCTCACCATTATTCTCCTTCAGCAGCACTTTCGCATTTGAAAGAAACCCCTTTATCAGTCTCTTGTTTAACCTATAACATTACAACAAAAATTGGTACACATTTAATCAACACAAATCCAGAAAATCTCAATGAAGCACATGAAAATATTTTACAAATTAAGACAATCATGTGATGTATCTTGCTCAAGGAAAGGAAAGGAACCATCATTTCATGTTCCCAAATGGTTAACATTTGGCTTCTACCCGGAACAATTAATCATCTTTATTCTTAGGTTTCATTTAACATATTTGGCCTCTTATTCATTGGAATTCCTCATGGGTGTCAAGGTAATAACTAAGAATAGCCATGAATGGTAGAATTACGAACATGAGACCTAAGTGACGATATCTGACTATGACTTTGATACAGAAAAAAGTTTTAACAAGGAAAAATGCACTAACTACATATACGATGTCGGAAATAGACAGAAATGTGTGCAAACTTTTTAATTCAACAAATAAAATCTTCAGAAATCACAAATAAGACCTTTTCTGATTCAAAATTCTTCAAGGGTCAGAGACCTAGAAGTGAATGATAAATAGCACCAAAGCCCAGTACTAGAAAAAGAACACTCAAGGCGATTTATCATTTCTGATTCATTTATTTTAAACCCCGCATATGCGACCTTTATTACTCCAAGACTCTTGCAAACTTTTGTACTCGATTGACAGTTCAAAACCATATCCACGGTTGTACAAGTGGAACAGACAGTTTAATCACGATTGTGATACAATGCTGATAAAACCGTCTTTAAAGGTCCAGTTGAATGTGCCAACATTCAGCACACAGATCAAAAAAACAAATTGTAGTAGAAAGGCCAAACTAAAGCTTTTTTACTTCTCTTTCAGTCAAAAAACACTTAATCCTCTAAAATTCTACTGTATGAGCTCCTAATTAGCTATGACAAATCAAGGAAACATCACCACGAAAACTATACTACATTTAATTGAAACCAAAAGCAAGACAAAGGAACAGAATCAAACGTAACTGAATTTGGCAATAACTATCTTCGCGGTAGAGGAAACCAACATGAGGAAAATTATACACAATCCGATCAAACCTCTGTGTCCTCAAGAAGAAATGCTGACTCATCTGCTTAGCATCAACTCCAAACAGAACCAAACACCCTCTCTCTTCCAACTCCCTCACATTCGCTACTCCATTACTGTAATTCTTCTCTATCTTCTCTGCCACCCCAAAACAAAAATTCAAAACAAACCCTAAATTCAAAACATACCCTTTTGACTATTTTTGAGGAAACCCTTTTGAGTAGACAGAAAATGAGAAAGAGGGTAACCTTGGGAATCAATAGTAGTGGCAACCATGTTGAATGCAGAACCAAAAGCTCTGGCTAAGCAAAGAGAGAATGAGAAATCTCCATCTCCCACGAATAGTATCCTATGCTTTGAGGAGTAGTGGGTTATCAATTTATCCGGTGATTCGTCGCCGTCGCCGTCGTCGTCGGAGGATTCTGATTCTGAGTCTGGTTTTTCATATTGTTCTATTGTGTTTTCCATTTTTTGTTTTTTGAAAGATTCTGATCAAAAGAATAACACTGTCGGGGAAAGTGACAAAGGTCTTGTTAATTCTTGCTAGATTCACTTTTACATGTCAAAAATAGTATTTTTAAGGAGCATAGTATTACTTCAGATTTTAAGAGTTTTTACAACACATTCGGGTGTACGGTGATGTGGTGCACCAAGCGAATAAATGATTGACATATATAATTTCAACCAATCAAATTTTTACATCTTGTAAATAAATAATAATATATTTTATAGTTAATTATTTATATAAAATTCACAAAATGAAAATTCTAGACCCTTGAAAATAAACTCGAGGCCTTAAATTATAAATTTTAAACTCTAATAATTATGATATGTCGCTAAATTATTAATCTAGTGTGCGAATGACATGGTACACTAGATGTATTCTAAAAATTCTCATAACGAGTAAATGAATTTATATTGAAACTAAAATAGTTAACAAGAAAAGTATTAGGTGATACTTTTTAATGCACAACTACAGACTATAACTCATAATCGAAATTTTATTATACTCTTAAATTACATGCTCTTTTAGTTGTAAATAAATATTTGTATCTTTTTTAGTATACCTTAAATAACTCTAACATTACACTTGATGTATTCTAATTTTTCTTTCATAAAACCAATTGGAATTAATCTAATTGATACATTTATTAATCTCTTAATAAACTATCCCAAGAAGCTCAACAAGCAGGAAGAGTTCGCAATTAAAACAAATAATGATAAAGCTAAGCTAAAGGAGAAGGTTGGTATGCATAGAAAAAACATATATTTGAAGTTGAAGATGATGTTGTTGTGTGTCTGAGCTAGACTTGTCAATGCACCTAATAGATAGATCCAAGCCCAAAGATATGGGCCGAACAAGGTTTTGAAGAACTTGAGACCTAAAATATTTTAGAGATTCCGATTTGCTTGGGAAAGATGTCTCAAGTTCTCTCCAAGAATGAGTTTTTTTTTTTTTTTTTTTTTTGAAAGACTCAAAGAATGAGTTTATTATAAAATAATCGGTTGAAGTTATAGTGAATAATTTATTAGTTTTTAAGTTATGATAATACACTGTTTAGTTTTTATATATGTTGAAATACACTACTACATCCCTTAGTTATGCCACAAGCAACACTTTAGTCCATCCTGTAAAAATTTCTTGGAGCATATGTTAGTCAAACTTCAAATTGAGTCAATTGTGCTTATAATGAATCAAAATTCCGCGATTTCCCTTGTCTTATTTAAAAAGTTTAACTAATAGATTCTCGAAAAAATATTAACGAGAGAGACTAAGGTGTTGATTGTGACAATACTCGAAGATGTAGTTGTGTATTTTGAAAACAAGAACTAAACAATGTGTTTTTTCATAATTTATAGACTAATAAATTATTTATTTATAATTTAAAGCCTATTTGAAGAGTGTTGTCAATTCAATTAATTGATGAGCTCTACACGAAATAAAAGTGTAAAAACCTAATTTTACAAAATATAAAAAGTTACATGCGCGTGTAAAGTTTTGAATATGATAAAATTTTAGGCTTAATACATATGTAGCTTCTTAAATTTATTTATTTTTTTCAGTTAGCCTCCTCAACTTAAGGGACAACCTATTAGTCATTTGAACTTTTAATTTTTTTCACTTGGCCCCCTCAACTTGTCAAATATAACCCATTTTGCCCCTTCGTGCTAATGTAGCATAATATAAGTGGTAATAAAAAATTCATGTCACATCAGCATAAACGAGACAAAATGAATTACATTTAACAAGTTGAAGAGTCCGACTGGAAAAGGTTTACAAATTGAGGGGACCAAGTGGAAAGAAAGTACAAGTTTAAGTCGCTTATAAATTTACTTTTAAGTTAAAGGGGTTAAGTGAAAATAATGGACAAATTTAGAAAGTTGTGCATGTATTAAGCCAAAATTTTAAGTGTATAATATCAATTATATGCCTTTAAACTCATTCTTTCGGGTGTAGGCTATGGTCACTTTGTTTTTCCCTTACTTTGTCTTTTTCACCATTGTATTAGTTTTTAACCCATGATCCAATGGTTGACAAAACAAAGTAATAGTTACTTTGTGTAAAACAAAGTGACCATAGAATATCCCCATTCTTTCATATCAATTATCCGAACTTTTAACGTGTATTTCAATAAAATCTATTATATTTTGGTTAAAATATTTTTAAAAACTTTTGAGCCCTAGTCCAACGCATTACAAACCTAGGCTTGAGGCTGGCCCAATGCAAACAACCTACGTTAGATTAATGCCTCAAAATCATGAGGACCCCAACAATTTATGGGCAAGTATTGATGACGTTACAGCTCATGAAATTTGTTCCGCAAAAATATGGACCCTAAACTAGAATCTGAATAAACAAATATTTTGTTTCACAATATTATATTCGGTATTCCAAAATTAAGTAAATATTATCCGTGGTAGCTAGTTCAAATACGACATATATTAGAGTTTATAATTTCAAAATGTGTTATGCATGTATCAGATCAACATCTTACTTATCTAAGTTCTTCTTACTTTCGATGCAAGATTTAGTTTATTCAGGTTTCTATTACCGTCTTTTGTGGTCACACCTTGTTTTGGTTTTCCTACCTTGATGTCCATTATATTGGACTAACTACCACCAACTTCCTCATGGTTTGTCCCATAACCACACATTATAAATAAAGTGTTAGACATTGATACTAATTGTTTCTTTTAGACTCGTGTAAATATTATCTATTATGTCCCAAATCCAATATATTAGGCCTCACGAGAAACACATCATATATTTTTGAATCTATATATATATAACTTACTAATTAATAAGCTTGAGTCATATATAAAAAATAGAGAGAGAGGATGGTTAGAGTTTATAGAAAAGATACAAAACTAATTATATATGTATTACCGGTTTTAAAATTGTAAGACTTAATGTGTTGAGTTTATGTACACGAATTTAGTGCATGTTTCCAAAACTTAAAAGATGAAGTAACAAATGTTTAAACATCTAGTATCTTTCATAGCTGTTTACGAACATTTTTTTGTACTGTTAATAACATCTTAATACGGTTTATATATGAATACTCTCACATTTCAATGAACATTCTTATCATAAATTGAAGAATATACTCAAGGGGTTTTCTCTTGAAACATTAAAATGTTAGAATTTTGTGTTTATGTAAGAATAAAACTTACATTAACATTATTTTTTCGTCACATGTACTCTATTTTTCACCATTTGTCTTATACAATCAGAAGGACTTATAAAGCTATTATCATTAAAAAAACTGTAAATTTTAATGTAACGAGGAGCACGCATCATAGTTTAATTGAAATGCAAGGATAAAAATATGAAATGCAAAGATTATGTGAGTAATCAATTGAACAGGTGCAACTATTTAAGAGTATTTAACCTGTCAATGAAATCTAAATTAATTTTAATGGGTCCTGATCTGTACCTTATTTTATTTAATTTTTCAGTCTTAACATTTTAATCTATATATATATATATATTTAAGGACCACATCCAATAATCTATACAAAGAATCTTAATTATATACAAGAATTATTGTGCTGGGAGAGCTTTCGAACTTAAGTTCAATCAATTCGGTAAAATTTGTTCAGTTCACTTTATTTGGTTTAGTTTTTTTTTTAATAAAAAAACAGAGCCTTAGTTGGAAGAATCATATCATTAAAAAGTTATAAATATTCTTTTAATTTTAGTTTTCAACAAGTAATTCTTTAATAAGGGATTCGTATTAGAAAAGGAGGTTAAATTTTGTTTCTGATTCTTTTTTTAATACATGTAACTAGTTAAAGACCCGTGCATTTTACGGGAGAAAATCTAAAACGTTTATAGAATATGGTGCTCCTAATATAAAGGGAAAAAGGGTTGATGTGTGATTCTTTAAAGTATAATTAAAAAAATATAAAACTATACATACTCTGAAAGAATGCTCTAAAGTCACTCGTTGTACATGATGTTTAAAATTTGTTAAATGTTCAATTCAAAGTAGCTTATTGAAAATGTAAACGTGTATGGTCAATTTTTGTTTATTTACAACCCATAGTATTATTATTCATGTGATTCTTTAGAGTTTGCATTGTTGCATTTTTGTATATGTTTCTTAAAATGGTGCAAAGTAAAGTCACTTAAAATCCCTTAAAGCCAACGGCCTATTACAACACTGCAACTGCAAACAAAATCAAATTAGCTTTCATTGTCTTCAATCAATTTTATCCCTATAACAACCCATATAAAACCTTAGTTTGACAAATGGAAGAAATTTGCCTCAGAACTTGAGAGTTTCGTCAAACTGAATCCGCTGGAAGCTGAATTGATTTCTCGCTAATGGAATATAATAAACATAAACAACCATGGCTACTTTGTGGAAAGTAGCTGCCAATGATTTATCTCTCTCTCTTCTACTCGTCCAGCTAGCTATCATTCTCCAACACATAGACCGAAAAGGCTTCGTACAAGACAAAGTGGAAAGGACAACACACATCTACCTAAAAATTGTACATGGAAAGATCAAATGCTCAAAACTTTCTACAATATTATTAGGCAAAACACACTTGCCAATTGTCATCATGTACTATTTCATTTAAATCAATTGTTTTTTCTTACAGCAATTCTACTATGCATTGTCTGCCAATAAAAAAAAAAACTACAGCCCGAGATATGTCTAAGACCCCAAAGCAAAAAAGTTTCAAAACCTGATATTTTAGGACACAATTTAGATGCTATTGAGTACCTACCATTCTTACCACGCAATAACCATGAAACTAATCTTTTTTCATAATTTTAGATTTGGTCCAAATCTAATTCAAACTCGTTATTTAGATATAGTAATTATAGATAGATAGATCGGACTCTAAACCCACCTGTAGAATTGCCAGCAAAATTCTTTAACATCAAGATTCCAATTAACTTTCAGGCAATTAAATGGCAGTCATTTAATCATTTACCTTTGCTTTCGAATCAAAATAGTATTCATGGATTTTCTAGTGATGACTTGGATATATAAACCTGTACAGAGAAAGCAAACAACAATATATTGAGGCCGGAGATGGTGAGATAAGGAAAAGGTTAAACTTATAAAAGTAGGAAGATGAAAAATAAAATGCTTCATTAATAGATTATTCTTTGCGTTTTATAGTCCAACCATGTATATCCTAAACACGTATCATTGTCTGATTGAACTCACAGGGTGTGGTGGTTATGGGATTGTGATCAGAAAGATGAATAATATTAAGATATCTCATTGATGGATTTTTTTTATTTGCTTGCTTGCCTGCCTTTTTTTTGATTGGGATTCATATTTCCAAGGTTGTCTGCACACTCCGCAATGAAGGTGATCATACTTCTGGAACTTGTAGCATTTCAGTCAAAGCGACAAAAACACGACAATTAAATTGTAGTGTTTTAGTCAACACAACAAGAACGCGACATGTAACTTGTGGCGTTGGTGTCACGTTGACTGTAAACACTACAAGTCAACCGCTGCTATCGCATGAAGTTAATTTTACGTCTTACATTCTATGAATTCGACATATATGCATTAATAATTTGGTTTTTTTTTATCACTTGAACTCCAACTATTAAGTATACACTAAATTACATAAGTGACGAATTAGCTTTGGTTCTCAATTCATTCTTCAATTATTACCCATTACAAATTAAAATTGAGCTTTAATTCGTTGGAGTAAAAACATTGTATATCAAAAAATGATACAATGTGCAATTTGATGTTTCAAATTAGATGAAATTGGTTGGAGATGGTCTAACAATAAGAAGTCTCTAATTATTATTGATATAGGTTTTATATTTGCTACTATATATATTTTTAAACTTGTGAGTATTTGTTAATTGACTTGCATGAATGCCTTTTTGTAGAATGGACATGGCTGACTTTTTAAAAAAATTTGAAAGCTTCTTGAAATGTAATTTTTTTTTATATTTCTAGACTATGATATCACAACCTGCAGGATTATATATATTCATTCTCATTTTGTGTAATTGTTTTATAATAACAAAATAAAATTTATTTCTATAATGGATGTTTTATTAGTCACTAAAATCATCAAAAATAATAGGAGTACTTCGTAAAGTTGTTTTTCAGTCTATCTCATAATTAGCTTGGGTTTAATTCATTTCTAATAACGACTTTAAAAGGAGAAAATTGACACCACTTATAAATATTTTTTTTCTCCATAACATTAAGTAAAACTTCAAATTCTAATTGTATTATAATGTTTTTTTTTTTGGAGTGCGTTGTATTATAATGCTGAATTGCAATTTTCAAACATGTCATGCCGCACGCAAATATAGAAAAGTCGGATATAATTACAACATATATTTGGCACCATTCTCTCCTAATGATATAGAAAAGATAGGGTTTTTTTTGTTTTATTTGATAAATTCAGTTAGAGGGTAGCACATCTTTGAACCCTAGCTGTCTCTATTTGCAATTTCTGTTTATTTCTTTTCCTGTTCATGTGGATTCTTATAACATGGATAGATTCTTCTTATAAACATCTTATAATTACACTTTTAAGAAAAAAAAGAATCTTTTTCTTTTTCTCAAATCAGTGCTGTGTGATTTGCCCCGTATATCAGATTTATTTTATTTTTTTTCTGATAAAGTATATCAGATTAATAAAAATATCTGCAGTATGAGTTCCTACACCTTGCTTGATTTTGTTTCAACATAAATATTTTTCTCTAAATTGCATTATCATGTGATGATGATATCATACGCCTAAACCTAATCTGCAAAATCATAAAACTATGAAGTATATTGTATTAGATAGATAGTGTGTGTCAAATTAGATATCGTAATTGTTGATTGAAATTTGGTTTAGTTGTAAAATAATGCTACTAACTTTATAAAGAAAAACTAATCGTTGGTTGGCGCAATGTTAGCATAGGTATGCGCTTGGTAGGGAGATCTGCGGATAGATCCCCACAACGGTGACTGGGAGGGGCTTAAATACCATAATCCTCGGACCTACCCCGAATCCAGATTAGCCGGCCCAATGTGGATTCGGAAACCGAATGAAAAACCTTAAAAACTTTATAAAAAAAAAGATAATGTTACTAACAATTTAAAGATGGCAAGTGCAAAATGAAAAATTTTAAAATATTTGTTGTAATGCATTATCCATACATCATATAAATAATTTAATGACACGTTTTATATATATATATATATATATATATATATATATATATATATATATATATATATATATATATATATATATATATATTAGCATTAAGGGTGATTTTAGATGCTGCAATTTGGGGCAGTAGTGATTCGGAGACGAACTCAAGTGTAAACTTAGAACATGTTGGTCCTTTTGATTCCATGTACGAAAAATTGGATCGGTCAGTAGTTGTTGGTGTCCTCAAGGCTTCATCAATGTGGGTTGCACTCAAAGCCGAGATGACTTGTGTTTTCCACAAAATAAAATTGTTTGGTGAGAGTTTCACAGTGACTTGATTTAATGGATTCGGAAATAATTGGATGAAGATGTTGGTTGTGGTGGTGGTAAGAACATTGACAGTGTGTGACTTGGTTTGAGGAACGATAGAGAAGAGCGGCAAAGTTAAGTATGGCATGGTGGCTATGATTGTCGACATAGTGAAGACATGGCTGATCCTAAGGATTTGGAGGCATGCGTACCAAATAGGAACCTTGATCAATAAGTGGAAGTAAGAAATTCAAAGTGAATGGTGTAAAAGAAATGGATTGGAAACAAAAAAAATATTTTAATTACACTTAGAGAATTGAATAAGAAATAAAAGTAATTTACATGATTTTTTTTTAAAAATTACGTACCAAATTTCTCATATAAAACGAAGTCTATGATCATTCTAGATTAAAAATCACTAACAACATTAACAACGTCTATATCAATATTTTTTAACATATTTCTTTTAACATATATACATAATGTAGTTGGATCATACAACTTTTCTTGTGAGATTGACAATTTTAAATAATTTTTCAACAAATTTAACTTAAAAAAAAGCTTTCAACATATGCAATGATCATCGACATAATTAAGTGAATTTGAAGAACAAAGAAAATATTTAGATAAAATGGGTAATATAGGATATGGCTTGTATTCTTGCACACTTCACATAATTTGACTTTTAATTGATTATTCAAATTTTAATATACATAAGCAATATAAACTATATTTAGGCCTGCCCCTTCCACTTTTGGGGCTTGAGCAGATGCGCCTTATGCATATACACAAGGACAGGACAGGCTGAAGTGATTAAAAAATGAGAAAAGGGAGTCTGGTGTTTACATGTTTTGTGGTTGTGTTAAGACTCAAGGTTGCTACCATATGAAATAATAAACAATATTCCATTGATATGTATAAAATATTTATATTCTAAGTATACTTATAATCCTAGCCTCACGTATAACATAACTACAATTATAGCACACTTTATATTTACACTATTAAATGTGCAATACGTAATTGATTTTTTATTTTTTGAGATTTTGGTAATTGATGGCGAATTTCGTAGGTTCTTTAGTTCTGGGTCATCATGAGTGTGGTGCAGTGGCGTAGTTAGAAATTTAAACTTGAGGGGCTAAGCTAATAATTTTATTTTTTTATAGCAGCTAATAAAAAATTTTAATACAAAAAACTACGTCATCCAATATAAAAAGACTTCAAATCTATTAAGAAACAATGAGCTTATTTTAAAAGAAATAATAGGCTGGGCTTATAATGAGTATTAGTAATTTTATCTTCTTCTCCAACAGAATTAAAATTAGGGTTTATGGAGGGCTTTCATGTACTACAACCACCAACAATGAGGGGGCTTATTTCCGGCCACTCCTACTACAGCCAAAGGCTACTCCAGCGCCGGAGGGGCTCTAGCCTACCCAAGCTCTAGGCTGGCTACACGCCTGATGTGGTGTGCCTCCTGCAGACCTCCAAGATATCCTTGAAGACGAACGTAGGGATCGGTCAGAGAAAAGGAATGTAATTGTTTAATTTCTTTGGTTGTTGTTTCTTTTTCTCTCTGGACTTTTCAGCCTTCGTCTTTTACCAAAAAATATTAGGAAAGAATATAAAGGAAAATAAATAAATAAATAAATGAATAAATTTGAGTTTTAGATAAGGTTAGGCATAACAATTACATTCACATTTTCTATATGATATGGTAAGTATTATGTTAATATCTCATTATTTCCATTTCGCATTTAGACATTAAATATATCCTTCCACTTGATGATGACACCATATTTGGTAAGAATTCCCATAACCATTTGGTTTTTTTATATGTATAATACAGTGTAAGTGATAGTAGAGCGACTAGGTGTCGGAGAACTATTCATAAATACGTTAGATTTTAAGCATTTAAGTTATAAGTTAATTCAAATTAGGTACTCAATTTTGAATGGCTAAACAAATGTTAGGCGGTAAGGCGGTCTTCATTTACAATAGCGTTATGTTATAATATTTACTATTATCCATCTTTAATCCTAGTTAATTATTCTTTCGACAGTGAGTTGAAATTGTATATATTTATAGAGACAAAACTTTTTTGTAGAAACTATCAATAAAGGAAAACATCCTTAATTTCTTATTAATTCTTTTCACAATGAAATGAAATTGTATATATCTATACGGACAAACTTTTTTGAGAAACTACCACTAAAGGAAAGCAAATTTGAAGGGGCAAAACATTCAATAAAAAGAGATGTTTTTGAATGTTTTCGGTTCGTAAAATTGTATTTCCTTGATGGATAAATCATAAAATCATATGCCTTTCTAAAAGAAAACAAAGATATGTATAAGAAATCTTTTTTAAATAGCTAACTAATTCACAAACAGTGTTCAAAAAAGTTACACATGGTTGATGATTCTTTGGATTATTTACCTAATTATTCTCAGCAGCTAAATTTGACAAATAACAAGAAATTTGTGTAAATATAACATGAAAGTTTTTTAAACTTTATTATTTTTGACTGAAAAAATGAATTGAACTGAATTAAATTTAAATGAAATTAATAAATTGAAGTGCATTAACATGAGTGAAAAGAGAGAGATTACACTCTTAACTCTTTCTATTGATCCTAATTTGTTCATACTATCACACGAAAAATTAGCTTCCACTCACAAAAATAAAAATAAAACTTTTGAATTACAAGATGCATGTCTCTTTGCTAGCTGTTTGTAATTCCAATTCATTCATTCTATTTTTTTCTCTCTCTTTCTCTATTTTCTTCTTTAATTACTTTATTTAATTTTAATAATAAAATAATCAAAAAGAAAATTAAATAGATAGATTTGACTTTTTTACTCAACTGAAATAGGGTTGCAACTTGGACGGGGAATTCCCATCCCCGTAGGGGATTTGCCCCAATGGATCTGGGAAATCCCCATTTATTTTCTTCATGGAGTGGGGATGGGGGAAAAAAATCCCTAGAAATGGGGATGGGGCGGGGACCTTTATCTCCACCCCACGGTAATCCCCATCCCCACCCCCGCTATTTTTTTCATGGGGATTCTTCAAATTATATACTAAATATATAAATAAATAAATATAGGATCATTATGACTAATTAAATAATATAAACCTAAATTAAAAAAACTATGAAATGAATAATTTAATGAAAAGTAAATTATGATAAATTATAATTATTTTAAGTAATGATAAATCATATATAAATAATTTTAGAAAATAATTTATAACAAATAATGATAAAATAAGTATTGATTCTAATTGTAATTATAATAAAAAATATTAAACTATTTTACATTATGTTACCAAAAATAACCATTTTACATACGGTGTAGGCTATGGTGACTTTGTTTTTGAGTTACTTTGTTTGTACTTTGCTTTATTCACCATTAGATCACTTTTCACCCCATGATCTAATGGTGGACAAAACAAAGTAATGGTTACTTTGTCAAAAACAAAGTGACCATAGAATTTCCCTTTACATTATAGTTATAAAAAATTATTTTAAATTATAATTATAATACATAATAAATAATGATAACTTCTGTATAAATAATGATAAACTATTAATTATATAAAAATAATGAATAAATATTTACAATTTTAAATAATTGTTTCCACCAGAAATAATATTTCGCTTAAATTGACGTGTTGAGTCAATGTTTTCCTGTAGTATTTTTCTTCATTATGAAAGTTATGGAAGAAACATTTTATGAGGGAAACATTTCATGAATAAGCTATTTAGGAAACTTTTTTATGGCAATTACATTTTCGGAAATTTTTTCTCAAAAGATCATTTTTGGAAACTTTCTTTGTTGTGATTTCCTGATGCACCTTTTTTTCTTATTGATGCATTTCTTACATTTGATGCACCGTTTTACAATAAGTTTTTGAAAATAAACTTCAGTCTCCCAAGGAAAATCATAAAGAATTATGGTGCACCAAAGGAGAATCACTTTTAGATCTAGAGATCTGGTGCACCAATGGGAATCACTTTTAAATTTAGAATTTTTAGATCTAGAAATGTGGCGAGGGAATCACTTTTAAATCTAGAAATGTGGTGCACTAATGAGGGATCACTTTTAGTTATAGAAATCTAGTGCACCATGGGGGAATCACTTTTAGATCTAGAAATGTGGTGCACAAATGGGAAATCACTATTAGATCTAGAAATATGGTGCACCAATGGGGAATCACTTTTAGATCTAGAAATGTGGTGCACCAAGGGAAGAATCACTTTTAGATAGATCTGAAAATATGGTGCACGAAGGGGGAATCACTCAAATCTAGAAATGTGGTGCACCTAAGGGTAGACCAGGAGACCATTTATTTAATACCTGATTTTTGTGAGCCAATTAAAGAGGAAAAAAATAAAGTGGACCAGTTATCAAAGACGTCAGAGTCAAATCAGGAGATCATGAGAAGTTGAGATCCACCAAGTAGTGGAGAGCAGTTCTGAACGTGAGTTGATAAATGACTTAGTGGATGCAAGCAGTTTTCTCCAATGTCTATAAATACAAGAAAGATCGATGAGTAAAGCCCAACCAAATCGCCAATCAAACCAGAGCAAAACTGTAGCAATTTCTTTTTAGACTTCAAACTTAGCAAAATTTCAATTTCTCTAGTAGATCAAAATTCTTATTTTCAACGTTCAATTTCCTTAGTTTTAATCTTTTTCATTCGATTCAATAAGTTCACCAATTTTCTTTCATTACCAGTTTATTTTTATTTGTTCATCAATTCTCTTTGGATCGGTATCATTTTGATTACCAGAACCCATAAAAATTTGTAAGTCTTTTTATTCCTCATAATCGTTTGATTCTTTAGAAGTTAAGTAGCGCAATTCAATTTATAGTTTGAGAAACTATAAATCTCTGGCACGCCCATACGCCCTATTAAAAAGAGCTGAAACAATAATTATAAACCATATACTAAATAGTATATTAATAATAATAAATTGAATTTGAATTGAACTGGAAATAATTGCTACTAAACTAAAATGGATTAAGTGTTATGTACTGAAATTAAGGTCCAGTTTGCCATTGCTTTCCTAACTTTCCCAGCTTTCCCCAGCTAAAAGCAGTGTTTGGTAAATGCAAAACTCTTTCTGGGAAAGCTGGAAAAAGCAGGGAAAACTGCTTTCAGCAAAAGATGGGATTTGTAACTTTTGAGAAAAGCAGTTGTTAGAAGTTGTGCTGAAAGCTGATATTGATATTTTTTTTACTAAAATAGATTTAACTTTTAATATATTTTAACAACATCAACTTTTCCAACATCAACTTTTCCTCACATCACTTTACCCAACAACAACTGCTTATTCTTACAGCAATGCCAAACCGGCCCTAAGTAAAATAGAACTAGATTATAGTGTATAATTGAGCAAAATGTAAACTAATTTATAGCCAGGAATACTATTTTAAAGTAAACTAAAACAACAAACATTCAATCCATGAAAATTGAAAGTATCATGTGTTTATATACTTCTATAAAATGTTTTTTTTTTCATAAATACAATTTTGGTTGTTTCCCATTATTATTATTATTATTAACATGATGGTGCAACAAAGTATCTAGAAACCCTTTTCTATACAAATATAATATTAGTTGCTTCCATATCCACATTAAATCTCCTAGAATTTGGATAAAACTTAAAGAATAAAAATAAAAAAGAGTCAAAAAATGGAGGTTGGTAAGTTGAGAGGAGGGGGTGAGAGTATGACGTGGAGCTAATGTGCCTCTTTCTCACCAACCCTTTTTTGGTGACAAGTAAACCTTTCTCTTCCAAAAATAAAAATAAAACAATCGAACCTCCCCACTTACCCTTTTCATTCCACGTGTCTCAATCCTAACCCTCCATTAAACCCCTCATCCAACGGTCCATATCACTTTCCAACTAACCCATCGGCCTACCCACCCAACACTCAATAACCCCCACCTTACTCTATTTAAAGCCTCCATTTTTCGTCCTAAAAAACCCAGGAAATTTTTGGGTCACCTAAAATTTCCTTCCAAAACATAAAAAATATATTTTTATTTCATTTTGGTAAAATATAAGATCATCAAGAAATGGAAATTTGCAATGATCAAAATGGTTCGGTTAGTGATCCATTGAATTGGGTTATGGCAGCTGAGTCATTAAAGGGTAGCCATGTTGATGAGGTTAAGAGAATGGTTGAGGAGTATAGGAGACCAATGGTTAAGCTTGGTGGTCAAGGGTTAACCATTGGTCAAGTTACCGGGATAGCCAACGGGGCCTCACGGGTGAAGGTGGAGCTCGCGGAGGAGGCTCGGGCCGGGGTGAAGGCGAGTAGTGATTGGGTTATGGAGAGTATGAATAAAGGGACTGATAGTTATGGGGTTACTACTGGGTTTGGTGCTACAAGTCATAGGAGGACTAAACAAGGTGGTGCCCTTCAAAGAGAGCTTATCAGGTATTTTTATCTTTTTTATGGTTCATTCTTATATTTTATGAAATATTTATGCTTTCATTTAGAAATATGGTTGAGTATTTTTTTTTGTTGTCTTTTTAGTTAATAATCTTTGATATAATGTTAAATTTCTGAAAGTAGAATCTTTTTGAATATGTTTAAGTAGATACTTATTGAAAGTTCCAATTCAATTCCTATGAATTACAGTTGTATTAATAAAAAATAATAATGACCACACCGAGCGACATAATTTAGAGCATTAGAGCATATTTAAAATATTATACTATTTAAAAATATAAAGAACGATAAATTGCAGCATAGAGCATATTTAAAATATTATACTATTTAAAAATATAAAGAACAATAAATTGCATATTTAAAATATTATACTATTTAAAAATATAAAGAACAATAAATTGCAGCATAGAACATATTTAAAATATTATGCTCTTTAAAAATATAAAGAACGATAAATTGCTATAAATTTAGAGCATGATAACAAAATTATAAAAAGTATTCCGAAGCAATATAGTGACTCTTTTTTATGGTTCATTAAATATAGTAACTATTATGCTTCCAAAGGAAACATTTTGGGTTCCACTATTTTTAAAAATAAATTAAGAAAAAACTGCTTTAGCTTTAAACATGGATAAAAAGCATGATAATTGATTTCAAGAAAAACAAATTATATAAAGCAATAATCGAATCAAAGGATGAAATAATTATGTTAACAATCCTATATGTCCTAAATCATACGTAGTAAAAAACAAATTGGTGCTAATTTAAGTAGTTAAGGCTATAGAAAATAATCCGATACAGTCAGGAATTATACAAGAATTATTCGAGAATAAGTTGGATATTTGAGAATAAGTTGGATTTTAAGTGCTTATATGAAGTCATGCCAACTTTGTTTACAATAGATCTAGTCAAAATATACCAGCTAAACCAAATGAAGTGTCATTATAGTAGAAAGAAAACCAGTTTACTTCTGCCAACCGTCATTATCAAGAAATTGTAATAGAAAAAATACTCAGATATAAACAATTGAATTATGTTATTTAAAACTTTTAGAAATGATTGAGAAAATGATTGGGTTGTTATTTTATTTCTCGAGTGCAAAATTGGGTTAATATTTCTAAAGTAAAGGGTTGTTAGCATGCAAGTGACCTGCCATTTCTACAAAATTCAATTTAGGTAAACTCCTGGAGACTCACAGATTTGGAAGAAGATGAGCTATATCTATCTTAAATTAATTTTTGTTTTTCAAACGTATCTTAAACTAATTAATATTGATCTGTATATATTTGTGGAGATAAAGAGAGGGGGGAGAAGTAAGTAATATTTTTAAAAAGGATCATGCTCCTCCACCTTCCTTAAATAAATGCAAGTATATGGAATTCTATATATTTTCTTGGGAGAATATATGGAATATGTATTAATGTGGCTTATTATTGTTGTTTTTGTTTGTTAGCTTAGGTTATTTTTGTCAATGTTTTAATTATTAAGGCAATTACATATATGGTATGATTTCAATATCAAAATAATATTAAAAAAGCAAAATTATTATTCAAATCCACCCTTCTAGAAACTAAATTAAATTTAAAAAATATCTCTACATAAAAAAAATTCAAACAATGTGAAGGAGAAAGTTGGATATTATTTCAGTTAAACATAAGTTTTTGTGTGTTAGTTAAACATAAGTTAAATATTATAAACCGGTTGGAAATCACTTTAGCGATTATGGTCTTAAATCGTTTCAATTAAGTTTTGCATTCAAATTTTAATGTAACATATAAGGACATGATTCAAAAATCTCGAACTGAGAAATGAATAAGTTATGATAAAAAAAAAGAAAATGTAACCATTATTTGTATTTTTGTTATCAAACTAACATGAACACATATTAATAAAAAAAGTTATAAAGATTTTACTTGTTCAATTTTTTTTCTTCCGATGGTACTTGCATATTTTCTAAAGGATCATATCATCGGATACGTTTTTTTGATTATTATGTATTAAGAATATGTAATTAACTTTTGTCTTTTTTATTTTCAAACTATTATGTATTATGATTAATGTTTAATTAACTTTTTTTTTAGACATAACTCTTAAATTTTGATTCTTATGAATTAAGAATATTTAATTGTATAAAGTTATTGGAACACTAAAAAATATAAAGTAACCATAAATACAAAATAAAAACAAAAGGTGTTTTTTTTTTTTAAAAGAAAAAAAAGGAAAAAAACGCACACAAAAGTATTGTTTTTTTTAAAGAAGCACAAAATAATTATCATGTTGTAAACTGCAAATTATTAAAGCTCTTCACCAACAAGCTTTCTCAAACCTATTAATGATTATAAATTATTACTATTATTATTGATAGAAAAAGAGAGGTTAAAGGTTATGATTTTTTTTTTTTTTTGTCACTTTGTCTTCCACTATTAGATTATGTTCTATCTCACCCATCTAATAGTGGTGATAGTGGACAAACTGATAAGGTAACCATAGAAAAATTCAAAAGAGAGAACCTCTTATATTATTATTATTATTATTATTATTATTATTAAAAATAGAATTCCCATAGAACGATAAATTTGTTATACAAGTGTGCAATCATAGGGATTTATATATTTGGTTATCTTGGTATATGGTTAATTAAATTATATGAGATAGAAGATACAATAAAACGAGCCCCGGATAGATCCACATTATTAGTTGCTTAATCTATACTTAATTTAATTATTTAATTTTGTCTAGGATCAAAGAAAAATGCTATTTTGTTTCTCTTAAATAATAATAATAACCCAGTTTGTAATACACTACAATATACATGTGACATGTATGTTTCAATTTGAATCTCTGGTCAGACAAGTTGTAAATGTATTCACATTGTTTACTAATCGGAATATTCTTTAACCAGGTTTTTGAATGCCGGAATCTTCGGAAACGGCACGGAATCATCCCACATTTTGCCTCATTCAGCAACCAGAGCAGCTATGCTTGTGAGAATCAACACATTGTTACAAGGCTATTCGGGCATAAGATTTGAAATTTTAGAAGCACTTGCCAAATTTATTAATCACGACATAACTCCATGTTTGCCTTTAAGAGGTACTATTACGGCCTCTGGTGATCTTGTTCCACTGTCCTACATTGCCGGTCTTCTTATCGGGAGGCCTAATTCGAAGTCCGTTGGGCCCAATGGAGAGTCGTTGGATGCAGCCGAAGCCTTTAAACTAGCGGGAATCAACGGTGGATTTTTTGAATTACAGCCCAAAGAAGGTTTAGCTCTTGTAAATGGTACAGGTGTTGGTTCAGGATTAGCCTCTATGGTACTATTTGAATCAAATGTGCTTGGAATTTTATCAGAAGTTTTATCAGGAATTTTTGCTGAAGTTATGCAAGGGAAACCCGAATTTACGGACCATTTGACACATAAGTTAAAGCATCATCCGGGTCAGATTGAAGCTGCGGCCATAATGGAACATATTTTGGATGGAAGTTCATATGTTAAAGCTGCTCAGAAATTACATGAGGTTGATCCTTTACAGAAGCCTAAACAAGACCGATATGCCCTCCGAACATCTCCTCAATGGCTAGGCCCTCAAATTGAAGTGATAAGATTCGCAACAAAAATGATCGAACGGGAAATCAACTCTGTTAATGATAATCCGTTGATTGATGTGTCAAGAAACAAGGCTTTACATGGCGGGAACTTTCAGGGTACTCCTATTGGTGTTTCGATGGATAATACTCGTTTAGCGATTGCTTCCATTGGTAAACTCATGTTTGCTCAGTTTTCGGAGCTTGTTAATGACTTCTACAACAATGGTTTGCCCTCGAATCTCACCGGTGGATCCAATCCAAGCTTGGATTACGGGTTCAAGGGATCAGAAATTGCTATGGCCTCGTATTGTTCGGAGCTTCAATTCCTTGCTAATCCCGTTACCAATCATGTGCAAAGTGCCGAACAGCATAACCAAGATGTCAACTCGTTAGGCCTAATTTCCGCCCGGAAAACAGCCGAAGCAGTTGACATATTGAAGCTCATGTCTTCAACATTCTTGGTTGCTTTATGTCAAGCTATTGATTTAAGGCACTTAGAAGAAAATCTAAAGAACACTGTCAAGAACACTGTAAGTCAAATTGCAAAGCGAGTTCTAACAATGGGATTAAACGGGGAGCTTCACCCGTCAAGATTCTGTGAAAAAGACCTCATCAAAGTTGTCGACAGAGAACATGTTTTCGCCTACATCGACGATCCTTGCAGCGCTACCTATCCATTGATGCAAAAGTTGAGACAAGTACTAGTCGAACACGCATTGATTAATGGTGAGAAGGAGAAGATTTCGAGCACTTCAATATTCCACAAGATCGCTTCATTTGAGGAGGAAGTCAAGGCTTTATTACCGAAAGAAGTTGAAAATGCTAGAGCGGAATATGAGAATGGGAACACGGGTATGCCTAACAGGATAAAGGAATGTAGATCATACCCGTTGTACAAGTTTGTGAGGGAAGAATTGGGTACTAGTTTGCTTACCGGTGAGAAAATTCGATCGCCTGGGGAGGAATGTGACAAGGTTTTTTCGGCTATGTGTGCCGGTAAAATTATAGACCCAATGCTTGAATGTCTGAAGGAGTGGAATGGTACTCCTCTGCCTATCTGTTAAGGTGAAACTTCTTTTATGATTGTTTTTAAAAAAAAAAATGTTTACTTGTTAATTTGTAACTTAAAAACTGTAATATCCAAACTTGTATGTCTCCATATGTTGTTTTATATTTTCTTTAATATCTTTCTTTGTATTGTGAATTGGGTACAAAATTATAACAAGAAATGAAATCATTTCAAGTATTCAAAAAGTTTCTGGACTTGAATTATTTTCTTTTTTGATAATTGTATATATATTGAAATTGTGAACAATAGATGAGAAGATGGAATTTTTTACTTAGGTTAGGTATGAAATTTCCTGTATTTTGCACTCTTTTACAGGCTTCACCACATGAGATTTTGATTGTTCTAAAATTATAGTTGGATAATAGATGGACCTGGGCTTGGGCCTGCTCAGCCCTTATATAATTAGAATTACTTCCTGCTCATTTTGCTATAGATAACCTTGTCTGACATAGATAACTCATTTGACGATTTAATGTTTTTGTCATATATAATTGTAAACCAAATTAACACATTATAACATGTCAAAATCTGAACTTGGCGAACACTTCTATCATTTACCAAGTGTAGTGGATGCAACTAATGAGAATAGAGAAACATACCGCCTCGTTAAGAAGTAATTGATGTAAAAAAACAGCGTACACTCATAATATATCTATCGGCCGCATCCATTATACCCAGACTAGAGTAGAATTTGTTTCGAAGTTGAGACGAATCGAATGTTCAAGCCAATTTATCCATTTTTGAGACCTGGGCCTTAATTTCAGAGTAGGTGCAATTTGCACCTGAGTTAATGGGCTGGGCTTTTATAGTTTTTGTTACCCAATCTTAATGTGTAATGTTTCCCATCTTATCATGCTTGCATCCATTGCAAAATGCCTAGCCTTAATGATGTTAACACAATCTGCTTAATCTTATAAAACATTAGTAATGTTAAATATGTATTTTTCCATCGAGATTATTGCTTTAATAATGTTGATTGATTGATAGTTTGGTAAATCAAGTTTTAATTGAAATTTTGATATTTTTATTTCCACTCTTTCTTAGAGTGTTATTCACAATCATGATGAGACCAGCTGGATATTAATTTGAAAGATCGGAAGTTAAAATTATACATAGTTAGGAGAAGCTAAGGGATCAATTCTTTACATTAATATTTATGTCGTCAATACTACCACCCATGACATGTCGGGCATTATATGCTATAGAGTAGATTTGGGAGAATCCTTTAGGTCATATCAATAATTAGGATGCAGAGTATTTTCGCTAAAGAGTAAGATGATGTCAACAGATTATAGAAAACTATTAAGTAGATACATAAAGAGCTCTAGCTGTTAAAAAGATACATTCAATAAAGCTTAGAAAAATTCGATTATTATAAGGTTTTTAAAAAAAAGACAGTTTGTATGAAGTTTTGTTGGATTGTTAATTGAAATTTAAAGGTGTGAAGAAAGAGAGTTATCTGATGAAAATTTCTTGATTATTTTTACTATTAATATAGTATATAAACATTACAAAAATGACTATGGAACGCAAAAATAAATCTACATAAATACAAATTTACTCTCAAACTTCTAACTAAAGAAAACGATTATTAATGATAAGTTTATTATTTCAAGACACCTCCTTAAACTTATACTTTTCAACATATAGTAACTTCAAAAATAAATACACAAATAAAATAAATTTTGTTTCAAACAACAGGTACATGTTTGCAATAACACCTTCTAGATGGGCTACCTCCATCAAGAGTCGATTTGAGTATATATAACTATATATTACGAGCAAGGCGCCCTAACACCCGTGGGCGCGAGAACCACCCGTATCAGTAGAATACTAATATGGGGCACGTAGTAATGAATTAACGTAAGTTAGATTGTTTAAGGTCTTGAATAACAGAAGCTTCATTACCACCTTCTTTTTGGCAAAAATCAGAACAAGCTTTAGCACATGAATCTAAGCCACTAGTTGTCTTTGTCTGTTGAAGACATGAAGGCATGCATTCCTTTGCACAATCATTCAGTTCTGCCTCTTCCGATTCTTTCTCTTCACATCTAATTCCCTTTGTATTAATCATTATTATTAGTGTCAATACCACCATTATCCTCCATTTCCAATTCTTCATTTCCATACCTTTGGGTTGATTTGCAAAAAATTATGGAAATTTTTTCTTAATGTTTGAGAGAGATTTATATAGTGCAATGTGAAAGATACAAGTGTTGATTTTTGAAAAATAGAGGAGAAAAATATGGAGCTCCTCATGAATTGTATGGTTGATAGAGAAAAATTAGGCATAATTTGTGGTTGATAGCTTTCTTTTTTCCGAGGTATATCCCTTTTACGATTTTGCAAACATAAAAAATGGTCAATAGTGTAGGGTTAATTTCATATTAGTATATGGTTTTAGGTTTTTATAAATAAGACATAATGTGATTTTGAGAAAAAAAAGAAAGAAAGATTGTGAAATATATTGTTTGCAGAATTAAAGAAATTGATTGTTTCTACTAGTGTGTATGACGGCATTATTGTCCAACATTTTTTTTTCAAATCTGTGACTGGTCAAGTCAGGTCTTAATATTAAAGTAAAAAAAAAAAAAACAAAAATTCTATACAAAAAATGACCTCCTACACGTCAACAGAATCAACAATTTCATAACGTTCTATTTGCTAAAAAAACAAACCATAATGACTTGCAACAACATGAAATGACATGACACTAATATAAATTCAACTCAATAATTTATTAATTTTAATCTTTCAGCAAGCGTTAGTGTTTTTCATCCTACCATAAGATGAGACGTTTAGGGTTTACAACTCGACGTCCTCACCTATGGTGGGCATATCTTTGCAGTTTTTGTCTCCATCGTAATAGTAGAGGACATGAACTTTTCACTAGTTTTTTTCTAATTTTTTTGAAAGTTAGATTTTTTGAATAAAGGGCGCAATAATCTTTTCTATGGATCAAGTTATGAAAAGTGGGTGGCAATAGTAATTCAAAAACTACATTAGAATTAAGGTCTCCTTTGTTAGCAGCCATGTTCACTCATTTCCATTAAAAATCAATCTAAATTAAACTTTGCTGGTTTAGTTTTTAAATTTTCATTTTGATTATTTTAAAGTCTTTAAATTTTTAGTGAACTTATCATTTAATTTGGGGAATCAAACTTTGTTTCATAAAAAAATTGTAGTTGTAAACAACATTTTACTTTTTGGGTGAAAGAAATGATCTCCTATTAAGTTATTTTCCGAGTTAGCCAGAAAAGAACTCTAAAGTTGAATGAAAAAGTTTGACTCCTCTTACTAGCTTGAATAATTATATCATTTAACATTTATTTTCACTTGATCAGTGACTGACCATGTTAATTTGATCAGTCACCGTATCTAACGATAATTAACGGTGACTGACCAAATTAACATGGTCAGTCACTGACCAATGGAAAATTACTCGATCAATTAATTTAAGTAACAAAAAGCTTAGCTAATAACTAAGAGAAAGTTGTTAAAGTAGTTGGTTCTTGTTCGGTATCTAGAATCCTTTTTCATATACTTTCCAAATAATAATTTGTTGGTTACACTTGTAATTAAAATTAAACTCATGGTTACAATATTAATCAGTTACTAAAGGCCGTAATTCTTTCAGTTACTAGTTAGAACATGAAACTTGTTTAATTAATAACAAAAAACAACATAATTAATCCTTGTTTACTAAACAATCCAAACAATAAAACCGTCTTAAATATGTATAAATATACATAAATGTGTTGATAATTAATTTCAAGTTCCAAAAGCAAGAAAAATAAATCAGTAGAAGAAAAGGGTAGTACAAAATGAAGATTAAAACAAGATTTGTTATGGTATTACTGATGATATCATTAATGATGAGAAATACAGAAGGTGAAATTCCAATTAAATTATTAGAAGCATGTGTAAAAGATTGTTGGCCAATGTGTATGACAATCCACTTCTGGATCTCAAGGAGATTGTGAAGATGCTTGCAATCTTTTTTGCAGTACAATTCCTGCTACAAATCACAAATCTGCTCTTCAAAATTCTAAAATATTCAGAAATAATGATAGTTGAGATTCATGGAAATCCAATCCATGATCAGGATTATTTTGTCCATCTACAAGTTTGTTCTATCTAGGAATACCACCAACATCTCTTTATATATGTTGTTTAATCTTGTGCTATCTTTGTGAATTTCTTTATTCTTTTTACCAATGCTTATTCATGTGAATCTAAACCTCTGAGGTGTTGTATATCTAATACAAATCTCCTTGAAGGAGTTATACAACAGCAAATAATGAAAAAGAAGAAAAAAATAAGTTAATTTCTTTCTAAGACCCTATCTAGAAAAGTTTCAGGGAGAACGAAATCCCCTTTGCAAAGCTTACTAACTAGAGAAGACCATATGTCTTCGTTGAGAGAATAACCTTCTGCAAGCATAAAATCTAAGGATTCATCAAACATATCAGATTCTAAAAGCTGCAGAAGTAAGCTATGGAAGGTTGTGTCTTTCGGTCTAAGTTTATTCTTGAACATGACAATTAACCACTCCATAGCCTCCATAATATGATTATGTTCACACAATGCAATTATAAATTGATCATAGTGACTATCCAACGGTTTCAAACCCCGGTTTTGCATATCGTTCCACAACTTTCTCGCTTCCTCAATGTTCCCGGCTTGACATAGCTTGTCTATAAGAGGACTGTACGAGTATATTGACGGTTGTAATCCATGTGCCAATAGTTCATTTAATAAGCTCTTACTCTCCTCTATCTTCCCTGGTTTGCAAAAGCCTTTAATGAGGATACTATACGAGTGTGCATTACGAGCAATTCCCTTTTGTAGCATTTCTTCAAACAAGTCAAAAGCCTCGTTCACTTTTCCAAAAGAACACAAATTTGAGATCATCATGTTGTAACTTGCCGTGGTTTTCTCAAAGTCCCGGCCACGCATCTCATCGAATAATTTCATGGCCGCCTTGAAACTTCTCTTCTTACACAACCCGTGAATCAGTGCATCATACGTGTGTTGATTGGGAAGAATGCCCTTACTTATCATCTCATCCCAAAGCTCCCAAGCACGAGAAAGCCTACCCATCTGACAAAGACCATTGATCATTGTAGTATACATGGCAACATTCGGGGCATAGCCTCTATCCTTAAGATTATAGAAAATCCTTATAGCTTCATGTGACATTTTACTCTTCCAAAGTCCTCTGATGATTTCTTGATACGTATCAATATCAGGGGCACGATTCTTGGCAATCATGATGTGAAGAAGCTCAGAGACTCTATCATAATTCCAATTGCAGAACCCAGATATCAATGCATTGAAAGCAATATTTCCCGGGACAAACCCACTTTCCAAAACCTGTCTAAGAAGCTCATAACCCTTCTGAAATTCACCATCACTACAAAATGCTCGAATCAGATACTCAACAGTATCAACATCAATATCCGCCAGAACCCCCAATTCCATCATATCAGTATACAATTTCCAAACAAGATCCGTCCTTCCAACATTAAGACATCCCAATAAAGCCGAGTTCCATGTCCCGATTGACGGGCACAACCCAACATCTTTACACTTAGCAAACACCTCAATCGCATCATCAATCAAACCAGCCTTACAAAGACAACAAATAAACCGCTCCAAATCATCCTTCTCAGGAGTAAAACTCGAAACTTCAAGGAAACACTTTGCTGCAACTAAAGCCTTAGCATCCAACAGCGACCGAAAAAGCACATTACAGGAAACCGGGTCAGGTAAAAAACCCGAATTCGATCTCAACCAATGAAAGAACTTTACTAAAACCGCAGCATTAAAATCTAAAGAAGCAAAATCCGAAACAACAATTTGCTCCGATTTCGAATTTTTCCCAATAATTTCAGCAACATTTCTAGTTATATCAATGAAATGCTGTTTTAGACTCTCAGAAAGATCAAAATTCTCTACGGGTTGAATTCCGTCGCCATTAAAGTCTTTATCTGTAGGTTGTACAGTCAATTTCCGGATATGGGTACAGGAGTTTTGGCGAGGGATTTGGCGAAAGATAGAGGATAGAGTTCTTGTAGCCATGAAAATGGTACCAATTAAGGTAATTCTGAATTAGGGTTTGTTGAAATTAAAAGAGGGGAAACGATGAAAGAAGCAATTGATCATACAGGGAAGGGTAAATTGGACTTACAGAAGAAAATTGAATTGGGGATTTGAAAACCCTAATTGATGAAGATGCTGTAAATTCAATTACTTGTGCTCACTCTTCTTTGATGTCACTTTAGTTTTAAGAAGCAAATGTCACCATCACAAAATTTTGGAGTGTAATCCTTTTTATCAACCCTAAATAACATAGGAAAAACACGGTTTATATAAATAGTAATGGTGGGTGGTTTTGCCAAATGCCTTAATAGAAACAATATATACAATAAGTGACATCAGCATGAAAATTAAATAAAATATAATAATAATAATACTGTACTACTATATGTTACAACTAGTACTACTATGGTATTTTAATAGTAATTATTTACATGAATCACTCCTCTTTCCATGTTTCTTACACCATCATATGATGTAATGAAGATCAAATCCTTAAAACAAAAGCAACCAAACTCCACGACAAGACATGTTTGATTGCCGCCTATTGTTTTTTCTCTTAACCCTTTGACTTTGTCCCTTCCTCTGTTACTTTTCATTTTCCTCTCTTTTCTCCACTTCAAATCTTCATTCTATCTCAATCTAAACTTAACCCATTTCTCAAAATCACTTGTTTTGTATTTTCCCACTTCCAAATGGGTGTAAAGAAGCTCAAGATTGGTGCTTTATGGTGTTTTCTATTAAGGGTCTTTTTTGTTTTGAGCTTAATACATTTGGTGGGGTCTCAAGATGTTGGAGACTATGGTGGTGGAACTCAAAATGAAGCTGTTGTTCCTCTTCTTACTCAGATTGTTTATAGCAGGCTTTCAAATCTAACTCTTCTTCTTAGTAAAGATATCACTAATCGCTCCAGTTTCTGTGTCAAGGACCCGTGAGTTCTTTCTTTCTTTCTTTCTTTCTTTCTTTCTTTCTTTCTTTCTGTTTGGTAGAAAAGAAAATTTGATGGTGGAAAATAAAATGTTTCAAATTGGATTTGTTATGCGTTTTTCTGTAATTTATGTTTGCAGTTTAGTGTGCATTTATCGGGTTATTAATGTTATAAGAACATGTATTTGGAAGTTTATTGTAAGGTTGATGGATGGGTTATGAGTTTCATGGTTCTTTATGATGGTTCATGGTCACTGACCCCGAATCATGTCGGGTCTAAGGTTTTTGTTGCTGTAAGGTTGATGGATGGGTTAGCTGAAATGGATTTAATTTTGTTTCAGGGATGCTGATTGGAACCAAGCATTCAATTTTTCTTCCAATTTGGATTTCTTGTCATCTTGCATTGCCAAAAAAGGTAGAGCTCATAGCAAACATTTCCAGGATGATGTTACTTTGTAACAAGAAATAAAATTTATGATCGATTAAGGTTGCTCGGGTGGAAAGAACGTCTACTTGCTTCGGCTAGGTTTGATGTTTAGTTCTTAGTGTGTGTATACAACCACTTTAATTGGGTGTGAAGCTACATACAGGGTGCCTGATAAAAAACCTGAATATGATCTAAGAAAAAGAGCTAATATTTATAGGATCTTATCCGGCTATCGCACGGCATTACATGTTTTTCCTTCTCTAATTCAGATGTTTATTGGTCAGATGGTTTATCTGCCTTAAAAACTGTCATTATTTTTAGTTAATGTTATCAAGAGGTTCATATATATGCCATTGATTCTATGTAATGTTGACGCCTTGTGTTTCCTCGTAAGCTTCCTTAAAGAAGATGAAATCACGAAAAAAGAAAATATATGATACATGTTATTCTTCATCTTATGGTCGTCATCTGTATGAGAATAATCTGTCTTATTGTTCATTCATGTTATGTTAACATATCCTATGGGTTTCTCATATCTGCAACATCTCATTCTCTTTATCTGAATTAAATATCCGTCTGTTCTGTTTGTATTTTATCATACTAGCATATCCTTTAGTTTTCTCATTTTTCTGGGTTGTTTCTAATATTTTTGAGCAGGAGACATCTCAAAGCGAATATGTACAGCAGCAGAGATGAAATTCTACTTCAATACTTTTTTTGAGCCATCAGAAGTTGACAATTACCTGAAACCTAACAAGAACTGCAATTTAACATCATGGCTTCCTGGCTGTGAGCCAGGATGGGCTTGCAGTGTTGGTGAAGGTCAGCAAGTTGACCTTCAAAACTCGCACGTTATTCCTGCAAGAACTCGCAGCTGTCAGCCATGTTGTGAAGGCTTCTTCTGTCCTCATGGCCTTACGTGCATGATCCGTAAGTAACCAAGAATCCTATGAACCCATTCTTGCAACTTCCATATATCAATCTATAATTCTTTAACCTATTTGAAACTTCTTTATCATTTTTTTCTTGAAGCTTGCCCGCTAGGATCCTATTGCCCTCTTGCAAAGCTCAATAAGTCAACTGGCGTGTGTGAACCGTAAGTTGAGGTTCTAGTTCTCCTAGTATCAGCCAATGATCGATATATGATGTCTAAAAAATTGTAAATCGACGCAGATATCATTACCAGCTCCCTCCAGGTCAGCCAAACCATACTTGTGGAGGGGCAAACATATGGGCGGATGTTGGTAGTAGCAGTGAGATTTTCTGTTCCTCAGGATCATACTGTCCTTCAACAATCCAGAAACACTCTTGTAGTAGTGGGTATTATTTTTTAACTACTCCGTCATTAACTTTATGTTCTTGACTCCCGAATCTACTTATTGTCGGTTTATGATTCAAGAAAAAAGAATGTAATATAAATATATAGTTTTGATGAATGTTCAAATAACCCTGCTTGTTCTTCAATTTCAGACATTACTGCAGGATGGGATCCATAGGCGAAAAAGGTAAAGATTCCGTTCTTAAGTGTTATAAAAATATCATTATCTTGTTCTGTGTCTAGAATTTCTCGTTTTATCTCCCATATTATACTTTCTGTGACCCTTGGCAACTCGCTTGCAGGTTGCTTCAAATTAACTTCATGTAAAGCAAACTCTACGAATCAAAATATTCACGCATATGGAATTATGCTTTTAGTAAGTTCTTTACTTTACATCATAATCTGGCGTGTTACGACTAAATTTGGTCTTTTCATCTCCATTTCTAACTGAGATCAATGTTTTGGATCTTAATGGACCTTGTGTTTCACGTTTGCTTATGCAGGCTGCTTTATCTACTGTACTACTCATAATTTATAACTGCTCGGATCATGTCCTCACGACTCGAGAGAGGAGATTAGCCAAATCTCGAGAGTCAGCAGCAAGAAGTGCGAGGGAAACAGCGAGAGCACGCCAACGGTGGAAATCTGCAAAAGATGCTGCTAAGAAACATGCAAGTGGATTGCAACTTAGTCTCTCACAGACATTCTCTCGTAAAAAACATGATAAACATCCTGAAGAAGTGAAGATTTTGAATGAACATAAATCCGAAGCTCAAGATGATTTATACCCCCCTGCAAATCCACGCACTTCCTCAACATCTCATTCATCCAAGGCTCCATCAAACGTAAAGAAGAAGTTACCCCATGACCTCATGCAGATATTCCACGAGATTGAGAATGACCCGGACGGTATCAATTTTGAGGGTATCAATGTTGGATACTCGGATTCTTATGCTTCAGCAGAGATGCCAAAGGTTGAACAAATGAATACCCATACTCAAATTTTTAAATATGCATATGGTCAACTTGAGAAAGAGAAAGCTATGGATCAACAGAACAAGGATCTTACATTCTCCGGAATAGTTAAGATGGCTACTAATCCTGTAAATAGAAAAAGGCCTTTAATTGAGATTTCTTTCAGAGATCTAACCCTTACTCTCAAAGCCAAAGATAAGCATCTATTAAGATGTGTAACGGGAAAAATCAAGCCTGGTCGTGTCACAGCTGTCATGGGTCCATCGGGAGCTGGAAAGACTACCTTTCTTTCTGCTCTTGCAGGAAAAGCAATAGGATGCAGAATGACTGGTTTGATTCTTATAAATGGAAAAGAAGAATCCATACACTCATATAAAAAAATCATCGGTTTTGTTCCGCAAGATGATATTGTGCACGGGAATCTGACTGTGGAAGAGAATCTCTGGTTCAGTGCAAATTGCAGGTTAATCTCATATAGTTTTTCTAAAATTTGGGTAGAAATTTTACGGTTATTAATGAAAGGTTCTTATTGTTGATACTCTTCCTTGATTTGCTACTGTCTGTAGATTATCAGCGTCCCTACCTAAACCCGAAAAGGTTCTTATAGTTGAAAGAGTTATTGGAGCTTTGGGGTTACAGACAGTGAGGGATTCCTTGGTCGGAACAGTAGAGAAACGAGGGATTTCAGGAGGACAGAGAAAGCGAGTAAATGTTGGATTGGAAATGGTAATGGAACCGTCGCTTTTAATCTTAGATGAACCAACATCTGGTCTAGATAGTGCGTCATCTAACCTCCTTCTTAAAGCACTTCGGCGTGAAGCTCTCGAAGGGGTGAATATCTGCATGGTTGTTCACCAACCGAGGTAACTAACATCCCTTATACCCAATCTTGATTTTCGGAAATTTCTTATTTGTTTCCCGTTCAAAGCTAGTGTTTCTTTTTCAGCTACACCTTGTACAAAATGTTCGATGATTTAGTCCTTCTCGCAAAAGGCGGCCTCACTGTTTATCATGGTCCGGTGAAGAAAATTGAAGAGTACTTTTCAAGCCTTGGGATAAACGTGCCAGAGCGTGTTAATCCACCGGATCACTATATTGACATACTGGAGGGCGTGGTGACTCTAAATACGAGCTCCGGTGTCTACTATAAAGAGCTTCCTGTTAGATGGATGCTTCATAATGGGTACACTGTACCGTCGGATATGCAACAGTATGTCTCCCGTCTTAACGTAAATCCAGCACTTGAATCTAATCCTAGTGGTGTTACAGTTGAGGACCAATCTTTTGCCGGGGAATTATGGCAAGATATGAAGAGCCATGTTGAGTTGCACCGGGATAAGATAAGACACAACTTTTTAACGAAGAGAGACTTATCAAATCGGAAAACACCGGGTGTATTTCGGCAATATAAATACTTCCTTGGCAGGTGTGTTCTCATAATTTACCTTATTTTGAGCTGCTTCTCAATATAATATAGGCTGTGTTCTCGTAATTGAATTCCTATCTTCACAATTTTACAGGATAGGTAAACAACGACTGAGGGAATCTAGAATACAAGCAATAGATTACTTGATCTTGTTACTTGCCGGAGCCTGCTTAGGATCTCTTGCGAAAGTCAATGATCAAAATTTCGGAGCTCCCGGATATACATATACCATTATTGCAGTTTGTAAGTGGAACAATTTGGTCATTCTAGCTTTCACATTTTCTTTGAATTCAATTTTCAATCATAATTTTAGTGTTGAAATTGAAAATTCGTGGATAAATTTCAAATTTTTCTATCCTTACTGCTACTCTTACTACTTTCCGCAGCTCTTCTCTGTAAAATAGCGGCATTGAGATCATTTTCTCTTGACAAGTTACAGTACTGGAGAGAGAGTTCGTCGGGGATGAGCAACTTAGCTTACTTTCTTGCCAAGGATTCAATTGACCATTTCAACACAGTGATTAAACCAGTGGTGTATCTATCTATGTTCTATTCTTTTACGAACCCGAGATCATCCTTCACAGATAACTATGTTGTCTTGCTCTGCCTTATCTACTGTGTGACTGGTCTAGCGTACACGTTGGCCATCTTTCTTGAACAAGGTCCCGCCCAACTGGTGAGTGATACCGGTTTTGAGACTGAAAAGATTACCCATTGAATATTGTTACGGGTTATTTGACATATGTGATTTCATGTAGTGGTCGGTTCTTCTTCCAGTTGTTTTAACTCTGATCGCAACACGAGCACAAGACAGTGAAACCTTGAAGAATATAGCTAAGTTATGCTATCCTAAATGGGCACTAGAAGCATTTGTGATAGCAAATGCTGAGAGGTATGCGTTTGTTACAGTGATTATAGTAAAATGATTGTTTTTTATTTGAAAACGCGATGTAATTATGATATGGAGTTTTTGTTTATATATTTAGGTACTACGGGGTATGGTTGATTACTCGGTGTGGTTCACTTATCCAAAGCGGATATAATCTCCATCATTGGCCTCTCTGTATATCCGTTCTCATCCTCATCGGTCTCCTTACTCGTTTCGTGGCCTTTTTAGGTATGCTAACATTCAAAAGGAGGTGACTTTATCACTTTCAACACCATTCTTTTGTTCTTAGTATAACCCTATTCTTTTGTTCTTAGTATCACCCTTGAAAATTTGTACACATATAACATAAAAAGAAAAACATTAGTAAAGCAAAGTAGAATTTGCCTGGTTATTGTATAAGTTTTCGCTCTATTTATTTATTCAAGGCCAAAACCATATGCAAGTTATTAGAGTTGTCAAAAAAAGTCATTTTAGTCCATCAACTTTGGGGTTAATGAACGACATATTGAGTCCCTCAACTATCAAAATGTGACTTATTAAGTCCTTCAACTGTTAAAATGTGTATCTATTGAGTCCTTATTCAATAACATGACACGCGTTGACAAATGTGAAAAATAGTGATTTTAATGCTAACTTGATGACACACGTCGATACTAAAAGAAATAAAGAAATGCAACATCTATTATGGTGATGTCATTCTCTTAAAAATCACAAAGGGTATTGAACGGGTTCCTAAAATTAAGGTTGGTTTCAATACAATAATGGGGTATGGGAAATTGGAAAGTTTAGAGTTGGAAATTGGAATTTGGAAAGTTGCTAAGATTAAGATGATCACGATATGTGGGAAGCAAATTCTGGAATTCCAATTCGATTGGAAAGTTACTGTAAACTGTAAAGCCAATGTCCCCTGGAAATTGTTAAATTAGTAATATTAGAAAAAATTGTAAATTTAGATTATGGGCTATAATATCGTTCATTTCTCTCATCGTCTAATGGTAAATTTCCACTTATTTTGCGGTGGTTTGTTTTTTGTCAAAATAATAACTATGGTTTCACATTTTTTAAATTTTTTTTGTAAAACTCCATGTTAACTACCCGTAAATGAAAAATTTCAAGAATTTAAACTTTTTAATAACATGTTTACCATAGGACAACAATTATGATTTTCAAAAATCGTCATTTTTTAATCTATTTCTAGACATCGACGTCCTTTCTCTTTGTCAAATTTCATCTAAATGATCCTGACATAAAAAAAGTTAAAAGAATTAAAAACTTCTTAAAATATCTTATTAATTGGAATGTTATTTTTGAAGTCATCAAATTTTAATGGTGTTAAACTAAATGCCATTTTAAAAAAAACTGGAAAACTTCAATCTTTATTTTGACAAAAAGTGAACTTTTATCCTTTATTTGAAATTTACCTTAAATTAAAACACTGTTGGTTTTGTTAGTGCTAAGCTGATTACCAAGGGTAAAATGACAATAGTTGTTTATGTATGCTTAGTTTTGAAATTAAAAATTAAATTAGTATTCATGCTTAGTTTATATAACTTATGTTGAAGATTTTACTAAGAAAAATATCCATATAAATTTCATGCTGCCATTAAATGCAAAAAATGTCTACGTACTCAAAAACAGCATTTAATTGATGCTATATTTAGTAAATTTAAACCATCATAGATACACTAAGAAAATGTGGTTATTTGTTATTTATTTATTGAAAGTTCTCGTTAATAAACCATTGCCGAATCCAGAATATACACCACTGATTCTGAATCCAATCGTTAAACCACGCATCCTTTCGGTTAGAAGACATCATTTCTGGCAGTTCACACAAAAAATTACTGATCACCATTCAAAAGTTAAGAAAAAAAGAATAGGATGAATCTGCAGAAGTATATCAGTTTATTCCAATTGCAAGGGTAGTTACAAAAAGTTTAGAGAATTGAGCTAATCCATGAAATATTTACGCATACTTCGAAGCAACTACATTAAGAATGTTGCTATGGACACAAACGAAAAGCGATACAGCAAAGTTTCCGCACTTCTATATCCCTAAACTGGATGTTTTTTTTAACCTGCAACAACCGGGTCTGTGTCATTGATTTAATCAGCAAAAATGGCTTCATATTCTTCTGTATCTAGTAATTTCCACTGGCAAAAATGTGCGTTCTCAAGGGAAAATGTAATGTAATTGTGGTTCAGCAAAACACAAATATTCTGAGTTTAGCTCGAGCCCGTTGGAAACACAGAAATGGTATGAAATACTTTCTCCAGAAAGCTCATTTCCATATAATGTCACCCAAAAATTTAAGTGCTGGGACACCTCTGATCTCTACATCAACTAAGGGTGCCTCAATCAGTTTCAGGCTCGAGAGTTCTGGATCATTTCTTATCATATCAAGCGCTCGCATTTGATCCTGTCATGTTTTTCACAACAATCATTCACAAGTTTGTTTCACAATGTATTTTGTTATATTCAAAGAAAAAAGAAAACTCGAACTTGAATTTCTCTTCTTAATTTACAGCATGATTTGCTCACAGTTCAAAGCCTAATGATTATCGCTCCTGATGTTATTATTTCAATACCTTGAAAAGTAGAAAGATCGATTAGTTAGCAATTCAAAATACCTTTCTTTTCATTGCACAAAACTTGCAGTCCTGAGCAGAAGGAGGAAGCATTTGATTAACAATAAGCCTCTTAACAGGAACGCTCTCCTTCTCCAACGATGCACGCAACCTGGATGACTCGCTAATTGCCATTACCTACATATAAGTTAACATTAATAATATGACACACTAGCTATGCATTTTCATAGAGTATTGCTATCAGCATATGGCCCTAAGATATTACATGTTTATTCTAGAAGAGAATCCTTCGGTAAACAAATTGATAAAGTGTCTCAGCGAAAGTCTTAAACTTATGTACCGTGGGAATTGTTACTATGACAAACTCTGTGGCGTCTGTATCACGAAAAAGCTCGCGCACTTTTACCATCCTCTCTCGCAGCCGTTCCAATTTGTCAGACTGAGAAGATATACATGCGTTACAAAAAAAAATAATAAACTCAATGAGATGAGAGCAGAAGATATGATCCTGGTGAATTTTTGCTTACAGCATTCTGTTGAGTTTCTGCTTTCCCAAAAACAGATTTGATGGCAGATGTTGCAGAGGTTATCTTTTGCCTAAGCTGCAATAGAATGTGAAATACTCTCAGATCATTTCATAATTAAGCACAAAATCAGATAATAATCCCGAGAAAGTTCATTGCAGAAAAGGGAAACTAAATGAAACTGGTCAACTGAAGTGATTGCTCGTGCAGAAGACAGATAGTTTTTCTATATTTGCTCTACAGTGTTGATCATAAAAATTAAGTGATATATGAAGATTATTTAGGGTTCAAGTGTTTAGGTTTAGGCACAATCAAGTATTGTCAGCAACAAAAGTGGATTACTCTTCTCGCCTTTAGAAAATTCCAACATTGGGGATCATCCTGTAACACCCTTCCCACTCTGTGTCTCACTATGGCAGGTGTGTGCACATGCACATACTTGTCAATTCCTCAATAGAGATCATTTTGCAATCTCTGCTTGCTTGATTCAACTTTTACATCAAGTACCACCCCAAAAGACTAGATTTTTTCACTCCACTAAATCAACATTGTTGCATCCAAACGCCCTTTGGGCTTGAAGCGTGTACGATATCAGATCCACTCTACGATGTGTTTGAAATTTCATAATGAATGGTGTTGAAAGGATTTGTACCCTTGACCTCTTGGTCTAAAAGGCTCCATATCAAGTTACGAAACGATTTAACCCAAAAGTTTAAGATAACAGGTAAGACCCAAAAATAGTTTTATGTATTATGTCTGACAAACATACCAATTTTTTTTCAAAAAATGGTTTAAAAGACAGCTATAGGTTTTCATAATCGAAATTATACCTTCAATATCTTGCCTATAGATGCATCAAGAAAGTCTGGCAGAGACAGGAGTCGCAACGTATGTCCCTGAAAGGAAAATTAATGAATCTTAACTAAATAATTTCAAAAATTGTCACATAAATTGTAGCACTTTCTCACCGTGGGTGCAGTATCAAAAACTATTCGGGTAAACATGCCATATTGTTCTGATTCCAGAAATTGCATCACCTGCCAGCAAGATCCACAAAAATAAGAAAGGAACAAAAGGGTAGGCTAATGCAGAAGATACAAAATGAACAGGTAAAAAAAGGCATACTTTTGAAATTGCTATAGCTTCATCTAGACCAGGAGGAGGCGTGTCCAGAAGTTCTCCCAATTTCAACTCTCCTAGCTTTGTCAATGCAGGGATTAAAAAAAGGTCAGCAGCAAGAACCATGTATCAGTAATGAATTTGCTTGCAATGGAAGATATTCAACGTACAGAATGGAGGCTAATATTGACTGCTAGTTTAATAAAATTTGATTAGCACGGATAAAATGACAAAGTTTTCATGCTTGAGATATGCACCCTATGATTGAGACATTCTGAGAAAAGGATTGTTTGGAACTCATAACCAATGAGATTGTTTCTAAAATCTAACTGCAGTCCGAACAACTAAAGGTAGACCATTAAAGATAGAATATTACCTGTTCAGCAAGCATCCCAAGACCCATGCCGTCCATGAAGTCTTTTACCCCCGTTCCTCCATTTGTTTGAGTGGCAGCACGGAATTCTTCTTTCGACTTTTCCGGGTTTATCTGTTTAAATGAAACATCTTGCTCATCATATAATCAAGAAAACCATTATAAACTCCTCCAAAGCAAATTCTTTCATTTCATAACATTGACTATCATGGAGTGAAAGGGAAACATCATGATTACAGAAAATTAACAGAAAGATCTGCTACCACAAACCTCGAGGGCATAAAGCGGGGAATCAGGTCCTTCAACTGGTACTAGTGTCCCTCCAGTCAAATTCTGAATTAAGCACAAGTACATGATAAATGCTGTATGTCAACCCTTTCTTTCTCAATGTGATTCAGAACTTTGAAAACAGAAAATTAATAATTCGGCGGTTTTAAACCTGAGCAAAGGAATCACTTAATGAATGTGCTGGATCAGTTGAAACCACTAAAGTAGGATGCCCACTGTTAGCGAATTTTACAGCAAGCGAAGCAGCACAACTTGTCTTTCCGACTCCACCCTTCCCACCAAGCATGTAATACTTCCGTTGCGTCCCAGAAACCATATCATCAAAACCAGCAACCCCTTCTGCTGGAGCAGCCACAGATCTCACTGAAGAAATATACAAATAAATAAATATATATTCCATTTATACTTACCACGTTGCCAAAGAAGTAACAATGGCAGAAAAAGCTGTCACTCATGTATTAAATTACATCTCCAGAACACGAAGCACCATGATATAAAGCAAATTCCGTATTAGATCTTACATAGAATATAGGAAGTCTAGGCATTACAGCCGGTTACATATATATATATATATATATATATATATATATATATATATATATATATATATATATATATATATATATATATACACATTCAGCACAAAAGAAGTCCTAAATGACTTGCACTATACTATCCGTCTATACCCGAAAATTTCACAGCCAAAATGACATTCAGTTTAAGCTGAGAAGCATCTATAGAACAGCTTAAATATAATTATGCATTTTCCTTTTGGATTAAAAACTAACCAACACCTAATCTTTCAGTTCTTTGCAGAAAATTTAACTCTTGAAGCAAATGGAACTTTACCTTTCCGTTTCGGTTTTCGACATTAACTTTCAACAAAAAACAATGGAATTTCCCATTCCAGTCTCAACTCTTCCTATTTTCTCTATATGATTACTTAGCCCTGTTCTTTTTTATTTAAAAAAACTTAACCGAACTGAAAAAAAACTGAACCGAACTGAATTATTCACTACATTCCTAATAAATTTTGCTGAATTCACCGAACTGAACTGAATTCTAATAAATTTAAATCAAAAAGAATAGTTCTTTACTTACTATCCAAAAAGGGACTAGCTTATTATTGTCACCAAATATTCATATTAGGCCCTGTTCTTTTTGGCTTATTTTCAGCAAAATTCAATTCAGTTTCATTCCGTTCAGTTCACCAAATTCAGTTCAGTTCAGAATTTTGACGAGTTCAGTTCAACCATAAAAAACGGGGCGATAATCAAATAATCCCAATTCATATATAAGTAAGTCCAATCCAACCCACCAAATAATTTATCAAAATCATTCCAAAGGGTATCCAAAAGTAGAATTCCCAACTTTCAGACAATAAAGCTAAACTGAAGATTGAGAAACATAATTAAGAAGTGGGTATTGAAGAAATAACCTCGAAGTGAATTCCCAGAAGACTTGTGTCGGATGGAGAAGGAGATGTAGGTTGTAGTAAGAGAGATAGGAGAGTAAGTTTTGGGTGAAGTAGAAAAGAATCCCATTGAATTACTACTACTTGAACAAGGTAATAACTTCCCAACACAAATTGAAGATGAAGGAACCAGAGAAGACATACACTTTCTTGCCACATTGGAGCTTGTCGCCATTTTTTGTTTATGTTTCTGGTGAAAAACTGACGCACGATCTTCTTTCTAGATTGTGTTTGCTCGTGCGGCCGTGTGCACAAGTTTTATATCTTTTGTATACCGAACTTTGTATAACAATCAATAAGTTATTTTTATATAAAGTATTCTTATAAAGGTTTCGATGTATCAAACTTATTTTTCATCTATGTATGAAATAACAAAATTAGATTTTATCACTGAAATAAAAGTCATTAAATGGTAGTCGGACGGCTGAACATCTTTACGGGCTAATTGGAATATATTGAATTTTGAGTATCTAATTGAATTTAAGTGGTCTAAATTGGTTTGAGCAATTAGACAGAATCAAACGGCTAGACGACATTCGCTAACAACAAAAGATCTTATTATTACTTATAATTAAATAAATAAAAACTAATAATTAAGGCGACATTTGCTAACAACAAAGGATTTTATCAAGGTTGTCGAGTTTGAGTTTTGATAGAAGTTTTAATTGAGAAAAAATTCTATCTAAAATGTGTCAGGAAACCATCAAACCAAGAGTGTGACTATATTTTTCCATAAATCATTATGGCTTTTTAAAATAATTAATACCGCTCTTTTTTTTTTGAAAACAATACCGCTCTTTCAAAAAAAATAAAAAATAATTAATACCGTCTATCTATATTTTGTTAAGTCAAATATTAAATAAAAAAAATTTCTTGCCCTTTTCTTAAGTTCAACATTTGTCAATTTTGAATTTTAACTCGGACTAATAATCAAGTCATTGTAGGTATCTAATTTTGAATTTAGTGATAAATACTTTTTATATTTTTCTACTTTACATTCTTTACTCAGGTAACCTACTTCATCAATTGCTTCAAGTCCCATCACAGCAAGGAAACAAAACTTGGGAACATTAATACAAAATTTTCATCAAGTTCCACTTGAGTTTTGCAACATTGTACCCATTAAGCTCCACATGAATTTGAACCATATTCACCTTTTGTGAAACCAAATGGAACACATGTAGAGTTCATGTGAAACTGAATAAAACTTTCCTAACACCCGGATGTTTCATCAAATTTCAACAAGTATCAGTTGAGATTACAGTTTCACCTTCTTCTCCAACTCAGTGAAACTCGTGCGAAACTATTTTGAAACATTAACACAAAGAGTTTTATTGGAGTTTCACCTTACATAAAACTCAGTATGTGTATTATTTGTTTAAATGTGATCATTATTTTAAAATAAATAGAGTAGAATGCTTCGTCGAGCAGAAGATGCCCAAAAATATGATCCTTTAAATAGTTGTCTTTTAAGTAAAGGATATGGTCCAACACTTAAGGGTATCAGTTGATGTCTTGGGACTCTATGGTGAGATGAAGGCCCTTAAATTGACATGTAAAAATTACCTTCAATGGTTCATATATTACAAGTGAAGCGGAAAAGAAACAAGTGACATTTCAAAGCAAAAAATTTCTCAAATTTTGATATCAGAAAATCTGCATTTGATTTCTGAAAAGGTAGATGAATTGCAATAATCTCAACAAAATTTAGATAAAACTTCCTCACTAGCTAATTAATTCCCAGAAACAGTGTTACTGTTTCAAGAAATTGCTTCCTGCTAAATCTTCAAGCCTTAAACTGAGCGTTTCTTCGGAACCTTTTTTCACCTCCTCCCCACGAGCAGCCAGGAAGTCCTCAACGCTGCCTGGTTTTCCAAACATTCCAAGGTGATCTGCCATTAGATGTAAATTATTACAGCCATCGCACCGTGCAACCACCACACCTTTCTCATATGATTCACGACAAGTTGTCTTAACAGATCTCGTCTCGCAGACCTTGCAGGTAAAGATCATTGCAAGATCATGCCTTGGTGATACTTTCAAGCTGGATGTAGCAGAATGCTTCACATCCGAACTCCCGCTACTGCTTATTTGAGCAGGAATATTATTAGGTGAGTCACTACCAGGCTTCAGATTCTTGGTTTCATGAACTTCGGATTTGTCAGTAGGATGGTCGGATACACTTGTTTGTGTCCGAAACCTTCTATTAAAATCACTCCTGGTGAAGATTGTACTGGCACGAGGAAAGAGTTGTTGGGTTGATTCTGAAAGAGAGTGCTTTATTTATCAGAAAATGACGTCTCATATAGAAAGAGACACTAAATCAAAAAACATAAGCGGATAGAGAAGACTCCAAGGACAGTTTTATCATCTCAAACAACACCCCGCCATGTAAATACCCCTTGGATTAAGCATGTACAAATGTAAGCTCACTCTACCAGTACTAGGATTTTAATCAAGAAATTGAAATTGCAGATTTGAAAGGGATCAATACCATTTCAAAGAATGATTCAACCTAAAAGCTTAAATTGATAGATAACATTTCAAGAATAATTTTTACCATCTCCAACCAGAATTAACTGCTCAAACATCACAAAAGTGCCAACGGCCTACCAGTAAATTAAGGCAGATGCTTTCTTGTGTAACATGCAGACATCGAGAGGACCAAATACACTACTAAATTACTAAAACATTTTCCCCTGTACATTCATAGTTCCTAACATGCTAACAAAATGTCTTTGGGTGCCAGAACCTAGCATTTCTAGGGTCAAAGTCTTTTTTTTCCTGTTCCTTATTTTTTAAAGAATCTCTCATACATGCAAAGAAGTATTCAGAGAGCCTTTTCCCTTTTATAGTGACATCGTTCATTCACTACTTAAAACTCAGCCAAGAGAAACCAATAACTGATAAACGAATATGTAGCAGAAGTATCTTTATTTCAGCAAACCGCTCCTGCTAGAAGTATTTTCAGCCCTCCACCCGTCGGTATCACGCCCACAGTGACTGGTCTCAGCCTCTCCGGTTTGAGAGTTTATTTATAAAAGCAGATTTCTGATGATAAATTCATTGGAAATTTATAAAATATTCTCACAAATTTGTAAATTTCGTAGGGAATCTAATATATTTTGCCGAAAATCCACAATTTTTGTCAACAAAATTCATTTTTCCCTCTTTTTGATAGAATGCACGAGCTACAATGAAAAATTTCGCTCTATAACAACAATTTCTAGCGAATTTTTTCATATACATACATGGCTGTAAAATTAGTACCCGACATTCTGACCCTGGATTCCTCACAAACTACGAGTTATTCTAACATAAAGAAGTCCAGAGAACCACCATCTAGCATGCCAAGTAAAGCTCATTCATGCCTATGTTTGTTTACTAGACACCCAAAGTTGAACAATGATAACCAATTATACAATTAGTTCCGAAGCTTCTCTTCGAAACGGATTATAAACAAATTTAATTGAATTCAAATTTCAAAGGAATAAAAAAGTAAGGATTTTTAAACTTGATCACATGAAAAAAATTCTAATCTTGTACCATTATGCACCAGAAAAATCAAAAGTTGACGGAATCTAGAAAGACCCATAAGCCCCTTTTACTTGTAAAACTCGAAAGCAACATCGAATTTGAAGATTATGGCCTAATTAATAATCCAACAATATATTATACAGAAAAGAAAGGAGGAAGAAGGAAGTAACCTGGATTAAGAGGAGATGAACAAGCTTTATTATGATGTGCCAGCACTGAGAGTAAGCGCTTCATCTGGAACATGTTTCTACCTGCCGCCATTGATGCTCGCGCGCTGCCTGTTTCAGCTAATTTGAGACAGGAAGCCTAATATATATGCGTGTGTGAAGTTACCTTGGTTGACACGTACGGTGCTCCAAAAATATTATTAAATCGAGCTTAAGGGCCGTTTGTTTTACTACTTTTAAATTGTTTTTTGCCTTTTGCTTCTGTTTAAGTGCTTGATTAGGAATAAAAAACTTTTTGCTTATAACCAGTAGATATTTAAGTGTTTGGTTAGAAATAACAGGAAACATGTACTTTTTCTAAAAAGTACTATTCAATTGATTTTCCTACTCCCTCTCTATGTTAAACAAACAAAATCTCTCTTCTAAGCTTTGGCGTTTTTTTGTTGCTCTCTAAGCTTTGACGTTTTTTCTGTTGCTCTCTAAGCTTTGGCTTTTTTTAACTTAATATCATCCTTATTAAGCAATATTTTTTTACATAACCTTATTTAGCAATTTAAATTTCAATGTAAAATCTCTACATAATTGAATAATAAAATTGTGTCCTTTTTTAGTACCTTTATGGTGTATTTAGGCTCTTTGTAGCGTTTGTTTGCCCTTTATGCAGTTTATACTGGCTTTTGCCTCTATTTTTGTGAAGTTTAATATCTTCACTTTTCTGTGATTATCATCGTGCTCTAATTTTTCTATATTATTCAATGATATGATAACTCTTCCTTAATAAAAAAATAAAAAATTCAATGTAAAATTCTTACGTTTTGCAATTTTTATTTCATTATTTTTCATTTTATGTTCACTTTAGAATTAAATTTATTTAGTGGTTTAAAACATGTACATTTTAGTCCTTTTACATACTAACAGCAAAAAGCAATTACAAAATTGTCAAACAATTATCTTGAAACAGGAAACAACAAAGAGAAAATCGGAACAAGAATCAGGAACAGATGCACCAAACAGACCCTAAATCGTTACAAAAGAATTTGAAAGGCTGAATATAAAAATAACCAACCTAAACTTGGTTCAATGTTGCTACTGACCTCTCAACTTTCGATTATAACAAATACCCCCTTCAACTTTATAAATGCTAACAAATAACCCCCCAAACTTGGTTTAATGTTGCTATTGACCCCCAACATTCAATTGTAACAAATATCCCCTCAAACTTTCTAAATGCTAACAAATAGCTCTGAATTGCTGAAATGACAACAAATGTGTGACTCAAAATCTCATGGCTGCGCCAGTGTTCTAAAAATCGACCGACTTAACCGATTCATCGGCGATTAATCGGTAAAATTGAGTATACCGTACCGATTTTCGTAAAATAGGTCGTTTTAAATCGGTCAACCGATTTATGACCGTTTTAGGACCGATTTATGACCGATTAAGAAAAAATTAGCCCAATTAAGAAAAAATTGGCCCAAATAAAAATGGTCCATTGAATTTTAATTAAATAATTAATTTTTAAAAATAGCAAAATAAAATAAAAATTCCTAAAATACTCTCATCCTCCATTGAGGATGGAGATGAAGATGTGTCCGATGAAGAAATAAAAGGACTTGGAGAAGATTTTGTTTTAGATGAAGACGAGGAAGAAGATGAAGATATGAACTATGAGTTTGAGGAAGAAAACGAGAAAGTACTTAAAAATTATGAATTTGGAGAACAAGATATGGTTGAATAAGAGCATCTAAACGTGTTACGTTAATTTGTTGGTAATTATTTCTTTTAGAATATTAATGTAATAAACATCGAAATATTTATGTTTGTCGATATTTTGGTATATTTATTATTATCAGTTTGGACAATATTTTTAGGTAGTTTGGTCAATATTTTTTGTTTTCTAATATGGGTTTTTATGTTTTTTTTAAAATATTTATATAATTTATTTAAAATAATTAAAAAATAGAAAAATACAAAACCGATTAATCTCCGATTCATCTCCGATTAATCTACGATTCATCGTTTGGGTCACTGACCGCGCCGCGGCCGCATAACGTTTTTTAGAACACTGGGCTGCGTAAGTGTCTTTAAAAAAAGAAAAATCAATTAAAAGAAATAAAAAAAGTTTCAATTTGGTTCTTAAAAAATTATGTAAAAGATTTCTATACTTTTTTTTTCTTTCAAAAATACCGTCTTCCTTAACTTTTAATCTCTTTAACCAATAATTAAAAACCCAAAATCAATTCGAAATCCCAATTTCAACAAATAAAAAGAACAAAAATTAAGACGTCGAAAAATCAATCCAAACCGTTAGTTTGGATTTTGAATCTATCTTGACGTTTTCATTTTAATTGATTTTTCTACTTTTTAAAGCTATTCATGCAAATATGAGAGTTTGAGTCACACATTTGCTGTCTTTTCAGCAATTCGGAGTTATTTGTTAGCATTTAGAAAGTTGTAAGGGGTATTCATTACGATCAAAAGTTGGGGGTCAATAACAACATTAAGCCAAGTTCAGGTGGTTATTTGTAATGTTGGAGGGGATATTTGTTACAATCAAAAGTTGAGGGGGTCAGTAGCAACATTGAGCCAAGTTCAGGGGGTTATTAGTTAGCATTTATAAAGTTGGAGGGAGTATTTGTTGCAATTGAAAATTGAGGGGGTCAATAGCAACATTGAGTCAAGTTCAAAGGGTTATTTGTGTATTCAGCCGAGCAACCATAAATAGTCGCTCTATTTAATATAAAAAGCTATTTGATTGGATGATAGAAAGACAAGATTAATATAATAATTTTTAAATTTATCCATAAGATTTTATCACTAAAACTAATAACTCCAAAAATATGACAAATTTTGTATTTGTTTTTACAGAAAGAATTATAATTTGAATCTTCAATTCGATAGATTCTTATAGAGCAATGGTAGATAGTGTTTGAAACTGTATTTGGTGGCGGAAAACTCGATCGGTCCATAATTAACTTCAGATTTGAAGGATAGACTAAGTTTACTTACCTTTTCATGGAGGAAAATGTCACCACACCCACAAAGACAAAACAACATCTATTAAGAGAGACAAAACAACAAATATAAAAGGAGATAAAAGAACATACTCTAAACATAATGATAATGATAAAAAAATAACATTATCATAGAGTAAAAAGGACTTATCTAACGATTACAAGTCGAAAGAAAACTCCAAACTTACAGGAACAAATTGAGAGCTCTCTTATTTAATTCCGTTTTATATTTTATATTTAGTGTAATTTATAATTTATCCAGTTTAAAATCTATGATAACATTTTGTTTTGGTTCAGTTTTAGTTTAATGTGAAATTGATAATTTAACTGTAAATCACTTCATATAAATTTATATCTAAAATAAGGAATTATATCTAAAATAATTTAACACTTTACAGATAAATAATCACAAAACAATACTTTAATGACCACTACAGTGTAAAAAGAAGTGTGGACTTGTAGATTAGAATGTCATAATGTTCAAGAACACAAGAACACTTGACAAACAAAATGTCTTCAATATTGCAGCTCCCTATGGGCCAAAATATGCACAGGCCATTTGCTTTGCAGATACATGTAATATGCCTTGTGTTTTTCCTTTTTCCAGTTACAATATAACATACATTAATTGCATTTTCATATAGTTATAACTTTAGATTGCATATTTCCGCCCAAAAAAGATTAAAACTCTTAAGATGTCACCCTAGTTTTAACTAGAAACTGGCAAACTGCATTCTATTGGAACAAAGAGTGCTTGGTGGTTGAAGTTGTCCCTTATTCATTATTAGCAATATATGCAAAGTTCCATTATGTATGAATTTATACTTGTTTTCATACAAAAGAATGGCCAAAAGATTAAATATCTACATATCAATTAGCAAAAATGTCAAAATCATTCTTCCTTCGCCTACTTAATTAGTAGTCGAATGTTGGACGTGTCAATTTCCGATTTAGTTTACATCTGAGTTCCTCAACTATAGGTTCTGTTTTCTGTTTCCGTGCAACATAGGTACAATCAATCATCGAGGAGCCATAGAAACTGAGAAATCAGTAGGCAGACCAAATTTCTCGGCCCAATCCTTCGAATCCAAATACAATTTCGACACTCTACCAGCAACCTGCTCCATATCCGGCCGCCTCTCCGGTTCCTCCTCAACACATCCCAATCCAACTAAAACCATCTTCTCCGCCACTTCCACCGGATATGAATCCTTCAACCTCCGATCCACCCACGCCCTCACTCCACCTCCCACCACAGCGTCTCTCGCCCTTTCAATCAAACTAACCCTCTCAATCCCTCCACTTTCCTCATCAAACACATACCTCAACACCTCCTCCCCTGAAACCAACTCCAATAACACCACCCCGAACGCATACACGTCACATTTCCCCGTCACCAATCCACTTGACTGAAACTCGGGAGCCATATACCCTATCGTCCCCTCGATCTTCACCCCTTTACTTTCCGATCTCGCCAACCTTCCCACCCTAGAATTCTCGATTTCTCCACATAACTCCGCAGTCCCAAAATGGGAGATTCTCGCATTCATCAAATCCTCCGTCACTAAAATGCTTGAACTCTTTATATGGTTATGCACAAGCCCCGAATTCCCAGAACTCAGGGCAGTACAATGGTGAATATATTGGAGTCCATGAGCGATATCCGTAGCGATCTGCATCCGGGATATCCACGTCGAGAGCACCGTGTAGCTAGGGTTTTGCGGGTTTCTCAGACAAGCACCTAAATCCGCCCCCGGGACATAATCATAAACTAAATACACAAAATTTCCTGAAACAGAAGCACCCAGAAGCTTGATCAAGCTACTATGGTGACTTCTACAGATGCTGGAAAGCCGCTGCTGGAGCTCCAAGAACCCAATTGGGTCCCGGCCCCGGAGCTTCCTCCGGAAGAGAATGACATCCTTCTGGCGAATCCGACAGCGCCAGGAGGATGAGGAGGAGGAAGAGGAGTATGGTTTGGATAAGAAATTGTTGGTGGCGCTGCAGATTTCAGCAAAGTCATAGATATTGGGGGTCTCCGGGAGGGAAGCTTGGATGTTTTTCCGGGAGGGTTTGGTGGCGGAGGAGGAAGAAGATGAAGATTTAAAATAGGTGGAAGAGAAATGGAGGGAAGAAGATAAAGGGTAGTTGAGGGATGATGATAAAGATGAGGGCTTTGGGGAAGAAGATGATTTTGGGGTAAGGGATGGGGTTATGAGGGTGCTTTTTTTGGATTTGCACATGGAAGCGCCGTCGTGGGTGGTGGCCGGAGGTGAAATGGGAAGTGGGGTTCTTGGATTTGTTTAGTAATATTTGGGTTTGGAAGATAGCAGTGGTGTCTATGTCAAAGATGTGGAGGGAAGAAGGTGTGGAGAAATTGGAGAAGAAGAAGAAGACGACAAAGGGAAAAGCATGGAGAGTGACGAATACGTTTGGGAAAAAGACCAAAATTCTATATATTCTTTGGTTTCCACTTCGATATCCGAATCCATATCGGACTGGATTTAAGAATTATGGTATTTAAACTTCTTTCAGGTACCATTGTGGGGATTGATATGTAAATATTCATATCAAGTGCAGCCTCACGCTACCACTGTGATAATCAACAATTGATAAAATTCCATATATTAGGTGAATTTTTTGTATTACAACATTACATTTTTGTTGGATTTTTGGATTTGAATCTAAGTTATCACGATTTCTTTTTCAAAAATTCGTAAAAAGTAGAATTTGAACTTTGAACACTTCACTTAAGTATTAATGAGTGCAACAATTAGACTACAATCAATTGATTTCACAATTCCTTTCAGTAAGTGGTAGCCACTAAAATATTATTTAATGTACGTATATTTTTCGCTTCCTTAGAAGGTTAGTATATACACTTCCTCCGTTTTTTAATAGTTGGGACATTTCTAAATGAAACGTTTTTTAAGAAGAAAAAAATAAGGAGTATGTGATTAGTTAAAAAGTAAGAGAGATAAGTAATAAGGGGTATGTGATTAGTTAAAAAGTAAGAAAGAAAAATAATTTTAGGTAGATAGATTGAGTTAATTAAGGGTAGAAGTGTTATTTACTCAAAAAAAGTTTTGTCAAAAAAGGAAATGTCTCAACTAATTGAAAGCGGCCCAAAAAGGAATATGTCCCAACTATTAAAAAACGGAGGAAGTATTTTGTAGTAAACTTGTGTACGTATTTGGTAAATATTTTTGGATAATAACATATGCAGTTTGTATATTTTATAACTTGCTCGGGGCTCCAGAGCCCCCTTGGGAAAAAAAACTTGCTTGGGAGTCCTTAAACTTGTGAAAGTGTCGTTAATTTTCTTTGAAAAAACAAATTATTGTTAAATATGTTTTTACAAAGGGGAATTTTAAAATATTTTTGGAGTATAAATTACGTGACATTTTGGATAATAATTCAATAACACGTCATATATATTAGTATCTGGAGTATTAAGGTCTTTATTTACATCATCATTTGGAAAAATGATCATTTTGAAGATTTGCCTAATCTCAATAATTGGTTTTAAAAGAAAAAAGAACCATAAACGCTCATTTGTGAAAACTTATAACCACATTAGATTTTTATTTTTTTATAAAAATAAAATTTACCCTATATTTCAATAAAAAACTAGGAACCAAAGAGAATCGAGGTTGGACATCCCGACTAGGTCGACACCCCAAACACACGAGAATTTACCTTATATTTAAAGTGAGCTACTTAATCTTAACGTGTGAATTTATTATTTTTTTTGACAGAAACGTGTGAATTTATTTAAAATGATGTGACTCATTCTAATTAAGGTTTATGGTTGACAATTATTTGGTTGAATTTGTATTTGTTTACAATTGCAGAAAGTCGTGAGCTAGCAAAGGAGAAGAAAGTTGAAGAATAAGCAAATATGGTCCTTCTATTTTATCTCTTCATTAATTTGCTGTAGTCTTTGATTTAATTGAATGATTTATTTGCCATGCTCTAGCTCTAGGATACTCAATAATTTATTTGGTCCAAATTTCTCTTCAAATCGCCAAAATAACTTTGTTGAGTTAAAATCTAAAACAAGCAACTTTGTTGAAACGCACTAAAATTGAATTACCATGGTGAAATAACTATTAAAATTTTGTTACCAAGAGTGCATTTAACTTGCATTTCCTCTTAGAAATACCATCATATGATATCCAATATAACTTAAGGTCCCAAATTGGAATTTGAACATAACAGTGCACATGTGTAACATGCAATTCTTTTTTATATCTCCAATAATTGCTTACTGATGAACATGGTAGAGGTCAATTTGTGATTCTTGAACATGCATGCCAATCAATTACTTTATTTTCAATTGAATTTGTGTATATCCCTTTTCTCTTCCCTTGGAAACTCTATTTCTAACTATAGATCATTAATTAATATGTCTTAATTTAGGTAACTATATATGAGAAGTAAAAATTATTGAAGGATATAGATGAAATGCAGAACTAGTATATATTTTAGTAGAGTGCTATATAATAAGTACATAGATACATAATATATTATGAAAATGTAACAACTTAAACATAGTTTTTTATGGCTTTGCTATAGCCAGTTTGATCATCATAATACTTAGACCAAAGCATAACCCCTCCATACTTTGTAGATCCGTTAATCACAGGAAGTACTTGAGCAACGAGATCAGTTACGGGGATGAATCCGCTCCCAGCAGCAATAGGTGCAGCAGGTAATCCCAAGAATATCTTGTCAGCTGGGACACTCGAAATCCATTGGTTCCATGAATCTTCAAGACTAGTAACATTGGATGTGTACTGGCAAGGAGGATTGTTATAGAATTGGATCCAAACATAGTCAAAAAGACCCGTATTGAGAGCATTTCCTACCCAAGCGTCAGGAAAAGGACACTGGGGAGCTGCAGATAAGTACACTTTCCGACTCCCATCGGTGTATGCTGACAAGAACCTAGCAAGATCATCCCAATGTTGATTCGTACCTCCTTCAATATCGAAATCAATCCCGTCTAGAACAGCTGGTCCAAACGGACGAGACGTTGAATTCCCACCGAGGAAATTATTCCATAGGTAAGTAGCAACTTCCTCAGCATCCTGTGTAGATGTAAGATAATACCCCCCGGCTCCTCCACCAATAGAAAGCAAAACCTTAATACCTCTGGCTTGACATGATTGAATATCGGAGCTTAACCCGGTGCAACCATTGGTGTATGGATCGCAATGGCCAGCAAGGTTAATCATAGGAGTTTGGCCATTACCGAAAGTCGGGAGGAAAGCAATGTTGACATATTCATAATTGGCAGTGGCACATGTTTCTGCTAAAGTTCCTTCATTTCCATTCTGACCCCAATAGATTGATATTCCTCCTGCTTGTGCTTTTGAACACACAACAAATATTATTGCTAAGAAGAATATTGCTGAACTTGTTGCCATGTTAATTCTTGAAATGTTGATTATATGTGTTTAATTTAATATGCTTGTTCTTCTGGTTTAGTGTTTCATCATTAGCAAAAGCTTCTCGTTTTTATAGGGTAGAGTGTGGTTAAAAATATGGAAGATTACATTAAAATGTTATGCAGATGATTTATTCAGTGCGCCTAATATTTTTGCTCAACATAGATGAATTAATACGTACGGCTTAAACACCTTGGTTTGACCAGTGCCTCAATTTTGAGCTATTGGTTTCTCTCTGCTGCTTGTGACTTGTATTTCTTCATTTTTATTGTGTATTACTAGCTAATGACAAAAATACCAAGGACTCGTAGGTTAACAGTGGATGGTGGATTGAGCTAGCAATAGGAGTACGGTTCGAGTCCGACTATCAACATTGGGAAGTAGCTTAATATCATAATTCACCAAACTGTTCTCTCAATACTGTATTAGTCGACATTCAGTATGGTGTTTAGAAATTAGTTATATAATCAAGAGCTAATGAATTTCTCCGCTAAATCATTTCACAATTTCTAGCGGATCTATTAATTACATATTGTTTGTGTATGTGGAATGTTTGTTGAAAATGACAAACACTAATTTCCAGTTATGTTTTGGTTTCAGCGGCTTAATCTTTTCATTATTTTTTTCTTTTTGAAAGTGATCTTATCACATAGTGATATCCAGGAAAACCGTAATCGAGGTCACGTAGAATTCATCCCATCAAAGTACTCTTCCTTTGGACATGTGACATGTTACTTAATCGATTAAACTAAAAAGTAAGTTTATAGTTAAAGTTACAATATTTTATATTTAAATATTTAACACACTCACTCACGCAAATTTTCCTTGGCCTTGAAGCATGCATAACAAAGGCTTAATCTTCAACGTTTTAGTTCAATAAATATTGAGGAACCAAGAATCAAACTCGAATCCTTTCGATTACAAAAGTTTTGATAACATGTTACTTAACCTGTTTGAACGAAAAACGTGAATGATAGGTTGAAGGGATTAATAACATGGCAATTGCAACACGATTTCTTTGGTAGATAAAATTTTTGCTGTATTCACTAGAAAACCACATTTTATAAGATAATATTTGTATGGTGGTTGAGTGAGGTAGTAATTCTCTGTGACAAATTGCAAAATCTCTAATGGAAGAACACCAAATCCATCCGTTCTTTAATTCTTCTATTAGAACATGGATAGTTTCAAATCCAGATGGAAGCTACACTCGTAATCTTAATTTTCCTAGTGTTCCTTCATCTCCGGATCCAAATTCATCTTCTTCACATGTTCTAAGCAAAGACATCCCAGTTAACTTCACTAAAAAAACATGGCTCCGAATTTACCTTCCACGTCACTTACTCGATTCTTTATCCACCATTCCGGCCGCCAACCAGCGTAGTCTTCCTCTCTTAGTTTTTTACCATGGTGGCGGCTTTATCTTCACCACTGCAGATTCAAAAGATAACCATGACTTTTGCATCTTCATGTCTCAACGCATTGAAGCCGTTATAGTCTCTGTTGAGTATCGTTGTGCACCGGAACACCGCCTTCCAGCTGCCTACGAAGATGCTTTTGAGGCGCTGCAGGTTATCAAGTCAAGTCAAGATGATTGGTTGACACGGTTCGTTGATATATCGAGTTGTTTTCTTATGGGCTCTAGTGCTGGTGGAAACATAGCATATCAAACAGGCATCCGAGTATGTAATTTTGGTCGGGAGTTAGAGCCGTTGAAGGTAAAAGGTTTGATACTTCATTGTCCGTATTTTGGTGGGTTAGAGAGAACTGGATCGGAGCTGAAAATGGTTAACGACAACTTCTTGCCGTTGGATGGAAATGATTACATGTGGGAATTATCTTTGCCTATCGGGTCAGATAGGGATCATGAGTATTGTAATCCGAAGGCTGGAGTCAGTTTAAGTTCAAAACTCATACGAGAAGCGGGTTTGCGGGTACTTTTGTTTGGTTCTTATGGGGATCCACTAATTGATCGAGAGGTTGAGTTTGCTAAAATGTTAGAAGAGAATGGTGTGCTGATTGTGGCACACTTCGGTGAGGGTTGTCATGCCGTGGAGGCGATGGATTCGAGCAAAGGTGAGTCGATGTGTTCTATTTTGAAAGATTTTCTCTCCCTCAATGCAACCAAATAAGAGTAAGAGTGAGAGAAAAGAGAAATCTCTCAATGATTTAGAATACAATATGTTTTTATATATATTACAATGTCTTTTTATCCTAAAGAATACAAAATATGTATAACTTACAAATGGTTTTTCTTTATCAAACTCTGCTAAACAATTAACATGTGATATTTGAGATTTTGATATTGTTTTGGTTTTAGAGATGACGTTGCCGATATATGTTCTAATATTTTAAGTTAAGTATTTAGTTGTTTTGTGTGAATGGTGTATCTTGCATGTAATATTCGATAAATGTCTTTAATATGCCAAATTGAACATTGTTAGATGTAAAACTGAACCAAATACGACGCTTTCGGGTTTAAAACTGAACCGAATATTTAGGTTCGTTTATATATATTATTCGGTTCGTTGTCGACATGTTAGTTATGGTGTGCGGTTATTCTAGTTCGGACTTTTTTTTCGACAAATTCCAAGACATGCATCCAATGACATTCAATTCAATGATACAATTCGGGTGACTTTGAACTGATCAAATATAATATCCAACAAAGAAAATTGCATAAAATTACTACCATGCATCAACTTGGTACGCACTTGAACCATTTCCTAACAAGAGAAGGAGGTTAACCAATTGATTTAGAAGTATTAATTAAAAAATTTATCAACAATGCAAAACAATTATATAACATGTGTGATATTTGATATTTTGTTAATATTTTTTTGTTTTAGAGATAAGGCTATTGATATGATCTGAGTTCATTTATTTATTTGTGGATCTTAATCTTAACTTATTTACTAATTCATATATGTTATCCTATTTTATGAATACAAAATTCGATATGCATGCATGTTTTTAATGAGCAAACAGTAAGAGTATGGTCCCAAAAAGAGTTACATTAGACTATAAAAAGAGAAGGTTTTGGTAAAGATGAAACATAGCATATCAAAATATCAGTTGATTAATTAAGCATCAAAACTACTTAATTAATTAAGCAGGTATATGGCAGCAATATTGTGGTTAGCAGCACTTGTAATCTCACTTCTTAATGTGGGATCAGAAGCAGGAAGCATATCAATCTACTGGGGTCAGAATGGAAATGAAAAAAATTTAACAGCAACATGTCAAAAAGGGGTAACAAGCAATTTTAAATATGTCAACATTGCCTTTCTTTCGAAATTCGGCAATGGCGGACAAACTCCTGTTTTGAACCTTGCAGCAGGCCACTGTGTTCCAGACAACAATGGATCATGTACGCGGATAAGCTCCGACATTGAATTCTGTCAAAGCCAAGGAATTAAGGTTTTTCTTTCAATTGGTGGAGGTGGAGGAGGTGGCTACTATAGTCTTACGTCCAAACAAGAGGCCGAGGAAGTTGCTACTTACCTTTGGAATAATTTCCTCGGTGGCACTTCCCCGACTCGTCCCTCGGACCAGCGGTTCTTGATGGCATTGATTTTGCTATTGAAGGAAGTACTAATCAATACTGGGACGATCTTGCTACCTTTTTATCCGCATACAATATTAATACCGATCGTAAGGTATACTTGAGTGCAGCCCCGCGATGCATTTTTCCGGACCCTTTACTAGGAGCCGCTCTCAACACCGGTCTTTTTGACTATGTTTGGATCCAATTCTATAACAATCCAAAGTGCCAATATAACTATTCTTCGCCTTCTGCTATTACTGGAGATATTGCTAGTCTTGAACACGCCTGGAGGCGTTGGGGTATTTGGGCCGATGTCCCCGGTACCACGATATTCTTGGGATTACCTGCTTCGCCAGATGCTGCTCCGTGCGGAGGGTTTATCCATTTAACGGATCTAATTCCTCAAGTTCTTCCTATGATTAAGGAAGAGTCATATGACAACTATGGAGGGGTTATGCTTTGGTCAGAGTATTATGATGAGCTTACTCTCTATAGTGATGCTTTGAAGTGGGATGTTTAACTTTTACATAACGACACATTTCTAAGAAAAATATTGTCATCATAGAACTATATATAGTTTCCTACAAATAAATGACGCTTTTTCTAAGTTGCTTGTTATATCCTTGTACGTAAAATGCAATGGTTATTATATACTTGTTGGTTCGTTGTTTTGTTTAAGTTTTAATAATAATAATAAAACGGAAGAAAAGTTATTTTAAAATCCAAATTAAAATGTTCAAATTAGCTTTCCAAAACAGAATTTTCAGGATACCATCTCTATCTTCATTAATCATCCCTTGTTTGATTGAAATAAAGCATGAAACTTTGATCCCATCCTACACAAATCTAAAATTTCAAAGAGCATAAACTCGAGTAGATATAAAACTTCCTAACATAAATCTGAAATTTTATACCATAACAAAGATTTCAAATTAGCCGTGAACAACAAATATCAAAGACTAACATAAGCCGAAAACCAACAAACACGGCGAACCCTAACCCGAAAATAAGCCACATTGACAACAACTCAAATGGCACCCCCATACGTTTCAAGAGACTCACCGGTAAGCCTACAGATCCTCCATTCGGGCAAAATCTTCGCACCCATATCTTCATAAAACTTAATAGCATTCACATTCCAATCAAGCACAACCCACTCAACTCTCCCATACCCCATCTTAACCGCCTATCCAGCCACCACAGACAGCAACATCCTCCCCAACCCTTTCCTCCTAACACTCCCTAACAAACAAATCCTCGATATAAAACCCGGGTTTCGCCAGAGACGTTGAGTAGTTAGGGAAAAACAAAACAAACCCAGCAACCACAATATCCCCACCACCAGCCTCGCTCCGAAAAGTTTCCCTTTGTAGAGAGACATGCCCAATTGTAGAGCATTGCTTGCAAAATTTTGGTAGGTCCTCGTACACCACTTGCACCCATAATTTCTTACCATCACGTTCAATTCCCACCTGCACATCCAAAAGAATTCTTGCAAAGTGACTGTAATCCCCTTCTAACATAGCATGATCAATTTTGATTAAGCCTCCCAGGCACTGGGCAATATCAGATAAGATAATAGGATCCCAGTAGATCCACGGAAAATTGTAAAGACTTATCAAAATCTGAGCATTATTAGATTTTTGTGAAAGCGGATCGAAGTCTGGGGTACAGGGTTGCACTCGAAAAGTGTCATGCTTCAATCCGATAACTCCTCGAGTGTGAATCAATGAGCTGAGATTCCCCAAGATTTTGTCAAACAGGATCGTCAAATACAAGAGAACCTATGGAAACTCAAACCCGAGACAATTCTTACTATTTATATACCTAAGTGTTTTCTAAAACACTCTACATTGCTCTCCACATTTGCTCTTAATAATCTCAATAGAGACTTTTCTCTCCAACCTTTACATTACTTTAACTCAACTTTACAATAATCCCTTCAATTATTTTTACTATTATTAATTTTATGACTTTATAACCTTTAACTCAACCTTACAATAATTCGTTCAATTATTTTTACTATTATTGATTTTATTATAATAAATAATTATTTAGTTTAAATAATGGTTAAATCTCATCAAATAGTATTTGTGGTGGTCGATTGATCATCTAGTAATTCTCTGTGACAAATTGGCATATCTCTAATGGCAGAACTCCAAATCCATGAGTTGTTTAATTCTTCCACAGTTATTGATTATAGAACATGGATAGTTTCAAATCCAGATGGAAGCTACACTCGTCATGTTAATTTTCCTAGTGTTCCTTCATCTCCGGATCCAAATTCATCTTCCTCACATGTTCTAAGCAAAGACATCTCGGTTAACATTACAAAAAAAACATGCCTCCGAGTTTACCTTCCTCGTCACTTACTGGATTCTTCATCCACCGCCGCCCAGCGTAGTCTTCCTCTCTTAGTTTTTTACCAAGGCGGCGGCTTTATGTTTGGCAATGCAGGTTTAAAAGGTGCCCATGACTTTTGTATCTTCATGTCTCAACGCATCGAAGCAGTTATAGTCTCCGTTGAGTTTCGTTGTGCACCGGAACACCGCCTTCCAGCTGTCTATGAAGACACTTTTGAAGCGCTGCAGGTTATCAAGTCAAGTAAAGATGATTGGTTGACACGGTTTGCTGATATATCGAGTTGTTTTCTTATGGGCATTAGTTCCGGTGCAAACATAGCATATCAAACAGGCCTTCGAGTATGTAGATCCAGTCAGGAGTTAGAGCCATTGAAGGTAAAAGGTTTGGTACTTCTTGCTCCTTATTTTGGTGGGTTAGAGAGAACTGGATCAGAGTCGAAAATGGTTAATGACACCTTGTTGCCATTGGATGGAAATGATTACTTGTGGGAATTATCTTTGCCAGTCGGGTCAGATAGAGATCATGAGTATTGTAATCCAAAGGCTAGAATCAATTTGAGTTCAAAACTTATACGAGAAGCGGGTGCACAAGTACTTTTGTTTAGTTCTTATGGGGATCCATTGATTGATCGACATGTCGAATTCGCTAAAATGTTAGAAGAGAATGGTGTGATGATTGTGGCACACATTGGTGAGGGTTGTCATGTTGTGGAGGTGATGGATTCGCGCAAAGGTGAATCAATGTGTTCTATTTTGAAAGATTTTTCTCTCCCTCAATGCATCCAAATAAGAGTAAGAGTGAGATATAAGAGAAATCTCTCAATGATTTAGAATACAATATGTTTTTTCTATATATAACTTACAATGGCTTTTTATCAAACTCTGCTAAACAATATTGTGTGATATTTGAGATTTTGATATACTTGTGGTTTTAGAGATGAAGTTTCAGATGTCTGTTCTTAATATTTCAAGTTATTTATTCAGTTCTCTTGTGTGAATGGTGTCTCTCGTGCATGTAACATTCTTAGGATTACCTGATGTTGCTTGCTGCTGGTCCAAGCAAAGGGTTCATCCATGTAACCGATCTCATTTCTCACGTCCTTGGCGTTATGCTTTGGGACGAATATTATGATGAGATTACACTCTATAGCGACGCTATCAAGCACTATGTTTTAACATATAAGGACACATTTCTAAGAAAAATGTGTTATATTATGTACCTATGTTATTTTATAAGATTCCAAATAAATGATACGCTTCAGTTTGCTTTACTATGTGTAATGAAAGGAATCTCAACCCAGGTATTCAGGTGTCAACTCATGTAAATCTATCAAGTTCATGTCGTACCGCATCAAATTAGTCCAACCTTATCTTGCAAATTGCATATAATTGAAGTTCTTATATTACTGGCACAATTCAATAATATATGGCAATGTAGCAATATCTCTAAACATTTATATCCGTTTTGGATTGCGAAGTTAACTATGATGATTCAAAAGTTTTATTGAAGATCTATTTAACAAACCCTCAATCCACTTCTATACAATGTATCCACATCACACAAACTTCAACTATAAGATTAAACTTTACTATCTTTATTAAGAAAACAACTTAAAGTTAGAAAAAAAATAAAAAATATTCAAATATCGTGTTTTGAAGCGATATTTCGAAGTATTCTAGTCATTCACAGATTATTGAATCTATCTCTAACTCAACTTAATAACTACTTGTCGATAACATGTCAACCCAGAAAGCAGCGGATCATCTCAAACTCAAAGTGAAAGCTAAATGTGACAATATCGTGTCAACCCGAAAATAGTCCCAATATAGCAGGTATCCACGTTTGGCGAATGGAGGTCTCTCGAAGCTAACTAAGCAAATTACAATTCCTACACCTTTTGTTCTCACACCATCTCTAACTCTTAATGGCACAAACAATACGCTGAGCCTCGAAACAGATATGCTAAATGCGAAGTTGCCAAGCATGAAAATGTTAAAATTAGCTTCTCAAAACAGAATTTATAGAATACCATTTCTATCTTCATATAATCATCCCCTGTTTGATTGAAATAAAGCATGAAACTTTGATCCCATCCTACGCAAATTTAAAATTTCAAACAGCATTGAAATAAAATTTCCTACCATAAATCTGCAATTTCATACCATAACAAAGAGTTCAAAATAGCCGTGAACAACAAATATCAAAGACTAACATAAGCTGAAAACCAACAAACGCGACGAACACTAACCCCTAAAACCAACCACATTGACAACAACTCAAACCGCGCCACGATAAGCTTCAAGAGACTCACCGGTAAGCCTACAGATCCTCCATTCGGGCAAAATCTTCGCACCCATATCTTCATAAAACTTAATAGCATTCACATTCCAATCAAGCACAACCCACTCAACTCTCCCATACCCCATCTTAACCGCCTGTCCAGCCACCGCAGACAGCAACATCTTCCCCAACCCTTTCCTCCTATAACACTCCCTAACAAACAAATCCTCGATATAAAACCCGGGTTTCGCAAGAAACGTCGAGTAGTTAGGGAAAAACAAAACAAACCCAGCAACCACAACATCCCCACCACCAGCCCCGCTCCGAAAAGTTTCCCTTTGGGGGTCGGGGACGGGGTACTCGAGGTTGAGGGTTTGTTCGAGTGAGGTGAAACCGGGAGAGAAGAGGGTCGGGAGGGGGGTTGGGGAGACTTCAAGGAGGAAGACGGTGAAGGAATGGAAAGGAGGGGAGGTGAAGAGGGTGGCGGAGAGGGAAGATTCGGTGGCGACGCAGATGTCGGTCAGGCGCTCGAAGATGGCCATCTGGGTGATGAGTTTGTGGATGTGGGGGACGTCGGAGGGTGTTGCGAGCCGGATTCTGGTAAAGATGGGGTGGCCCACGGGGGTGTTGGCGGAGTCTGGGAGGCCGGTGGGTGCTGTTGGGACGTCGGACGGCGGCGGCGGTGGTGCGGCGGCGGCCATTTTTGGGAAAGTGTAGAGGAGATGTCTAGAGTTTGGTTGAGAGGTTTTAGGAAATTAGTGGGAGATGACACGATAGAGAGATCATGTCATTTATATATGTCTTCGTGGAAAAAACGGTTACAAAATAATGGCCGTTAATTACGCTCATCGTGCTCCGACTATTAGAAAAAACAATACTTTGTATGGAAATATTTCATGATGTAAATGTTATATGATATTTTCGATGAGTTTATTTATTAAATTTTGGTCAAAAGATTTATGGATTAAATGTTATTCAAAGTTGAATGGTTTGTTTAGGCTCGACCACTTAGAACTACTCCTACTTTTTCAAGTAGTAGATCAGGTGAAAGTCCAAAGAAGTGAAGAAGGCACCATCATTAGCACAACAGGACAATAGCTTCCATTAGAGCAAATCCCAGATCGTATAATCTCTAATTCCAAGACCTCCTAGGCTTTTCGGAGTTGTAATCCGGCTTTAGGCTTAGTCTTTTGTGTGCCTATTCTGATTCTGGTTTAGAACTAGCCTCATTCCCACTAGGCGAAAGGTGGACCTACATCTGTAATTAGATTAGAACATCCTCACTTCCAGATTTGAAGGTAGTCATTAGACTTCATTCATCTATCTTACCTAAACTGTAACACATGAGATTCGAAGTGCGAAAGTAGAAAGTAGAATTTCTTTCTCGCCAAGGTGTAATAAAAGACGTGAAAAGAATCAGTCTACACTGGCGAGATACATGGTAGATAGACCCCAGATGACCTACATCAGTTATTAGACTACATAGACTACTGGGAATTATCTGAACAGTAACGAGAATGATTATCTGTTAAGAATTGAAGTTTTATGACATTGTTGTTTCATTTTTGATACTTAGAGGACCATGGATGTAACTGACTTTACATTCATTATAGGGTCAATTAACAAAATAGACCAACATTTTGGAATAGTATTGGTTTAGACTCAAAATTTAGAAAATGGTACTTATTTAATTTACGTGTATCGGTTGGAGTCGATTCTTGTTTTTTATCAATCAACACCTCTTGAAAATATTTCATTCAGAAAACAGAAGAGAAAGATCCTAACAATTGGAATTTCTTGAACTATTACGAAACAGTACAATTAAAAATACTGGTAACATATTTTGGCACTTCATATATACGCAATTGATGAAAATGATTTTTTTCTCATAGTAACATACTGGAGGTGGTAGGATGACAATGCAACTTATAGCGTCATATTTCAATATCAAGATTTAAATTAGTATCTTTTTATGAACGTTGAACCTGAATAAATAATGTTTTACACGTTAGGCCTACATTGATACTTCCTCAAAAAGTTTGAGCATTATCTTAGTTATACAAATGATATTTAAAAGTACAATCACATTCAAGTGGTGAGTGAATTATCTTTAATTTGGAGAGTCACTCACCACTTGAATGAGATTGAAAGTAAGTAACTTATTTGATGCATCAAGTGTCTTTAGACCAAATATCATTTTGTAATGTTGAAATTAAATTGGCATTATTTTGCAAGTGGAGTGAAATAGCACTTTTCCAATTATCTTTATACAATTTTGGTACTTACATTACACCTTTATTTATTTGTTTTATTTTGAATAGAAGTTAGGAAAACAGTGGAAACTAATAAAAGAAATTAAAAGAAAAACTTAAGAATTTAATTTGAAAGCTTTTCTGCCAACTCTTTACTACTTTCTGAAATTCTCTTTTAGAACTTCTCATTTACACGTAAATTGGATGTCACAAACTGAATCACGTTTCACAGCTTAAACAATAATACAGTTTACAAACTAATGACTAGCTTAAACATAGACTAGTTCCCGGTCCCGGTCAGGTTGGCCGGGTTAAGAAGACACATCAATCTAGACCATGCCAGTCTATTTCATAAAGCCAAAATCGTTCTATAACGAAACTCAACCGGCCTCAGCCTGAGATCATTTTTCTTTATCTAAACACATGACGGATAATACAGTTTTACAATGGTAGTTTGGGTTAGGAGTCCATTTGACAAGTCACATTTGCAAATCTAGTGCTTATTGTCAAATTCACCGTGTTTTCATACCTTCTTCGGAAACAATATGCATATAATGAATGACAATAGCGTTAACATAGACTTTGAATGACTAAATACCTTTAGATCTGCACATTTTCACCATTGGATCCTAATAAACCCAGATATAACAGTAAATGATCAAATCCATTTGGTCATGATCTAAGACATATTAAGCGGTTTTCAACTATCACCGCAAAGCATTCAAACTAATTTAGAGAATGCTCGCGCACCTACAAAACGATCAGACCAGATCATTCTAACCCTACACTAGAGTTTACTTCACACATGCTTTTGTACAAGGAAACGTCCCAAATTTAACAACTTTTTCAGGCAGTAACACTAGCTGTATTCACATAGTGTCCTGTTTTTCTCCTATGTCTGCTATAATCTGATACAAATCTGAACGAAAGCCCACACCCTTCTACCTTGCATTGGTACGGCTTCTCCCCTGTATGCACCCGTATATGCTCCGTTCTAGCCCATGCCCACTTGAACGACATCGAACACCCCTTCCAAGGGCACTTTAGGGGTCGGTCGTCCTCGTGTACACGTTGATGAATTATTGCATATTTGTGGGAGCTAAATCTCTTTTTACACCCATCGTATGGGCACCTGTTGCGTTTGTGTAGCTGTAGCTCTGCATTCAGCACGAAACTCATTCGACAACCTTCTAGGTCACACTTGTGAGGCCTCTTAGTTTCCTTCTTTTTCGTGGAAACATCAGGGAGTTTCCTTGCTTTCTTCACCACAGGATTCTCCTGAATCGGTTTTTCAACATCAACTGCAGTTCTACATGTTGCATCTTTTGCAGCCCGTGGCCTCAATCCTTCACACGGGCTTCGAATAAAAGCTTTGCTATATGAATTCTCATCCATCAACTTCTCCAGCTCATTCTTTCTTTTACTGCCCTTTTTAGCAGTTGATCGTGGATCTACCACACCAGATTCTACACTGTTTTCTACAGCTAAGGATTCATCTTCATTTCCAGAACATCTTTTGAATGGACATTCCGTCCCATTACTTTCACTTGTAGCCTGGCAAATTTTATCCGCCTCATTCTCCATAGACCCGTCATCTGAGCGAATTTCCTTCTGTTCCACCAAGTCGTTATCCTCCAGGCTTACAGAGACATCATTAGTAGCACAAATTTCAGAACCACCTTCAACTGTAGCAGAACAAGTTACATTTTCCTCTTCCCTTTCCGCTGTCGCCTCAAGTGCCTCCAGCACCCTATCATTTGAAGTGTCATCATAACACGAGTCACCTACTGCACACAGCTCCCTGGAAATTCCCGAGCATCCATCTGCAGATATATGATGTGGATGATTTACCAGCCTCACATTGTCTGCTGCAAGCTCCTCTTGATTACTTCCACTGATAATTTCAGCTTCATGCTGTAGTTTATCCTCTGCAGTAGAAGTCTCATGTAGATATCTTGAGCTTCTTTCAGAGCCATAAAGCTTATAACTTGCATTCCCGTTTTGCAATTCTTGCTTCATTTCATCAGCCACAACCACACACGTAGAAACCCCATTATCCGTGCATGATATCTCTGCAACTTCTTCATCCGTTTGTTCTTTAGGTGAGGTAGAAACCTGCAAAGCTGGATCATCGACCGCATCCACCACAGCATCATCTTTACCAGCCAGAACTTTATGCTCTCCTTTGGAAACCATAATAAGAGTTTCGTTCAGAAGCCTGATATTTTCTATAATTTGACACCCTCCTTGCATTTCAGGCATCCCATCAGCTTCAGAAACACATGGTCCAGAGAATTCCATAACATTAACATTAACCTTGTGCTTTCTTCTTGTATATTGAATAAGTCTTTCTTCTTTCTCAAGGACGGTACCACATTTTTCGCCCGACACATCATCTTCCGTTGCTTCAACAGCATCCGATTGATTGTTTTGTGCAGGCTGATTGGACTTAATTCTTGACCTAGATTTTCGTGATTGCCATTTGACATTTGAGAAATCTGAAGTGATTCCATCAGAAAATAGTCCACCCAAAGCTAACGCGTGATGTACTTTACTGGATGGAGAGTTCTTTCTAACCTTAACGCAATATCTTAAGTTGATACCCAATTTTGAAGTCCAATCTTCCCCAGATTCCGCACGGTTTTCACCATCAAGTGCAAGATATATCAAGTTTAAAACTTGCTGAGATGCAGTTTCAAGTGGAACTTCTTCATACCGGAAAGGAACATCAATCTCCTTAGCAATGGAAACAGCATGTGCTTTCATTTTCTGATAGTCTGCATGAATTTAACCAAAAATAAAAGAGTGAACTTTAATATGGAAAACGGACTTCAAAAGAAATAAAAAGGTAAATTCAATGACTTTACTGAAACAAAACGTGTACATCACTATTCCGGTGATTTTCTCTTTGAACTGACCAAAATGACTTTATTGAAACAAATGAAGTTCGGTAACCTTTATACAAAAGACCCCAAACTTCAATGACCATTAGTTCAATTTATCCGCCAAAGTACAAACATATGTAAAGCCCATCTAACCTGAATGGCAAATTATACGTCTGTTTGCTCCACCTTTAGACCTTAGAAGCTCCTTAATCTGGAGACCATGCTCGAGGCAGAAAATCCGAGGTCTCATACATTTATTAGAGTTATTCCACCCTGTCGGGACTTCCAGATCTGTACGATAGAGAGAAAGATTGAGTAAAACATGGAAGCATATATTTCAGATTGCGTACATACCATAAAAATGAACAATTAAATGAAGATACCATAGGATGAAGTATGGTAGAAAAATGTTAACTCATACCTGGAATTGAGCACCTAATAGATTCATCAGGGATAGCAGAGGAATGACAATTTCCAGGATCCTCCGCAGAAAAAATTTCTGTAGATGCTCCATCACATGGTTGAACCACAGACATAAAGGGAAAACCAAGGATCCCACAAGCAGCACATACCAATGTACCCGAATCAACTTGAAAATCAGATGACAGATCATCATTGTCCATGTATAGATCATTAAGAGTTTCCATATACAAGCTCATCTCGTTAAAAAGATCATTCCCAGTAGAGTTACTATTATCTTCAGAATGGGCATGTAGAACATTTTCTGCCATGGTGGAAATTGTGCTCGGCAATTGCGACTCTTTAGTTGCACATGGCAACAAATCAGGGTTCCAAATCATCACATCACAATCTGTTTCTTTACTGAGAATAACAGATAAGGTGCTGTTTTCTTTCAAAATATCCTCTATAAAAGCCTTCTTCACCGACAACTCCCTTTCTTCTTTCAGACGGTCTCTCAGACGAGAACTTCGTGCACCTGGTAGCAGTGATCTTGGTACCCTGATGTGAAAACAAAATCAGCGATAAGATATTGAAAGGTAACCAAATTCCATCTTCTGTATACAGCAAGCATAAAATGGTATCACAATTCTCACACAATAGGCCTTTCGCACTCCATTAGGTAAAAGATTCATTGTGTTAACACTAAGAGTATATTGAGCTACATCTCAATGGTAAAGGCATCTCTTTTTTTACGGGAGGTCCAAGGTTCAAATCTTCTTACGAGCACCCTGTGAATCTTTAACTTAAATAATAAAAATAATACAATGACGCCAGATAGGAATGATACAAGTTATAACACAATAGAGAGTTTTTTAGATGAAAAGAGATGGTAAATTTAGTAGATTTGCACCTTGAAACAAAGGACATTGTCAGCAAGTATAGCAGCTGCTGATGCGAAAGCATTGGTAGATAATTCATGGCAGCTCTTCGCACAGCAGCTTCCTTAGCTACTTTAAGCCATTGTGGAGTTGCAAAATTAGCAGCTTCACCACAGTTGAAACCTAATGCAATTGCACAGAACAGGAAAGAAAGAACACATTGAACAAGATGAAGACAAGGAAATCAAAATACAAAACACAGAGAAAAGATCCCAGAAGTTCTCGCGCCAATTGCATAAAAAAAACATGAATCAAATTATAGTCCTAATGAGAGCCTGAAATTCTGCTTGAGCCATCACAGACCTCACATTAATTTTTCTCAACATTAGGATGTAATAGCAAGCAATGATGTAAATCAAATCTCAGCTTATTCTTATTGACAATTCAGCATATGGTGAACATATTATATGTAAGTATCAGAGGTAATGCTTCTAGAACCAACGAAATAGAAAAAAGAAATGCATGTTTTTAGAGAGATCAGCGTCTTTCTTCACTAATGACACAGTATATGTTAAATTATTATCAGTAACTATTTCCTATCTGCAAGAACATAAAAAAAATAAAATTCATTTTGAGAGCCATGCATTTACTTCATAGCTTTAAGTTCAGGTAAAACTTCTCAATATATTATGTCCGTACTTCATAGAATTGATTTGATTATATAAGGAAGGAGTTTCGACCAAGCTCGTACATGCTTATGCAACTCACCACTTGTAGGTATCAAGACAAGTTTGGAGGAGTTTGAACAAAGTGTTTACTTTAGACGTTAGAGCAGTATCTTAGAATTATACAAGCCAAAAGGAAAAAGGTGCAAAAGTGCAGCAATTACCATGGCTGAATCCGACATGGTACGCCCTTGGAAAAGTCACAACAAATTCACCAGGATTCTGTACTAACCTAAAGGAAAACCAAAACAAGCATGAGAAGAACTTCAACACTCTCAATCGACAGAAAACATGAAGTTCATGCCTCAGTACATCAGAAGAATCTAAATATTCAAACATATTTACATCACTTTGTACCAGGTCTTAATTAAGAATAAGCATTAGATAATAGATGGTTTCATAAAACATCATGCGTATGAAATTAACTTTCTACTTTTCTAGAAAATAAATTTTGTATTTTTTGAATAGATCATTACTTTTGTGCAATGAGTCATTTCATGTCCCATGGAGAAATCTAGTGATGTTATACTGATATTAGTTAACAGTTGGTATACGTTTTCCCTTTTTGAATATTTAGCAGGACAACTATGAAGAGAGCATACCATAAAAGTAGAAAAAACGAAAAACGACAAAAACCTACCTACAACAAGGAATGCCAGATGAAACTACCATCTCAGGTGACAGAAGGGTTGTTTTCTCGCCCAACATTGAAAGAGCAGCTATACAAAACAATCACAGCTGTGAAAATGCTATAGAAGTAAAATATCAAACAAATTTCAGATTTTCATGCACTGTTTTACTGGGAAGGAGGTCATGACGAATGCTCAATCATAATGATGCTGCAGGACTAATAACATATTTACAAGTACCAGAACAAATGTCACGTGGTTAACTAGTCCAGAATCATGAACATCATGATGGTGTAAATGAAAAACTCCCACTCAAATTCAGCTAATCAAATTTCGCTCAAATTCTATCAAGTTGAGCTTCAACTCATGTCCTTCAAACCACAAGTTAAGAAGCGTTCAAGTACTAAAACACTTGATCTGGTGACCTTAATCAACTATGAATTCATTTAATTTTCAGTGTGTGGTATTACCCAATTCAAGTTTCAACTTGCAATTAACAAATATTAAGAAAAAACCCACAGCAGTTATCAAGTGAAGTACAAAAGTACTTATTATTTCAACAAGTTTAGTCAAGGAAAATGAAGTCAAGTCACTTATTGTGGCTGCAAGTAAATAAGTGAAATGAGGTCAACTCAATACTCTTTTTTCTTTTTGAAAAAGATTAGACCTTTATGCTATATCATCACTATAAACTCATCCATCCATCTAAACAGATATATGCTTACACTCAAAGGGGGAGAAAAATAACCCATCAAAAAAGGGTAACTCACCAGCTAATGGACCGCTCAGTTTATATCTGAATACAAATGCTTCCAAAATTTTGGCATAACGCTCAGAAACATTAAAAATAAAGCACATCGAAAACATTATGCAAAGAACAAGGCATTCTTAAAGGAAAAGGAAAATATTTTGGCTTTTGTTTAAGAAACGATAAAAAAAGGAATAAACAGAACAGGTCTCAGTGTGCATATAAACATAAAGAAGGTTAGAGAACATATCAAAGATGATTTGTACGGATAATACTAAACACAATAATATGGCATGCAACTCAAATGTGTCATACCTAAGCGGTCGATACTTCCACCATATGCTTCAGTCCGGATAACTTCCTCAAAAGTAAATGCATAATCTCCAGGAATCGAGTACCAAGTCTTTGGAGAGCCAGTATGGAGGAAATTCATGCTATGAAGTTCATGATCCTCAACATGCCAAGCAAACCAACTGAACAACATACCGATATAGATCATAGGGGAAGTCACACCCGGGATATCATCTGGCATGAAACGTGTAAGCGAGCCAGGTGAACGTGCAATTACTTGTAAATTCCAAGGGCTATTTGAAAGCTTCCAACCTGCGGTACCTTCCATATCATTAATTGCATCAGAAGTTCTCAACATTTCCTCTGTATATGAAGTTGAAGTAATAGATGAATGGGGAACCATCTCCGTAGACATACGTAATTCATTTTCCGTACCAGTACCCTTATCTCCCTCATTACTTGAATTATTTACACTACCCAATCCAACAGTTACAGATTCAGAATTCTCTTTACTCTGCCGATATGACTTGTATGACACCCTCTTCCTTCTACGCCTATGAAAATACTGAAATTGACCCTGTGGCTCCCCAAACCCTGATCCCGGCACATCATTCGCGTACTCCACAAGGATAGGTTTCTCGGAAGCTGCCTTCCAAAACAATGACTCAACAACCAAAGGTGTTATCTCCTTAACCGAACCCAAAACACTCCTCGCAAAACCCTTAGATTTAGACTCGAACTGTTCCAACGTGTAAACCTCCCCGCTTTGCCAGACTTGTTTATGAACACCAAGCTGCGGATTCTCCTTAACAACCCCTTTTGTTTTCTTCATACCCTGCCCTAACTCCTGATGCCTAGTTGTAAACACAGCTCTAGACTCCCCCTCACTTTCTCTAGAACCCGTTTTCGAAGACGAACAAGGGCTTGATAAATCAACGCCATCAACAAAATCCGGGGACTTGGACAATGTCTTATTCAAGTTATGAAAGACATATTTTTTAGAAGGTCTAGGCAAGGGAGGTATGATCTTACAAATACCAAAGGCACTAGCTTTCTTCTCTATTTTTGATATATAAGCAATTGGGTCTGCAAATTCAGTGTCAGTTGGATGAAACTCAGGTGCTAAAGGCAATTTGGTAAGCCATTTGGGTATATCCACATTTCCCATTTGAACACTAATTCAAAATTAAAAATTACCCAACAGGGGATTCAATATGCAACAACATATAATGCACAATTATACAGCATTCCCCTAAAATTGAAGCTGAAAAGGAGTATATATAAGCCCTAGATTCAAGAATTTCAATTGGGGGAAACTGAAATTAGGGTTTTGAAATAGAAAGAATTGTAAAAAGGGTAACTTTAATTTGAAAGAGAGATATTTGGAACCTGTGACAACTCAAGGAAGACTTTGATTAGGGTTTTTCCTTCTCCATAAGCACCAAAAAGCCAATTGCATGCAGAAATAATTAGGGATTTTGTCAATGTTATGAGTAATTTCTTATCCGGCGCATGATAGTGATTTGTCATGTAGAGTGGTAAAATGCACCGGAGTGACAAAGCGCGTTGTTGAGTTCGGTTGGATACTGACTTCAACTGAACTTAAGTTATGAGCTATGTACTTAGGAAGTTAGGATAGGATCCGAATTTTTAACTTTCTTTTCAGAAAATCATATCTATAATTCTAGTAGTTATTAAAATCTCTCGATTTTATGTTTTTGTATCGGGATGTTAATTTGGTTGAGATATCGCACCTATATTACTGTTCATCCTCAACTTTCATTAAAAAGGAGTATAACTAATTTTGTACCATTTCCAACAAAAAAGATGAAATCTATTGATTTATCTTTTCTATACAATTGATTTTACGTTCTTTGACTGTAATAATGATATTCTAAAATTTAATTGTGTCACAAATATTTGCTAGTGATAAAATAAGCATGGAGAAAACAATATATTTGGTTCATTTTCTAATCAATGTTGTACTCACGGTAACTAGGAACATAAGAGAAACATTTTGTAAATACTTGTTGTTTTCATACAATTATTTATTTTTAAGTTAAGAATGCATTAGTCATAGAGGCGCAAATCATTACAAAAAAAATTGTTTTCTTAAACAATGGTTGAGAATCTAATTCTCTGACATGCTCGCATCTTCTAACACGAGTCAAGGTTTAGAAAAAAAAATCTTTTTTTAAAAAATATCGCCAACAGCTATGTATAATCATCGATTTGTTGAAGTACAAGTCAATATTAAAAAATAATTTAATGTTCTCTATATTATGTCAAAATTCAATGTTTAGTCTTTATATTTTCAACAAGACATCATAAAGTTTTAAATGTTAATTATTCAACAGTTTAGTCTCTGTATTTAAATTTATTCATCCACACTTTTACATATTATGTGTAAAAGAGTGTTTGGTAAAGTTTTACATATTTATGCTATAATACATAAATTTTAAATTCACACTCAAAACTACATATCTTGAGATACATTTTAGTTAAAAATTATGTATATCTCGTCATGGAATTTATTAATTTTTTTTTATTCAAAATAATAATTTTAGGAGCAAAATTAAATTTGACATATCAAATTATAAATATATTAAAGTTGGTGTAGGCTATGGTTATTTTGTTTTTCCTAAACTTTGTTTATACTTTGTCATGTTTACCATTAGATTAGTTTTTAACCCATGATCTAATGGTGGACAAAACAAAGAAAGCATAGAATTTTCCTAAAAGTTGAAATATCAAAATGTAATTTGTCTTCAATAAGTAAAAGTAACTTAATAACTTGTATGGATGGAATGACTAAACTATTAAATACAACAAGTATTAAACTAGAAAATTTTCTTTATAAATTAATTTTTATTTTGTTTTTGAAAGACTTTATAAATTTATTTTTTTGGTAACACTTTATAAATTTAGGTGTAGGTTATGGTGACTTTGTTTTTGAGTTACTTTTTTTGTACTTTGTTTTATTTACCATTAGATCAGTTTTCACCCCATTATCTAATGGTGGACAAAACAAAGTAATGATTACTTTGTCAAAAACAAAGTAACCATAGAATTTCCCATAAATTTATTTAGTAAGCCAAAAACTATTTTAGTTATGCCAAAATATATTAATTCAGTGAAGTTTTCCTAATTGCTACTATATGTTTTCCAAATTGAAATATAAAACCCTATTAGGATTAGGAATTATAATACTCATATATATTATGATTGTGATTAGGATTAGAACTGGAATACCTATAAATAATCACACGACTAGTATCACATGTTTCAGATTAGCAATCAGAAAATCGTAATTAATTCTCTGCTCTTTTCTTTTAGTTCAAGTTTTGCGATATGGATCCGATTAGGGTTTGTGACGATGAAGATATCAGCTTCGAGTTCCGCCGGGAAGTGGCTTCTTTAACTTGGAAGATTTTTCAAGATAAGTTCACACACACTGCTCTTCTTGATCTTCCTTCAATGGCTTCCAAAATCTATACATCACTTGATAATATTGGACGCGCGGTTGATGTATCGATCCCGAAGAAGAAATTTATGGAAGTTCTGGAGATGATTAAGGACTTGAAGAACAACTTGGGAGGTGTTAGGGAAGCAAAACAAATGGATCGCTCTTGGGCTACTTTAAAAGACGAATTGAAGGAGGTTGATGATCAACACAAGGTTTTGATTTATAAGAAAGATGAACTTGAATCTTTCTTGGTGGAAGTTGAAAAAGATATTCAGAAAAGCAACGATCAAATTTGTGAAGTTGAAAAACTAGAAAAGATGGAACGAGTTTTTGCTACGTTAAAAGATGAACTGAAGGAGGTTGATGATCAAAATAGGCTTTTGATCTCGAAGAAAGATAAACTTCAATCTTTGTTGGTGAAACTTGAAAAAGATATTCAGAAAAACGATTATGATCAAATATCTCAAATTCAACAACAACAACTTGAACAAAAGTTGAAAGAATTGAAGACATTTACATGGGATCCATAAACTTTATTTTTTTAACATGAGCTGCTTGTAAAGAAGGAATCGTGCATATAATTTTATTTTGCATTTAGTTGTTGTTGTTGTTTGTTTAATTGTTTGTTGCTACGTTATTAGATTAATAATTTTGCATAGATTAATTTCAAATGTTAAACTTTTGTATACTGATCGAAATTAGATATGCTTAAAACAAAATTCGAGATTTATACATTAATAATTTTGCATAGATTAATTTCAAATGTTAAACTTTTGTATACTGATTGAAATTAGATATGCTTAAAACAAAATTCGAGAATTATACATAAAACTATCTGATTGCACTGTAATACCAAGTTAATGATGATAGTACGAAAGAACTTAATATAATATGATTACTTTGTTTTAAGGTTATTTTGTTTTTATCTTTTCCCTTTTTTTTTTATTATTGGCTTAATTTGTAAACAAAACACGCTATAAATACAAAATAACATAATAGTTAACTTAACCCTAAAATCTACCATTATAACACGAACACCAAACCATATATATCACATGAATTCATACTCATATTCATTAGGAATGTATAATGTTATGTTACTTTCTTATAAATGGTTTTTTCTATTTTTTTTTTTTCTTTTTCTGTTCTTGTTTTGTCCCTCAGGGTTTTAACCCCTCTCCCTTACCAAAAATTGGATTGGAAATACACAATTCCAAACCTAACCCTTCATCAACAAAGATAGGCACATTTTTAGGCAATTGAATATGGCACATTCGCCTAAAGCTCCTCGTATGCTTTAAGTTCGCTGGATGAGTCCTATTAATCGGATGAAGGTAACACTGATTGTTCTCAAAAGGATCCCAGTGACGGATTCTTTTATAGAATGCGAGAGTTTTTCCATTACGCATGTTCCTACTTCGCATTTTCATGCTTATATCGCTGAATTACATGCAACATCTATGCAATTAAGTTCACTTGGGCTCGAGCTTGAAATAATCTTTGGTTTGAGGCAGATTCCACAAGTGATTAACAAGCTTAATAGTGGTCGTACATGTTTTATGAAAACTTAGGCATGATTGGTTAGGTTATATTTATATGTTTAAGGGTTTTGGTTATGCGTATTTACAACGAAGAAATAGACATATACTTTTCTACTTAGTGGAATTATTATAATATCAATTAGGCCGTCTTCTTCACTAATTTCAGTTCCGTTAATTATCAATTCAGTTCAAATTTCAGCAGTAATTTTCCTTCAATAAATGCACATTCAGTTCAGTTCACTTTAAATCAGTTTAGTAATTTACAAAGTATTATCTATTAGAATCAAGGGAATAAACCCGTCCATTTTACAAAGGGAGGAGAAGATACCAACTTAACATTAATTTTCTACGGTTGACCATAATTCTCTTATACAAAGAGCTTTCCTGAAAACGTATCTGTTTTAAACAAAGGCCGCCTAAGCTTTCAAAATCCGACTTGTTCCTGAACAATTCCTCAACTACTGTCCGACTAGTCCTCGAAGCTCCTCAGTTGTCCTAGTCTTGCCTACTGCTTTTTATTACATTGGGAAATATTGAACTGTCTACAACTAGTAAAGACTGTACAATCAGGAAAAACCATTATTTCAAAACTATCACAAAAACTGAATCCATATGACCACAAAAACTCTGCCTCTGCTTAAGAAAGCTATCACAGAGAAATACAAGTCAACTCTCTGGCTATGAAGCTCTAAACTATATCTGAAGAGCATTTTTGTGATGCACAAGTCCTCCTCCACTTGTAGGCCTGAAAATGAATAATCGTTTCAATTCATAAAGATCCGGGATTCGACGTAACAAAAATGGAGTTGAGGGTTTAATTTAATGGCATACTTACAGGCCACATAGTAGTTTGATGGTATCATAGAAGAACCACTGCAAAGTAACAACCGGCCCCACAATTGCGAGTCTAACAGGAAGACTTCTCGTAAAAAGATTCACTAGTCCAATTCTTTTGATAGCCTAAAACACATCATTCGTTACAATACAACCACATCCGTTTTAACTTTCAGAACTTGACTAAGAAACTATGATGGAGTCTAAAAACACACCTGAAGCACGGTTTCTGCCCTGTTATTGCAAAGAGAGGTCATGATATTGTCAGCGGGATTAGAAATTACAGTACCAATAGCTCCAGCCATATAGCCTGCCAAACATGTCACTCCAAGCTGTTGAACACTAGAGCAATCATGCTTGTTTCTTCGAAGAACATTTCGATATATTGTGTCACTTGAATGCTCAAATGTTGAGAACATTATCATAGAAACTGCAGAAATTATAACTTAATTTAATATTGTTATAACAAATAGCAATATCAATGCTAAAGACATACTTTTGTTTCAATACAATTGCAAGTTTATCATGTCTTTTACAACTGAAGTAAAAGCCAAAAGCAATTTATTTCAGACAAACATCACAATACACTAAGACATCAAAGTTGTCATTTACGTTGCATCTTTAAAGTAGCACAAAACAAATTATCCGTGAATCCTATGAAAATAGATAGAACAAATCATACGACCCTTGGCTATAGTTCAGATCCCGAGGGCAGTTTCATTCCATGTAAACTGTTGAATGTGTTTTTTAAGTGTTTACTAACCTCCTGCAGACATAAGTTCAGTTGAAAATTGGTTTTCATCGAGTTATTTTAGCATTAAACAGAACCCGATTTTGCAGAATTTCCAGCTTAATTTAGCTTCCAAATACCAAAGTAGTCCACTAATCAAGTGATTAAAGAATGACATTCATGCATTATAACAGCTTCTAACTTCACAACATTGTATAATTTAACATGAGACAGCGAAAACATGTCTAATAACCACTTCTTTAAGATCATTAATTTTTCAAGCAAGGTAAAACAGAAATGAGAATTCCAAATACGCGGAGAAAAAGCAAAGTTACATGGAAGATTGCGGCCCCAAAGTGGCAAAATTCCTCGATAAAAGCTGCATTAAATGATATAATGGTAAACATTATTCAAGAATGATGTAAAGAAACAGATAGAGTTTGCAGATAATATACCCTTTAAGTCCTTCAGCTTTATATAGTTTTGGAAATCCATCAGTCAATCCCTTGGCATATTGGGGCTGCGTTTGGACACGGACTTTGACTGCTTCAAATGGACAGAGAGCTACATCTGCAAATACTTGAGCAGATGCACTGCTTAGGAAGTATACGAAAGTCCTATTTTGATCAACCAAGACATCAGAGTAAAGCCTCTTGAAATACTCATATAGTCCAAATTTACAGCCCCCTTGAACACCATATCCAAACAACTTCCCGGACCAACCTCTCCAGAGAGAAGAAGGGCCTTGCTCTTTCCAGAGTGTAGAGAACCCTGATGAAATACCATTATATTTTGCTGGATTCACCTAAATTGAACAAGTAATACAATATGAGTAACTTCAATAGTGAGCAGATAAATCGGGGTTGAAGTAACAGTGAGAAAAGATATGCAAGGATTTTTCCAACCAAAGAGGCATATGATGACAAATATGGAGATCACAGCTTGAACAGTTTATTTGGATAGTCACAAAAAAACTTTAACATAATTGGAAAATAAAGCAGTTAGAATGTTGTTTTCTCTGATAAGTCATACGTGAAGCATTCAGAGAGACAGAAGAAGAAAGAAGCCTGTTGTCCTGCCAATATAAAAAAAAATGCAGGGCAATCAGACAAACATCTTGGTGAAGTCGTGTACCTCAGATTTCATTTATTACTCTCTCCAAGTTAGTCATGGCAATTCACTGTTTCAATTATATGAAGCCTAGCTTTAAGAAACACCAACATTGCTATTGAATTAGCACAAAATTAAAGTTTAAGAGGGTCCTAAACGAACTGTGAGCAACAGAAACGGCGCAAAAGAGTTTATGGGATTCAAAATGGGGGATACGGAATAATAAAGAACCACTCAGCCACAGCATATCCATGAAGACATTTGATTATATGACGAAATAAAGTTACTTGATTGTTTTCGATTGTGATAATCTATGTTGATCGGCAGTAGCATTTTTCAGTAACAGAAATTCCCAGTTCTGGCCACATTTCCGTAAATAAAGCCTTTTCCTGGTTTAGGAAACCGTTTCTGCCAGCAAACACTATCCTATTCCATTTCTGACTGTGATTCTAGCTAACTAAAACTTACTCTTCTTAATCATCTTTACAGTATAAATACCAATTTCTTTTTCATACTATACTTTTAACACTATCCAATTTCTTTTTCATACTATAATAAGTGAACCTCAAATCCTTCCCCATCATATGAAAAGTAAAGAATTCCAAGATAAAATGCACCAAATAAAACCTGCTAAAACATAAAAATAACGAAGAAACCACTCAACCACATCATATAATATATGAAGATATGATGAGATAGAGTTAGGACTTGTTACTTAACCGATTGAACGAAAAGCTCATGCTTATACTTAAGGCTAACAACATCTTTTATTTCAGGCATTTTTGTCATGCGATTGTTTACTATTGACACACCCCTCACGTGAATTCCTCACCACCATGTAATTTTAATTCAAGCCCAACGGACATTCAGGTGAGGGAGTGTGCACTAGTAAACAATTGCATGACAAATAAAACAGAGCAAAACACTCTCATTAATCATTTTTAACCATAAAGAGAACAATCATTCAAACAGAAAACACCCAACAAACGAACATTGATCACATTTTAAAGAAAAGCCAATTGAAAGCACTAACAACAATCCCAAAATGATTCGGGGTCAGCTAACATGAACCATCATAGAGAACATCGTGTCAACGACATAAATAAAAGGCAGAGATTGGAAACAAAACCTGCATATTGACTTTGAGAACATCAAGAGGAGTAATGAAGAGATGAGTAGTCCCTGCACTGAAAGTTCCACCAAAAACACAAATCCCATAATATGTTGAAGGAGACAAATCTTCCACCATCCTCCTTCGAAACCCATCTCTCATTTTTTATTTTGAATCAAGAAAACAAAACCCACATCAAATTTCCAAACTAAGTTCTCAAATTCAAGAAGAATTCGAAGAAACAAGTTCAGAAATTATAGAATCACGAGTAGCTGCCAAAAGGGAAGGTTTATTTGGATGCTGAGAATGCTGCCACGTGTTCAGTTTCCAAAGTTATGGCTGAAAATGAAAATCATGCGTATAGAAAAGGAAGCATCGCAGTCATAAAAATGGCTTCTTTTTTCTTTTTTTGGCCATAGACAGAACAGAACTTTTATACACAAACTATTTAGTTTCAGGGCTTACTTGTCACTTGCTAGGCCGACTAAATATTTTATTTTCTTTGAAAAGTTTTTTTTTTATTTTTCTTTTATTTTAAGTTGCAAATAATTCTTTTTTAAAAAGCAAAATGATTAAAAAAATCTACAAAAGTACATCACAACACTTTCCTTTGGGGCCTGGGCCCAATTTTTTTTTAATCTCTGAACCATCATTTTCTCTGGTTCATAAGAGTGTCTAATTCAGTCTAGAGCCCATAAGTAATAAGCTTACACCAAATGTAGGCATTTAAAGTTGTTTAAAAAGGTAATTTGAGACGATTATTGAGTTTCTCAACTATCAAAATGTGAATATATTGAGTTCTTATTTGATGATATTGCATTAAGTTGGCAAATTTTAATGTCAACTCTATATCATGTTATCAAATAAGGGCTCAATAGATTCACATTATGATAGTTGAGAGACTCAATGAGTTGTTTCCAAAGTTAGGAGACTAAAATTACTTTTCTAGGGACTTGCATATGATTTAGCTTAAGTAATATAAAGAAACGGCTTAATATATTAACAGTCCCCTGAATTTGTTTATTTATTTTTAACTAACCACTCAACTTAAGGGACAACTTAATAGCCACGTGTACGTGTAATTCTTTTCCATTTGACCTATCAACTTATCAAACGTCATCCATTTTGGCCATTATGCAGACATGACATAATATAAGTGGTAATAAAAAATTCTTGTCACATTAGCATAAAAGGGAAAAATGGTCACAATGAGCAAGTTAAGGTAGCCAAGTGAAAAAACATTACAAACTAAGGGAACCAAGTAAAACACAATTACAAGTTCAAATGGTTAATAAGCTTAAGAAGATTTGAAATGGTACATTATCGTTCTATAAAATTGATAGAAATAAATGAGAGATTTCCTCAAAATGCTTCAGTATAGCCCAATGGACCTAGTAAACAGGCCTCCATAGGCATTCCTCTTTCAACAGGCTCAAGGAACGTTTCTTGGTGCTTCCAAACATTTATTGCAAACCCATAAGCCCAATTTGTTGGTCTTTGTGGAATTTGTTTCGGTGAGAACAGATTAGTGAGTTGTAAACATGTTATTGCATTTATATGTTGTGTATGATTATGTATGATATACATGACGAAAATTTGACAATTCTATCATGTCAAACGGATTGTTGGTATAAACTGTATTGTCGTGTCAGAAATTAACAGCCTTAAAATTATAGTTAGATATCCTGAAATTTGTCCAAGGCGTTCTCTAGATTTTGGCTACTGTTTTATTCCTATAAAAATAAAAGTAAAAACTAGAAAAAGAGATTGGATAAACTTCAGCAATTAGAACTTTACAAAAGAATTTATGAAATTTAGGCCGTGTTCTTTTTGACTTAATTTTAATAAAATTCAGTTCAGTTCAATTTTATTCAGTTCAGTTCAGCAAAATTTCTTTTTCGTTCAGCAAAATTCAGCAAATTCAGTTCAGTAATTTCAGTTCAGCAAATTCAGTTCAGTTCAATTCAGTTTCATTCAGTTCAGTTCAGCTATAAAGAATGAGGCCTTAAAAGCCAAAAAATAATCCTAAAATTCTATACTCGATGTTTCTCAATCTCTTATAGGACGTTCAGTGTATATTGGAGTTGAGATGGGGATGAGTATAAGAATTAGTGGGATGCAATGAAATTGGGTTAGTGAAATTAGTTGGGTCTTGTTTGGTAGAAGGGATTAGAATTGAGATGAAAGAAAAGAGATTACAAAAATACCTCCAAACTCCCTACCAAACAAGGCCCAATACCAACTCACTCATCCAAACTCCTCCTTTTCCATCTTAATTCTCTTACCAAACACCCCTTTAAAATCTCGATAGATTGTACGATATAAAGGAAAAATGTGTAGTATTAGTCAATGTTTTAAATCGGGACGGACCAGTCGGATCGGGAACGGATTGCATTCTAGTTTGTATACCTCTAATCAGGGACGGATCCAGGACTCCCTCTTGGTGGGTGCTCCACAGTGGCGAAGCTAGAATTCGGAAGATTTGAGACTTAAGTTTTCAACAATGAATTTTTTTATCAAAGTAAACAAGTAACTCTGCTAACATGGATTAAATAGGAGACAACAATTGATTCATTCTTTTATACAATAGTCCTACATTTTTGAAGAAGCATGAAACTTTTGGATCTACATTCACCTCTAAATTTAGGCTTAAGAAAACTTTTTCATTCTATAATAAATCTGACAAACAAAAAAAATAAATTCAATTAATATTATATACAATACAAAAATTTCTCACAATATATATTTTCTAAAACGAGTTAATTTTCAAAAACTCTTTTCACTTTATATATTGTTGACTACAATTTAATTATGCAGTTCTTAGCTACAATATGTATCATTAAGGCACTAAGTTGTTAAACATATAACTCTGTCAAACCTTTAATGCAAAAGTATTTTTTTTTTAAGAGTTTAGTCAATAATAAAAAAAATTTCATGCAACAACTCTAAAATAATAACTATATTAGAAAGAATGGATTTTAATTTGGGCTTGGCTTGACAATTAATTTGAGATGACTTTTGGTTTATAAGAATAGAAACAGAAACATGTGCTTTTTCAGTTTTTTATTACTGATTTTCATTAATTATTAAATTTAATATTTTTCATGAATCTCTTTAGTCGAAAGACAACGTTCATGTTTAGTAGATTTTCTTAAAAAATAATAATAAAATAATTCTCATCTTCTTCCTCAAAATATCGTTCATCTTTCTACAACTCCAAAATCATCTCCCAATTTATAGCCCTAATTACAAAAAAAAATAAATCAAATTCACACATTTACCATTTATTTCATCTTATATCATAACAGGGTGGTATTTAATATGCTAGGGTGTTCAATTTACATTTTTTTGGGTGCTTTTGTTTGAAAATTTGAAGGTTCATCCATACCTCTAATGGAGGTTTTTCGATGACAATGGGTGCTCATGCACCTCCTTGGATCCGTCCCTGGCTGTAATTGTTTCACTTTACAACAGTTCGGAGTCACCTCGGGAACCGACAATTCAACCGTGACCAGGGATGACCCTGGCTTTTTTAACTTTTTCTTTCAACATTACTGAAACAAAAATAAGTAATTTAACATTTGATAATTATCTAGCTTAAAATCCTATTACACATTAATTCATTATTTGTAAAAATGAAAGAATTTGTGCAAAAGATGCAAAGAAAAATGTATAAATCACTTCTCAAATTATAGGAGCATCATAATATATGTCATTTTGATCTTTCAAAATGCATGCGTACAACATGTTCAGTATGAATGCTTTGGTTCCATCTTTTGATTTCCTTAATCAATCTAATTCACTTTTGATCCCAAAACTTTTGATATTTTTCGATTTATCCTTCATGAATTCACATGTAATATTAACAATTACAAAAAAGGTTAGTACTAGCAAGATGTTATGAGTTTGAACCATAGTTTTAGTTAAAACAACAAAATAATAATTTAAATAATTTTTCTTTTAAGTATTTTTAGAATAAATAATTCAAATATTTGAAGCAAGAAAATTATACTATTCTTCACTAGTTTTCAAACTTGATTTGTGGTTACAAACACTTTGAATGCATAAAGTCAAATATAATAACAAATATGTTCTCTCCCTCTGAATCAAAAAGGTCAAAAAGACATTAATGAGAAGCTACTTAATGATAGACTTAGTTTGAGATTACTGTTAAAAATTGCTCTGTGGAAAAAATGTTCGAAAAGCGTTGTTGAAAAATGTAGAAGATTGGTAAAATTAAAAATAAAAATATGTAGTTGAAGTAAACGCAATTTGATAAGTACTTAGTAAATACTTTATCTGTTTCATAATATTTGTCGTTTAAAGTTTCTACACACATATTAAGAAACTCATTAATTAGTATCAAAAATAATAAGATTTTACTTGTCATAAGGCCAACTCCACGACCTATTTTTTGTGTCACTTAACAAAAAGATCTTGTGACACAATAGAAGCTGACACCACGACTTTTTGAATAATCAAGCATGGACTTTACATCCTTCAAATTTATGCTTGAGGGGGGCATTTGTTTGCATCAGAAATAAATTTCTGCTCAAATTGACGTGTTGCTTAGAAGTATTCTCCAATGGTGCTTTTATTCACAAGGAAAACTATGGAGGAAACAATGTTTAAAGGAAACTTTCCTTTGAAAGACCATTTAAGGAAATCTTTTTCTCAAAAGTTCATATTTGGAAACTTTCTTGATATGGTTTTCTGATGCACCATTTTTCTCGTCTGATGCGCCATTTTACTTAAAGGAGGGAACCATGAAGTGCACTTTGGAGAAATCACTATCAGATCTAGAATGTCGTGCACTTGGAGGAAATCATTTTTAGATCCAAAAATGAGCTACTCTGGGTGGAACCATGAGGTGACCAGTGAAAATCACTTTTAGATCTAGAAATGAGGTCCTCTAGGGGGAACCATGGGGGGAATCACTTTTAGATCTAGAAATGAGGTTACTTGGAGGAATCACTTTTAGATTTAGAAATGAGGTTCTCTGGGGGAACCATGGGGGGAATCAATTTTAGATATAGAAATGAGGTGTACTTAGGGGGATTTAGGAGACTGTTTATTTTATTTGACACGTGATTTTTGTGAGCCAATTAAATAAGAGAAAAATAAAGTGGGTCAGTTATCAAAGCTGCAGAGTCAAATCAGGAGACCATGGGAAGTTGAGATCCACCAAGTAGTGGAGAGCAATTCTGAACGTGAGTTGATAAGTGACTTATTGGATGCAAGAAGTTTCATACAATGTCTATAAATACAAGAAAGATCAATGAGAAAACCCCAACCAAATCGCCAATCAAACCAGAGCAAAACTTTAGCAATTTCATTTAGATTTCAGACTTCAGCAAAATTTCAATTTCTTTAGTAGATCAGAATCCTTATTTTCAACGTTTAATTTCCTTAGTTGTAATCATTTTCATTCAATTTCAATAGAAGTACATCATTTTCTCTTTGAATCCCTGTTAATTTTATTTGATAATTTTCATCAATTTTCTTTGGATCGGTATCGTTTTGATTTCCAGAACACATAAGAATTTTAGGTATCTTTATTCCTTACTATCGTTTGATTTTTAAGTTAAGTATGTAGCGCAATTTTAGGTCTCTTTATTCCTTACCATAACCTATAGAAATTTTAGGTCTCTTCAATTCATAGTTTGAAAAACTATAAATTTCTGACACGCCTGCACACCTCACCAAAAAGAGGTGAAACAATACTATTTTAATCTTTTAAAAATTATTTAAAATAAAATATTTTAAACAATTTTAGGAAGTACAATTCATTATTTTAATTTCTTTTTCAGATAAAAAGGTAAATTGACTTTTCTAAACAAAATGTGGTTACATGATGACATGCCATTAATTTTTGAAACTAAAATAAAAATAAATGTTTTATTTCAAGATTTTAATTATAGACTTCTCATGGTCTAGTACACTAAAACAATCACTCAATTCAATTCAGCAACTCAAATTTAAGAAAGCATTAATTTATAACTGAAATTCTAAAGTTTATTATTATTATTATTATTATTATTATTTATTATTATTTAAAGAAACTGAAATATTTTTTTGACAGCAAGAAACTGAAATATTTCTAAAGTTAATTACGTGCAATCTGTAGTATTTTACTTTAGAATAAGCAGATTAGTCTAAAAGTTAGATAAGACGTTGTCTAATATTTTCTTATCTTTGCTCTTAAGAGCAAGTGATGTAGAAATAAGATGGCATAACTTAATTAATAATTAGTAATGCAGAATGTTTGTGAAAAAATATGTTAAATTCAATTTCCATTTCGCACATTTGAATAATATTTTTCTATTAAATTTCCTATGGTTTTGAGCGTAAATTGCACCAAAAGCTCGAGCTAATGAGTTAACAACATTTTTTATAATTCTCTGACACGCGCCCTCAAGCGAATTTCTTTGAATTTGAAGCGGTGCACATTACAAACTCATTCTACCATGTGTTTTCATTCAACAAACATTGAAATTTTTAGGACTCCAACTCAAGACTTTTTATTTGCAGAGACTTTGATACGATTGAATCAAAAGCTCGAACTGATAGTTAAAATCCAACAATATTATTACATGAATTTTGATCCTCTCAAACTTCAATCTTGATCGTGTTACAAAGATCTCAACCAGAAAATACACAATCAATGGTTGAGATTTGATTATCTAATGAATGAACAATTATTATATTTTTAATTCACTTCTTTTAAACTTTTTTTAACTCTCCCCAGAGAGAGAAGAATATTATTCTGGAAATTAAATGCTTTCCGTACACCCTTCAAGCCCAATCATTATTCACGTCCGAAAATGTGTCAAAAATAGTTATAAAAGTTTTTCTTAAACCTTAACTATTAGTTTAAATTTTATTTTATTTTTCCATTTTTCAAAAAGTTAACACATTTGAATCTTGATATATTGATACTTGAAACTCTTAAAAGACTATTAGCTAGAGTACTTAATGAGAGATGTTGGACGCATAACCAGAAACTGAATATGAACAAGTCCTTAATGAATGAAGTTATTAAATAAATGGTGTACGTTCACCTATATCAAGCACACTTGCATTCTTCTTTTTTTGCTTCCTTATCTAGAGGAGGTGCACAATTGACTCTGGGGGGGCCTCTAATTTAGGAGGGTCTTTTATTCAATATCAAATTGGGTTTAAACCTTTATTTGTTTCCTGCGTGTATTAAAAAAATATTAATACATTTTGAATCATAATATATGATTTTATACATTTATACCTCGGCATATCAAAAGATTGGTTTCTTTTTTCCCGAAGGGATCAAAAGATTAGTTTAACAGTACAATAACGAATCAGAAACTGACGAGAGAGAGACCGTATTTTTTTTGGATTAATTTCAAATAAATGTTCTATGGTTTCGCGTTTTTATAAATAAAAAATTGTGTTTTCCTTTTGAGCAAATGAATGAATGCGGTTTGCATTGTTTGCAGAATTAAGGAAATGGTCAATGTTGTTGATGTGAACGAAGACCCTTTTTGTCCAAAAACGTTTACTAACAATTGACTTCAACTCTTACATAACCGATCAAAGTCTTGAAAAAATATTTAGGCAAAACATGTCCTCGTTTATGTCAACAAAATCGACAATTTTCCTTCAATTTAGTTCAATAATTTTCATTCAATAAATGCACTTCAATTCAATTTAGTAGTATTCAATTATTCAATTCAATTTAGTAATTTTCTTTTAATAAATGATTTTCAATTTAGTTCAGCTTAGTTCAATTCAGTAGTATTTAGTTAAATTAAGTTCAGTCATAAAACATGGCTTATAATACAAGTAATGACAAGGTGAATACAAATGATGTCCTTTGGGCTTTCTTCGGTCGCAGGACTTGATGCGTCCGTCTCCTCTTATCAGATGGTCTAATCCTTAAAGACAGTCAAGTTACTAAGATTTGAGAGAGAGAGAGAGAGAGAGAGAGATTATTATAATGAGAGTATTTATAGGTAAAGTGTGCTTGACAGTTGTCTAACATGATGGGGGTGCATGTGTCGTCGAACGCCGTGATCGAATACCCTTGCCGGTCTTCTTAATAAAGAGGTGAGGTGTGGGTCAATTATTTGACTCCGATGGACGAGATGTGTTACAGTCACAGTATCTGCAGACACACTGGGTGGAGTTTTTCGTGGGCATGTTGAGCTTGAGCCCGAATCTATAATCCTCATCAAGTAACACAATAATTATAATACTAACACATCTAGGACTCAACACTTCTATTATAAATTGATAGTTAAAGTCTCAGAACACAGTTTGTATTATTCTGATAGGATAGGTGATCAACGGTCTCATATCCGACTTAACGTTCTGTTTTAAGTATCTCAGGCAGTTGAAGGACCACATTCATGTATGCTTGCAGAAAAGTACATATAGTTTATCCCACTTTACCGACCAATCAATTGATGCTACTTACATTTTGTTCTTTATGTCATATCAGTAATTCCAGTTCAATTCCGTGCAATTCAGTAATTTGCAGTAAATGCACTTTAGTTCAGTTCAATTCAGTTAAGTACTTTTCAATTAAGTAAATAAAGAACATGGTGGTATTCATTAGTATTTTGATTTGTCAAAGTGTAAGACAGAACAATAAAAGCTCTACTACTTCCACCACCTTATATATTGTTGGTGTTGTGAATCATTTACAAGACAAAACTAAACAGCTTCTACCTTAAAAAAAAAACAATGGCAGCCATCCAAGTTGATATAATTTCAAAAGAAATGATCAAACCATCTTCAAAAACAATTCAAAATCTCAAACCCTTCAAATTGCCCTTATTCAATCAACTCACCCCCACAACATACACTCCAAACATCTTATTCTACCCAACTTTTAATCATCCAAACCCTTCAAATTTCACACAAATTTTGACTCGTTTAAAATTGTCTCTATCAAAAACCCTAACTCTTTTCTACCCTTTTTCGGGAAGAGTGGTTGATAATCAATACATTGATAATTTCAACTATGGTGTTCCTTTCTTAGTAGCAAGAGTTTCCAGGATTGAGAAATTATCTGATTATCTCAAAAACCCGAATATCGAATTCTTGAATAGCTTCCTCCCTTGCCAGCCATATTTTAAGGAAATTGATGTGGGAAATGCTCCACAAGTAGCATTTCAAGTGAGTGTTTTTCCTTGTGGTGGAATTGCTCTAGGTTGGGTTGCTTCTCATAAGCTCATTGATGCAGTTTCTGCTGCTTCTTTCATCAATGCTTGGTCTTCAATTTCGAGAAACGGAGTTTTGCCTGAAATTATGCATCCCAATTGCACTCAAGGATCTCAATTTTTTCCTCCTAAAACCCCATTTCCTCAAGAGCATTTATCCATAATGGAAAGCTTATGGTTTACCCCAGAAAATTACGTCACAAGAAGATTCGTTTTCGACGCGAAAAAGATATCTTCTCTAAGGGTTAAAGCGACAGGAGAACGAGATGGAAAGATTATAAAACCATCAAGAATTGAAGCTTTAACATGCTTTATTTGGAAATGTTGCATGGCGGCATCTAGGGCGGTTTCTGGGACACCAAAACTGTCAATTTTAGTCGAAGCAGTGAATCTTCGCACGCGCACAAACCCACCTATGTCAAAAACTACGATCGGGGACATCTTTTGGTGGGCAACCGCAATGGAGGATGCATCTTCAGGAGATAAAGAGCTACACGAGTTGTCACTTTTATTAGACGACGCGATTGAGGTGTACGATAATGATTACATGGAAACCCTACAAGGGGAACAAGGGTTTGAAACCATGGCTGAGCATTGCAATCAGATAGAAGGCCTTTTTGCGGTTGAAAAACCGGACATTTTCGCGTTTACTAGTTGGTGTAATCTCGGTATAACGAAGGTGGATTTCGGATGGGGCGAGCCATATTGGGTTGGAATGTTGGGAAAAGCAGGTCCCGAGTTTAGAAATCTTACTGTTTTCATTGATGCAAGTGATGGAAATGGGATTGAAGCTTGGATTACATTAGATGAAGAAAGAATGAAGATTTTGGAATGTGATCCTGAGTTTTTGGCATATGCTTGTCCCAATCCTAAAGTTTCATGCATGTGATTTAGCTCGAGGTGTGTTTATATTTGTGTGTGGGGTGTTGTCTTATACTGTATGCCATTAATCATATTTGTATTTTTTTTTTTATAGTTTATGCATGAAGGCATGAACGAAATAATGTTGTTTCAGTGCTTGCGAGTGAGGAGAAATTTCAGATTTTCATGTTCCTTCTTTTTTTTTTCCTTCATTTACGAAATGTAAGTAAAATATATTATTTTTTTTGTTTTTTGAAAGATAAAATATTTTTTTGGTAACAATGTAAGTAAATATTAGTTAAAGACAATACCGTTCACCTACTCATCGATGAGTAAACAAAGAGTTTACTCATTAACCATTAGATCAACATTTATATAATCTAAGGGTTCAAATCAGCTACTACAAAATTAATTAATTCATTTAAAAATGCTAATAATCCTTAAAAATCCCTAAATGTGGAATTAGAAAGAGAAACAAATTGTGGAAAGACACAACATAATTAACACGAACAGAACGCAAACTCCATAGCTCTCTAGGAAAAATAAAATCAGACCTCTTTCACTTCTTGTGCCTATTCCTTATCGGATTAGGAGTAGGATTGTTGCAATTTCTTCTATTTAAACAACTGATCTTATGATTTATGCTATAATTCTAAAATTTGGGACTTTGGGAGAGCTTGAATTGAAGTCATTGATTCTTCGTTAATTAGCTTCTTCAAATTTGGTTCTATAAAGTGAGCAAGGTACAAACACAGATCTTTTCTATAATGAAGGCTAGAAATTAAGTTACTTTGCTTCTTTTTTTTCGCATTTGCAATGTCTATAATTCTTTGCTGCTTCCTTTACCAAAAAAAGGAAAAAACTCAATTCATCATGTGTATAATTTTGTGTTCATGTCAAATTATTAAAGTTAACTTCAAACTACAAGATGGAGAGCAAGGCCATTATTAGCAATAATGAATTCTTGATAGATAATTAGTTATGGCTTGAATAAAAATAATGGTATGTATCAACAAGCATGAAAAACAAGAATAATGGTGTGCACGTGGTGAGTCAGGAAAAGAGAAAAAAAAGGGGTTACATCTACCAATAGAAAAATTAATTGCAACAATAATCAAAAACATATAACAATACTTGTTCTACTCCAACAATCTGGAACCTTTTCATAATATCCTTAGTTCGTCATCTTACAAAGAATTTATATTACTAGATTATAAGTTTCATTTTCTTATCCTAAATTAAACCACAAAATTTGATAATTTCTTATATCTGGTTGAACCCCTTTTTTTTCTCTTTTCCTGACTCGCCACGTGAACACCATTATTCTTGTTTTTCATGCTTGTTGATACATACCATTATTTTTATTCAAGCCGGAACTAATTATCTATCAAGAATTCATTATTACTAGTAATGGCCTTGCTCTCCATCTTCTAGTTTGAAGCTAACTTTAATAATTTGACATGAACACAAAATTATACACATGATGAATTCAGTTTTTTTCTTTTTTTGGGTAAAGGAAGCAGCAAAGAATTATAGACATTACAAATGCGAAAAAAGAAGAAGCAAAGTAACTTAATTTCTAGCCTTCATTATAGAAAAGATCTGTGTTTGTACCTTGCTCACTTTATAGAACCAAATTTGAAGAAGCTAATTAACGAAGAATCAATGACTTCAATTCAAGCTCTCCCAAAGTCCCAAATTTTAGAATTATAGCATAAATCATAAGATCAGTTGTTTAAATAGAAGAAATTGCAACAATCCTACTCCTAATCCGATAAGAAATAGGCACAAGAAGTGAAAGATGTCTGATTTTATTTTTCCTAGAGGCTATGGAGTTTGCGTTCTGTTGGTGTTAATTATGTTGTGTCTTTCCACAATTTGTTTCTCTTTCTAATTCCACAATTTTAGGGATTTTTTTAAGGATTATTAGCATTTTTAAATGAATTAATTAATTTTGTAGTAGTTGATTTGGACTCTTAGATTATATAAATGTTGATCTAATGGTTAATGAGTAAACTCTTGTTTACTGATTGATGAGTAGGTGAACGGTATTGTATGATTGTAATATAGGTGAAGGGATAATAATGAATGTTGAGTTGATTATGGGGTTAACTTCAAATAAGTACTCTGTGGTTTCGCGGATTTGCAAATAAAAGATTTTGGTTTGCCTTGAGCAAATAAAAGACTGTGGTTTGCATTGTTTGCAGAATTAAGAAAATTGTCGATTTTGTTGACGTAAATGAGCACATTTTTGGTCTGAAATGTTTTTCTGACCTTTCTGCTTAACTCAAACTTGACTCGTCAAAGGTCGGAAAATTATTTCGGTCCAAAAATGTCCTCGTTTACATTAATAAATCGACAATTTCCTTAATTCTGCAAACAATCCAAACCACCGTCATTTTTTTGTTCAAAGGCAAACCACAATCTTTTATTTACAAAATCACGAAACTACGAAGCACTTATTTGAAATTAACTCTTTATATTATATGTTATTGTAATTTTATAAAATGAGAAATGAGAAAAGGAGTAATATTAAAAAAGAAAGTCAAGAAGGACTGTTATGCAATTTTCTGAAGGATTAATTGTATGTAACTTTTTTAAACTTCACTCGCCAAATTTTCTCTTTCTTTTGTGTCATTGCTATGTAAGCTAAAAAGATGTTAAATAAACGAGAGATTTTACTCCTTGTATATAGATGACGTGATATAGCAAACCTATTATTTATTGACACTTGACACTTCAGTTAGTAAAAGTTTAACACCGTGTAATTAATTACTAATGTATTTTTTAATCAGGCCCTAAAATAATCTATACCCTAAATCATGAACTCAAAATGCTAACATATATGACCCGTTATCACATTATAAGGTTGATATACTGATGACGTGATATGCTACACATATTCTAAAATTTCTGAAAAGTATTATCTTATTTTTTTGATAAGCTGAAAAATATTATTACTTTGGGGCATCTGAACTTAAAAATGGGGAATTTCCTATTTTTGGTAACAAAAGGGAATTTCCTAGTTAGTCACTATCTTAGAAGTTAAGGTTCGAATTATTCAAACAACGTAATTTCATGGGATGTCCCATCCATATGCATAACATTTAATACATTAAGCTACAAACTAATTATAATTATTATGAACATGTTGAACTTGAAAGAGTGGTTGAAAATACTCAAAAAAAAATATGTTGAAAAGTAGTATATTCTTCTATCGATTAAGAGTGAGCGATCACTTTCAATTGAATATTCAAATGGGCAGCCCAAATTTTCTAAACCATCATTTATGTTTGTCCGAATACCATTGTCATAATTGTAGGTCTCAAATATATAAATTACTCTGAAAAAGAGGGAGGGGTGAATAGAGTAATGTGGCTAATTAAAAAATTTCTTCTCAACTTACTGTCCTATTGACTTAAAAGGAACTTATCAAGAGTGCTTTAGATACTCAGTATTAGTGACTTAACATGTAGTGTCTTTGGTGAAATCTCAACTCAGTATTAGTGACTTAACATGTAGTGTCTTTGGTGAAATCTCAGACAATTGAGTAGTTATTGATTTGATTGTTTTACAGTCGGATCAAATTCTAGAACTAACTCAACACAATACTGACTAAACTAACTTAACAAATAATGTAGAGATTCAGCATATAGAAGATAGTTTAGTACTCAATACTCATGTAACGACCTGGTCTGGAGAGGGTGACATCGGGGTGAGAAAACCTATACAATGCGACCCTGAAGGGATGGCGATGGTGACAGAAATGAACTGAATCCCACATTGGAAATAAAGAAGAGGGAGTTGGAGCTTATAAGTAATATGTGGACCCAATACACGCATGACGCGTTTTAAAGCAGTGCGGCCCAATGTTAACAGAGTTCGGCCAAAGGAGACAATATTTGCATGATATTGGGCATGAGTGTTACAGTTGGTATCAAAGTCGATGCTCTACTGTAAGCACTGGTTTTCGAACCCGATGATGAAAGCAATCTATGAGCTCCTCGTCGCGCCAGCTGCTCTAATACTGATACTCATCGGAGAACGGATCACGTTTTTAGGGATATAACCTCTTCCCCCGCATCTCGGGACCATGAGTGTGGCACTTTCATGCTTATGAGAAAATCCTTTTCCACGAAATGATGTACGGTCAAAAACACTATTCACTAGGGACCGTACAGTCACAACACTGTTTGTTGTGACCGTACGGTCACATCTCTTCTGACCGTACGGTCACTGCCACGTGGCAGATAGCAATCCAATCCTTATCTGCCACGTGGCGGGCGGTCCAATCAGAACGTGACACGTGTACTAAAAATCCAAACAACTTTGGCCGGGCCTTGTGGGAAGCCCGTCTCAGATCCAAATTTGGATCTGAAACGAGCAAACAAGTGACCGTACGGTCACAAAAATGGGACCATACGGTCACAAGCTTGTGACCGTACGGTCACAAGATACCCTATAAATACCCCCCGAATTTCTCATTCAATTCACCAATAAACACTCATTCTCCTCTCTCCCTAGCTCGTTCTAAAGCGATTCTTGACCCGATATAAGTTGCCTCTTATAAAGTTGCCTAAGGTTGCCTCTGATAAAAGAATCGCTAGAGTCCGAGCCTGAGAATCCCTTCCTAAAAATATTCCTAGAAAATGTCCTCACGACCACCAAAAATATATTCCTCCTAATCAAAAGTTCCAAACCTAGGCATCAATCGCAGCCCCGCTAGAGCTGATTAAGTCCTGTTCCTAGCTACTATTCGGAGGACGCCCTACGCAACTCCGGCCCCCAAGGTTCCTCCCTGAAAAGGTCTCCGTTCTTCAACGAGTATCAGTCCGCGAGCGATCACTGGCACGCTACGAGGGTAAGCTTCTGAGGGTTTTGTACCGTGTCACCCGGCGGTTTACCGTACAAATGTTTGCGTACTTAAATATTTCTGTGTGATAATCATAAACATCAAGATAATAAACTGTTAGGCTGCATTAAAGATCCTCTGAGCCCTGGAATGTCGGAATTAATAAGTTGTATCCACGAATGTAAATAGAATCTCTGGTTTACAAAACAATCGGTACAAACACCGGTTCGTACATTTTCCCGGTCGGCCGGGTGGCGACTCTAGTCAAAGAAGGCTAAAGCCGCTATGAGCGACCACTTACGCTCACATCTACGTACGATGTGCGGTTCGGGAATGAATCAGGCGGAAGCTGGTGGGCATGTAACGACCCGGTCCAAAGAGGGTGGCGCTAAGGTGAGAAGACTTGTACAAGGAGCGAACTTACGACGATGGGGATAGAAATAAACTTAATCCCACATCAGAAATAGATAAGAGAAAGCTGGGGCTTGTGCTTTTACGGTGATTTTTAGTGTTATCTTATCAGATTTTATGTCGTTTTGAGTCAGATTTAGTCCTAGTTCTTCATTTATTTGTAGTTTTAGGCTATTTCTATGTTTGGTTGCATTTTGATCGTTTTCGCTCATTTTGTTACTTTTATTTTCTTTTCCCGCACTTGCTTATGGCATGATTAGTGTTTTTAGGGGCTTTGGAGGAGCGTTGGCATCATCTTGGAGCTAATGGCGTTGACACGGAAGCTGGCATGGAGCGTTGGAGCGGAGTGGCGCGTCGAATTGAAGTATTTTCGCCATATGGTTGAGTTCCAGCAGTTGTCTCGGCGAGACAGTCCCTTGTCTCGCGGAGACATCACTTGTGTCGTCGAGACATCACTTGGTCTCTGCGAGATAAGTGAAAATTTCGTCTCCCGGGCCTTGATTTTCATGCAAGCATCGGCCCGTCTCTTCCTAATTCGTCCTAGAAGACTCCTAATCATTCTAGACAAGGGTTTTGCACTTCCTAGATGTCTTGTACACCTATATAAGACGTCTACAAGGTGGAAAACGCGGTTCCGAACATCCATTATCTTTACTTTACAAGTTTTTCATAGTTTTCAGCTTTAGTTCAGTTTTTAGTTTTCAACTTAGGATTTATTTTATCGAAGAACATTGTTGGAGCAATTCCTCTCATGTTGCTACTATTGAAGTTGTAATCTTTCGACTTGGGTTCAGGATTTCTCTTAAACCTTACTCTTTTGTTATGATTTTCAATATAGTTGCGCGTTTCATGTCTTCCATTACATCTATTGCTTTGTTTAGTTCAATTATGAACTAACTTCCATCCAATCTAGGATGGGGGTGAACTTGAGTTATGAATATGTTTGAATGATTTAATTGTAGGTTTATTTACGTGTTGTGTGATAATCTGTTTATGCATGCTTAATGGCTTGAGACCGGGAGGAGATAGGATTATAGATAGATTTGAGACCGAGAGGAGATAATCTATACCGACATTGCATATTCAGACCTTACGTGAGAGATCAAGAGAGCGGCTTCGTGTCCGGGCTACGGCTTAGGCCTTATTCATCACAAATCAATAATGCTTTGCATGACCTAGGTTATATTGCCTAACCAAGCTATTAACTGAATGCTTGCAAATAGATTTCGTTAAGTTCTGGCCAAACTTATGTTATTTGTTAGGATGAATACCGTTATCTCACAACATGGAAGTAAATTGAAGATTAATTGAATCAAACATAGGAATTACCCAGGAATCCCCCGTCCTGGATTGATTTTCTCCATAATATCATAATCCAACTTTGTTATTCTTGTTTTGTCATTATTTTACCTTTAGTTTAGACTTTAAATACACTACAATCAAATTTACTTAACTGGTTACTTGCTGAATAGATTCAACAACTTGATTAATTTGCTTGATTTCAATCACAATATCTATAGATTCGATCTCGTGCTTACCAACACTGTATTGCTTGGTGTGAGGTTATACTTGGCCTTATTTTTGCTATATTTAGGGAGCATCAGCTTATAAGTGATATGTAGACCAAATACATGAATGACACATTTAAAAGCCGTGCAGCCCAATGGTGACGAATTTGGACTAGAGTGCACAATATCTGCATGGTATTGGGCATGAGTGTTACAACTCGGCATGCTCTTGGACATAAACTCAATAAGCAATAAGCAAGATACGTAAAATGCTAAAAGATAGAAATACTCAACAATTTATCCAGGTTCGTTCACTGTCCTTGTGACTATTCCTGTCCTTAAGGTACATTCATTTGAGATTTGTGAATCCACTAAATATCTCTTTCAAGGCAGAAAAATTGGCCTTTTACATTAGCTAAAACAAGAGTACATTCCTCAATCTACTCTCGCTATCTTTCCACAACTACTTACACCAAGTAGTTATATTCTTAATCAGAAATGATTAGATACAATACATTCACACTCTTTTTGACTCAGTACACATATGAATACAATGAGTGTGTGCAATTTTTTTGCTTAAGAGCTTTTGAATAATCTAAGAATGAAAGTTTGAACATTTGTTCAAATATGTTCTTGTTGGTATATGTTCATTCTTCAAACTTGAGCTCTTTAAATAGAAGTTCTTCAAGCTAGCTGTTAGACTTCAATCTTCAATTCTTCCGCTAGACCCATCACGTTACTGTTGCTTCTATGCAGTGGAATGATCTTCATCTTGTAAATTGATTTGAACGTGGAACCTTCTATTTTGGTGATAGCAAAAAACAGATTTTTGTTGCAAAACGAAAATTGCCATTTTTGTGCAAGGTCAGTAAATGATTTTCGGACATAAGTGTTGACTGCTTAAGACTTAACCAAATTAGGAAATATTTGGTCATCTTTTGTACTGGCTTCTTTCCACAATTTTGATTAATCTCCTAAGTTCAATTCTTTGAAGTAACCAATGTCTTGACTTGGCTGATCAACTTCTTGAGTTCTGTTGGACTTCTGAATTGATTCAATTCAAAGAGGGCCATCAAAGACTTGATGATGTGCTGACATTAAGACTCTTGGTTAGTATCGTGCGAATACTAAGTACTGAATGAACTCTTGATCTTGTTTAAAGTTTTTACTAACTTCTCACTTAAACAAAATAAACGGTCTATAACTTCAAGAACAATTAGGATGTCCCTTATATTACGCCATGTCAGCACAAATGAGTTAAATTTGTCAAATTTGACAAGTTTCGGGGGCCAAATGGAAAAAATATTACAAATTCAGGTGGCTAATAGGTTGTCCCTTAAGTTGAGGAGGCTAAGTGAAAAAACGAACAAGATCAGGGAGCTGTTGATATATTAAGCCGAACAAGTATAGTGAACAATTTAAAATTAGAAAATACCATTTTTCATAGATGAATTTTGACATTACTCAAAACAAAATGATTGAATTTTCAACAATCTATCGAATTATAATAAAGACAAAATTTAAACTGAGGAGATAAGTAATAGATGGTATACACTCCTCATAAATTATGCTTTGTTTTGAACTAAATACTTTCATAGATAATAATTTGAAAAAGAAACAAGTCAGCATAATAAGGATAAGAGTAGGCAAGTCGAAACTAAACTCGATGTGTTTAATTAATTTAAGCTAAAGACATCAAACTACATCAAATAAAAACCAATATTTTAAAAACCGGACCAGACGTTGAACCGTCATAACAAAAGGTTCCAAAATTTAATAGGCAAAACTGGTTCAACCGGTGGTTCAACCAGTGATTTAACCGGTTCAATCGGTGGTTCAACCAGACTGAACATCCGACCAGTTTGCAGTTCGACCGGTCGAACCAGCCGGTCCAGTCCGGTTTTCATAACACTGATAAAAACTTAACAAAACAAGACATAATGATGAAATGATATGCAAATGAAAATCCTAGGCATTTTGGTTGTAAAGGGTTTCATTTGGATTTTTGGATGGGTCAAAATAAATATTAATGTCTTCTTGATATGTTTGGGTTGGAATTTGGGCTTGTGTTTCAATAGGCTTAGAACCTTGAGTCTTCTCAGCAACAACATATATACCTTGATTAGTACGAGACTCCAGTGGCAAAACCGCCCCTACCATGTGTGCTTTAGGTCCTTCCATTTGTTGAATACACCTCTATAATTAGTGGGTCGGCCCCTCATTTTAAAAATTTACTAAAGAAAATTTAATTTTCATTTGAAATTCGTCAAAAATCAATAAAATGTTCTTTTATATATCTAAGTGTAAAGTGGCCCCACCCCACATACTAATCCTGTATTCGCCACTGCGAAGCTCTACAAGTTGAAAATCAGTACCAGAATCAAACTCAATAGCAGTCTTCTCAGTGTATTTTTTTGAAGTCTTCTCCCTCATTTTGGTATTGTGAAAATGGACGAAAGTACCAAAGGAACCACACCCACAGGCTTGGAACTGTTGGTTCAACTTCCACATTTCTTGACCAGTTTTGTTCAGCTATTGGTTCATATGAGCAATTATAGACCCAGCGTTAGGGGACAAACATCTTTGCCTAGCATACTCAAAAAGCAATAGTGCCTTGTCATTCCACACTTGTAAGTTGATAGCAGTACTAAAAAACTTTTGCAAAGCAACCATTGTTATTGTTTGAGCTCTTGTTGGGCCCTTTGTTTTATGAAGCCCATTACTTTCTTTGGTTTATAAATAATGTTTGATTTGATTTAAGGCCAATAAGTAAAATAAAGAAAGTGCGATTGTGGTGCAAGCATTTATATAATACTCCATCCGTCCAACTTTGATAGGCAATATTTTCATTTCACGGGAATTAAGAAAATCAGTTAATTGGGTATATCTTTACCATAATACCCTCATTTATTTGGTTAACTAAAAAAGATGAGAAACAAGTATATTCCATTATTGAAATACTCCACTAATAAATGTTGGACAAAAATTAAAAATGATTGCATTTTTCTAGTTTTCTATTGGACAATGGTTGGTTAGTTAATTACAAGCATGATTTTAAATTTCTTGATATTTGAAGTTACTCGTGAACCAAAAAAGAATAAGTTTGACTAATTAATGGTAAGTGATAAGAGTAGTTATTGGAAAGAGTATTTTGGTATATTTATCATTAACTACCAACTAAAAATGGAAAAATGTCTATCTTTTTTGGACACCTAAAATGGAAATATTGCCTATCAAAGTTGGACGGAGGGAGTAATTCATTAAGGCCCAAATTTTATTCTATCCAATAAAAATCTTAGCAGTCTAGTTATGAATATAAATACACAATCCATGAAAATGAGGGTTTTTCTATTGTTACTTTGTAAAAAACAAAGTAACTATTATTTTGCCCATTATCACTATTGGATTAGTGGTATGAGATGTGATCCAATGCTAATAAAAACAAAGTAATGGTTACTTCAAAGCACCTGAAAATGAAAATATTTTAAATATAATCTTTGTTTACACTAAAATTGAAGTTATGTAGATTTCTTTTTAAAAAATAGTTAAGGCCCGATTATTATAATTAGCACAAGGCCCAAAAGATGCATAAGACTGTTGATGGTTAAAGTTTAAAAATATCTTTTATATTACTTGCTTTGTTCTTGAATGTAAGTCGTTTAAGCAAGTTGAAAAATTCACAAATGAATGTCGTTTTGTCATTTATTACCTATTTTAATTTTTTGTTGTTTACATTGCCCACCTTTGATTATGCAAGAAAAAAAAAAAGAAAGTAATACAATTACCATATGTATAAGATATCATTTGCTAATTTTTAGGAAATAAAATAGAAAATTTAGGAGTTATGGAGAAAAAAGAAACATATTTATTGAGATGCCAACCGTATATTAGTATTTTACACAAGATTTTTTTTTTAATTTCCCAGTTTTTAGCTTGAAAACATACATTCGAGAACGGAGGGAGTAATATGTAACACGACTTACACATCCAAACGTCTCTTCGACTTGAAGCTTATATAATGTATGCTCATTTTAGTAAATGTTTTTAATTTCATCAATAAATAAGATTGTCAAAATTCGAGTGAATGTATTAAACTAAAACTAATGTAATAGTTAAGGTTCACATAGTACCTTTTTATATTAATATATGATATATATTAAAGTGATTACCATTTTTGTTCACTTACAAATACATTAATTGGATTCCATGATCTCTACTATTTGTAGTGAAAATAAGAAGAAGAAAAACATAAAGTATGAATTTTTCTTTCTAGAACAACATTCATTCATTTCACCATCCAAATATATATAGAATACTAATACAACAGCAGAACTTAAAATAAAAATGACATGTCAACCTGATATCAGTAGCATCTAATGTTTCAGGATCAATTGGTCCTACAACCCCAAAATATTTTTGTGACATACCGAAACATCACATGCATGAAATCTTAGGATTAGGTGAAGCATAAGCCAAAAACTCAGGATCACGTTCAAAAGTTTTCATTCTTTGTTCATCTAATGTAATCCAAGCTTCAATCCCATTTCCATCTCTTGCATCAACAAAAACAGTAAGATTCCTAAACTCCGGACCGGCTTTCCCCAATATTCCAACCCAATGAGGCTCTCCCCATCCGAAATCCACCTTCGTTATCCCCTGATGACACCAACTCGTAAATGCAAATATGTCGGGTTTCTCATCCGAAAACAGCCCTTCTAACTGGCTGCAATAATCACTCATGGTTCCAAACCCTTCTTCCCCTTGTAGGGTTTCCATGTAATCACTCCCATATAATGCAATAGCGTCGTGTAATAAAAACGACAACTCGTGTAGCTCCTTACTCTCCAAAGATGCATCAGCAAGTGCGGTTGCCCACCAAAATAAATCCCCGATTGAAGTGTTCGACATAGGTGGCTTCGTACGTCTACGAAGATTCACTGCCTCGACTAAAATCCATGCTTTTGGTGTTACAGACACGACCCGAGATGCCCCCATGCAACATTTCCAAATGAAGCACGATAGAGCTTCAATTCTTGATGGTTTTATAATCTTCCCATCCCGTTCTCCGGTCGCTTTAGTACGTAAAGCAGCTATCGCTTTCGCATCGAAAATGAATCTTCTCGTGACATAATTTTCTCTTGTAAACCATAAGCTTTCCATTAGGGACAAATGCTCCTCAGGAAACGGATCTTTGGGAGGAAAAAATTGAGACCCTTGGGTACAATTCGGTTGCATAATTTCAGGCAAAACTCCATTTCTTGAAATTGAAGCCCAAGCATTGATAAAAGAAGAACCAGAAGGTGCATCAATGAGCTTGTGAGAAGCAACCCAACCAAGAACTATTCCACCACAAGGAAAAACATTCACTTGAAATGCTACTAGTGGAATATTTCCCAAATCAGTTTCTTTAAAATATGGCTGGCAAGGGAGGAAGTTATTCAAGAATTCGATTTTCGGGTTCTTGAGATAATCGGATAATTTCTCAATACCGGATACTCGGGCTACTAAGAAAGGAACACCTTCATTAAAATTATCTATGTGTTGATTATCAACTACTCTGCCGGAATAAGGGTAGAAAAAATTTAGGGTTTGTGAAAGAGACAATTTCAAACGAGTTAAGATTTGGGGAAAAGTGATGTTTGGATGATTAATTGTTGGGTAGAATAAGATGATTGGAGTGTATGTTGTGGGAGTGAGTTGATTAAATAAAGGAAATTTGAAGGGTTTGGGATTTTGAATATGTGAAGATGGTTTGATTATTTCTTTTGAAATTATATCAACATGGATGGTTGCCATTTTTTATTATTTGAGGAAGAAAATTGTGAATAAGAGAAGAAACTTGTTTGGCCTGTTATATAAGAATTGAGAGCAAGAAAAAAATCAGAATAGTATATAGTTTCATACGTTCTTCATTCCGTATCTAACAATAATAAAGGCGAGAGTTTCTTTACAAATTTAAGAAAATAAAGGGGCTAATTACAATCAAATGTAGTAGTTACACATTTTTACAAATAGTTATTTGTAGCTTTTTCTTCGCAAAATAGTGATAGTAGTTTAAAAATGAAAACTTTAAAAATTATTAATGTTTTAAGTAATTTATATTTTTACTTTTTATTTTTAATGTTATTTAGGTGATATTTGGTTAGAGATAGAAAATCAATTTTTAAAGAGAAATTATTTGGAGGGTCATTAACGTTCTGATAAGATCAATAACAACGACAACCATAGTCACTGGTTTGTAGAGAAACAAAACAAAAATACCTCTGTGTAAAAGCGTGTAACCACATAGGTTTTACTTGTAATTAACCCAAAAAGAAATAAATACCACTTCATACTTATCTTTAACACACGATGCATATGAATGTTCTTTACGCTTGTGAGTGTGTAAAATATGTTTAAATTTCTTTTGATGAATATGAGTTATAGGATTTAGATCACCGACACTTTAATCCTATCATATTAAAAGACCATTATAATCAAACAAATAATAAATGAACGACTAAAGTTTACATTCTTTCTAACATTTGAGAAATTAAGAATCCGTAAATGGATAACCTGACGATAGCTAGCTAATATTTACAAGTAAATGTTTGAATTTCGAATCTTAAATAAGGTAAAAGAAAAGATATATATTTTAAATTTAATTCAGCTCTCGCTTAATAAACTGACAAAGTAGCTTATTCCAATTTTAATTTTTTTTTGCAGAAAGAAACAAAGCAATGCAAGTGTGCTCTTAACTAAAAGGTTGTTGAAACGTAAGACCATGGCATTAAATAAATAAGTGCATTCATTAAGCAATGCATGGACTCGCCTTAATTTTATTTTCTAGTTATGTTTCTGACACGCCTTCGCGCTTATACTCGTGTTTTTTACTGAATTTCAAGTTAATTTCACAAATTTTCATTTTATAACCTTTAATATCATTATTTCCCATACAAATAAGAGCAACAAAAATATTTTTTATTCACTCTCTAACTAACAGATGATCTTAGTATCAGAAAAAGAACAAAAGAAAGAATGATAGTTTAGGCACAACTTTGAAATGAAATTTTGTTTAGATACGAGTTGAACAAATATGATATTGAATGTAATTTATCCACACATTCTTCTTCCACCAATCTTTCTCTAACAGCCCAAAAAATGAAAATACATCAGTCCAGCCGAATGGGCCTGGTAAACAGGCTTCCAGAGATATCTCTCAAGGGAAATTAGTGAGATTATAGTTGGATTTGTCCTAGGCATTGTGTGATGTAACTTTGAGCTACTGTTTTGTCCTAATAATTTTTTTTTTTATGAAACTTACGAGCCAGAAATAATAATACTAATTAAATTTTTATACTCGGCGTTTTTTGTTGGGCGATTTCCGCAAGTGTACGGAGTCACTCATGTAGTAATAAAATATCGATCCCACAGAGAAACGCTAATTACTCATTTACGTTCATTGTTTACTTTATTCGTTTTCTCGAGGTTTATAGTTAAAACGATAATCCTTATTGATTTGGTTGATAAGAACACAACTTACTGTACCATGCCACACTTACTTATACTTAAATTCACAAACTCACAAAGTTAAGGATTTACAAACTAATTCTTAAGCAAAGACAACAATTCATTTAAGCACGTAAACACAATATTGAATAAACTTGACATACTTAATATAATCTCGATATAACTTATTCCGATCTCTCGATACATGCAAACAAGTTAACCACATATGAACATCAATTATATACTAACCGAACCTATTCGTATCAATATTATAACCGACTACAATCACACATGTAAAACTAGATTATAACCTAAGCAACCGAACCTATTCGTATCACAAGGTTATAAGTTAATGATAAACACAAGTTATTATACTAAGCAACTATTCTTGATCCAAATTAATTACTTAGCATGCAAACTATCAATTCAAGAACATAAGCATATGAAGAACATAAATCTCTTTATAAACTCAATATCATATTCATACAAGATGTAAACAGAAAATCAAAGTTGGACAGAACATAAACAAGTATAAGGAAACAGGGTTGTCAATCCTTTTTACTCTACTCGGAAGGGTTGTCAAGCCTCGGGGCGTTCTTGCTCAGATTTTCTTCGATGAACGGATGAACGAAGTTGATCTCTCGATCTAACTACAATGCTTAAGGAAAAGAATGAAATCATGCTGTAATTCTTGTCAGGAATTACAGTGGGAACGTTTATGAAATGGGTGGATTTAGGTGTAAGCATAGCGGGAAATGTAAGCAAGTATTTAGCATTCTTTTTGTTAGATGTGTCAACCATGCGAATTTGAGACAAGGATGGTGTATTTATAGGCACCAAGAGGTGTGTTTCAAAGGGTTACAACCTTAGGGAATGATCGTGTCCGTTGGGAAAGTGTACGACCTTTCGGAAGGGTTGTGTGGATAAGAACGACGAAAGAAATCCATTTTTGAGGATTCTGGAGAGTGGCGCGCCAGAGGCAACTTTTGCCTCTACAGAGCCAAGGCTTAAAAAGTGACCAGCGCGCCAGAGGCAACTTTTGCCTCTAGCGCGCGACCTGTAGGTTGAATATCTCGACCCTTTTCTTCGATTTCCCAACTTAAGCTCGCACGTAACTTCTCCGCATGGCCTTGCATGAACTTGTATGAACTCAATTGTCTTCTATTGCTCGTTTTTGGCTCGAACTAACATCAAATTGCTATGTTTTCATAAGATTAAGCTCTAGAGATCAAAACAAACACAAAGTAGTGAAATTGCCCCTATCCTAGATATTTCTAAGCTAAATGAGCTAAAACTATATGAAATGTTACGAAAATATATATGAAATACATAGCTAAATTAAGTACATTTTGGACTTAACAAATCCCCACACTTAAAGTTTTGCTTGTCCTCAAGCAAATATAGGATCCAACTTAAGTTTATCTCTATCAACTTCCCAAAGTAGTCATTATATTAACCTAACCTTATATGAAAATCAATTAACTTTGATCAAGCAAAACTTTATCAAGAAAGTCAATATGTGTTCATAATGAAGCCATACGATTATAAGAACCTTTAAGACTATAATCCATTTTTGACGTATTTTATATAAGGCTTTCGGGACAAAGCGAGCACGCATGTTTTGATTTTTATTGTCTCAAGGCATATCTAGGTATCTTTATTTTCCTTCTTGCTTTAATTTGTCAAGTAAATCTTCCCTAGTCACGTCCTTGATAAGGGTGGTCAAGACCGTGACTTATGAGTTAAAATACCGACTTTAGATTCATGTTTTCCGCTTAAGAGGTCACGCCCTTGACATGGGTGGACTAGACCGTGACATTAAACTTCAATCATGCTAAATAATAAACCTCTAGACTCTAGCTTGACGTTCCTTTCATACCTCGCTCGAGCCATGGGTGGACTCGAACGTGGCCAAAAGTACGCAACTTGACACTTCCTAATGAACAAAGTATTTGAGCAAGAAAATTTTAGATACCCTCAACCTATATTAACTTTTAAATCAACATGTATTATGGCTATAGTTTCCCTAATGACCTCATTTTTATTTAATCTCGAGATGGATTTCAAGTCAAGATATTTGCATATCTTTTAGATAATATGACGTTCCATATGAGATTGCATAAAAACCTTGGTTTAAACATAAGGAAAAGAACATAATAAAAACTTTAGTATAGGATTTAAGGTACTTAATCCTTGTGTAGGGGAAATGTAAAAGTGACTTGTAATTTTTTCTCTTTTTCGTCAACTATCACTTTTTGCATACGTTTTCTTTTTCCTATTTTATTATTTGGTAGACATTCTACTAGTCATGAGAATAAATGCATGAATATATGTATGTCAATCTAAACTAAGGCATTTTTATTGCAAAAATGTCACTTTTTCGAAAATTTTAAGCATATGACAAAAATCACACATGAATAATAAAACGATATAGGAAAAATAATGGAAAACGTACCACCTCCCCACACTTAGTGGGAACTATGTCCTCATAGTTCGGAAACTAAGTGAGCAAAAATGTAAGATAAAAATATAAGATAACTAAAAACATAAGAAAATTAAAAGATTAATTAGTTCTTCATGAAGCATAAAATAAATAAAAGAAAATTACTAAAATTAAAAACTAAGCTAAACTAAAATTGAAATGAAAATATGAAATAAAGTAAGAAATAAAAACTTGATCTTGTGTCTTCAAGCTTGAATTCGGTCTTGTAGCTTTAATCACGAGGAGGAGAGTAGTTTGGTGAGTCGGAAGTGAGCTTGTAGTCGAGGTAATTCTCTAGGCGAGTCTTGAAGTAACGTTGATTCTCCAAACATTCATCAATCGAGGTTTGCATTGTCCCCAAATGAGTGTTCATACGCCTATTCTCTTCAACGACATCATGAATTTGTCCTTGAACTACTTGATGGTGTGCATTCATTTGATCGAGCACATGTTGCCACCTCGGAACTTCATCACCAATTTCTTCTTGGGTTTGGCCTACTTTGGCCTTCCTCTTGCCCTTTCCTTTCGGCTTAGGTGCCAACGAAGATCCATCACCCGCCTCGACATGCTCACCTAAAACAAGTAAAACTGTCCTCTTTTCGTAGGACTACTAGGCGACTAAAGATAGAACCTTCTGATTTCTCAATAGTACGGAACGGAGCACCATAAGAATCCCTCATATCAACCTCGGGAGTCAAATTCTTTTGAGCGGGAGCCTTCCTCCTTGACATTTTCGAAATTTGAGAGTTGGGTTGAAAGAAATTTGAGGTTTTGGGTGTAAGGGTTTGAGATTTTGAATTTGAGTTGTTATGGAAGAGATGAGTGAAATAGGAATATTTATGGATGTAAATGTGGTAATGAATGTGTGTGTAAGAGTTAAAGTTGTTTTGGGAAGAGTAAAAGGTGAAATTTGAATTGGGATTTGAGTTTAGGAGGCAAAAATTTGGATTTTAGGGAGGCAAAACTCGGATTGATGATTCTGTAACTTGGCTCGATCGCGCGGCTAGAGCGCGATCGAGCCAAGGCAAAAAGCCTTGCTAGCGCGCCAGAGGCAGAAGTTGCCTCTGGCGCGCGACCTGTAACCAGAACAGGTTACGCCTCTTTTTCTTTTAGTTTTAATTTCCATCCGTTTTCGACTATCCCAGACCCTACTGAAACTTCACAAAATAATATTAAGTATTCTGAAACTCATCAAAAACAACTTAAACATTAGTAAACACTCGGATTAACCAAATGGTTAACCGAGAAACGATAAACAAAAGTAAATAACACAAGTATAAAAATTCGATCTTTATTTATTTAGTATGTGGTGATCGAATACATTTTATTGAAAACATAAAAAACAACAAATAAAAACAGAAAATTACAAAAACAAAAACAACAAACAAATAAAAATTAAAAACAAGAAAGCAAACAACACACACTAAAAATAATTCTAGGTGAATTCGATGTATCTAAGTCTATAACGCGACTTTCATTTGATGTCTCTAACACCCTAAAATAAGTTAGTAAAATTTGTTTAATGGAAGTTATACACGAGTTGACACATTTTGAAAAGGATTTAGTCAAAATGGAATGGTGCCTCTTCGCGAAAAGGTATGAAAAATTCGAAACTTGTGAAAATTCCAAATTCGACGGTCTTTAGTAATTTGCCCATAACTTCCTCATATGACATCTGATTTGGGTGATTCAAATTGCAAATTTTGCATAAGACATAGATACACAATGTTGTAGTTATGCATTTTTCGAAATTCAGATCAGAAAGGTTTCAAAATTGGATTGCAAGTGGCTGCCTCGTTTGACCTTTCGATCCATGTGAATGTCATAGACCTACGCCAAAAACTTGTTGGGAAAATGATATGGAAAAATCATAATTAACGTAACTAAATCTTGAAAAGTAGTTAATGGAAGTTAATTTAGTGAAAGGACACATTTTGAAATGAATTAGATCAGTAAAGTGGTGTCCGTTCATGAAAAGATATGAAAAATTCGAAAATCACACATGTTCGTCTGTAACTGTTTTACATACAGAAACTTGCGTCGAAACAATTTTCTGACAGAAATCATTTCTGGAAAATGCTTTGAAAGATTTTAGCGACAGAAGTTTTCGTCATAAAGACGAAATTTCCGTCAGAAAAACTCCAGAAACTTGAAATCAGTTTTTTTCTTTTTTTTTTTTTCTTTTTTTCAAAATAACAAATTAAAAGCATTAAAAAATATATATAAAAAAAAACAATCTAACTAAAATCAAAATGAAAACTTACCTCTAACCTCCATGAATTTTTGTTTAGATCTTACCTTCAAACTCCATGGATTCTCGTTCCTACTTGCTTCGTCTTAAATAAATTTGACTCGGTTCCGCGCATGAACACGAACAAATATGTTAGACGAACAAAAGAAAATGATTAGTAACTAAAATAAACTAATTAAAACACAAACAAAAAACAGATAACTAATATTAATATAACTAATTAAAAAAAACTATATAAACACATAAAATGTAAATATCTATAAACCAAGATTCGGATTAAAGTAAACTTTGTCAATAAATGAGCAACAAAAAACAAATTTCATTTCTTTCAAAACAAAACTTGTGACGCGTTTCCCCGGCAACGGCGCCAAAAACTTGTTGGGCGATTTCCGCAAGTGTACGGAGTCACTCATGTAGTAATAAAATATCGATCCCACAGAGAAACGCTAATTACTCATTTACGTTCATTGTTTACTTTATTCGTTTTCTCGAGGTTTATAGTTAAAACGATAATCCTTATTGATTTGGTTGATAAGAACACAACTTACTGTACCATGCCACACTTACTTATACTTAAATTCACAAACTCACAAAGTTAAGGATTTACAAACTAATTCTTAAGCAAAGACAACAATTCATTTAAGCACGTAAACACAATATTGAATAAACTTGACATACTTAATATAATCTCGATATAACTTATTCCGATCTCTCGATACATGCAAACAAGTTAACCACATATGAACATCAATTATATACTAACCGAACCTATTCGTATCAATATTATAACCGACTACAATCACACATGTAAAACTAGATTATAACCTAAGCAACCGAACCTATTCGTATCACAAGGTTATAAGTTAATGATAAACACAAGTTATTATACTAAGCAACTATTCTTGATCCAAATTAATTACTTAGCATGCAAACTATCAATTCAAGAACATAAGCATATGAAGAACATAAATCTCTTTATAAACTCAATATCATATTCATACAAGATGTAAACAGAAAATCAAAGTTGGACAGAACATAAACAAGTATAAGGAAACAGGGTTGTCAATCCTTTTTACTCTACTCGGAAGGGTTGTCAAGCCTCGGGGCGTTCTTGCTCAGATTTTCTTCGATGAACGGATGAACGAAGTTGATCTCTCGATCTAACTACAATGCTTAAGGAAAAGAATGAAATCATGCTGTAATTCTTGTCAGGAATTACAGTGGGAACGTTTATGAAATGGGTGGATTTAGGTGTAAGCATAGCGGGAAATGTAAGCAAGTATTTAGCATTCTTTTTGTTAGATGTGTCAACCATGCGAATTTGAGACAAGGATGGTGTATTTATAGGCACCAAGAGGTGTGTTTCAAAGGGTTACAACCTTAGGGAATGATCGTGTCCGTTGGGAAAGTGTACGACCTTTCGGAAGGGTTGTGTGGATAAGAACGACGAAAGAAATCCATTTTTGAGGATTCTGGAGAGTGGCGCGCCAGAGGCAACTTTTGCCTCTACAGAGCCAAGGCTTAAAAAGTGACCAGCGCGCCAGAGGCAACTTTTGCCTCTAGCGCGCGACCTGTAGGTTGAATATCTCGACCCTTTTCTTCGATTTCCCAACTTAAGCTCGCACGTAACTTCTCCGCATGGCCTTGCATGAACTTGTATGAACTCAATTGTCTTCTATTGCTCGTTTTTGGCTCGAACTAACATCAAATTGCTATGTTTTCATAAGATTAAGCTCTAGAGATCAAAACAAACACAAAGTAGTGAAATTGCCCCTATCCTAGATATTTCTAAGCTAAATGAGCTAAAACTATATGAAATGTTACGAAAATATATATGAAATACATAGCTAAATTAAGTACATTTTGGACTTAACAAATCCCCACACTTAAAGTTTTGCTTGTCCTCAAGCAAATATAGGATCCAACTTAAGTTTATCTCTATCAACTTCCCAAAGTAGTCATTATATTAACCTAACCTTATATGAAAATCAATTAACTTTGATCAAGCAAAACTTTATCAAGAAAGTCAATATGTGTTCATAATGAAGCCATACGATTATAAGAACCTTTAAGACTATAATCCATTTTTGACGTATTTTATATAAGGCTTTCGGGACAAAGCGAGCACGCATGTTTTGATTTTTATTGTCTCAAGGCATATCTAGGTATCTTTATTTTCCTTCTTGCTTTAATTTGTCAAGTAAATCTTCCCTAGTCACGTCCTTGATAAGGGTGGTCAAGACCGTGACTTATGAGTTAAAATACCGACTTTAGATTCATGTTTTCCGCTTAAGAGGTCACGCCCTTGACATGGGTGGACTAGACCGTGACATTAAACTTCAATCATGCTAAATAATAAACCTCTAGACTCTAGCTTGACGTTCCTTTCATACCTCGCTCGAGCCATGGGTGGACTCGAACGTGGCCAAAAGTACGCAACTTGACACTTCCTAATGAACAAAGTATTTGAGCAAGAAAATTTTAGATACCCTCAACCTATATTAACTTTTAAATCAACATGTATTATGGCTATAGTTTCCCTAATGACCTCATTTTTATTTAATCTCGAGATGGATTTCAAGTCAAGATATTTGCATATCTTTTAGATAATATGACGTTCCATATGAGATTGCATAAAAACCTTGGTTTAAACATAAGGAAAAGAACATAATAAAAACTTTAGTATAGGATTTAAGGTACTTAATCCTTGTGTAGGGGAAATGTAAAAGTGACTTGTAATTTTTTCTCTTTTTCGTCAACTATCACTTTTTGCATACGTTTTCTTTTTCCTATTTTATTATTTGGTAGACATTCTACTAGTCATGAGAATAAATGCATGAATATATGTATGTCAATCTAAACTAAGGCATTTTTATTGCAAAAATGTCACTTTTTCGAAAATTTTAAGCATATGACAAAAATCACACATGAATAATAAAACGATATAGGAAAAATAATGGAAAACGTACCACCTCCCCACACTTAGTGGGAACTATGTCCTCATAGTTCGGAAACTAAGTGAGCAAAAATGTAAGATAAAAATATAAGATAACTAAAAACATAAGAAAATTAAAAGATTAATTAGTTCTTCATGAAGCATAAAATAAATAAAAGAAAATTACTAAAATTAAAAACTAAGCTAAACTAAAATTGAAATGAAAATATGAAATAAAGTAAGAAATAAAAACTTGATCTTGTGTCTTCAAGCTTGAATTCGGTCTTGTAGCTTTAATCACGAGGAGGAGAGTAGTTTGGTGAGTCGGAAGTGAGCTTGTAGTCGAGGTAATTCTCTAGGCGAGTCTTGAAGTAACGTTGATTCTCCAAACATTCATCAATCGAGGTTTGCATTGTCCCCAAATGAGTGTTCATACGCCTATTCTCTTCAACGACATCATGAATTTGTCCTTGAACTACTTGATGGTGTGCATTCATTTGATCGAGCACATGTTGCCACCTCGGAACTTCATCACCAATTTCTTCTTGGGTTTGGCCTACTTTGGCCTTCCTCTTGCCCTTTCCTTTCGGCTTAGGTGCCAACGAAGATCCATCACCCGCCTCGACATGCTCACCTAAAACAAGTAAAACTGTCCTCTTTTCGTAGGACTACTAGGCGACTAAAGATAGAACCTTCTGATTTCTCAATAGTACGGAACGGAGCACCATAAGAATCCCTCATATCAACCTCGGGAGTCAAATTCTTTTGAGCGGGAGCCTTCCTCCTTGACATTTTCGAAATTTGAGAGTTGGGTTGAAAGAAATTTGAGGTTTTGGGTGTAAGGGTTTGAGATTTTGAATTTGAGTTGTTATGGAAGAGATGAGTGAAATAGGAATATTTATGGATGTAAATGTGGTAATGAATGTGTGTGTAAGAGTTAAAGTTGTTTTGGGAAGAGTAAAAGGTGAAATTTGAATTGGGATTTGAGTTTAGGAGGCAAAAATTTGGATTTTAGGGAGGCAAAACTCGGATTGATGATTCTGTAACTTGGCTCGATCGCGCGGCTAGAGCGCGATCGAGCCAAGGCAAAAAGCCTTGCTAGCGCGCCAGAGGCAGAAGTTGCCTCTGGCGCGCGACCTGTAACCAGAACAGGTTACGCCTCTTTTTCTTTTAGTTTTAATTTCCATCCGTTTTCGACTATCCCAGACCCTACTGAAACTTCACAAAATAATATTAAGTATTCTGAAACTCATCAAAAACAACTTAAACATTAGTAAACACTCGGATTAACCAAATGGTTAACCGAGAAACGATAAACAAAAGTAAATAACACAAGTATAAAAATTCGATCTTTATTTATTTAGTATGTGGTGATCGAATACATTTTATTGAAAACATAAAAAACAACAAATAAAAACAGAAAATTACAAAAACAAAAACAACAAACAAATAAAAATTAAAAACAAGAAAGCAAACAACACACACTAAAAATAATTCTAGGTGAATTCGATGTATCTAAGTCTATAACGCGACTTTCATTTGATGTCTCTAACACCCTAAAATAAGTTAGTAAAATTTGTTTAATGGAAGTTATACACGAGTTGACACATTTTGAAAAGGATTTAGTCAAAATGGAATGGTGCCTCTTCGCGAAAAGGTATGAAAAATTCGAAACTTGTGAAAATTCCAAATTCGACGGTCTTTAGTAATTTGCCCATAACTTCCTCATATGACATCTGATTTGGGTGATTCAAATTGCAAATTTTGCATAAGACATAGATACACAATGTTGTAGTTATGCATTTTTCGAAATTCAGATCAGAAAGGTTTCAAAATTGGATTGCAAGTGGCTGCCTCGTTTGACCTTTCGATCCATGTGAATGTCATAGACCTACGCCAAAAACTTGTTGGGAAAATGATATGGAAAAATCATAATTAACGTAACTAAATCTTGAAAAGTAGTTAATGGAAGTTAATTTAGTGAAAGGACACATTTTGAAATGAATTAGATCAGTAAAGTGGTGTCCGTTCATGAAAAGATATGAAAAATTCGAAAATCACACATGTTCGTCTGTAACTGTTTTACATACAGAAACTTGCGTCGAAACAATTTTCTGACAGAAATCATTTCTGGAAAATGCTTTGAAAGATTTTAGCGACAGAAGTTTTCGTCATAAAGACGAAATTTCCGTCAGAAAAACTCCAGAAACTTGAAATCAGTTTTTTTCTTTTTTTTTTTTTCTTTTTTTCAAAATAACAAATTAAAAGCATTAAAAAATATATATAAAAAAAAACAATCTAACTAAAATCAAAATGAAAACTTACCTCTAACCTCCATGAATTTTTGTTTAGATCTTACCTTCAAACTCCATGGATTCTCGTTCCTACTTGCTTCGTCTTAAATAAATTTGACTCGGTTCCGCGCATGAACACGAACAAATATGTTAGACGAACAAAAGAAAATGATTAGTAACTAAAATAAACTAATTAAAACACAAACAAAAAACAGATAACTAATATTAATATAACTAATTAAAAAAAACTATATAAACACATAAAATGTAAATATCTATAAACCAAGATTCGGATTAAAGTAAACTTTGTCAATAAATGAGCAACAAAAAACAAATTTCATTTCTTTCAAAACAAAACTTGTGACGCGTTTCCCCGGCAACGGCGCCAAAAACTTGTTGGGCGATTTCCGCAAGTGTACGGAGTCACTCATGTAGTAATAAAATATCGATCCCACAGAGAAACGCTAATTACTCATTTACGTTCATTGTTTACTTTATTCGTTTTCTCGAGGTTTATAGTTAAAACGATAATCCTTATTGATTTGGTTGATAAGAACACAACTTACTGTACCATGCCACACTTACTTATACTTAAATTCACAAACTCACAAAGTTAAGGATTTACAAACTAATTCTTAAGCAAAGACAACAATTCATTTAAGCACGTAAACACAATATTGAATAAACTTGACATACTTAATATAATCTCGATATAACTTATTCCGATCTCTCGATACATGCAAACAAGTTAACCACATATGAACATCAATTATATACTAACCGAACCTATTCGTATCAATATTATAACCGACTACAATCACACATGTAAAACTAGATTATAACCTAAGCAACCGAACCTATTCGTATCACAAGGTTATAAGTTAATGATAAACACAAGTTATTATACTAAGCAACTATTCTTGATCCAAATTAATTACTTAGCATGCAAACTATCAATTCAAGAACATAAGCATATGAAGAACATAAATCTCTTTATAAACTCAATATCATATTCATACAAGATGTAAACAGAAAATCAAAGTTGGACAGAACATAAACAAGTATAAGGAAACAGGGTTGTCAATCCTTTTTACTCTACTCGGAAGGGTTGTCAAGCCTCGGGGCGTTCTTGCTCAGATTTTCTTCGATGAACGGATGAACGAAGTTGATCTCTCGATCTAACTACAATGCTTAAGGAAAAGAATGAAATCATGCTGTAATTCTTGTCAGGAATTACAGTGGGAACGTTTATGAAATGGGTGGATTTAGGTGTAAGCATAGCGGGAAATGTAAGCAAGTATTTAGCATTCTTTTTGTTAGATGTGTCAACCATGCGAATTTGAGACAAGGATGGTGTATTTATAGGCACCAAGAGGTGTGTTTCAAAGGGTTACAACCTTAGGGAATGATCGTGTCCGTTGGGAAAGTGTACGACCTTTCGGAAGGGTTGTGTGGATAAGAACGACGAAAGAAATCCATTTTTGAGGATTCTGGAGAGTGGCGCGCCAGAGGCAACTTTTGCCTCTAGCGCGCGACCTGTAGGTTGAATATCTCGACCCTTTTCTTCGATTTCCCAACTTAAGCTCGCACGTAACTTCTCCGCATGGCCTTGCATGAACTTGTATGAACTCAATTGTCTTCTATTGCTCGTTTTTGGCTCGAACTAATATCAAATTGCTATGTTTTCATAAGATTAAGCTCTAGAGATCAAAACAAACACAAAGTAGTGAAATTGCCCCTATCCTAGATATTTCTAAGCTAAATGAGCTAAAACTATATGAAATGTTACGAAAATATATATGAAATACATAGCTAAATTAAGTACATTTTGGACTTAACATTTTTCAAGCTTTTAATTTCTCGACAGTTTTTACAGTACACAGAAAATATGTGTTTCTTCATTGTAAAAACAATTATCAAATGGTGTAGGCTATGGTTACTTTATTTTTCTCTCACTTTGTTTATACTTTGTCTTATGCACCATTAGATTAGCTTTTAAGCCATGATCTAATGGTTGACAAAACAAAGTAATAGTTACTTTGTGAAAAACAAAGTGACCACATAATATTCCATTGTCAAATTATAATTCATTTAGCATCTGTATATGACAAAAATGATTAAACCAAAATAAATATAACTAATTTTCATCTTTTAATGGGAGAAATTTTATTTCTCAACATGCATGCTACACAATATATGCAATATGCATGCTTTGATCCCAACCTTTTATTTCCATAATCAATTTAATTCACTTTTGATTCTCTTCAATTCATTTTTCATGAATTCACTTGTAATATTAACAATTAAAAAAACTTAAATAAACAATTTTTTAATATTTTAAAATAAATAATTCAAATATTTGAAGTAACATACAGTTGAGAAAATTATACTATTCTTCAGAGAATAGTTTTGAAACATGGTTTGTGGTTTTTTTCTTAAATTTTTTTTTGTGGTTAGTTACAAAGTACAAACACTTTGATGCATAAAGTCAAATATGAATCAATGTTCTCTCCCTATGAATCAAAAAAGAAAAAGAAAAAGAAAAACATTAATGAGAAAAGTTACTTATAATGATGGTAAAGAAAGACATAAGTTATCGTGAGTAGATTTATTTGTCATGAATATAAATTATGACAGGCCTCTTTTTATGAATTAAATTAAATTTAGTATAGTTAAGTTAAATTTTTGTTATTCGTGAGGAAAAGGAATGATAAATGACTAATATTTACATGGTTCATGTGATCAATTTACATGGTATATCAGAGTCCTCTGCAATTAAAAAAAATTCAAATTCGAGGAAAAAGATCTTAATGATAAATGACTAATATTTATATGGTTCAAGCGGTCAATTCATATGGTATTAGAGCCTTTATAATCGAGAGATCTTGAATTTGAGCCCTCACAACCACAAAATTTATTGAATTAATAACACAATGGAGGAATGAACATATGTTGTGCACACGATTCAAGTCCAAAGACATTCGTGAGATTAAATGTGTTAGAAATCAACATAAAAGATGTGGTTGCCTTTAATTATCAGCTCAATCGCGGTTTTAGTTAATCGGTTAATTAACACTCGCTTCAATCTCTCTTTTCGGGATAACGTGTTTTTAATTGAATTTATTGTTTATGAAGCAAATGAAAGAAAAAAAGTTCCTTTGAAAAAATAAAACTTCTCTTTTACAAATTTGAACAAATGAATGGCATTATTTATACTATTTTTTTTGGTACAGGCATTATTTATACTATAGTTAAAGACAATATACAAAACTCTGTGAAATTTGAATCTTGACATTGACACCTGAAACTCACTGAAAAACTACAGTCAATAAGACACACAACCAGAAACTGAAATTGAATGAAGTTATTAAACAAATGGTGTTTACGTTCCAACTACCTTTTTCATTAAGATCGAGCAAGCTTGCATTTGTTCTTTTGTCTTTTTGTTCTCATCTGCATGCATGATTGCAAATTAAGTTTTTGATTATATATACCGGGAACACTGGATATTATATTACTATGTATTTGGATATTACTATATTATATTATTATAGTTTGGCTGGAAAAATCTAAACATATATAGTTTTAGCATTTCCTTCGTATTTTGAACATTGCTTTCTTCCGAACCTAAGAACATCAACATTAAATAAAGAGTGAAGTAATCTTGTTGTTTGCATTATTTGCAGACAATGTTTTATAATTTAAAACAATACAAATGAGAGTGTATGGTACTCACTGTTAATAACATGGTCGGAAAAGGTTAATTAACAATGTTGAATAGACGAGTTTAAATTTTAAAGAGTCAAATGCACATTTTTCCCCTTTCATTTGTAATTTTTTTCATTCAAATACAACAAACATTTCCTTACAAGTAAAGATAAAAATTAAATTCTACCATATTCATGTCACACATACAAAACTGCAAATTTTGACACACATAAAAAAGATATGAATGGATCTTAGCCTAGCAGATAATGTGAATATGACCTCTCATGGTTTGACCAAGACAAGAGAGGAACCTCTGTTTATACATTTTATTTCTTTACAACAATCCATTATTCTTTGGATTTGGCAAGTGTATTAATGAACAATAAAAGCTCTCTTACTTCCACACCCCCTTGTATATATTCTTGGCACTGTGAATCATTTTACATGACCCCAACTAAACAGTTTCTTCCTCAAATAAAAAAAAATGGTAACCATTCAAGTTGATATAATTTCAAAAGAAATGATCAAACCATCTTCAAAAACAATTCAAAATCTCAAACCCTTCAAATTTTCCTTATTCAATCAACTCACTCCCACAACATACACTCCCATCATCTTATTCTACCCAACAATTAATCATCCAAACATCACTTTCCCCCAAATCTTGACTCGTTTGAAATTGTCTCTTTCACAAACCCTAAACTTTTTCTACCCTTTTTCCGGCAGAGTAGTTGATAATCAACACATAGATCATTTCAATGAGGGTGTTCCTTTCTTAGTAGCCCGAGTATCCGGCATTGAGAAATTATCCGATTATCTTAAGAACCCGAAAATTGAATTCTTGAATAGCTTCCTCCCTTGCCAGCCATATTTTAAAGAAATTGATTTAGGAAATATTCCACAAGTTGCAATGCAAGTGAATTTTTTTCCGTGTGGTGGAATAGTTCTTGCTTGGGTTGCTTCTCACAAGCTCATTGATGCACCTTCTGGTGCTACTTTTATCAATGCTTGGGCTTCGATTTCGAGAAATGGGGTTTTGCCTGAGATTATGCATCCAGATTGCACTCAAGGCTCTCTCTTTTTTCCTCCCAAAAATCCGTTTCCTGAAGAGCATTTGTCCATAATGGAAAGCTTATGGTTTACAAGAGAAAATTACGTCACAAGAAGATTCGCTTTCGATGCAAAAACGATATCTACTTTACGATCTAAAGCGACCGGAGAACGAGATGGAAAGATTATAAAACCATCAAGAATTGAAGCTTTAACATGCTTTATTTGGAAATGTTGCATGGCGGCATCTCAGGTGGTTTCTAGGACACCAAAACTGTCAGTTTTAGTCCAAGCAGTGAATCTTCGAACACGCACAAAACCACCAATGTCCAACACTTCTATCGGGGACATCTTTTGGTGGGCAACCGCAATGGCGGATTTATCTTCGGGAAGTAAGGAGTTACACGAGTTGTCATTTTTGTTAAAGGACGCGATTGAGGTATACGATAATGATTACATGGAAAGCCTACAAGGGGAACAAGGGTTTGAAACCATGGATGAATATTGCAATCAGTTGCAAGGGCTGTATTCAGTTGAGAAACCGGACATTTTTGCGTTTACTAGTTGGTGTCATCTCGGTATACTGAAGTTGGATTTCGGATGGGGCAATCCGTATTGGGTTGGAATGTTGGGGAAAGCGGGTCCAGAGTTTAGAAATCTTATTATTTTCGCTGACGCTCGAGATGGAAAAGGGATTGAAGCTTGGATTACATTAGATGAAAAAAGAATGAAGTTTTTTGAACGTGATCCTGAGTTTTTGGAATATGCTTGTCCCAATCCTAAGATTTCATGCATGTGATCTTAATAATTCGTATGTTTATTTTGGGTAATCATATATATGTTGTCTAGCGTATGCAATTAATTATATTTTCTGTATGGTGATGGAATGGATAATTCAATGTTGTCGTGTTCCCTTTCTTATTGTTTTCATTATACAAAATGTTGGAAAAGTATTAGTACAAAGCCATTGAATGTTGGACAGATGCCTGGCAATGTCATCAAAGAATAGATTTAATCTGAAATTACAAGACATCAAATAAGATTGAAGAATTTTTTATTTTTTTTATAAATTTGCAAGGAACAATTAATTTAAACTTTTGATTCTTGAGTCACGCATTAGTAAATGTTAATAGAAAAAAATTAAAACTATTAATATGATCAATTTTATATGTCTGAAGCAAAGCAAAAACCGGTTGAGTCAGATTCAAACCAAACCTAATAAAGAACGGTACATTCGGATTAATTTTGTTTGGTTCGAATCAAATTTATCAGTTTTCGAATTTTAGTTTGGTTCCTAGCTTTGCCATAAGAGGAGATTTACAAAAATAGCAAGAAATCACTATCTTCTAAGTTATGAATTATTCAAAGAACATTTTCATGGCCCCTCCATATGCATAACATTTATTATGAGATATGAAAAAAGCAACAAACTAATAATACAATAATGAAGAAGATGTTGAAAGAGTCTTCTCTCTGGTTGAAAAAAAAAATACTGAATGGATGAGATGGACCAAAAATATGGTAAAACTTAAACGTACACTAAAATTTGGTAGATTAGGTCAAAGGCTTCCAACATTGATGATAGTTAGGTGAAAGTTAATTTCTTATTATGTTTAGATATGGATTCATCCTGGTATAAATATTTAGGCTATTCGGTTGGTGCTGGAGAGTTTAAGACCCTGTTATTTTTTGCAAAATTTTATTCAGTTTAATTTAGTTAAATTTAACAAAATTTATTAAGTATTCAGCTAAATTCAATAAGTTTAGCAGATTCAAATAAATTCAATTCAATTCAATCATGTGACAAAATGTATTTCTGTATTAAAACTGATAGAATGTCACATTCTCTCACAAATGAGACAAAATTCTGCCTAAATGCGATCGAATGCAACGAAACACGATAAAATCCATCGTTTTCAAATGAAGTAAATTGATTTCAGCTTACCCTCAGGTTAATTGACCTTTTGAATCTATCCACGGTGTAGATTTGCAAGAAATTCGAGCATATATGCACTACAAACTAGTAGTTGATTTATACCCTTCTCATTACGGTTAACTTCTACACTAGGAATGACAATGTGTATTCTATCTGCTGACAACACATTTTCTATTCATCAAAGTGCATTAATCACTGTTGAGCACATGATTTACTTCAGTTTACGTTCAAACTGAAATATCATAATAATTCAAACTCAAATTATTTTAATTTCACAAAATATTCGAAATGGAAAGTAACGATAGTAAAGTGAGTAATAATTTATATGGAGTTCGCAGAACTTTGTTTTTGGTTAATTGTAACTCTAAGCTCTTTTTTCTAGAGTATGTAACTCCTAAGCTTCATTACTTTATATTGTGCATGACCACGTAACTTTTTGAGTTGTAGAAGTAATGAATATGACATTCCACAAAATTATATTATTGAGTCATTTTATTTTGAAGTCGTTTAAGTGTTTTACAGCTCAAAAGAGAAAGCATTTTTTTTAGAGAAAAAAAGATCCAAAAATGTTATTTGAGAATTGAACACAGTGATTTCTAAAAATTCTTGCACTTGTAAATTTTGACACGCGCCATGTTATAATTAGTGTGATCAATGATAAAAGATGTTATATTATGTTACTAAAACGCAATGTTTATGAGCCAAACAATAATATCAAATTCGAAAATTTAGGGATCATAATGAAATCAAGAGTAAAGTTGAGGGGTGACCAGTAAACAATCAATGAAAATAATGTCGCAACAACGACCTGAAAGAAAAAGGAGTTCCATAATGCCAAATATATGTAAACTAAAGCTGTACAAATCTTCTCAACTCCAATTAATATTATCAATGGTACATCATAATGGTCCCTATTACAACATTTACTTTTATCATTTTATGAAGCCCTGCAGCATTGCAGTTCATCAAATAAATTTACATAGTAATTATTCAACAAAAGCACTTGCTCCAACTGTAAAAATTGGTGTTACCGTCCAATTTTACCCAGGAGAATCATATATGTCTCATTAGGTCCCATTTTCTAATAAGAAATTAGGTTTTTAGGTCTTACAAAAATAACCATAAAATTTAGACTCAATCTAGACCTGAAATATAGAGTTATAAGAAAACTGAGCAGTTCAGTATAGTGTAAATAAATGATGTGCACAACAAAGATTGATCCCCAAGTGCAGTATCAATACACCAATAAATGATGTTGTGTTAAATTGTCTCACATTGCTAACTTGAGAACTAAATTAGCTCCTTAAATATATAGCAAACAATACTATCCCTTTAAGGTGCCTCTTGGGGTTAATTAGTCTTTGCTAAGACGTTGTCACGATTCGAACAAAAACTTTTCGATTGTAAATGCTCTGATATCTACCGCCTTGAAATGCACTGTTAAGGGAGAGGATGTAATACATTTATAAATGTTTCATTATTAATATAGTTAGTTAATGTTGGATGCTTAACATACTCCTTCACGCTCAGAAATATACAAGACTAGCCATCTGCAGGTGGTGCCAAAATTAGATTTTCAAACATATTGAACCATGTCAATGGGATACTTAACATACACTCTCACACTCAAAAAAAAAAAAAAATCTTGTATCATTCTTGGCCGCAGAACCTTAACTAATTAAGTTGTTACATCCTAAAAATCTCAAGGAAGAAAATATTTTTTGATGTTTACTTTTCTGGTTTGCCAAATAAAGATGCTAAACGAAGTCGTTTGGTTTTTTCTGTGATCTCGAATTTTTCTTTAAATATGTGATACCCTGATTTTCTCATTAGGGAAACTTTTGTTTTGGACAAATTGGGATAATTGCTAGACAATTTCTCAATTCAAAATTGCGCGCAAGCGGCTCAGTAGATAGATAGCATTTCGATATTAATGCTTTCAGAAGAAATGAACCTTTCACTTTGTTATACGTACGAATAAAATAAGTAAATGCGTTCACATTAAATAATTACTTCTAATTTGATTTGAACTCATGACCTTCTTAATTATAGATAGAATGTTTAATCACTGAACTAAAACTAGGACATTCACTACTCAATTATTCAATTCAAAACACTTCAATTTCTAAAAGTATTATTAAATACACAGCAGTATTACTGTTTTATTTAAGGAATATTTAAGACTTTTTTGCACACAAAAAAACAAGTATTTACAATCAGATTAGTCTAGAAATTAGATTAGCCGTCTAGGATTTTCTTTTTCTTTTCGTTTCATTGTAATTGATGTAGACATTAGATGGACAATTTAATTGGCAATGTCGTGACTTGCAAAATATATTTTAAATTCCAGAATACTTGTGATTTATTTTATTTTGCAAAAAGTAAAACTTCAAAATAAATTTAATGAAAAGAAATGTTTGAATACTAATTGGCTTTAGTCTAACTGATACACTCACCAATGTGTGAATAGCGAGTTAAGGGTTCGAATCCTGCACACAAATTTATCAAAAGAAAAAAAGAAAGAAATGTTTGAACTTAAATTTAAAAATTACTGTCAAATTAAGCTTCTTATTTTTTGGGTAAATTTGAAAATTAGTGTAGAATTAAACTTCTTATTTTATGTAAGTAAATTTATTACTTTTTTTTTCCAATTCATACGAAAAAAAAAATGACATTATTACTGTATTAAAAGCATCAAGACAATAAATGTTTCTGAAATTTCAATCTCGTACTTAAAAAAACTACTAAAACAAAATTAGGCGTGTCACACACATATCCAGATAATAAGAAGAGTCCATGCCTATTAAAGTAATTGTGTTACATATTCAACTACTTTTAATAATTATGATCAATTGTTAGTAATCTTTCATAATCATATTATAATTAACATGAATTGAAGAAGCAGCAGTAACGTTAGGATCAGAAACAACTGTTGTGGAAGATATTATACCTTGAGAAAAGCAAGGGAAACCAAATATTTTTTTATTTTTTTGAACGGGGGAAAACAAATATTTGATAATTATATAACATAAATTTTAGAAGTTAAAGAAATTAAAATGATGTAGGCAGAAAACTATAATTGGGATGGGATGCACCTAAAGAGAGTCCAGCCAGACTAAAATCGAGAAATTGGCAAAATTAATATATAAAAGAAATAAATTAAAGAACTAAAAGAAGTAAAAAGTATATTAATTACTAGGTAATATTGAAAGTTATAGCTATTTTTATGTAAAAAGATATTCGTACTTTTTCCAACATTACTTTCTCAATTTGTGAGTAACTCAATTCTGTATTTATGATATCATACGTTTGTCTTTGGCTGCATAAGTATGGATGGCGACTTTTAGGCCTTAGGCAAGAAATGTTGGGCCATGCTTACTGAAACTAAGGCCCAATTATGATTATTTCCATAAGAATAAATGTGTACATACATACATGCATGCTTTTGTTCCTATTACCATACTTTTGGAACAATAACAGGGTGACCCAAATTAGTTAACTTAGACAACTTATTGTATAAGTTTAACTTTTAACCATAAGAGTGGGTTGGTAAATTTATACTTTCAGAAATTAATATAAAAGGGGTCGTTGAACATTAATTACCTACTTAAACTGGTGGTTCAATTAATTTCTTAATATAGTATTATAAAATCTTTATGACCAAATGGTCTTAAGTTCATCACAAATATGCAACTTGCACGATCAATTTTTATACATAAGCTACCATTAAATTTTTCGATTGGAGGATTATAAAGAAATTTTTTACGCTGAGTCCGATTAAATTTAATGAAAAATGAGAAATATATGAACTTATTTGCAAGACCTTGTCTTTTATACTTTATCAATAATTTATCTCAGCTCAATTCAATTCAGTCAATTCAGTTTAATAGTTTTCATTCTGTAAATGCAGTTCAGTTCAGTTCAATTCTATTCATTCATGAAGAACAAAGCCTAAGAAAATGTACGACTTTCATATTTCTATTGGTAATATCTCGAGAAATGAGAAATTTTAAAATACTCCTGGAGTACGGATGACGTGGTACTCCGAACTAATAATTCGATGACACGTCATATGTGTTAGTATATAGGGTTGATGAATTATGGTCTAGGGTTTAGTTTTTAGAGTCTAGGGTTTTTACTTTAGGGTCTAAAATTTTATATAAATTATTAACTAAAAAATAGTTAATTACACGTTGTCAAATCTTTATTGGTTGATGTGACATATGTCAACCATTTATTGATTTTGGAGTACATCGTCATCGTGTTCCAGGAGTATACTAAAATCTCTCGAAGAGAAATATGATTTTCTACAGAAACCTACTTCCATACAAATTTTTCTAACACCAATTCATAACTCACATTGTCCGCGTGTGAATCTTTTTATTTTTTATTTTGGTTGATAAAACAATTAAAATTTTGAGGTTATATTTAAAATCCAAGCATATTCTTAATACCTTGTCAAAAATCTAAGACACATCACACGCAAATGCACAATATGTTGAGGGTGTACAATACATGTCTATTATTTTATGTTGAAATTTAATCTATATGAGGTTGACACCATTTAGTTTAATAAATTTTGATATCACTTCGAAATACCAAGAAACTATAAAATATTAATTAAGATGAAAGACATTTTTCTACATTAAGATATGGTATGAGTACTTCCACATCGCATTATATATATCATTAGCGTTGTGAATGCTTTTACAAGACCAAACATTTTCTTCTTCTTCTTCTTCAATTATAATATCTTCTTCTTTTAACATAATAATGGCAAAAATCCAAGTTGATATAATTTCAAAAGAAATCATCAAACCATCTTCACAAACACTTGATAATCTCAAACCTTTCAAATTCCCCTTGTTTAGTCAGTTCACCCCTACAACATATGCTCCCGTTATCTTATTCTACCCCAAAACTATTAATAATCTGAAAATCACTCCCACACAAATCTTGATTCGTTTGAAGTTATCTTTATCACAAACCCTTACTGTTTTCTACCCTTTTTCAGGTCGAGTAGTTGATAATCACTACATAGATCATTTCGATCAAGGTGCTCCTCTCTTAGTAGCCAAAGTATCCGGGATTGAGAATTTATCTGATTATCTCAAAAACCCGAAAATTGAATTCTTGAATAGCTTCCTCCCTTGCCAGCCATTTTCAAAAGAAATTGATTTAGGAAATACTCCCCTAATTGTATTTCAGGTGAATGTTTTTCCTTGTGGTGGAATAGCTCTGGGACTGGTTGGTTCTCATAAGCTAGTTGATGGACCTTCTGCGGCTTCTTTCATCAATGCTTGGGCTTCAATTTCAAGAAATGGAGTTTTTCCTGAAACTGTGCTCCCAAATTGCACTCAAGGATCTCTTGTTTTTCCTGCTAAAATTCCTTTTCCTGAAGAGTATGTAACCCTAATGGAAAGATTGTGGTTTAGCAAGGATAATTACATCACGAGAAGATTTGTTTTCAACGCGAAAGCATTATCTACAATAAGGGCTAAAGCGACCAGAGAGCGAGATGGGAAGCTAATAAAACCATCAAAACTTGAAGCTTTGACATGCTTCCTTTGGAAATGTTTTATGGCAGCATCTAGGGCAATTTCGGGAACACCAAAACCATCTTTCCTTATTGAGACAGTGAACCTTCGAACACGAACTAGACCACCATTGCCCAACGCCACAATCGGGGACATCTTTTGGTGGGCAACTGCAATGGCGGATGCATCTTCAGGAAGTAAGGAGCTATACGAGTTGTCGTTTTTATTACACGAAGCGGTAGCTATATACGAGGACAGTGATTACATGAAAACCCTACAAGGGGAAGAAGGGTTTGAAACCGTAAGTGAACATTGCACCCAACTGAAAGAGATAATTTTAGTCGAAAAACCCGACATCTTTGCGTTCACAAGTTTGTGTCATCAAGGTATAGCAAAGGTGGATTTCGGATGGGGAGAGCCGTATTGGGTTGGAATGATGGGAAAACCCGGTCCGGAGTTTCGAAATCTTACTCTTTTTGTTGATGGAAAAGATGGAAACGGGGTTGAAGCTTGGATAACATTAGATGAACAAAGGATGAAGTTTTTGGAACGTGATCCTGATCTTTTGGCATATGTTTGTCCCAATCCTAAGATTTCATGCATGTGATATTCGGTATATTATTTATTTTGGGTAATCATATATATGTTGCGGGTTTTTCTAAGGTTAGTCTTTTACAAAATAATAATTATTTTGTGAACTATCATCATTATATTAATGATGTGAATTTTATAATCTAATGGTAGTAAAGATAAATTAATGATTACTTGAAAGTAACTATAGTCTACATCTTATATGTTACTTTGTAAGATAGTCCTATTATTTGTATTAATTAGTATTCTATGTTGTTTGTGCATGGTATAACAAAGGCAGAATACACAAATAACCTCCTAAACTTGGCTCAATGTTGCTACTGACCCCCTCAACTTTCGATTGTAACAAATACCCCCTCGAACTTGTTAATGTTAACAAATAACCCCCTAAACTTGGCTCATTATTGCTACTGACCCCCTCAACTTTCAATTGTAACAAATACCTCTTTCAACTTTTTTATTGCTAACAAATAACCCCGACTTACTGAAATGATAGCAAATGTACGACTCAAACTCTCATAGTTGCGTAAATGACTTTAAAAAGAAAAAAAAAATTTAAATAATTAAAAACATAAAGAATAACCTAAATAAAATACAAAAATTCAAATTTTAATTAATAGTTGTTTTTGTTAATTAATAGTTGTTTATTTTATGTTTTTTTCAGTTAGGCTCTGTTCTTTTTTACTTATATTCAGCACATTTCAGCAATTTCAGTTCAGTTTAGCAATTTCAGTTTTATTTACCAATTTCAGTTCAGAAATTTCACTTCAATTTAACAATTTCAATTCTACTCAGCAATTTCAATACAGCTCAGTTCAGTTCAGTCAAAAAGAACGGAAGCTTAGTGATAATTAGTCTTTCAAATAACTGTCCTATGCAACTATATCTTCATTTCAAATTCAAGTTTCCATATATTAAACCGTGTAGTGTAGTCTTCTCTTCTTTTTGCTTCTTTTTGTCCTAAAAGATTAGTGATTGTAGCTAAATTTAGAAGGTTGTAAGCTTAAATTTTGGTTGTGTAGGAGTTCCCATTACTTGTGTATGTCTCCATTCTAATCATCCTTAGCTTTTTTCTTTCTTCCATCCTTCTCAAATGTAAATGTAAATATAAATAATATATTTATACTATTTTTATTTCCTCCCTTCTTCTTCTTCTTCTTCTTCTTCTTCTTCTATCAAATAATACAAACAATTTCATTTTTCTACGTGACAATATATACCAACCGATGCAAGGGGTGAACAAAGTGATATTTCCAAAAATTGTTTCTATTCCTGCTTATCCTAAATCCGTTTGGAAATTATTTGGTGAGTTTTCTACAATGTTCTAAAAATCGCTATGCGGCCGCGACGCGGTCAGTGACCCAAACGATGAATCGGGGATGAATCGGTTTTGTATTTTTTTATTTTTTAAATTATTTTAAATAAATTATATAAATATTTTTTAGAAAAACAGAAAAACCCATGTTAGAAAACAAAAAATATTGACCAAACTAGCTAAAAATAATAACTATTTTTGTCCAAAATGATAATAATAAATATACCAAAATGTTGACAAACATAAATATTTCGATGTTTATTACATTAATATTGTAAAAAAAACAATTACCAACAAATTAACGTAACATATTTAGATGCTCTTATTCAACCATATCTTGTTCACCAAATTCATAATTTTCAATTTGCTCATAGTTAAAATGTCTGTGGTATTTTAGGAATTTTTGTTTATTTTGTTATTTTTAAAAATTAATTATTTAATTAAAATTGTATGGGCCATTTTTATTTGGGCCAAAATTTTCTTAATTGGGCTAATTTTCTCTGAATCGGTCATAAATCGGTTGACCGATTTAAAACGACCTATTTACTAAAATCGGTACGGTATACTCAATTTTACCGATTAATCGCTGATGAATCGGTCAACTCGGCCGATTTTTAGAACACTGGTTTTCTATTCTTCAAATGAATGGACATTTTGCATTTACATAAGAAATTCATTCCTCCATTTCTCAAAGCCAATATCACCACGGACATTTAGGTTTTGTCAAACTCAGTTTAGCTTCTTTTTATGTAGAAGCAGTGCTCTAAAAATCGGCAGAGTTGGCCGATTCATCGGCGATTAATCGGTAAAATTGAGTATACCGTACCAATTTTAGTGAATAGGTCGTTTTAAATCGGTCAATCGATTTATGACCGATTTAGAACCGATTTATGACCGATTCAGAAAAAATTAGCCCAACTAAGAAAATTTTGGCCCAAATAAAAATGGCTCATACAATTTTAATTAAATAATTAATTTTTAAAAATAACAGAATAAACAAAAATTCCTAAAATACTCAGACAACAGACATTTTAACCAGCAGCAAATTGAAAATTATGAATTTGGTGAACAAAATATGGTTGAATAAGAGCATCTAAATACGTTACGTTAATTTGTTGGTAATTATTTTTTTTTAGAATATTAATATAATAAATATCGAAATATTTATGTTTGTCGACATTTTGGTATATTTATTACTATCATTTTAGACAATAATAGTTATTATTTTTAGGTAGTTTGCTCAATATTTTTTGTTTTCTAACATAGGTTTTTATGTTTTTCTAAGAAATATTTGTATAATTTTTTAAAAATAATTAAAAAATAAAAAAATACAAAACCGATTCATTCCCGATTCATCATTTGGGTCACTGACCGCACCGCGGCCGCATAGCGATTTTTAGAACACCGTGTAGAAGACGTTACCACTAACTTAAAAATACAATAAATAAGTATTTAATTAACAAAAACATTTATTTTTTTAAAGGTTAACTTCAAATAAGTATTATGTGGTTTCATCGTTTTATAAATAAAGGACTGTAGATTACATTTAAGCAAATAAATGACTGTGGTTTCACCGTTTTTGTTTTTTCACCGTTCCTCCATTCCGTGAAGTTTGTGTTTTCTCACCATTCTGGTAGTGGATCCGTCAGAATGATGAAAACAACACGTTAAGAAATGGAATAACACATAAGAGAGATTTTAGTATATTCTTGGAACACGATGATGTGGTGCTCCAAATCAATAAATGATTGACATATTACATCAACCAATAAAATTTTGACAACGTGTAATTAATTAAAAATATATTTTTTAGTTAATAATTTATATAAAATTCTAGACCCTAATTAAATAAAAATCTTAGACTCTAAAAATTAAACCCTAGACTCTAAATCATCGACCCTAAATACTAAAATATGTGACGTATCATTAAATTATTAATTCGGAGTACCACGTTATCTGTATTCCACGAATATTTTAAAATTTCTCTAACACATTATTGCCCCCTGAATTTAATTAAACGCCTTCAAGTCCCATGACCTATTTTAAGGATCTTGCTCCAGAATTTCCTTAACCGAAAAAAAGAAAAATTGTAATAAATTATTTGCTTTTGGGTTTGATGTATTTGATTTACAACTTTATGTTTTCCTTTCAAGCGCACTATATTAGAACTTCTATATAGAAATACTCTATATAGAAATAACCTAAAAATTTTGGTCTAACTTGGGTCAGTTGTATATAAAAATAATCTCACAAATTTTAATAACATTATTCAAGTCCCGCATCTTTAGAAACCATACCTCTATATATGAATAACTATATACATACTGTATATATACTAATGATTCAAACAAAACTTATAAGATATTTTAAAATTTTATTGAAATTATGTATGAATCGAAACAAAAAAGTCCAACTTGTATCTATAAATATTTATCATTTTTTCCTTAAACTTTTCCAATTTTCTATATGTTTGGAAACTAAACACTCCAATTTTCTATATGTTCGAAAACTAAACACTATGTGTTGATTTTTTCGTACCAAACTGTATATAGGAATAACCTCTCAATTATTATACAAATATTCTGATTTCAAACGTATTCCTATATAGATGTTCTACTGTAACAACTAAGCCAATTATAAATGTATCCATAAATATTAATCACTATTATTAGTTCACAATTAAATTTTGTTTTCTTTAACTTATATTCAACACATTTTAATTTAGTTCATTTCAGACATATTTTTACTTTCAGTTTAATTCAGTAAGGGAAATCAGCAAAATTTATTTGACATGCAACTAATAATTCAATTCAGTTCAACTAGTTTTAGTTCAGTTTCAGTTCAACTTTTTTCAGCCAAAAAGAATAGCGCCTAATGCTCGGGCAAAGAAATTATAGAATCCACCAGGACGTACCATGTCATTCTTACGACGAACCAATAATTCAATGACACGTCTAGTGCTCAGAGTTCATATAATTTAGGCCTTGTTCTTTACGACTAACTTTTACAGAACTGAAAATTACTGAACTAAAAACTGAATTGAACTGAACTAATTTGATCATCTAAATTTATTTATTTTTGAAGAAATTTGGTTAACTAAATTGAATTGATCTAAAGTGTATTAACTTTTAGAAAACTTACTGAACTAAATTGAACACCTTAATACTTTAATTTAATTTAATTAATTTTATTGATTTAAAGTATATGTAATTATCACTTATTAATTCAGCATAACACATCATTGCTAATTTGATACGGCTATATTTTTTTGGTAAGAAGGATAGGTCAAAGACCCCGCGACAACAAAACGAAAAAAAAGAAAGGAAAATAAAAATTAGCACCGAACTCTTCCCAAGAAACTTGTGCCACTCACGTCCGCAAAGAGAATATCCTGAATACATGCAAAAGGCACATCACACTCGTGATAATCCAAGCAAAAAGTTGCGAAATTCGTCATTTTATACCGCCATATGAAAAAGTAAGAAACTGACGAGTGATTTAAGTGGATTCTTAAATGATGACACCTACCACAAATAAAAATGTATCTATTGTATTTGTAAACCAATAGCATAAATCAAGGAAATGTAAATGTTCTTCTCTTTCTTTTGTGAAAAGTCAAAAGACATGTGCTATCTCTATCATCTTAATCAATCTTCTTCGTACAACATTAATTCATGTATCCCTTCGAGAAAGATGGATATATGCATACAAAAACATTTAAGCCCACCCATTTCCTAAACCTTCGAGAAAGATGGATATATGCATACAAAAACATTACAGTCCATATATATCAAGATTCAAGAGATAAATTCAGCTTTAAATCTAGGATATTCAGGATGTAAGAAGACTGTATTTGGCTCATCAAATAATGGGATCAAATTATTTTTAGAAGTAAAAGAAAAGTAGAAGATGGGAAGGAATTGATTAAATTAAAAGCTCGAGATAATAGTTAAGAGTAAAAACATTTTTTATATTGATTTCTGACACACTTTTAGGTGAATGTCACTTGAACTTAAATCATGCACAACACATGGTCATCTCACCATACGTTTTTAACTCACAAATAAACATGATTGCTAAGACTCGAATTCAAAACCTTTCAATTTCAAAGCCTTGATATCATATTATTATTAAGGAGAAATTTTAGCGTCTAGAATTTTATATAAATTATTAACTAAAATTAAATTTTTAATTAATTACTCGTTATCAAAATTTTATTGATTGTTGTAACATATGTCAACCATTTATTGATTTGGAGTACCACGTCATCGTACTTTAGGAGTATACTAAAATATTTCTATTATTAAGAAAAAAAGATGGAAAAAACCTAACCATCACTTTCCACATATATATACATGAAGATATTGAACGCCATATTCATTTTAATCTTAAAGGTACACCTATTACCCAAAAATATATATACCGTATTATTTTTATACTTTCTCCATAAAGCAATCAATGTGTACAATGAATATCAATAATTCTTATTTAGTTACATTAATATAAAAAATTATATATATGTGTTATAGCTATGTAATCAACCTATCTCAGCTGTCTTGGAATTTCAAAATACACAATCAAGTGTTGAAAACAATACCAAAAAATGGAAATCCAAATTGTTTCAGAAGAATTCATAAAACCATCTTTATCTATTAACAGAAAACCTTACAAGCTTTCTCTTTTTGATCAACTTACACCTACAACATATGCCCCAACTATTGTCTTCTACACTCATAACAATCAAAATTGTGATTCCAATTCTGCCCTCAAAAACCTCAAAAAATCTCTATCGGAAGCCCTTGATATCTTTTACCCTTTATCTGGCCGAACAATAGACAATTTCTACATTGATCATTTCGATAAAGGAGCTCTTTTCGTTGAAGCTCATACAAACTTCCAGATGTCCGATTTCCTTAAACATCAGGAAATCGAACTGTTAAATATGTTTCTCTCATGTCAACCTTTTACTAAGGAAATGGACACGGATATACCTTTGTTACAAGTTCAATTTACTCTGTTTAAATGTGGAGGAGTATCACTAGGCATGTCCGTGTCACATAAGCTCATTGATGGGCCCACTGGCAAGGCCTTTTTCTCTAGTTGGGCTTCTATTTGTAGGGGGGATTTTACCCTTGTTATTCATCCGAATCTCGAACAAGCATCGGAGTTTTTTCCGCCGAGATTTTCTATTCCGGAGAACCATTTATCTTTGATGGAAAGCTTGTGGTTTACAAAGGCTAATTATGTAACAAGGAGGTTTGTGTTTAATCGGAAAGGGATAGAAATGTTAAGGGCAAAGGCAGAAGGCAAGATCTCAAGGGTTGAAACAATGTCGTGTTTTATATGGAAATGTTGTATGAAAGCTTCAAAAGCGTTATCAGGTATACGATTCTAGAAAATACTTCGTCAACTTAATCAAGTTCAATACAAATCAACTATTAATTACGAAATCAATAATTTAGATTTTATTAATTAAATCTCAATAATTAATTTTAAAGTTATGGAGATGACAGCATAACCAATTGAGAGAGTTGCAACTTGAGATTATCTTAATCCAAAACTTATATAAAATAACGAAAATATTTGGGTTTAATAAGATACAATATAAATATATATGAAAATAAAGAGAAGTTTGTGTGACAAAATCTCTTATGATGATATAGATAATTATGACGAGATTGAGATAATTTGATAATTAATTAGGGGAATGTAGTAAAAAATGTGGTGATAAGCATGAAATGAAGGGAAGGACGAGGAGTGTGATGTTTGTGCTGAAGAAAGAAATTAATTTTACTTTATTTTCTTTAAAATTCATTTTCTCGATCTTTCTGAACACATTTTTTGAAATTTTTTATATCGTTGGACTCGTATTAATTAAGCGGACATTTTGAGATTTATTTTTGTTAGGTAAAAACGATTTTTCAAATTAGTGTTCTAATTGCAAAATTGTCACCGCTTTTCATTGACACACCACAAAAATCAGTCAAACCGGAAGAAGCTGTCATACATGATCCCTCCCATATGAAAATATAACTTCATTAGAAATCATTTATATTTTAGAATATTATTTAGAAAATAATTCTTATTTATCTTAACATTATTTACTTTAGGTTCTGCAAAACCATCAATTTTAGTAGAGGCAGTGAATCTCAGGCAACTTACAAAACCGTCAATGTCAAATTCGTCAGTCGGGAATATTTTTTGGTGGGCAACAGCAGTAGCTGATCCTAGTGATGAGAAGAAGACAGAGTTGAGTGAGTTAATGAAGTCATTAAGTGAAGGTATTGCTTTGTACAAGACTGATTATACAGAGAGTTTTCAAGGTAATGACGGGTTCCAAACCATGTCGGATTATTGCAATCAGCTAGAGGATTTGTTTGCAAGTGAAAATCCAGACATATTTGCATTTACAACATGGTGTTATCTCGGGTTTAATAAGTTTAATTTTGGATGGGGAGAACCATTTTGGACCGCGATTATGGGGAAACCCGGACCTTCTTTTCGGAACCTGACTATATTTATTGAAACTAAAGATAATATGGGAATTGAAGCATGGATTACTTTAGACCAACAAAGAATGGCTTTGTTGGAAAAAGATCCTGAATTCTTAGCATTTGCTTCTCCGAATCCAAAGATTTCATGCCTTTAATATATACTTTGATATTCATTAGTCTACTTGTGTTACTTATTTCTTTAGATAATATGATTTACGTAGCCAAAACGGTATTATACATGTAACTTATATTTTTCTGCTCGAATTTAGATAAAATTGAAGAGTTGCATGGATAATAAGGCTCTAGAGTGTTGTGTTTATAGAAAATACGGATTTTTCCCATGTAACAGTTTAAAATTGGTATAAATTAGTCAAGTTTATTTTGATTTGGGTTATTTTTCAATAAACTTCTGCTTTCCTATTAATGTCAAGAGAAAAATTTATTCTTTTAGAACCTTTATGATAGTGAATTTACGAAACGGATCTGAATTAAATTTATTGAATTGAATTGGTCAAATTTATAACTAATATTTTTTTTTTTTTGCTGAATTTGACTGATCAAACAAAATTTTGATGAAAACAAACCTTATTCCCACCTCTTATATATGGAGGTTGCACCTTTGAATTTGTGAAATCTTACTCTTTAAGATCTTCAATTCGGTTAATTAATAATTTGTCCATAGCTCCCCATTCCATTTAACCCATACCATTCGTTAAATGAAGACATATATTATTACATTTTAAGTTGAATTGGGAATTTAATGAATTTAATAGTCTAATTTTAATTTTAAATAAGTAAACTGAATTGAAAGTTGTTAAAATAAAGAGAAATTATACTGTGCGTGGTGTGCCAGGCACACAGTATAATTTCTCATAAATCAATTTGAATTGAAATGGGTTCCCTAAAATGAAATTATCAAAAGGTATTGAATTGAACATAAGGATTTTCCTAAATGTAAATTAAGACACTGGTACTACCTATAAGAGACGTTTATGTATTGATCATTGAATTCTTGGGAAAAAGAGGGTTATTCACAACAATAAAGAGTTAATACTTTCTCATTTTTAAAAAATATGAAAAGTTTTGATTTGTCACAGATTTTAGAAATAAATATTAAAAAAAAACTTAAATAGACTTAAATTAAGTATTACCTAATACGTCCCATTTATATAGGGATTTTAGAAGTATTTTAGGTTAGTTTCGTGCCTATTTCATGTGTACTTGTGTATGATTTATTGGTGTTTTGTTCTATTTTATGTTTTTCCTTTGTTTTGGTGCATTTTATGATTTCAAGTGATTTCGATTTGATTTTGGTTCGATTCAAAGCGTTAACAGTTGAACCAGGGTTTGGATAGAGGTGTTGAGAGTCATCTTGACAAGACTAGGAAGCTGTCTCGTCGAGATGCCTTCGCGGTCTCGTCGAAACAGCGTCCTTGTCTCGGCGAGACATGTTGTGCGAGACAACTTGGACGACCTTCAGTAAAACGGGTATAACTCTCTCATACAAACTTCTTTTGAGACGATTCAAGTTGCACTGGAAAGCTAAGGCGTAGGCGGTCAACTTTCATGTTTTGCATTTCTCGAGATTTAGACTGGAAGTTGGTCAAAAAGAGGTTTAAAATTGACATACGTTCCGAAGGCCTCATCTTGGCGAGACCACATGGTGTCTCAACGAGATGAGTGTTTATCCACCTGCTTGGGCGGCGTGGGATCCACCTAATTTTATATATACTTATTCCTTTTATGTCTCTTCTCCTATAATAATATAAATAGGAATCTAAGGTTACTTTCTAATCAGTTAGATATGAGTTTATCATCAGTTAGTTTTATAGTTTTATATTAGATTCATTCAGACTTTATATTAGTTTAGTTTAGGGTTTAGAGTTCTTCAACTTGTTCTTCATCAACTTCTTGGAGATTGTAATCGGAATTCAATTGACAATTTACAAGAATCGTGACAACTAGTTTTCTTCCTTTCTCTCTTGATTATTATTAATAAGATGTTGTTTTCCGTTTCCATTGCCATGATTGCCTGTGTTAATTTGTCTATGAACTAACCTCCATTTGATATGGGATGGAGGTGAACTTGATTCTTCTGTTATATGCATGATTAGAGATATTAGGGTTTAATTGATTATTACTATGCGTGATTGATTTATATTTGCTTAATACATTGAGACTGAGAGGAGATAGGTTAATAGATATATGTGAGACTAGTTTCCATATTGTATACTGAAATAGCATGAATCAACCTTGCTAAAAGATTAGGAGTGCGGCTTTGTATCTGGGCTACGGTTTTGGATTTAGTCAATACCATGTAATGTTTTACGATGTTTTAGACATGTTCATTGACAAGTACAAAGGTCTAAATGTGCACGTAAATAGAGTTTATAGGTATATGTCATGCTTATTTGACTTAATTAGATTGATTACCGTCACGACATAGTAATGATATAAACCCGACTATCCCTAATATTGCATACAACTAGACCAAGGGATCTGAAGTCCAGATTGTTCTCTTATCCATATTTCACCAAGTTGTTGAACTATTGTTTTGTTATTTATGTTTGTTAGTTTTTAATCTAGTTAAGATACAATTCTCACCACCTATTCGAGTGTCTAGACATTTAGAGAATTTAGTAGATCTGATGGCCATGTAAATCTTGTCCTTGTGAGTTCGACTCGTCCTTACGTACTTTATTACTTATTGTGATATGATACACTTGTCCTAGAGTTTATGCTTTGCACATTTAGGGAGCATCATTACCTTTTTTTTTCTTAAATATTTTCAGTAAAATTCAGTTCAGTTTAATTCAGTCAAATTCTTTAATCATTCAGTTCAATTCAGTCCATTCTTTTCAACTCAATTGAACTAAAGAGTCTTCGATTAAATATTTAGTTCACTCGATTTTTTGTGATAGTATCAAACTACAAAATCAAGCAATTGTGAGTTCAAGTCCTCACAATTAATCTCATTAATTGGTGAATACAAAAAATATTTAGTAAGATCGGTATGGTTCTGTTCTTATGACTAAACTAAACTTAACCTAACTAAATTAGCTGAAAAATATTATTAAACTGAATTAAATTATTAATAAGATGTAAAGAATAAGAATTATATGTACTGATACACAATGACATTAGGGGTAATGTCAGAGTAAATATAGAAGATATACTTGACATAGATGACATCCTATGTTGATATGCTCAATGATGGTCGGTTTGATAGTTGACTAACTGGGCTATTTCTAGAAAAAGAGTTACAGAGACGTTTATTTCTTTGATTCGAAAATCTAGATTCAGTAGTAACACATGTGTGCCTCTGGTCTTTCACAAGTCCAACACCTAAGGTCACACGATTTTAAAATGAAGAGTAAAACATTTTTTAAGTACATACTTTGTAACTATAAATGATATATATTTGTTATTTTATTTTAAAATAGGTTGAGTGTGAATTTTAGAAATTCTTGAACAAACCAAATACTTGGAAGAAGGATTTCAAAATGTATTGAACTGTTGACTTTTAGTTTAGGACTAAATCGAATTGTAGCACACTTTTACAGATGCATATTCTGGAGATTTTCAAATATTTAATGTTACTAAATAAATGTGATGAAGTTTTAGACAGGACCAAATACCCAAATAGAAAGGTCCAAAACTAATTGAGTTGTCGACTTTTTTTCTTAGAATTGAACCAAATTGTACCTTTGACTTTTACTAAATATTCTGAAGATTTTTATATACCCAGATTGGCACCTCTACCATAAATAACCCCAATATCACCCCTTTCACGTGTGTATTTTTCAATAAGCACCTTACTTCAAGACTGCTTTAGATTTTTCTTTTAGATATCGTCATCCATGTAGTGGATACACTAATAAACTAAGTCACCGTTCATCCATTTTCGAAGCGAAATGCAATATATTATTTATAATCGCCATCTCTTATGGTCACTAATTATTCAGGTCATTTTATCCCAACGCCACCTATTTCAAATCGAGTTGTTATGTTGGAGTAGCAATAAAATATTTATCCCGAAAAGGAAAAAAGATAGCCTCGAGATATTAAAAGAAAAGTGAAGATTGTAGTTATCCTTATTAACTACTCTAGCTAGCAGTTTCGATCTTCAAAATATTTAAAGTGTATGGGTTGAATTAAACATGCAGTACTTACAACACGATCATATTCATGACAATTATCTTATATAGTTTCTTTATAAAGCTATCTGCATATAACATATATATTACCTTTTATTCTATAAAGCATTCTCTCAATTTCAAAACACACAATCAAGTGTTGAAAAAGAAAGGGAAAAAAAATGGAAGTCCAAATTGTTTCAAAAGAATACATTAAACCTTCATATTCATCTATTAACAGAAAACCTTATAAGCTTTCTCTTTTTGATCAACTTACACCTACAACATATGCACCACTTATTCTCTTCTACCCTAAGAACAATCAAAATTCTGATCCCGATTCAACCCTCAAAAACCTTAAAGAATCTCTATCAAAAACCCTCAATATCTTCTATCCTATATCTGGCAGAACAACAAACAATTTCTACATTGATCGATTCGATGAAGGAGTTCTTTTCGCCGAAGCTAAAACAAATTTTCGGATGTCCGATTTCCTAAGACATCAGGAAACCGAAAAATTAAATATGTTACTCTCATGTCAACCTTTTACTAAAGAAATGGACATCAACATACCTCTATTCCAAGTCCAATTTACTTTGTTTAAATGTGGAGGAATATCATTAGGCATATCCGTGTCACACAAGCTCATTGATGGGCTTACGGGTAGGGCTTTTTTAACAAGTTGGGCTTGTATTTGCAGGGGAGATTTTAATGGTGTTATACACCCGAATCTCGAACAAGCATCAGAGTTTTTCCCGCCAAGAGTTTCGGTTCCCGAGAACCATTTGTCTCTGATGGAAAGCCTGTGGTTTACAGAGGCTAGTTATGTAGCAAGAAGGTTTGTGTTTAATAGTAAAGCAATAGAGATGTTGAGGGCAAAAGCAAATGGGAAGATCTCAAGGGTTGAAACGCTGTCGTGTTTCATATGGAAATGTTGTATGACGGCTTCGAAAGCATTATCAGGTATAAGAGCCTCACATTCTCTTATATTTAATACGAATTCATATACGTCGAGGAGGATTAAGATTTAAATCTTAATTGCTCATATTGTCAACTAAAATTGATAAATTATGAGCTTTATTGAAAATTTAAGAATAATATAAATAAATACAATTGTACTACTCGAAATCACATTAAAGAATAATTTAAATTTCTCATTTGATCTTTTTATTTTTTCTTTACATCAGGTTCTGCAAAACCATCAATTTTGGTGGAAGCAGTGAATCTTCGAACACTTTCGAAGCCACCAATGTCTAACTCATCGACCGGAAATATTTTCTGGTGGGCAACAGCAGTAGCGGATCCTAGTGATGAAAAGAAGACGGAGTTGGGTGACTTGATGAAGTTGTTAAGTGAAGGTATTGCATTGTACAAAACTGATTATACAGAAAGTTTTCAAGGTAATGACGGGTTTGAAACAATGTCGGATTATTGCAATCAGTTAGAGGATCTGTTTGCAAGTGAGAAGCCAGACATATTTGCATTCACAACATGGTGTAATCAGGGATTTAATAAGCTTAATTATGGATGGGGAGAACCATTTTGGACTGGGATTTTAGGGAAAGTTGGACCTTCATTTAGGAATCTCACTATATTTATTGAAACTAAAGATGGTAAAGGAATTGAGGCATGGATTAATTTAGATAAAGAAAGAATGGCTTTGCTGGAAAATGATCCTGAATTCTTAGCATTTGCTTCTCCAAATCCAAAGATTTCAAGCCTGTAATACTTTCCTATTCACAGTAATTAGGTCCGAATAATCGATTTGAAGATTACTCGTTCGCTACCATTTAATTAGTGGTCATTCTCATAATAAAAGTTTAACTATAGTGGCCGGAACTTGTACCAGTTTGCTTAAATTGTTCATTTTTTCTTTTTATTTTTATGTAATTTTCTCTCATTATAATATATTCAAATTTGGGTTTGTAGTTATTTGTCTAAAGATGTCAAACTAGTTTGAGAAGTATAACTGTAACCGCTCCCATCCTCGACTTTAACTCAAACGAGCTCATAATGTTATGGAGGTTGACAACATGCTTCCATTCGTTTAATTTTTCCATCTCCTCCACGTACGTTTAACCCATACCATTCATTGTATGAAGATGGATATAACCATACAATTTGTTATTGTTAAGATATTAAGGTCGATTTATGTGAATTAACTCGAACAATTGAAATACTTGCGGAAAAATAAACAACACAGAATTTACGTGGAAAACCCAAAACGGGAAAAACCACGGGAGAGGAAGAGTATTATTTATTGAAGCAAATCAGAACAGAGTACAAGAGATTTATGTAACACACAGACCCAAGAATAGTCCTAATTCTATAACCCGGTGTTTACCCAAACCTCACAAACTCTCAGAACCTCAAAAGACAACAATGTCGTTGCTTACACTCTGCAATTCTTCACACTGATGAAAACCCATACCTGCAATACTTATAAAGCCAAAGATCAAACAATTCAATATACTATTTTAATCTTTGCTTCCAAAATATCATAAATAATAATGGCCCAGCAATTTTGGTTGCACTTGAACTAGTTGTCACAAATTAATTGATTCCAATCTTCATGTTGACTTATTTCCTATACCACCAAAAATCCCATTAAATTTCCCAAGGCTCCTGGCGGCTACTCAAAATAATTCAACCAACATGTCTTGTTTCTGAATCCAGATGAACACGCCACAAATAATTCATTTATGGCCAATATCTCCTTTGCTCCAATTAAATTGACTTTTATCCAATTTAATACCTATGAATTAATAGTTAATATTAACAGTTATGTTTAAATTGAGAGAGTTTACTAACTAAATACAGATTAACATTTAATAAAGTGAAAAATACAAGGGCACTAATTACATAGCAAAATCAATGTACATGATCCGATCAGTACAAGAAAACAGCCGATCAGAGACGAAAAATTCCTGTCTATAATATCATGATTCCAACAAATTTATCCAAACATATAGTTAATTAATTATAAGTTATAAGTTTTTTCGTAACAACTATTAACTCAATCTATCAATTATTAAGTTTATACGATATCAGCTCCATAGTGATGTGCAAGCAGCTCAATAGAACAGAGCCCAAATATTTGGGGCCTAACTGATTTACTTTTTAGTTTTGGAGGCCTGTAGAAGGCAAATCACACTGGTGATAACCTAAGGAAAAAATTTCCGCGAAATTCGTCATCCAATCAGCTGCATAATTTCTTCCCCAATAATATAACTCAACAGAACAATTCAAGGCCTCTTAATCTGCACCAATTTATAGGCCAATGATGTCTATAAAAGGACCTTGACTGAAAAGAAATCAACTTAATCATCACTAGCGAATCCAACTAACCTCAACAGGCTTAACTCCCATCTTCCAAACCAACTCAAGACCAAAGAACAACCCCCACAATTCTGCTAAAACCGCCGAGCAAACTCCAAGATTACACACAAACCCACGCATCCAATTCCCGACATTACAACAAACAACAACCTCAGCCGACGCGATCCTCAGGTTATCCTTACTCACTCTGTCACAATTCACTTTCACCCAACCACCCGACGACACCTTCCATAAAACCATGATACTATCTTTACTAACATGATTTATGCAGCCAACTATTTATAATATTTTGTGATAATATTAGAACAAAATCAACCATCTTAATTCTCACCATAAATCATCTAATAATTAACAAAAATTCTCAATATTGATTGGAACCATTCTAATCATTTATTTCGATTCAGTTCAGTTTAGTGATATTTAGTTTAGTTCAATAATTTCCCTTCAGTAAATGCAGTTCAATTCAGTTCTATTCAATAATTCAATTTAGTTTAATTTCAGTCCAGTTTAGTTTAGTTCAGTCATAAAAAACATGATCTAACACATGGACCCCAAAATACTGATATGGACAAATAGAATATATTCCTATTTGATATATTTTATTTGGTCAAGCTTGAGAAGGAAAACAAAGAAAAAATCTAGCTACTTCAATAATGACCCCTACTTGATATTGAATGACACTTATATAAGTTCTGTAACCAATGACACTTATATAAGTTCTGTAACCAGTGTTAATGTTGATGGTGTTTAGGTCCTGTTCTTTATAACTGAAATCAACTCATGAATTGAATTGAAGTGCATTTATTAAAGAAAAATTATTGAACTAAACTGAATACTACTGAACTGAACTGAACTGAAATAAATTACCGATAGGCCTAAAGGCTTAGTGTAGCAACCAGTTACAGATTAGCGTCTCAATAAGAAGATCCGAGCAAAGGGTGGTTCGAAGGGGATGATAATATAAAAATAAGCTGAGTCAGATATCACACTATAGAGATAGTTAGCTCTGTTCTTTTTAGCTTATTTTCAGGAAAAATCAGTTCCATTCAGCAAAATTCCTTAGTGATCGTTCAACCAATTTAGTTCATCGAATTTAGTTCAGTTTAGTTTTGATAATTTTAGTTCAATTCAATGCAGTTCAACCATAAAAAATGGGGCATTACTGAACTTTTTTCTTTTTTTTGTGAAACGGAAAGCACTTTATTAATCGATCAAAGAAACATTACTACGCGAAGAGCTTTCAAGAAAAGACGGAACAACATGCGAAATAAACGAATTATCATTAAGACAAGCTTTACGAGTGAGCTCATGAGCAACTCTATTACTAATATATATATATATATATTCAATGCATGTAGATGTGTTCCAGAGAGGTGAGGCTCAATGTGTTTGGATCAAAATGACTCTCTAATGTGTGGTTTTTAACTATTTGTATTATTACATTGAATCTTTAATATCCAAAATAATAAATCACTCCCTCCAGTGTTTAATAAGGCTATATGTTTTATGACTGAAATGTACTGAATTGAACTGAAAATTATTGAAGTGAAATGTATACTAAAAAGAAATTACTAAAATTATTAAACTGGACCAAATATTATTCAACGGGTAATTATTGAGGAAGGTGTGAGGATAACAAATTTGGTCTTTTTCAAATATTCTATCCCGAGTGCAATTGAACATGCAGAGGGATGGAGGTGTCTTCCGAGTAGGTGAATCCCATTTTTCATAGCTTATTCATTTAACAGCTATAAATATCCAACTACTCTACTTTGTGATTGATCATAGCTCCATAAATTTCTTCATCTAGTTTTCTCACGTACTCATATTAATTACAACATCCTTACAACCATGACCGTCTTTATTTTTATATTATACTTTGTACATAAGTTATAAAATATATAAATTATTTTTATTCTTTTAAAATATAATTAACTCTAAAATGAAATTTTCTTTCATATATAACAAACTATATCGGCTATCTTACAAATTTCAAAATAACAGTCTAAGTATTGAAAGCAATAACCAGAAATGGAAGTCCAAATTGTTTCGAAAGAATACATAAAACCTTCATCTTCATCTATTAACAGAAAACCTTATAAGCTTTCTTTTTTTGATCAGCTTACACCTACAACATATGCCCCAACAGTTCTTTTCTACCCTAAGAACAATCTAAATTTTGATCCCAAATTAGCCCTCAAAAACCTCAAAATATCCCTATCCGAAACCCTCAATATCTTCTACCCTTTATCCGGGCGAACAATAGACAATTACTACATCGATCATTTCGATGAAGGAATTCCTTTTGTCGAATCTCGAACAAATTTTCGGATGTCTGATTTCCTGAAAATTCAAGATATCGAACGGTTAAATATGTTCCTCTCTTCTCAACCTTTTACTAACGAAATGGACTTGAGCATTCCTCTTTTACAAGTTCAATTTACTCTGTTTAAATGTGGAGGAATTTCATTAGGCATGTCTGCTTCCCATAAGCTCATTGATGGGCCTACTGGTAAGGCATTTTTCAATTCTTGGGCCTGTATATGCAAGGGGGATTTGAAGGGTGTTATACACCCGAATCTCGAACAGGCATCAGAGTTTTTCCCGCCGAGAGTTTCTATTCCGGAGAACCATTTATCTTTGATGGAGAGTTTGTGGTTTACCGAGGCTAATTATGTGACGAGGAGGTTCGTGTTTAACAGTAAAGGAATTGAAACGATGAGGGCAAAAGCCGAAGGCAAGATCTCAAGGGTTGAAGCAATGTCGTGTTTCATTTGGAAATGTTGTATGAAAGCTGCGAATGCGCTATCAGGTATATGAATCTCGAATCTGGATCATCTCTCAAGTTGAATCTCTTTAATGTTAATCATGTTTAAAACATCTTAACCATTAAATAGAAAATCAATACTTGAAATTTGGTTATTCAATAAGTGATAAATAAGTTTAAAGTTCAACCATTCAATCTCAACAATTAATCTTGTAACTAACGGCTGACATAATAATATAACCAACTTCAAAGTACATTGTAATCCAAAAATCTCACATCTTATTATACACAATAACGGAAGTTTATTTCTTTTCAATTACGAATAATTCTACATATATAGAAAAATAATACTAATAAATTTTTACTTAACATATACATAATATAAATTGAACAATTGTTTATTTATTTTAGATAGCTAGTTCATTTATCCCATATTTTCTTCTACATTAGGTGTTGCAAAAAATTCAATTTTGGTAGAGGCGGTGAATCTCCGACCACTAACGAAGCCACCGATGTCTAATTCCTCGATTGGAAATATTTTCTGGTGGGCAACAGCTGGAGCTGATCCTAGTAATGAGAAGCAAACGGAGTTGAGTGAACTAATGAAGTCGTTAAGTGAAGGTATTGCTTTGTTCAAGACTGATTATACGGAAAGTTTTCAAGGTAGTGATGGTTATGAAACGATGTCGGCTTATTGCAATCAACTAGAGGATTTATTTGCTAGTGAGAAGCCAGATATATTTGCATTTACAACATGGTGTCATTTAGGTTTTACTCGACTTGATTTTGGATGGGGGAAGCCATTTTGGGCTGGGGTTATAGGGAAAGTTGGACCTTGTTTTAGGAATCTGACCATATTTATTGAGACTAAGGATGGTAAGGGAATTGAGGCATGGATTACTTTAGATCAACAAAGAATGACTTTTCTTGAAAATGATTCTGAATTCTTAACATTCGCTTCACCAAACCCAAAGATTTCAAGCCTCTAATACTTCCTTTTTCACGGCAATTAGGTTGCACTTATCGATTTGAGGTTAGTTGGCATCTTTAAGTGGTTTTTCTTGATGGTTGTTACTTACTAATTTACTGTGAGGTCATTTCAAATAAATTTAACAGCCAAAGAGATTTTCTTTATGCATTATGGATATGGTTACTTGATTTTTCGCATGTAATTTAATCATTTGGTCTAATATTTAATTTGATTTGATTTATCTCCCATGTAATAATTCCAACTGATATCCTCATGCTCCACCCAAAAAATCAAATTCCAACTGATATAATTGTTAAGATCTATTGGGGTTGACAATATAGTTATTATAAAATTTTATAAAAGATTAACTTCAAATAAGTATTATGTGGTTTCGCGGTTGTAAATAGAGGACTATGGTTTTGGCTTTGAACAAATTCATATTTATGACATTATTCTTATATAGTTTCTTTATAAAGCAATCGACGTATAATATATATATATATTACTCCATCCGTTTTAAATGTTAGTTGTTTTTGTAAAAATATAAGAAATTAAAATATCATTAATTACAACATACAAAATACTAATTTATCATCTTTTTATTTTTCTTGTCTTACTTATTTCTTTAAAACTCTATAATTTAAAACTCTATAAATATTGAAGGCAAAACTGACAAAACACTAAACCTTATTATCATAAATGACAAAAACGACTAACATTTGTGGAAAAATTCACTTTCCAAAAACGACCAACATTTTAAAACGGAGGGAATTCCCTTTTATTTTACGAAGCATTCTTGCAATTTCAAAATACACAATCAAGTATTGAAAGCAATCAGCAAAAATGGAAATCCAAATTGTATCAAAAGAACACATAAAACCTTCATCTTCATCTATTAACATAAAGCCTTACCAACTTTCTCCTTTTGATCAGCTTACTCCTACAACATATGCACCTCTTATTCTCTTCTACCGTAAGAACAATCAAAATTTCGATCCCGATTCAGCCCTCAAAAATCTCAAAATTCTCTATCAGAAACCCTCGATATCTTCTACCCTATATCCGGAAGAACAACGGGTAGTTTCTACATTGATCGTTTCGATGAAGGACTTCTTTTCGCCGAAGCTCAAACCAATTTTCGGATGTTCCATTTCCTAAGACATCAGGAACCCGAAAAATTAAATATGTTCCTCTCATCTCATGTCAACCTTTTACTAAAGAAATGGACATCAACATACCTCTATTCCAAAATCCAGTTTACTTTGTTTAATTGTGGAGGAATATCACTAGGCATATCTGCGTCACACAAGCTCATTGATGGGCTAACGGTTAGGGCTTTTTTCACTAGTTGGGCTTCTATATGCAAAAGGGGGGGGGGGGGGGTACACTCGAATCTCGAACATGCCTTGGAGTTTTTCCCGCCGAGGGTTTCGGTTCCCAAGAACCATTGCCTTGTGGTTTACGGAGGCTAATTACGTTCGTGTTTAATAGTAAAGCAATAGAAAAGTTGAGGGCAAAAGCAAATGGGAAGATCTCTAGGGTTGAAACGTTGTCGTGTTTCATATGGAAATGTTGTATGACGGCTTCAGAAGCATTATCAGGTATATGAGCCTCATATTCTCTTATATTTAATAAGAAATCATATACTCTCTTATATTTAATAAGAAATCATATACGTCAAGGCGGATTGAGATCCCCTCTTTTTTACTTTTCAAATAGGAAAAGGAGATGTTTTTTATTCGGAACTAAACACTTAAATATCTCCTGTTTAGGAGCAAAAGTCAAAAGGCAGTTGAAAAGTAGTAAAACAAACACCCTCATTGTCATCTCAAACATTAATAAAAAGAACAAGTAATGGTGGACAAAACAAAGTAATGTCTAACTATAGAATCTCTCTCAACTATTTCTTTGTTGAATAAATAAATATCAACTATTTCAAATTAACTACGAATAATATAGATAATATAAATACTAATTGAAACCATATAAAAAAATAAATTATATTTATTATTTTTACATCAGGTTCTTCAAAACCATTAATTTTGGTGGAGGCAGTGAATCTCCGGCCACTTTCGAAGCCGCTAATTCATTGACCGGAAATATTTTCTGGTGGGCAACAGTTGTGTTCTAGTGATGAAAAGAAGACAGAGTTAGGTGACTTGATGAAGTTGGTAAGTGAAGGTATTGCATTGTACAAGAAAGTTTTCAATGTAGTGATGGGTTTGAAACGATGTCGGATTATTGCAATCAACTTGAGGATTTATTTGCTAGTGAGAAGCCAGATATATTTGCATTTACAACATGATGTCATTTGGATTTTACTCAACTTGATTTTGATGGGGAAAGCCTATTTGGACTGGTACTTTAGGGAAAGTTGGACCTTCATTTAGGGATCTCACTATATTTATTGAAACTAAAGATCTTTGAATGACTTTACTGGAAAACGATCTAGAATTCTTAGCGTTCGCTTCTCCAAATCCAAAGCTTGTAATTCTTTCGAATTCACGGTAATTAGGTCCAAATAATCAATTTGAAGATTACTCGGCACCATTTAATTATTTGTCTGAGACTTGTACCGATTTGCTTAGATTGTTTTCATTTTTCCTTTTTCTTTTTATTTAATTTCCTTGGATTATATTGAATTTGGGCTTTTTGTTGTTTGGCCAGGATGTCTTGAGAATTCTTTTAACAAAAACTATTTGTATCACATAATATTGTGATATGTGATTGGATGTCACATTAGCAATCTGAAGATGATTGGAAAATGTTGAAAATAATTTTATTAGCAAAAAGCAAATTAAAATGAGAAATATAAAAACTTTAAATATTTATGAGAAATTATAGAGCATTTTTGCTATATTAAAAAGAACTTCATATTTTTTTATTATATACTCTCAATAATAATATTATTAATATTTTTATTCAAGTGGTAAGACAATTCATCTTCTACTTGAAAGGTTTGAGGTTCGAGTCTCCGCTTCGTCAAAATTTAGCTCTTATTAGTAGGCAATCTGTAAACTTCACTGTAAACCCTCATCAAGGTCTATGGTTTGCTCTGACCTTGCAAGTAGGTAGGCATACCCCTAGCTAAACTTTATTCTTCCCAAAAAATTAATATTTTTATCCTCATATATTTGTAAGGAATACCTTGTTCTTTGAAAATATTTTATTTTCTTTAATTATTTTATTTTATTTTTTTAAAAGAAAAAAGCATTACTATTACTTATCGTTATTGACTAGCTAGTAATTTCAAATTCCAAGTATTTTAATTTAGACAATGCTTAAAACACGCTCACACCTATTATATGATTTTTATATAGTTTCTTCATAAAGCAATTCATGTACAACATACATATATTACTTGTTTTTATATGGATATAAATGTTAGATTAAATTCGAATTTTTTTCTTTTTTATACATATGTATACATTAGATGCGCAATCTCTACAAAGGATACTTGCGATTTCAAACTACACAATCAAGTATTGCAAAGAATAGCAAAAAATGGAAGTCCAAATTGTTTCAAAAGAATACATAAAACCATCATCTAGATATTCATCTATTAACAGAAAACCTTACAAACTTTCTCTTTTTGATCAGCTCACACCTACAACATATGCACCAACTGTTCTTTTCTATCCTAAGAACACTCAAAATTCTGATTCGAACTTAGCCGTCAAAAACCTCAAAAAATCTCTATCAGAAGCCCTCAATATCTTCTACCCTTTATCTGGAAGAACAACGGACAATTTCTACATTGATCATTTCGATGAAGGAGTTCCTTTCGTCGAAGCTCAAACAAATTTTCGGATGTCCGATTTCCTGAAACATCAGGAAATCGAAAAATTAAATATGTTGCTCTCATGTCAACCTTTTACTAAAGAAATAGACATGAATGTACCTCTATTCCAAGTCCAATTTACTTTGTTTAAATGTGGAGGAATATCATTAGGCTTGTCTGTGTCACACAAGCTCATCGATGGGGCTACGGGTAAGGCTTTTTTAACTAGTTGGGCTTGTATTTGCAGGGGGGATTTTGATGGTGTCATACACCCAAATCTCGAACAATCATCCGACTTTTTCCCACCAAGAGTTTCGGTCCCGGAGAACCATTTATCTTTGATGGAAAACTTGTGGTTTACGAAGGCTAATTATGTAACGAAGAGTTTTGTGTTTGATGGTAAAGGAATAGAGATATTAAGGGCACAAGCGGAAGGCAAGATATCAAGGGTTGAAACTATGTCGTGTTTCATATGGAAATGTTGTATGAAAGCTTCAAAAGCATTATCAGGTATAAGAATTTCGGATTTTGATTCTATTAAGTTGAAACTTTCTCAAAGTTAAAAGAATAATTAATTAATAGAATTTCACAATTATATCTCAATCATTAATTTTGTATTTAATAATTGAGATGACAACATAATCAACGTGAGAGAGGATCGTAAATGAAGAATCTCAAATTCTCTTATCTACAATAATGAAGCATTTGTATAGAAAAATACTACTCTATTAATAATTTCCAAATAATTATAGTAATGGCATATCTATTATATATTTATTACTATTACATTTTTTTTAGGTTCTCCAAAACCCTCAATTTTGGTGGAGGCCGTGAATCTTCGGCCATTTACAAACCCCCCGATGTCTAACTCATCGATTGGAAACGTGTTTTGGTGGGCAACAGCAGTGGCTGATCCTAGTGACGAGAAGAAAACAAAGTTGGGTGAACTCATGAAGTTATTAAGTAAAGGCATTGCTCTGTATAAGACTGATTATACAGAGAGTTTTCAAGGTAGCGATGGGTTCGAAACGATGGAGAATTACTGTTGCCAGCTAGAGGATTTGTTTGCTAATGAGAAGCCAGATATATTTGCATTTACAACATGGTGTTATATGGGTGTTAATAGGCTTGATTTTGGATGGGAAGAACCATTTTCGGCCCGAGTTTTAGGGAAAGTTGGACCTTCGTTTAGAAACGTGACTATATTTATTGAAACTAAAGATGATAAAGGAATAGAAGCATGGATTACTTTAGATGAACAAAGAATGGCTTTGCTGGAAAAAGATCCTGAATTCTTAGCATTTGCTTCTCCATATCTAAAGATTTCAACCCTTTGATATATACTCTGAGTCCGATATGAATTCTATGGGACATTTCTATTTTAAACCATAACATTTATATGGGACATTGCTTTTCGATTTTACAAACTATGAATATTTTCCATGAGCATAAATTTGGTACATTGGTCAGTTTATTTTGATTTGGGTTATTTTAGTTCCATGTACTTCTGTTTCAAAATAAAAATCCAGCTGTACAACCAAATTGGAGGTTGTTAGCTAGCAGTACCCTTCAATTTGTCAAATCTTATTATTTAATCTTCCTTTCTTTTTAATTAATCTTTCCATCTGCTGGTCCATATTTTACCCGTACCATTTAAGAGAATTTACGAACGGAAAGTGATTTAAGTTTAATGGTTGAGGACCTTATATTTCAATAAAAAAAAAAATACAAGTTTCGGCCATAAATTGAACACCAAAATCAAATTACAATAGGCAGTTCAACTATTTAACAATTCATAGATAGATGAGTTAATCTCAAATAGTGTCTTGTAGTTTTGAATTTTTATAAATAAGTTTTTGTGGTTTATTTCTGAACAAATTGATGACTATGTGATACATTGTTTGCATGATTAAGAAAACAGCCGATTCTGTTGAAATGAACGAGGGCTTTTTTGTTCTAACGTTTTTGGTAACAAAAAGTTTAGCTAAGAGTAGACCTACCCACTTTCAAGATAAGGGCAAACCACAAACTTTGATTAGGATTTACAGTGGAGTTAAGAGTGCCTGCCAACAAGAGCTAAATTTTGATGAAACGAGAACTCGAACCTGAAACATTTCAAGAAGAAGATGAAGTGAATTACCACTTGATGTTTCACCTTATTGGTCATTGGTTTGAGAAAAAAGATTAGAACGAAACAAACCCTCATACAAGTCATCAGAATCGGTTATTTTCCTGATTTTGCAATTTCACAATTATCTTTTTGCTTAAAAACAAACCACAAGAACTTATTTATAAAAAAATCTGAAACCTCGAGACACTAATATGAAATTCACCCTAATTAAAATATAGTTTTTGCATAAAAAGGGTTCTTTTTTACCCTTTTTGCATATAATTGGCACCAAAATCCATTATGGGGGCATGTGGCAGCCTCCCTCTTGGGATACGCCGGCATGCCCTCATTTCAGCGCCCCATGGCAGCAATGTTCGCCTTCTCCTTCTCGACAGCCTGATGTCCTCAGTCCTTGGCCTCAAACCTTATATGTTGCTATTGCGCTCACCGAATATTGTGTATGCATGAAAACTTACACTCGCTCACGCTCCAACAACCCCGAGAAAATTGGTGGATGGATACATATGCTTCTTCACACATGACGGCGGATTTAGGTACACTAACGTCCTATTTTAATTCAAGCAATTATTTTGGTAACGTTGTTGTTAATGTCAAAACTATTCTTGTTTGTGGTTACGATAGCACTACTTTATCAAGCCCTAACCCACCTTTAAAGCTTACTAATGTCTTACCTGCCCCTAATGATGTCTTATGAGTAGGTGAATCCCATTTCCATCTTCCTTATTCATTTAACAGCTTAATATCCAACTACTCTACTTTTTGATTGATCATAGCTCCATAAATTTCTTCATCTAATTTTCTCACTATTAAGGCCTACATTTTAATTACAACATCCTTACAACCATGTTCCGACCACACTGTTTTTATATTGTCGTTTCTTTTTTGGTAACATATTGTAGTTTCTACATAAGGTATAAACCATATAAATTATTTTTATTCTTTTTAAAATATAATTTACAGTAAAATGAAAATTTCTTTCATATATATAAATATATCAGCGTACTTATACAACTACAAAATACACAATCAAGTATTGAAAGCAATAAGCAAAAATGGAAGTCCAAATAGTTTCAAAAGAATATATAAAACCTTCATCTTCATCTATTAACAGAAAGCCTTATAAGCTTTCTCTTTTTGATCAGCTTACACCTGCAACATATGCCCCAACTGTTCTTTTTTATCCTAAGAACAATCTAAATTTTGATCCCAAATTAGCCCTCAAAAACCTCAAAAAATCCCTATCTGAAACCCTCAATATCTTCTACCCTTTATCTGGACGAACAATAGACAATTACTACATTGATCATTTCGATGAAGGAGTTCCTTTCATCGAAGCTCAAACAAATTTTCGGATGTCCGATTTCCTGAAAACTCAGGATGTCGAACGGTTAAATATGTTCCTCTCATGTCAACCTTTTACTAAGGAAATGGACTTGAACATTCCTCTTTTACAAGTTCAATTTACTGTGTTTAAATGTGGAGGAGTTTCATTAGCCAGCTCTTGTTCCCATAAGCTCATTGATGGGGTTACTGGTAAGGCCTTTTTCAAATCTTGGGCCTGTATATGCAGGGGGGATTTGAAGGGTGTTATACACCCGACTCTCGAACAGGCATCAGAATTTTTCCCGCCGAGAGTTTCCGTTCCGGAGAACCATTTATCTTTGATGGAAAATTTGTGGTTTACCGAGGCTAATTATGTGACAAGGAGGTTTGTGTTTAATAGTAAAGGAATCAAAATGTTGAGGGCAAAAGCCGAAGGCAAGATCTCAAGGGTTGAAACGCTGTCGTGTTTCATATGGAAATGTTGTATGAAAGCTTCGAGACCGCTATCAGGTATACAAATCTCGAGTTTGTTTCCTCTCTAGTTAATCTCTTTAATGTTAATCATGTATTGATCTTAACCATTAAATAGAAAATCGGGTAAACAATTATAAAGTCTCTATGTTTTTACATATTCCACTATAAAGTTCTTCATATAACCATAAGGTCCTTAAGTTTTGTTTAAATCAGTTGTTTAGTACTTTTATGCATAAAAGTATAATAATGTCCCTAGTTATAAAAAAATATAATCTTATATACTTTCCAAAGTTAATAAAAAAAACTTTTAATTAATTTATCAAATATTTAATGTAATAATAATTTAAAAACTAACAATAAATACTATAATAACTTTTAATGAAAAAGTTACAAAATTATTTTCTCCCTTTTGAACCCTAAAATTTATAATAAAATAAGTAAAATTCAAACTTTTCATAGTTTCACGAATAATTTATCTTATCAAGATCCTTTAGTGACTACTTTATCTATAAGCTACTACATGAAACTTATATTGTTTTTTCTTAAGAAACTTACAAAAACAGAAAATTATATAATTATATGAAATCAATAAATCAATCATTTCTTCTAAAAAAAATTATTAGTATAAAAATTATATTTTTGAGCAAAAGAAAAAGAAAATATAAAAAATACATATCATTAAATTAAAACAAAGATTAAAGCTAGTGACGAAGGATTATATAATTATTTCTAAAAATGTAGCAACTTACTATGCTATGCAAGATTTTAAAATTTTCATAATCATTTACCGTGTTTTTTTTATAAACTTTATGGATAAAAAAGTAAAAGAAAATGATTTTGTAAATTATAATAATATTTAGGGTTTGTTTTAAAAATATCACATTAAATACTAAAAAAAGGTTAAAGTAGAAAAAATTAATTATATATTTTTAATATATAAAAGTATAAGAATTGTTTAAATATATATACTAGATCAATTGCATTAGCTGTTTTATTTATTAACTTTGAAATTATTGAAGATAAATATTATATGTTTTCATAAGTAAGGGTATTACTATACTTTTATGTATAAAAGGACTAATAATTGAACTGGACAAAATTTAAAGACCTTGTAATATAGTATGAAGGTCTTTATAATGAAATATGTAAAACCATAAGGACCTTATAATAGTTTACCCTAAAAAATTAATACTTGAGATTTGATTAATTATTAAATATGTGATAAGGCTCCTTTTTTATTGAACTGAATTGAATTAATTGGATGAATTTGACTTAATGATGAAAAAGTTTTACTTGGTTCAATTGAACTAAAATAATGAAATTGAACTGAATTTTGTTGAAATTAAGAAAAAAAAAACAAACAGAACCTAAATAGAGTTAAAATTTAACGCTTAAAAAGGAAAAAGTTTAAAATTTAACCATTCAATCTCAACAATTAATCTTGTAACTTTTTGGTAACTAATTAACCTTGAAAACTAACGGTGACATAATAATATAACCAACTTCCGAGAATTGTAATCCAAAAATCTCACATCTAGATAATAATGGAAGTTTATTTCTTTTAAATTAGACTTAACTCATTTCGTGTTCCTTAAAGTTAGCATTTTTTTCATGTAGCCACCTAAACTTTGTGATCATCCACTTAGTCATGTGGATGACCATATACTTAAGATGGCTAAGGGAAAAAAAGCTAACTTTAAAAATTTAAAAGAGAAATTAAGAATAATCTACATAGAGAAGTAGTATTATAAATATTTGCTTAACATATACATAAATAAATAGAACAATATTTATTTATTTGAGATAGATAGCATTTTTATCCCCTTTTTTACATTAGGTGTTGCAAAAAATTCAATTTTGGTGGAGGCAGTGAATCTCCGACCATTAACGAAGCCGCCAATGTCTAATTCGTCGATCGGAAATGTTTTCTGGTGGGCAACAGCTGCAGCTGATCCTAGTGATGAGAAGCAAACAGAGTTGAGTGAACTAATGAAGTTGTTAACTGAAGGTATTGCTTTGTTCAAGACTGATTATCTTGAAAGTTTTCAAGGTATTGATGGTTATGAAACGATGTCGGATTATTGCAACCAACTAGAGGATTTATTTGCTAGTGAGAAGCCAGATATATTTGCATTTACAACATGGTGTCATTTGGGTTATACTCAGATGGATTATGGATGGGGAGATCAAATTTGGACTGGTTTATTAGGGAAAGTTGGACCTTCATTTAGAAATCTGACTATATTTATTGAAACTAAAGATGGTAAAGGAATCGAGGCATGGATTAATTTAGATAAAGAAAGAATGGCTTTGCTTGAAAATGATCCTGAATTCTTAGCATTCGCTTCGCCGAATCCAAAGATTTCAAGCCTCTAATACTTCCTTTTTCACGCCATTTTCGTTCGACGAATCGGTTTGAGGTTACTCGACACCTTAAAGTCTATATACTTCATGGCTATTACTTGGTAATGTTTTGTAAGCTCATCTCAAATTAAACTAGACAACCAAATAAGATATTTTTATGTAGTATGGATATGGTTACTTGATTTTTCCCATGTAATAACTTAAATTTAATTATTTGGTCTATTTAATTATTTTTATTTGATTCATTTGCCATGTAATAATTCCAAGTATAATTGCTAAGATGTATTGAGGTTGACAATATACTGCATGCTTTAGTTATTATAGAATTTTATATGTTGACGTTTAACTTCTCCATATTATAGAATTTTATATGTTGACGTTTAACTTCTCCATATTAACTTCTCCATCTCCATCTCCATCTCCATCATGTTTAACTCATATCCAAGCCCGTCACTAATTTTTGGAAGCCCATACACTAAAAACAATTTTAGATCATTTGTGTATATGCTATTTCTTGATTCACAAATGATCATATCCACAAAGAAGCGGATCGGGTTGTTGGCGCTCTCTTGAACTTTGCTCTTACTTTCTTCGAGTCTACTAATTAATGGTCGTTATCCTTCCTTTTGTGATAAATTCATCTTTTACGACTTTATCGATTTTGAGCAATTCCATTTTATTTTATATTTTCATTCAATCTTTAATAATATTGAGTCTAGCTCTAGTATTGTCCTCCCGAGGGCTAGGCTTAGACTCTGAATCATATGGTATGTGAATTGATTATATTTATGATATTAAGTACTTATATGTATGCTAAAATAATGGTTATGAATTTCTTGAAAAACAAAAATGGTTATGAAAATTATGATGAGGATGTCTTCGGCCAAAACATGTGTCAATTAAGCCCATAAAGCCCAATCTTTTGAGGATTGTCCTCCAATGAGTATATTCATTTATTGGGTAGGTTATGCTTACTTTGTTTTTCTTTTACTTTGTTTATACTTTGTTCAATTTACCATTAGATTAGGTTTTAACTCATGATCTAATGGTGGACAAAACAAAGTAATGCTTACTTTGTGAAAAGTAAAGTCACCATAGAATTTTCCTTCTTGAAGACCTTCCTCTTACGGACATATATTTATTTGTTTATTTATTAGATATCGCCTCCGGACACGTATATTCATTTATTCTCGAAGAATCGTCTCCACATGAATATATATTTATTTATTGGACATCACCTAAACACAATTACATATTCGTTTATTTTTTGAAGACACCGTCCTTGAAAGGAAACTTATTTACCCTTGAAGAACATCTTCGGACGTGTATACATTTCTTTTAAAGGGCCTACGTATTTAATATATGCGTTTAATAATGTTACGTTTACAAGTCATCCTAACCAATACACTGATAAGCTTTTGATTTCGTATTTCACATTGCTTTATGTCTTGTGCCTCGAAAATTCACTAAACACATATATTTATATATAAGTTGTCCCTAGTGACACATACACATTTATTAGTTGTTCCTGGCGAGACAATTACATTTATAAGTAGTCCCGACTATTGTAGTTACATTTATAAGCCGTCCAAAGCGACGCAACAACATTTATAAATTGCTCCTTGTGCCGCAAATACACTTCTAGGCCAATTTTGTATTAATAACCTCACATAAATGCTCATAAGACCTCCGAATGGGGACTTTCTTGATCAGGAATGTGAATTAAAAACACATGGTAGGTTAATTTGTATTGTGCACGCTTCAAGTCCAGGGAGCATTCGCGTGAGAGGATGTGTCAATTGAAAACACATGGTGGGTTAAATTGTGTTGTGCACGCTTCAAGCTCAAGGAGCATTCACGTGAAGGGGTATGTCAGAGAATATTAATATATAAACCATAACTGGGCTTATCTATCAACTCGAGCTTTCAGTTCAATCAGTTAAGTAATGTTTCATAGATGGTTTGTACTTGTGTAGGAGGCTACAAAAAAAAATTCCATTTCCAAAAGTAAGGTTTTCAACCATGGATATTTGGTTAAGTGATTAAATTTTACATATATGATTGTTAAAAGAGTAGCTAGAGTATTTATTGTGGAAATTTATTGGGTCAACAATATTTGGCAAATAAAACGGAATTTAGAATACTCATTTAAAGATTTTAATTGCACGAAGCTATAATACTCCTAGCAGAGTTTTTTGCAGCTCTCTGGAAATATTATCTGCAATAGTAACTCCTAGCAGAAGCTTTTTGCAGCTCTTTCGAAATCAGCACATCTGAAAAATATTTACTCCATTTCTCTCACTGGTTGTTATGACACATTATTATTCAAAAGGGATATAGGGACTAAGAGCAATTTTATTTAAGATCCATAATTATAATGTTTTTATGTTTTTCTCTACATGTATGAATATGTTCGTGATATTTTATCACTCGTCTTCAATATAGAAAAATATAAATTTAAAAGTTCAAGGAAAAAAACATAAAACAGGTGGAAACATATGTCATTCAATATCAACTTTGTAGTTTTTTTCTCCTTGAATAACTTTATAAACTTCAACGAGTCAAATTATAGCAAACCAAAAACATTTAATGGTGTTAATTTCTATTTTAGAGTTCATTTTTGTAAATATTGAGATTCAGAAAATGGTGCTAAGTTTTGGTGATATAATAAGTTGATTTTAATTATAGGCTTAATACATTTATGGCCCCCTGAACTTGTCCATTTTTTTCACTTAGCCTTCTCAACTTCATGGACAACCTATTGGCCACCTAAACTTGTAATTTTTTTCCACTTAGCTATCTGAACTTGTAATTTTTTTCCATTTAGCCACCTGAACTTGTAATTTCTTTTCACTTGTCCTCCTCAACTTGTCAATTGTGACATATTTGCCCCTTTTATGCTGATGTGACATGATTTTTTTATAACCACTTATACGATGCCACGTCCATACAAAGAGTTAAAATGGGTCATATTTGACAAGTTGAGGAGGCCAAGTGGAACTAAATTACAAGTTCAGGTGGTTAAGTGGTTGTCATCTAAGTTGAGGTGGCAAAGTGAAAAAATTTGACAAATTTAGGAGGCTCAATAGGTATTAAACCTTAATTATACGACACATTAATATGTTGACTTAACTTAGGTGGTATAGTACAATATTTATTTTGGATGATGTGTCTCATTGAGTTTATAAAATATCAAATACTGTTAATTAAATCCTTTTATTTTTAACTAACTTTTCAATTTCTCTATGCGTTCATTAAACGTTCGATAAATAGTGTTGCACATTATTTTTCTAAAAATTGTATTTCTCTTGATTGTTGGGTTGAGTCATTATATGCTCTTCAGAAATTTTGTTCGTCGATTTCATGTATTTCTTTCTAATAAAGTTTCTTTAGTTTAAAAAGAAATCCTTTTATTCGCAAATTATGATGTTGGTACTTTCTTTGCTAGAAAAATAAATACTACATCTTTTTATTTACAAATCGATTTTGCTTTTACCTTTAACGTAAAATAACAAAGTTATGGTCGTGTGAAATTTGAAAATAATATCATATAGGTCATGATGGTTCCTTTTCCCTTTATAAACTAACCACAAACTGATCATTTTGCAGAAATTCTTTCCTCTTTCTCTCTAGCAAAATCTCACCTCTCTAAGAATCTCAAAGTAGGAAAAAAAATGGAAGTCCAAATAGTTTCAAAAGAATTCATAAAACCATCATCCCCAACAATTCTTCAAAAAGAACCCCACAAACTCTCACTTTTTGATCAACTTACACCCACAACATATTCAACATTTGTGTTATTCTACCCTAAAAATGATCAAATTTCTGATGCCAACATTGCCCTCGAAAACCTCAAGAAATCCCTATCTGAAACCCTCAATATCTTCTACCCTTTTTCTGGAAGAATAGTTAACAATTTCCACATTCATCATTTCAATGAAGGTGTTCTTTTCATCCAAGCACAAACAAATATCCGAATTCTCGATCACCTCAAATACCACGAAATTGAGCACTTAAACTGTTTAGTTCCGTTCCCACCCTTTCGGAAGGAAATAGACATTAACTTACCTCTACTTGGAGTCCAATGTACCCGATTCAGCTGCGGAGGAATATCCATAGGTATTTTCGGATAGTCTCGAATAGATTTTGTTTCAAAATTTTATTAAACTAGTCATTTTAACATCTAATTAATTTTTATTTTTTTAGTAAGGGTGAAAAATGAAAATTAATATAAAAGATATTATTGACGTAGTTTATTTATTAATTAGCTTATGTTTTTTGTTTTGTGAAGGGTTGTCCGCAACACACAAGCAGTTTGATGGACCTACAGGGAAGGCATTTTTTGATTCATGGGCTAGTATTTGCAAGGGGGATTTCAACGGAATTATTCACCCGAATCTTGAGCAACCATCGAAGTTTTTCCCCCCGAGAGTTTCAGTTCCGGAGAATCATTTATCTTTAATGGAAAGCTTATGGTTCACGGAAGCTAATTATGTAACAAAGAAGTTTGTATTTAGCAGCACAGGAATAGCAACTTTAAGGGCGAAAGTGGAAGGAAAACTCAAAACAAGGCCGTCAAGGATCGAATTGTTGTCGTGTTTCATATGGAAATGTTGTATGAAAGCGTCAAAGGCGCAGTCAGGGTCAGTGAAGCCATCAATTATGGTGGAAGCCGTGAATCTCCGGCCACTGACAAATCCACGGATGTCTAATTCATCTACCGGAAATATTTTCTGGTGGGCGACAGCCGTGGCTGACCCGGCCGATGAGGAGAAAACAGAGTTGGATGAACTAATGAAGTTGCTAAGTGAAGCTATTGCATTGTATAAGAGTGATTATACGGAGAGTTTTCAAGGTGTTGACGGGTTTGAAACCATGTCGGATTATTGTACACGACTAGAGGATTTGTTTGCCGATGAAAAATTGGATATATTTGCGTTTACAACATGGTGTTATTTGGGGTTTAATAGGCTAAATTTTGGATGGGGAGAACCGTATTGGACAGGGATTATGGGGAATACGGGACCTTCGTTTAGGAATCTGACTATATTTATCGAAACTAAAGATGGTAAAGGAATCGAGGCATGGATTAATTTGGATCAACAAAGGATGGATTTGCTGGAACATGATCCTGAATTTTTAGCATTTGCTTCTCCAAATCCAACAATTTCAAGCTTGTGATTTTATCATTTTAATGATTGTTGCTAATTAGTTCAATTTGTTAGTTATGGTATAATTACTAGAAATTGTACTGCTGAGTTTTTCTGGTTAATTTTCTTGTATGATTATTTAAATGGTAATGTTAGAGACATTCAGTCAAATTTAAGCTACATTTCTGTGTGAGATTTGTTAAAATAATATATATAAAAAGAATTTAAAAAAAAAAAAAGATGAAGTATCCGAGACGTGCATTATGAGAGGAGTACTATGTTAAGATTTGAGGGTATGAAAGAAGTTAGGTAAAACTTGTTGAAGTTATGAGTTTGATAAAAGGTGTGATACCAAATTGAGTTTGTACAAATAAAGGCGGGAAGTTAACAAGGCAAACTGAGCTTAGACATTTCAATTAGTAAGGACCTTCGAAATAAAGCCACAAATCTAGGCTCAATATATATATTAAAAAAATGAATAATTCAAAGATATTGAAAAGAATTAATACAAAAATACGGAATTTTGTAGTTATAATCCTATACTTCCAACAAGATTTTCGTTTATTAAGTACCTGATATTATTATATGTTTTAAATATCTCACATTATTAGCTTGGAAAATTTTTTGGCTCCTTAAATATGTAAGACAATCATATCTTTTTAAAGTGCATTTTGAAGTTAGTTAGGCCTTTGTTGATAGTATGAACAATGTGATGGAAAACTAAGACTCCACGTGGATTATGAGGATTCTTAACCGGACCAAACACACGGAAAAAAAATATATGAAACTGGATTGAATCGTCGACGTAAAGAAGCAAAGAAAAAATGGAATTTACTATAAAAACTCGAGCTTTCGGTTTAATTTGTTCATTGACATGATATTAGAGTGCACACTTGAAGCCTTAAGGGCATTCAATGTGAGAGATATCAAAAATTAATATAAAAAATGTCATAATATCGTAACTACTTGCTCGAACTTGTTGATAGAGATATACAATTCTACATATTTAAAATGCCCAAATTGTACCGGTCTCACCCCAATAGAAACGGGATTATTCGTTTACACACGAAGACGTCTCTACTTTGTGACTATCTTTAATATAAGGAAGGTAAAGTCTAAATTATATAGATTATTTTACAGCACCATTGTTGACTCTCGTTTCTGTTTTTTTTTTTACAAAAAGTCTAATGCTATATTTTTTGAAAGTGGTAAAGAACAATAAGAAGGCAGTTAACTAATTTTTTTTGTTTGTTATTGAGGCTGATTTTATAATTTTGTCTTCAGTTTTGCATTAATTGGATGCAGTGCAGTGCAGAAATCAAATCATAACATACATAGTGGTCTCTTAAGAAGCTCTGCTCTGATAATCTATTAATGGAGACCGTATTTTATGCTTAGTACTTGTCAGATTTTACCATGATGATCAACACACCAAACACAAGCACCATGGAAAGATCAGCCGACATCTCGAATTCACTACCTTTCAGCTGCATAGGCTCTAATACAATATCAATGAACCGATTTAAAAGTCTAAAATAATAGTTAATGTACAACGACATATTTTATATTAATCTCTATGGTTTCGATCACTTCTATCTCTTGAATAGTGGAGGTTTTGGCCTTTCCAAATTTAAAAAATTTGGCTCACCCTTGTTAGATTAAAAGATGTTACATATTCGAATTTGTAGTTAAGTTCCAATAACTCTTTTAGTTTAAGAAGGTTTATGCTTAAATTTTAACAATTTTATACTTTCCTACATTCTGCTATAAAGAAAGTATTTTACACTATAACATCTTATTCATAGTTTTATTCCAAATGTCCAGAACAGGTGCAGAGATATAGCCTGAGTGGGCAGCCATTTAAGGTTGAAACTGACCTAAAAGAGATTAATGTAGTTACAATACTTATATTTAGATCTCGAAAATGACCTATACATATAATATTATATTTAAGAAGGGAAGTAAAGTAGATGAGCCTACTCGAATCTCGGCCTGCTCATGCTCAGCTAGCAAAAAAATAACATGTTAAGTTCGAGATGAAATTTGTGTTTAAGCTCGGCTCATTTAAAAGCCCATTTGCTTATGAGCCCTATTTATATTGTACACAAGCTTGCTCGCAGATATCGTGTTCATTTTGGTTACAAGCTTTGCTCTTGTTAAGAATATATGCCCATGAAAAACTTGTTTATTGTGTTCACAAACCATTAATTAAATAATATTATTAACACATACATATATCTATCTTACTTTGATTTAGAAACCTATAGAGAACTAAAATATATTCATGAGCTGCCTGTTGTAAACATTATAAATGAGCTTGTTCACAATCATACAGCCAAGCTTACTCCCGCAAGTTCCGCTCTATTCAAATTCAGCTAATTTATGAATCGATTATCAAAATTGTGCTTGCAGCACGAGTCAAGTCAAACTTTTATAACCAACAATCAAGCCTCTTATAAACAGCTCGATTTATTTACAACTCTAAATTTCTGGTTATTTTCATAAGTAAGAACCTAATTTATTATATTAGATAAATGGCACCTAATGGTCCATACATGAACATGATTCTCCAATTTTGAAAAAAGGATTGGGTAAATTTGGACAGTAAAAACCAATTTGTACGATTGGAGCAAGTGTTGTTGTTGAGCAATTACTATGTAAATTTAATTGGTGAACTGCAATGCAGGGCTTCATAAAATGATAAAAGTAAATGTTGTACTAGAAAATTTAAATTTATATAAGTAGGACCAGATGATGTAATTAAATGTGATGTACAATTAATAATATTAATTGGAGTTGAGAAGATTTGTACAATATACATTTGGCATTATGGAACTCCTTTCTCTTTCAGGTTGTTGTTGCCACATTATTCTCATTAATGTATGCTAAATTATTTACTGCTGACCCCTCAACTTTTTTATTGGTTTCATTTATGACTATTACAATTTGATATGATTGTTTCGCTCTTAAACTTAACATTTTATTAACATAATCCTGCATCTGTGAAATTAAAATAATTTGAATTTGAGTTGATATAATATTAAAGTTTCAACTTAAATCCAATGTTCTCAGGAGTAAATTAGTGTAAGTGATGAATTGAAGCCCAACCAAATGCTATTAGACAGTTAAGGCCCAACTAAAAATTTAATTTATAGCTAAGCCCAATAAAATGTTTTTTGACATTTAACTAAAAATTTAAAGTAACAGTTAAGGGTTAACCAATAATGTAATTTATTATACTAATCTCTAATAAAGTTGTTGAAAAATATATAAAATATTAGTAATAGAATTTTACTTTAAATTGTCTAATACTGATGAGAATTTCTATTATTCACCGGATACAATAACCTAATTAAGAACAATTAAACAACATACCACTTCAAGAACAATAAGATTCATTGAACGAATTCATTGGACTAAATCATAGTAATATTTCTTATTAAACAGTTTGTCCAACGGTATGATATTCGGAAATCACTTTGACTGCCTAAAAATGTAAAATATATATTCTACTATAATTTTGTAATTAGTAATTTGGGGAACGCACAAATTGTAATGTTAGGAATTTATGAAGCCTAGACAATTGTCCATGTTATTTCATGTTACACACGCAATTGTGGTTACTTGTCAACCAATACTACACATTGAAGTTTAGAAATATAAATGAACCAAGTCACCTACGCGTCCTCATCTAGTTTTTATTTATTTATTATTGTTGAAGAGGTTGTCCCTATTCTTTTATGTATTTCACCTATAATTAAAACATTTATATATCATACCATTAATCAGAAAATAAACATCAAAATTGTATCTGAATATTGCACGCATAAAAAATCAAATGGCATCAAGATCAAAAAATTATGATGATTTTGGAGAGTTATATGAAGATATAACACTTGGAATTAATTCTTATGATTTTGATCATCTTCAGCATGATCCAAGGTTATTAATGTTGTTGGAGTTTTTCAGGCATTTTTACAAGAGGAGGAAGGAAGTATTGAAGAGAGTATTTCCAAAGTCCATTACTGATGAAATGTTTCAGATTTTCGAAAAAATGAATCACTTGTTATTTGTTAGAAGAACCAAGAAAATGGGCGAGTGCACGACTTTAACGAGAAGCTTGAGCGTTGGTTCTCAGAGACCGCGTTCTTTAGCCGAAGATGGAGAGCTGCTCAGACCCGAGAGGTTCAAGATTCGCACAATTGTTCCTGCTGGTTCCACCAGTAGCACTAGCAGTGGTAACGGGAAGTCGGATACCAAGTCCAAATAAATACATCAAAATTCGTCTTCAAAAGAATCCAAATTGATTCATTTCTCTTCTTCTTTTTTAACTAAATTCTTTATAAGTTAATGCGGTTATTTTATTTTCAGATTACTTTATTTGTACTTGTAATTACCATTGGATTTATAAAATATATCGCATGTGTACATAAAAAAATTTTATCTATTAGTGATAACATAATGCAGATACGAAATGGTATATAGAGACTTGTAACTATATAGAGTGCTCCATTGAAATATTTAGAATTGCCAAACTTCTGAAAAAGAAATGTCAAAGCTTTAAAGTTGAAGAAAAAACCGCCACAACTTCTAATGAAACGAGCATGATTATGCAATTTTTTTAACCCAATGAAAAAATAACTTCTAAGATTGACAAAAGAGTTAATTGTAACATTGGATAAATACAAATCAACTAAGGATCCAACTTTACCAAACATAGCCGTTCACGACTTGACTAATATATTAACAATTATTTTAATTATTTGTACTAAACTCTTTTATGCCTTGTGATTTTATTGGGTTTTTCTATGGTTACTTTGTTTTTTACAAAGTGTCTACTACTTTGTCCATTTCTACCGTTGAATTGAGATGAAATTTGATCTAATGGTGGAGGAGACAAAATAATAAGAAAACAAAGTAACTATAGTTTTTCACCGATTTTATTTTGTTAAGAAGCCATCAGTATATGATCTAATTACCATTTCCGAATTAAAAAGCTACAAAACAAAAAGGCCCAAAATATAAAGAAACTACAAATAAAAGCAAGCCAAAGTATAAAAAGCTATAAACCAGAAAGCCCAAATAAGGAAAAGAAAAAAAACAAAATGAAATCCGACCTGCCGGATTCGAACCAGCGACCTAAGGATATCAGCACACTACTACAGTCCTCCGCTCTACCAACTGAGCTAAGGTCGGACATGTCTTTACGTTTCATTATCATATTATATTAACGGTAACTGGGTAAAATGTACAATAATTTCACTTATTTTCATAGAAATGATTGTGGCTTACTTTTTTTCAAAATGAGGATTGATGTTTCACATCTTTTTAAGAAAAACGAAAATTTTAGTTAGACTGTATAAAAAATGGTTAATGACCTTAAACGAAAAAATTTCAAAAATTAAAGTTGTTTCATATCGTAATTTTCATGTAACTACATTTTCAGTTTTTAAAAATTATTGTTTTTTAATCTTTCTCTCTCCTCACTAAACACCATCTAGAAGATTACAAAATAAAAAATGAAAGAATTAAAGTTTCTTAGACTATCGATATTAATTGGAATATATGATTTTTGAAGTCATAAACAGTAATTTTAAGAGCGCTAATAAAAAATGTCCTCATTTTGCTAAAATTTGAAACCACGGTCCTTATTTTGACTAAACGTAAAACACAATCTTTTCTAAAAAATAAGTGAAACCATCGAAGTTTTTTCTTTTAACTTTACTCTTTAATAAATAAAGCTTGATATGAATTTTGATATTTTCAATCCTTTCAAACTATATATAATTCAAATCAAATAGATCATTCTCAAGATAATAAAGCTTAAAAATTTTACTTCAATCATGTACATTCTAGTTTTACACTTTGGCTTTATGAGAAATTCCTTACATCCCTCCATGCTAAATAACTTTTATAAAAACCACATTTTCCACGTATCCTTTTCTCAATACCATATGTTTAAAACATGCCTTCCAAAGGAGTGCTCTCTAAAAATTTAAATAAAATTAATAAAAACATGCCTTTTAAATACTTTATCTAGAACTTTTATAAATAAAAGAAATGATATTTTTTAAGATTATTTTCAAGTTACTATTATATTATTTTCATCACTGATTCGTCAAATTTAATGTCACTTTCAACGGTGGAAATAAAAAGAAAATAGTTAATTTATGTAAGGCAACATTTTATTTTTGTTCTAATTTGATTATCGTTCAAAACATGTATCTTTTTCTCCCTAAATTTGCATTGTTGTTGTTCATCCTTCATTTTTAGTTGTACGAATGTTTCATCTATGGTAGAAACGCCCTTCCATAAATTTTTAGTTGAGAGAGTAGGAGACTTTTTTTTTTGTTAAGAGAAATAAAAATGTAAATTTTTTCTAAAATGGGTTGTGAAGTCCAAAAAAATGAGCTTCCAATGGTAACAACTTGTCGGATCTGTTGGCTTAAATAGTGTTTAATTCTTTTATTTATTTTGGAATTTGTGGTTGCTTCAACATACTTTTTTTTTCTAATAATGGTTTAAATAATGATTTATATTGTTAATAACATTTGTAACATTTGTTTTTAATGGAAGAGAGAAGAAAAAAGAGAAACTAAATTGAAATAGAGAACTCATATTTTCCTTAAAGTTAAAGAGCTAAAATTGATTCATAAAAGTGTAGGGTGTGACTTTCAGCTCATATACGGATTAACATTCTTTCTATTACACACCTATATTAAACCAAATAGTATGTTTATTTAGAGATGCTCTAAAATTGTTCCAATAACTTTTATGCTTGTGTAAATGTTCTCAATTGATATTCTATATAATGTTTTAAACTAGTCTTTCCAACTAAAAAGGATTGCACTCGGAAAGAGTAATAATTACATCGAAATAATGAAATTTTCTGTTTCACATTGTATTACACATTTCACTTTGTTTTTCCTCTACTTTGTTTGTACTTTGTCCTATCCACCATTAGATTAGGTTTTAACCCATGATCTAATGGTGGACAAAACAAAGTAATGGTTACTTTGTGAAAAACAAAGTGACCATAGAATTTTCCTTGAACATTTTGTACAAATATGAGAATCAATCTGAATACGCTTAACAAATCCGGGAGCTATGAAAACATTTTGAATAATGTAGGAGCCAACCAAGCCATAGAAAAAGAAGAATGATCCAGTCAAATTTGTGAATACTTCATTCGAGCATTCCATCCAATTCAAGAATCTAACGAAATCTTTCTTGGAAAAGATCATTAAGCAAGGAAATGACCAAAATACCCTATGATTATACATATAAAAGTGTTAGGTAAAGGGTATTTTAATAACTATGCAATCAATCTCTCCTTATCCACATATAAAAATACCAAGTCCACGTCAACATGTAAGAGAAACAGAAGCACACAGAAATAAGGAAACTCAAAACTGGAAACAAGAAACAGGAACAACCCCAGAAAGAACCATCAACTAAATAAATAAATAAACATGTAATTAAATTAAGTAATTGACTTTCTTTTTATTAATCTTCAAACTAATTAATATAAATTTACAGTAACTTGTTGGAATATGTATAAATATCATTATCAAGAAATTGACACTTTATTTTCCCTGACCTTTTGAAAGCTTACAGGAACCATATTTTGTAGGATTCATTCAAATGCAGCTCTGATTAATCTTTTTCAAGGTATGCCCTTTCCTGTCTTTGTACTTTTTTTGTATTTTATCTTTTAATATAGGGTAGGGATCTGATTATGGGATTGTTGGGTTTTATTTTTTTTGGTTGGGAAAGTCTGTAATTTAAAGAATTGGATTTTCTTTCGATATCGAAAAAATGTGAGTGATTTTCTGTGTATTTTTGGCAAATTTCTGATCTTTGTTGCTTTGATTTGGTAATGGATTATGGAGAAAACTGTCGGTTGTGCTGTTTTGGGGATTTAATTATGGTAGATAAAGTGAATTTATGCATTGGATTCACTTGGGGTTAATTTGTCCGGTTTTATGAGGAATGAGGGATGTATAAGAAGGCTTTTTGTGCTCTCTTTTTTAGTTGTAGATTTGTTATGTAAGGCTAAAGAGAGAGCTGAAAAAAGGATCTTTCTTGTAAAGGAGATAAGACTGCTATATGCATTCCATTACAAAGATCATGGATAACCTTGCTTCATAGGCTTCCAATCCAAGAACATTTGAACTTTCAGTTTACACGGACACAAGATAGTTGTTTCTGAATTACAATTTCAATTTCAAGATTACAATTTCAAGATAGTTGATCTTTCTTGTGATACTTGATGCCATGGAGATTACAATTTCAAGATCTTACTTCTGAATTTTTGTGGAAGTAAATGAGATAAGATGATACAATTGTGTTTAGAAACATGTTGTTATAAAGGAGATAAGATACATGTTCTTATAAAGGAGAAAAGATTTCTATATGCATTCCAATATAAAGATTATGGATCGCCTTGCTTTATAAGCTTCCAATTCAAGAACATTTAAGTTTACACAGATACGAGATAAGTTGTTGCTTAAGTATGCCTTTTGTGATACTTTGATTACAATTTGAAGAACTTTTTACTTTCAGAAACCATCACGTTTGTCTCTTACGTCTAGATGTTGTTTCTTCTTTGTTCATTGTTAGGACATTGGAGACTACTTTATGCGGAGCAGTTTTTGTGGAAATTTTGTTACATATCAATCTGTGGTATCTTGTGATAAAAGCTCGAGGGAACTTGTGAAGAGGACCACTTGCCAACAGGTGCATTGTGATTGTGTAAGGGAATGGTCGTTCGGTTTAGAGATGGAGGTCAGTGCTGGAGTTTCTCATTCCTATGAGAAGCAATCTTTAGAGTGTCTAGCATCTTCAAATAGACCAAATAAGACCTCCGAAAAAGAAGCGAGTGTCAACACTTCTGTGTTTATCAATCATGGTGAGTCTTCTAAAGATATGCTTTAAGTTTCGTTTAGTCCCTCACTTCCTTTCATTGCCTAGTTAGAAAACTCATATATGCTTTAAATTCATATTTCATATTTCTAGTTTCCTTCTCTTAACAAATTTTGTTTTAATTTGATTTTGCCGAACCTGTGATTGTAGCTGCAATTGCTTGGCATGAGAGCAGAAGAAAGTGGATAGGAGACCAAACCCAGAAATCTAAAACAATTCAAAAGGACCAAATCATAAGGTACTGTCATTTGATTTCAGTTCTTTGGTACAACGATATCTGAATGTAACTATTTAGTTTTCTTGTAGTTGCTGGTTTAGAACTTATATTTGCTTAGTGTATAGAAAGATCTGCCTTTTAGATGCGTAGGTTCCCGTTTGAATTGGCACCTAAAAACGGAACCATGAGTTTGAAGGAGGAAAATATAGACTAGAATTTGCAGAAACTGTCCCTTAACTTTGGCTTAGATTTATTAGAGCCTCGATCATTCAATCTGCGCCTGAAAATTCTTGTTCTCTTTTGTGTTCTTGTGCAAATTTATTTAAATTTGCTGCTATTAAGGACACAAGTGAAAATTTGTGGCTTTAGTGAAAGAAAACTAAAAGTTAAAGCGTTGTTCATGCTTTTAACCCTTGTGTTTGAAGGGTAAAACTTGGACGATGAAATCTATGGTTTGGCAAATGTGATCGTTCTTCCCAAAGTCATGTTCCTGTAATGATTGTGTTGTATGATTGAGGGGGCTAACAGCCTATAGAGAATACAATAATAGGACCAAGGGGTAATATATTCCTGCTCTTTACATTGAGAAATCTATCGGTGAACTTTAGTAATTTCTAGTGTGTGTTCTGTTTCTTGTTTGGTTGTTTCTTTCGGTCCTTTTTCTCTTATAAATAATATACGTGAGAAATTTGCTATATTAGTTCTGGATATCATCAATCACTGTCTAATGAATCACAAATCAAATATTTATTTGATCCCAAGTGATTGAAATAGTGAAAATTGTTCGTGCATGCTTACCCGTACTTCACATGTAATTTGGTAATAGAAACTAGTTGCAGTCCCACCTAGTCTCTCTCGAACCATAGCAAATCAAACCAAATGAACTTGTTGATGCTAATCCAAATTCATGATTAATTCTGATCAGCTCCAAAATCAGGATTAACAGGAATATGCTGATGCATTTTACATTTCATGATATTCAAGCTATTATCTTATGAACTTACTCGTTTTAAAGTGGTGTACAATAATGATAAATGTGTTTTTGCAGCTGGTCAACGACATATGAAGAACTGCTATCGAATCATGAACCCTTCTCTGAGCCTATTCCTTTACCAGTAAGCTTCTTCTTCAAACTTTAAAATAGTTGGTGAACATTTATTACTTTCTGGTCGGATTCTGTCTAGTAGATGAATATGCGAGCACGTACCTCATGTGTATGTTTGAGCCTGTAGGCGTGTGAGTTGGTGACATATTGGTATGTACGCACGCAAGCACATATTTATATGGAGAGATCAAAATTGAAGCTTTAGATCCTATTAGATATGTCACTCAACCCGCCTATTATTTGACTAAGGTCATTAAACTTTAATTTGTGTCACTAGATTCCAAGTATTATTTGGAAAAACGTTTGACAAGGAAAATTAGCCTTTTATGGATTATGTTTTCTTGGAAGATTACTTGAACCATTGAAATCGAGTTTCGGCTGTCAATTTCCGGAAAATGTTGATGTGAAAATGATCATAGTTTTGGATTATGCAGGAGATGGTTGATTTTTTAGTTGATATATGGCATGATGATGGGCTTTTTGATTGAAAAATGGATGGTAGAGACTGTTAGAAGAAGGTGAAGAAGACAATTTATAAGAAAAAGGTTCTTTATAATGAATTCTTTTGAGTGTATAATGAAATCTCCTTTGTACTTAATTTATACATACTAGCTAGACTAGTCAAGTTACCATTCAATTCTTTCATCATTTTATGATACGGTGTAACTTTGAATCGATTAATTAAATTGATGATTGTAATTTATTTGGATACATTAAGCTCTTGATGATTGTAATTCTTAATTTGGTGTGGACCGTGGACCGTTATGTTTTGCGGGATATGAAACTTCATCAATAGCCATAGCTATAAATTGAATTGTTCACGGATTGGGTTGCGTCCCAGCTGAGCATTAGCCCAGTGGGCTTCCCACTAAAAATACCCACTGACCCATGATCTCTACATATTGATATCAACATCCTAACCTATACTTTCGAACCTATTAAAATGGTTTAATGCGTATCCTGTTAAACTTCCAAAAATAATAAATGACTTTTCTACTTGTTGAAAAGTAACAAATAATCCCTAATTCTAAAATTGATTGTATCAAAACGTATAAAATTGAAGATGGTACATACTATAAGTGCAAGTTTAAGATGGCGGGTTGAAAAATTTTAACAATAATACTTCCACCGTTTCATATGAGATGTTCTAAGAACATCCGTCCAAAAATGTAGATCTCACTAAATGTAATAGGTTTAAAGGTAATAAAAATAAAAAATATAGAGCTCAGCAGCGCAAGTTACAACTTAAGAGTTGATAGAGTGACAGACCCCTCTGTCATATAGCGCAAGTTTCATCACAGCTCTCACAGAGATGCACCAGCCGGGAATCGAACCCGGGTCTGTACCGTGGCAGGGTACTATTCTACCACTAGACCACTGGTGCTTATTGAAGGGTATGCGGTCTTTAATTCTTATATCCATTGGTTCTTAATTATATTTATGCAGTGGACATATATCAATAAATAATCAACTGGTCTCGTCCTTGTTTAGCATGGAAAAATAAGTGAATCCCTAATAGATTGGAAATCGTATGTTAGAAGCTAAACTTTTGTAATAATTTCGCTCATCTTGGTGACCGAACTATATATTAGTTATTTCATATTAAATAAAAATTCGCATTCCTTATTCTTTTAAGAAGTATTATAATTCCAAGCTGTTCAAGACTTTTATCCTTAGCTTGGTTAATAACTAAATAATTTGGTCAACCCATCGTCCGAAAGCATTTTAGATCTTACTGTAATTCGAGATTTATTTTTTCCATGATTGTGGCTGATGTTTGTAATTAGCTTGTAATACTACAGTAAAGAAATCTTTAACCCGTCTATTACTACCTATCACCCTCTGTTTTACCTTTATACCCTTTAATTCCTTTTCGTTTTACAAAAAACCTTCAAACTTCAAGATTTCAAACCGAACAAGCAACCCGAGAGCTCCAAAAATGGAAAGATGAGTTGTTATCATCCTATCAGGGTTTTTTTTAATTACAATTTACGTTTTTTATTTTATTTTCAGAATGACTATGGCCAGGCATCTCAAGATCATGCATGGCCATGGTGCTAGACGTTTAAGGATATGCACCTTGTCAAGGCCGTCCAACCATAGGGTCGGGCCCAACACGAGGATGCTGACCTACAGAGAGGCGCAATCTTGAGCCGCCGGACCGTATGGTCAGGCACGAATCCCGAACGCCAAAGTGATAATGTAGAGCACAATGATGATGTTAGTAACTCCGACATTCATATCAGGGATGACTTCACTGCCTTTCATTTCGAATAGCTCAAATTGCCTCAGAATGCCTCGTATTCCGATTGATCTTGGACTCCTTCACTTTGCTAGTTCCAAGATAAGTAAGTCCCGGCTTTTTGTCATATTTCCTGAGTTGTCTTGCAATTTGAAATCTTACCTCAGTGAAGCATTGGTCTGAAGTTTTCTTACATTTTGTTCATTCCATATTTCTTCCGATTTATCAGCAAGTCTTCTCATGTAACAGTACATATTTACATTATGTAAACTAGGTGAAATTTGAAGCTAATCAAAGAGAGACACGCAAAAGCTATTCAAGTAACCCGACTACATCTCTGCCAACAGTTTTTCCGAATCAACCTCCTCATCCGTGTCTTGAGAAAGTTTCCCTTGTGTCCATCTCTTAAGCATCTCCAATGCAGCTTTCGGCTGATCCATGGGAACCATGTGCCCTGCGTCATGGACCTGTTGGTTTCGTTGATGCATAATGCAATCGAGTTAGCACTGTCTCTTAATTATTTTAAGAAAGAGAGGTATTAAGTGTGAAAATACCTTCAGGAAAGCAAGAGGTCCGTAGCTTTTCAATACACCAGCTTCAGAATTATCCACCATGAAAGGAACTTCTGAAGATGCTACAAACTCTTTCTGACCGGACCACTCCATAGCGTGGACCCATCTTGAATTCCCTGCACATAAAATTAGAACTCATGTAAACAACCAATATTTAGTACAAGTGACACCATGCTGATTTAAAGTGGAAACCAGATTTCATGCCTATTTTAAAAGAATAGAGTTAGAGACCATTCTTTTCTCGAACAGACCCTAGTTGGTAGTTTAAGGAGTTGATAGCTTACCGAGCCAGTTGCAGATAAGATCATATTCCCCAGCATATACAAGCAACTGAATCCCATCCTCAAGGAGAGCAGGAATGCCAACTTCAAAATTCTTCATCAAGTCCAACAACATGGCCAGATACACAGTTGAGCTACACGACACAAAACGTTTATCCCCAACTCCAAGTGCATCCCTAACAGATTTCTGATTCAAATATTTCTCCATATCTGAGAAGTCATAGCATAGGCTCCCCTCACACTTCTTTCTGACGTCATAGTACTGTAAAGAGAACCAATTAATGCTCATCAGCTTTAATTAAGATCGGATCAAAATTATTTGATCTTTTTGTGACTCCTGCATTAGCTTTATAGCATATCAGGGGACTAAATGCTATGAAGGAAATTAAACTGCTTTCTTTTCAGAGGATAATGTTCAGTGTGGAAATAACACCAAAACGCAGTAGCAAACTGTGTTCTGAAAAGGGTCGACTGAATAAGAAGTTTAAATATAAAGATATTTATGAGGCCTTACATTTATATTACCAGCACGTGCCAGTATACTGTTGAAGATACTTTCGCAAACAAAATAAGAAGCCATGCATGAGATTGTACCATCAGTGCCTGAAGCAAGAAAAATGCTACACATGGTTAAATGAAGAAAGCACAGCAACAAATTGCTGAATTCAAGTAGAACAAGACAATCAGCATCAAAATGAATTGTGGACACCATATTATGAACCAATCACATGTAAGAAATTTCACAAAAATGTAGGTAAAGAGTTTACTGCATTACCGCAAAGTTTAACAGCCATTTCACATAGTGGAACCACCTTGCTTATAAGATCATAATCAGATTTTTTTATTAACCCCATATCTAATGCATAATCTGTGTATGCTTTGTATTGGATTGCAGGATCAGTAAGCCCATTGCCAATGGCGAATCCCTGTCAAACATGTTTTACTGTAGTTTAATAGAAGCTAAAGGCTGATAACAAATCAAATCCAATAAACACAACATGCCTTAAGGTTTATATGAGTTCCTTCTTTCGCTTTGTTTCCTTGGTGAACTCGAGCAGCAAAAGCAGGAATGTAGTGTCCAGCATAAGATTCTCCAGTAATGTAAAAGTCATTGTTCACATATTCAGGATGCTCCGCAAAGAAGGCCTAACATCAGAGAAGAACTAACTTCATTCCAGGCAATATAGATATTTAAGAATGAAATACCCATAATATTCCAATCAAGTATTGTCATTAGAATCTCATAGTTTCACAAATTTTAGTTCATTTTGCTTACTTCCGGGTTTGAGCTTTAAGGTATAATGAGAACTGCATGATAGATTTTTCTGCCATTTTGCTTCAAATAGTGGGAAATCCGAAGATAACATACCTGTAAGAAGTCATATAGATCATTACTAACTCCCGCCTCATTGTAGCGAATGTCGCGTGGATCCGAACTATAACTGAATCCAGTCCCAATAGGTTGGTCAACATAGAGAAGATTAGATGCCTGCAGAGCAATCACATTAATTTGTGAACTCTTTTAAACAAACAAGCAAGTTCCGAATGAAAGTGACCATGTTATTATGTATTAACCCGGAGAGGAAGATCAAAAGGAGAGTTGGTAAAAGAATAAATAAAAAATATAATGCAACCTTCCTTTTTTTTTTCTTTTGCAAATGATACAGCAACATAATCTTATAATATTACAGTAGTGCACCAGTCATAGGTTTGCATATAACAAAAGAACTTAGTATTGTACATGTATAATATACATGCATAGACTTCCATGAGTTGCAACAATTCTAAGTAATGAAACTCGACAGAAAAAACTTTATTTTTTCAGCTTCGCTAGCGTGTGTGCATCAGCATGTCAAAAGTTCTAACAACAATCTAACTGATACAAATGGATATAAACAGAAGTGTTTGATGAAAGCCTCACAAATTTGATGCCTCTAGTCTCAGTATTTTATTAGATAAAAAACATGAATATATGATAATGTGAACATGTAAGATGTCAACAATCATATTTCAGGAAAGCAAAAGTCACATCTAGGCCTTGATATGTCCCAGAAATACTTCTTTCAGCATAAATGAAAAGCTCTAAAAAGTGTTTGTAGGACGATGAACCTGACCCAGCTAGATCTCCTGCCACATTTGTTGGTAGATAAAGAAGGTGAATATATGAATGTTCTATTGTGTAGGATAGCAACGATCAATCTTGCCAATATATTTAACATAAACATGCTAATATTCCCTCAAATTGCATGTAATGCTATCAACCCACTAAGTTTGCTTGAGCTTTCTACATTGAGTATCGATAAAAGGAGATGTTTACAATAACCTCAGTTCAGAAATCACTACATCATAAAGAACTAAGGATCCTACTTAACTCCAAGAAGTCAATAAAGTACCGAAGTGCGAGTCCACACACTACACAATCAAGTTCCAACAGGCAATCAAAGCATCAAAGTTTTGAAAATGAAAACATCAGCTTCTCGTGGGAAATGGAAGAAAATACCTGATCCCAACCGTATTCGTTCCAAAGAAGAGACATATTCTTCGCGATAGTAAACGGACCATTCTCATAGAACATAGCCAGTTCACTGCTACATCCTGGTCCTCCAGTCAACCAGATAACAACAGGATCTTTCTTGCTATTCCGCGATTCGAAGAAGAAATAAAACATCCTGCAGAACACAAATCAAATTTCAAAACAAAATCATCCCTAACCCTAACCCCCAAATTAATGAGATTGAAAATCAACCTGGAGGCATGGGAGTTAGCAATCTTGTAATAACCAGCATGATGCCCCAATTCCTTCACAGATTCATCATCGTAACCTCCAGCAACATTAGGAAACTTAAACCGCTTCTCAACGATCCTCTTACCTCCCTCAACACGAGCCGCGGCGTCGATGACGTTAACATCCTTCGCCGGGAACAAATTGAGCTGCCTGATCAACTTTCCGGCATTTACCGACGGAAATTCTGACAGAGAGAGACGTTCGTCGGAGAAACATGCAGCAGTAAAAGATAACAGTAGCACAGAAACGAGACATAGTTTCTCCATTCTTCTTCCTGTTTCTCAGTCCTTCAAGGTGTTCATCTGCAAATGGTAGTTGGAGATAGATATTGACGAGAGCATGACGGTGACGGAGATTAAAAGGAAAGCGTCATTGTTGAGGTGGCCATGGTGATTATGTGTCGTCAATGTAGATAACGGTGTTCTGTTTGTTTTCAAGCGGGAAACAGGAAGAAACAAGGCAAAACGGTATGAGTTTGCGTGTGGGAGTGTCTACCACAACAAGTGTGCACGCGATTTCTATTATTCTTTGTTTTTGTGGGTCCTATTTGTTATTAGGCTAAATACACAAATAACCTCCTGAACTTGGCTCAATGTTGCTATTTACACTCTCAACTTTCGATTTTAGCAAATACCCCTCCAACTTTAAAAACGTTAACTAATAACCCCTTAAACTTGGCTCAATGTTTTCACTGACCCCCTCAACTTTTGATTGTAACAAGTATTCGCTCCAACATTATAAATGCTAACAAATAACCCCCTGAACTTAGCTCAATGTTGCTATTAACCCCCAACTTTTGATTGTAATGACTACACCCTACAACTTTCTAAATGCTAACAAATAACCCTGAATTGCTTAAAAGACAGCAAATGTGTGACTCAAACTCTTATAGTTGCATGAATAGCTTTAAAAAGTAGAAAAATCAATTAAAATGAAAATGTCAAGATAGATTCAAAATTCAAACTAATGGTTTTGGATTGATTTTGCGACATCTTAATTTTTGTTCTTTTAAGAAAAATCAATTAATATAAGACTTTTGAGTCACACATCTGTTGTCATTTCAGCAATTCAGAGCTATTTGTTAGCATTTAGAAAGTTTGAGGGGATATTTGTTAATTGTTAAAGGGTTATTTGTTAACATTTATAAAGTTGAAGGGAGTATTTGTTACAATCGAAAGTTGAGGGGATCAGTAGCAACATTGAGCCAAGTTTAGGGGTTATTTGTATATTCAGACTTGTTATTAACTTATTATAAGTTGGCTTAATATTTATCGGGCACCTTAAACTTGTCCATTTTTTTCCACTTTGAGACCCCAACTTAGATAATAACCTATTAGCCACCTGAACTTGTAATTTTATTCCACTTGACCTCCTCAACTTGTCAAATATGAACCATTTTTCCCTTTTGTGCTGACGTAGCATACTATAAGTGGTTATAAAAAAATTCATGCAACATCAGCATAAAAGGGACAAATATGTCACAATTGACAAGTTGAGGAGGCCAAGTGGAAAAAAATTACAAGTTTAAGTGGCCAATAGGTTGTCGCTTAAGTTGAGGGAGCTAAGTGGAAAAATGAACAAGTTGAGGGGGCCATTAATGTATTAAGCCTTATAAGTTCAGAGGGTAAATTATATATGTGATGTACCACTTTTGTTTTGTCACACTAATGTGTACCATCTTTGTATAACATCACAATGAAGTATACATGCACCAAAAATTAACGATCAAAGTTGGTTAAAATGGCACGTCATCTATTTTGTTTTCTCCTTTGTAAAATGTGGTTACTACACTACTTTTTTCTTCTTTTCTTTTCAAAAATGCGATCACGTAATTGATGGTTTTTGGTGCTTATATACTTTATTGTAATGTTATATAAAAGTGGTACATTAGTGTGACAAAATAAAAGTGGTACATTATAGTATGAGTTAATCCAAAGGTGATACACCACATGTGTAATATATTCTAAGTTGAGATAATACCCCTATTTTTGACATAATTCATCAAAGAATGTTGAGTTAATAATATTGACAGAAGTAATAATTTGTATGGTTAAAATTTGATTCACTTGGATTATACCATTATTCTTATAAGTTCACATTAGATTTCCTTATTTTGGAAAAAAAAAACTATAGATTTCTTGCCCAAACTTCAATTTTATGGCGCTCCAAATCGGGATATGTCCCTATTATACTATAGGATTGTTGTTTGATGACATAATTACAATGAATTCACATGCAGTTGCAATTTAAATTATTGCGCAAATGTTGCAAAAAGAATTTGGTATCATAAATCTTGATCGTCTCAGTTATGGATCAAGTTAGGACTCCTTCTTCAATACATTAAATACGTTGAGGAGTTTCTACAAAAAAAACTAAAATGCACAACTAATTGTAAATGTATTTCTACTCCATGTGCACGAAAGAAAAGTTCAAGTACAATTTGATGAACCATTTTCCGATCCAACCATGTACACGAGTATCGTTGGGAGTTTACAGCACATTGGTTTTACACGACTGGATATCTCTCTCTCTTTTAATGATTTTGCCCAATTTATGCATGCTCCTACAATCATTCTCTAGCAAGGGGTTAACTGCATTCTCAGATATCTTCATTAGACCAAATTCGATGAAATTTTTCTTCATCGTCGTTCTTCTCTTTATCTGCATGGTTATACATATGCTAATTGGGCAGGAAATCCCTATGATTGGAAGTCTATCTATCTATCTATCTATCTATCTTAGCAGTAGCTTAATTTCATGGACCTCTAAAAAGGAATAAACAGTTGCTCAATCCTCTACGGATGTGGAATATCGTGCCTTAGTCACTGGTGCATTCAAAGTTGGTCGACTCTAGATAGTTCTTCAGGAACTTGGCGTCCGTTTGCCTCAGCCTCCTCGTCTGCTTTGTGACAATCACTTAGCTGCACATCTCACCCTCAATCTAATTTTCATCATAGAAGTAAGCATGTTGAAGATGATTTATTTTTTGTTCGGGATGGTGTTTCTAAACGTTTGCTTCAAGCTCAATATGTTCCTCTTTGGATCAAGTTGCATGTATTCAAACCAAACTTTTAGCTAAAGATGGTTTCAACTTACTGCATCGCAAGTTGAGCATTTGTACTCTCCCACTCAACTTGATGGAGGGTGATAAATTATTATATTAGTAACAAATATGTAATTATTCTTATATGTACTCTTGTGTATATATACAAGTTACTAATTGTTGAATGCTCCACTTTGCTAACTTGAAAGCTAGATTGACTTTTTAAATATAGAAAGCAGTCCTATTCCCTTAAAGATGTCTTTTGAGTTAGTTAGGCTTCGCTGAAACTAATCGATAATAGATATTACTTTTATAATTCTTTGGTTACAATGTCAATAAAAGTAAATCCAATAGTTTATTAAGTATGTAACACATGTTGGTGTTTCCAAACAAACTAAACCATAATCACTTTTCTTTTGCCTAAACCATATGTAGGTCCTTAAACTTGTTCAAAAAAGTCATTTCACTCCCCTTAACTTCAGAGATGACCTATTGAGTCCCTCAACTATTAAAATGTGAATCTATTGACTCCTTATTTGACGACTGACACTTAATTGTCAAATTTGAAGAATATGAATTTTAATGCCAACTCAATGCCATGTTATCAAATCATGACTCAATAAGTCCATATTTTGATAGTTGAGGGACTCGGTAGATCATTCTAATAGTTGAGAAACTAAATTAATCTTTTAGAACAACTTTAAAAATCTGCATATAGCTTTTTTTTATTTATTATCATTTTCTCTAAATTTTTCTAAAACAAGTTTCTGCATATAGTGTTTTTGTTATTATTTTCTCTAACTTTTTTCTATTGACGAACGACTCCTTAGTCAAACTAATGGATTCTACGTCATTTTTTTAAAGAAATTCTATGAGAATTTTAAACTGAATATAATTTTTTTTATGAATTTTTCATTTTTTGGTTTTTCATCATATACACCTAATTGACTACTTTGAATTCGAAACAAATTCAAGGATTATGATATTTAAACTCCTCTCAATCGCCTTTGTAGGCGATTGATCTGCATACCCCTCAACTAAACGCAACACCCATACCACCACTACACGAACCAACGATTGGTTAAACTTATTTTTTCAAATCACTGGAAATTAACCGATTGAAACTAACCGAAAATTTATCCATATTTGTAATTAACCAAACTTATTTGAGTAATATTTTCCGTAACATCTAGATATCAATGAAGTATCTTCATCAATGATTTAGATTTAGATATTAAAATAAGCTAAAAGCAAATAGTGACTCCAATTCCTTAAGCTCCCCAAAATGGCTCCACAAAATCAAACAACAATAATAAAACTCGCGTGCACACTTCATATGGTAGACACCTTCACACGCAATCCCATATCCTTTTCCCTTCCCGTTTCCCGCTTCCAAAGCAAAACAGACCACCACTATCCACATACTCGACACGTCATCACCATTCCCACCTCAACAATAACGCTTTCCGTTTAATCTCCGTCACGCTCCCGTCAATATCTATCCCAAACTACCAATCCACCGTCTAATCTCCGTTTGACGGTTTGTTGCGCCTCCTATATAAACCATTTCCAGAAAAATAACTTCAAGAACTGAAGAAGAATCAAAATGGAGAAACTACATGTCGTTTTGGTGCTGCTTTTTTCTCTAACGGTTACATCTGTCGCTATTTTTCCCGACGAACGTCTTGCCAGGTCAGATTTTCCGTCGGTACAGGCCGGGAAGTTGATCAGGGAGCTCAATTTGTTTCCGGCGAAGGATGTTAACGTCATCGATGCCAACGCCGCCCGCGGAGTTGGCCTCGAGGGAGGTAAGAGGATCGTCGAGAAGCGGTTTAGGTTTCCAAATGTTGTTGGAGGTGTTCCTGAGGAGGAATTAGGGCATCATGCTGGTTATTATAAGATTGCTAACTCTCATGCCTCCAGGTTGATTTTGAATCTCACTAATTTTGGGGATTAGGGTTAGGGTTAGGGATGATTTTGTTTTGAAATTTGATTTGTGTTGTGCAGGATGTTTTATTTCTTCTTCGAGTCGCGGAATAGTAAGAAAGATCCTGTTGTTATCTGGTTGACTGGAGGACCCGGGTGTAGCAGTGAGTTAGCTATGTTCTATGAGAATGGTCCGTTTACTATTGCGAAGAATATGTCTCTTGTTTGGAATGAATACGGTTGGGATCAGGTATTTTCATTTCCATTTCGTGCGTGAAGCTGATGTTTCGTTGCCCTTGTACATTTTTAAGTTCTTTTGTTATATGCAAACCTATGACTGATGGACTACTGTAATAAGATTATGGTGCTGTATAATCTGCAGAAGAAAAAAAAGTTTCAGTATATTTTTATTTATTGTTTTACCAACTCTCTTTTTGATCTTCCTTTCTGGGTTAATACATAATAACATGTTCTGAACTATCATGCAGAACTTCCTTGTTCGATTAAAGAGTTGGAAATTAATGTGATTGCTTTGCAGGCATCTAATCTTCTCTATGTTGACCAACCTATTGGGACTGGATTCAGTTATAGCTCTGATTCACGCGACATTCGCCACAATGAGGCGGGAGTTAGTAATGATCTATATGACTTCTTACAGGTAGGTTATCTTCAGATTTCCCACTATTTGAAGCAAAATGGCATAAAAATCTTTCATGCAGTTCTCTTATTATACCTTGAAGCTCAAAAATTGTAAATTAGGAAAATAAAACAACTAAAATTTGTGAAACTATGAGATTCTAATGACATTCATTGGTTGGAATATTGTGGGTATTTGATTCTTAATTTATGTATGACTATGAATACTACTATATTGCTTGGAATGAAGTTGGTTCTTCTCTGATGTTAGGCCTTCTTTGCGGAGCATCCTGAATATGTGAACAACGACTTTTACATTACTGGAGAATCATATGCTGGACACTACATTCCTGCTTTTGCTGCTCGAGTTCACCAAGGAAACAAAGCTGAAGAAGGAACCCATATAAACCTCAAGGTATGCTACTTGATTTTGTGTTTATCATGTGATTTATTATCAGCTTTTAGCTTCTATTAATCTATAGTAAAAAATGTTTGACAGGGATTTGCCATTGGCAATGGGCTTACTGATCCTGCAATCCAGTACAAAGCATACACAGATTATGCATTAGATATGGGGTTAATAAAAAAAGCTGATTATGATCGTATAAGCAAGGTGGTTCCACTGTGTGAAATGGCTGTTAAACTTTGCGGTAATGCAGTAAACTCTTTACCTACATTTTTCTGAAATTTCTTACATGTGATTGGTTCATATGGTGTCCACAATTCATTTTGATGCTGATTGTCTTGTTCTACTTGAATTCAGCGATTTGTTGCTGTGCTTTCGTCATTGACCCATGTGTAGCATTTTTCTTGCTTCAGGCACTGATGGTACAATCTCATGCATGGCTTCTTATTTTGTTTGCAACTCTATCTTCAGCAGTATCATGTCGCGTGTTGGTGATATAAACGTAAGGCCTCATAAATATCCTTCTATTTAAATTTCTTATTCAGTCGACCCTTTACAGATCACAATTTGTTACTGCATTTTGGTGTTGTTTCCACACTGAAGAATATTCTGAGAAAAGAAAGTAGTTTCTTATCCATTCATAGCATTTAGTCCCTTGACATGCTATATAGCAAATTCATGAGCACACAAAAAGATCAATTAATCTTAAGCAGATCTTAATTAAAGCTGACAAGCATTAATTCGTTCTCTTTACAGTACTATGATGTCAGAAAGAAATGTGAGGGGAGCCTCTGTTATGACTTCTCAGATATGGAGAAATATTTGAATCAGAAATCTGTTAGGGATGCACTTGGAGTTGGGGATATAGGTTTTGTGTCGTGTAGCTCAGCTGTGTATCAGGCCATGTTGGTGGACTGGATGAGGAATCTTGAAGTTGGCATTCCTGCCCTCCTGGAGGACGGGATTCAGTTGCTTGTATATGCTGGTGAATATGATCTTATCTGCAACTGGCTCGGTACGCTAGCAACTTCTTAAACTACTAATTAGGGTCAGTTTGAGTGAAGAATGGTCTATAAGTCTATTGGTTATTTATATGTGCTTCAATTTCATGTGCAGGAAATTCAAGATGGGTCCACGCTATGGAATGGTCGGGTCAGAAAGAGTTTGTATCATCTTCAGAAAATCCTTTCAAGGTTGATGATTCTGAAGCTGGTGTGTTGAAAAGCTATGGTCCTCTTGCTTTCTTGAAGGTATTTTCACACTTATCACCTCTCTTTCTTAGAAATAGTTATGAAACGGTACTGATTCGATTGCATTATGCATCACCGAAACCAACAGGTCCACGACGCAGGGCACATGGTTCCCATGGATCAACCAAAAGCTGCATTAGAGATGCTGAAGAGATGGACACAGGGGAAACTTTCTCAAGGCACGGACGAGGAGGGTGATTCGGAAAAACTGGTGGCCGAGATGTAGTCGGTTACTTGATTAGCTTTTGCCTATCTCTTTGATTAGCTGCAAATTTCGCGTAGTTTACATAATGTAAATATGTATTCCCCATGAGAAGACTTACTGATAATGCCAGTCTTGCATTGGAGTCAAGAAAAAAGTAGTAATTAATTCCCATGTCGCCTTTGTAGCTCGTATGAATATGATATGCTGCTGCTGAATTCTCGTAATGCAATTACATCTATGGGGTTGCCTATGAAGATTGAATCAAAACTTGTAAAAAGGGACCAAAAATTTGTATTATGTTAAGTTTCTATTTGAATTTGACATAAAACAGAGGCTAAGCATATGAGGTATTGAATGATGTAGAGAAAGCCAAGTGATTTTACCACCCTTGGAAAGGAGTTGAAAAGAAGGGATGGTGTAATTAAGATAAACCTGTGGTAAATATTTAAAAGGAAGTTTCGTGTTATCTGAACTCTTACCTTCTATTTTTAAATACATGATTTGGATTTAAGACATTTCAATAAAGCAAGTTGGATTTGGTTACGGACATTGATTATATTCAGAATCAATAGTATAAGGTACAAACTTCGATATGCGTTTTCTTATTTTTTACACCTTCAAAACGAGGTCACTTTTTCTGGCTTGATTGTAGATCAGAGATGTTCTTGAGTGGATGCAAGATTTGATTAAATAGTTCTATCTACTTGGGTGGAAATCTTTGGGACTGAATTTTGGGGCATTTTCCTCTTATGTTAAGAATTCAATGACATTTTGAACCCTAGGGTTCCGGCTGGCTGAGTGGTGCCGAAGTTCATTGACTGCTCGATTTTAGGATGAGTTCGCCATTTTCGCAATCGAGAAAAGTCTAAGAAATGATGAAATAGGTACAAGACATGCGAAGATTGAATGCCCTTTTATAGATCAAGCTTGATGAGGAACTAATGGCTGTAATGGGTGGATAAGGACTGTTAAAGTGTTAATTAATGGCATGAAGCAATAATACGTTGGCTTGATCCAAGCATCACCGATGTTTGGTTGATATGATACTTTAAAGGCTCGGTTGGAACATTGCTTGAAAGGTTTGATATTGGATGAGGTTGTAAAAGCATCCACAGAACTCTAAAGAGTTTGAGACCTAGCCTATGGGAGCATTTTTGATGTTCGACTAAATTGACTTTAACACATGGCATCATTAGAGCATTTTCTCTAAATACAGTTGTTCATGTCATCAATTCGAGTTTGTCTCCAAGTTAATATAAGACTTCAAATTAAGATATCATTATTCCACAAATAATTCTATTTTGTTGAATCCTAGTTAGATAAAAAGATTAACATTCTTCATATAAATAAAAATATTTTCATTCCTCAAAATACGCTTAAACATAATCACACTTTTGATTCTATACGATCTTATACGGACATCCTTGTTGACTTAACCAGCATCACGTAGTAGCTTGTCAATTCAAACATTCTAATCTTTTATTTTGTTTTACAATAATCACTCCAAATAAGTTCAAATCTTCTATCTCAAATTCTCTATCCACTTCAAACACATATAATTAACTTAATCAATTCGCACACTCTCACCTAATTTGATCTTTTATTTGGTATGGGCATATAGTTTTACATGTTACAAGAATGTACCACGTAGTTATTACGTACTCCATTTTTTTTTATAATTTCTTTTTTGTTTTCCACCTAAGATCCGACATGGCAATCGAGTATTGATTAGTTAAAACATAAAAGATAAGGCAGGAAGCAAAGGTGCGAACTTGGAGTTTAATGGCGATTGATCAGAGCTTGAGCTTGAGATTGTCCCCAATTCTCAGTTTAAAATGTTCCCCAGTTGTTTATCTTCCAATTACAGTTCAATGCATACCTTTATTTTCTTCTTCTCCTTCATCACTCAAACTCAAGCTCAACTTCACTCCAATTACACCATCTGCTGCTCAAGGTATTTTTTTATGCTTCTTTTGCTCTCTATTCCTTATTTGATATGGTTTTTTTCATTTTTTTTGATAGATATGTATAGATTGTTTACTGAGGTAATTTATCTTTCAGGAAGTACGAATGAAATAACCGAAGAAGATTCAAAGTTTGTTCCTTTAAATGCGGATGACCCTGTTTACGGTCCACCTGTTAGTTCTTTTCTGCTCTGTAATCTGTTCCATGTTGTTTATTTGATACATAAAACTTAGTAATTTCATTTATCAAATGATTTAATGTTCTTAGTTTACAGGCTTTGTTGTTGTTGGGCTTTGAACTTCAAGAAGCATTCAAGGTAACCTTCCATGTTCATCTTACTTACTTTTCAAATCATACTCTCTTTTTTCCAAGATTTTTCAGACATTATGTCGAGTAGTTTCTTTATTTGTTTCTAGTTGGTATGCTTTGTAATGACTTTGGGAAATACAATATCTTGTTCCAAATGATGCTTGATCAATATCTTATGACCTCCTTAAAGGAATTCTTAACTGGTGGATACTAGTTTAGATTAATACACCCGACCAATCAAAAGAGGGATATCCGCATATCACTTGATGGATTTGATTAGCGTTGCACTATTTTGTGTTGATTATTGGTGTATAGTCAGACTATTAAATTTCAGAATACATGCATGCTTCTGTTTTTTGGTTGAACAATTGTTAGATTGTGTCCTGAGAAACTTGTTTCTGATGAATCGGCGATGCAGATCAGGCAGCTACTGCAAGAGATGGGTGGTGAATTCTTAAAGGTAACACTGATCGAGCTTTTCTTCTTGCATCTTTCGGAATACAGTTCATATTAATTTGATCATATCTGTATTGAACTAAACCACGTGCATGTTTATTGTTGAATACACTTAGAAAAACACATCCTGATAACTAGAAAAGTCAGGTTTTGAACATCAGGGCCTTATTGTGTTGAAATGGAAGATCATAGCGTTCAATGCACCAAAATCGGAATGATGAAGGGCCCGGGGATACTTTTTGTCGATACACTTTGCTCCAGATATTGTGTTGAATGTTTCCAATTTTAGGTTGATGATCTAACATAGTTTGTTAACTTATTCTCTTTTCGTAGTGCACATAAACATGGAAATGTTAGAAATGATGACAATCGATAAAATTTGTTGATCATCTCTGGTTTTGTGTTTTCAGGTTATTTTCTGTACGGAAGATATGATTCCCTGCTCACTTTGGGAAGCAATGAATACAAGTCAACCAAAATTAGAAGCAGTGGAGGTTAAATTCTTTTAAGATGAACATATTTTTCGTCTTTATAGACTTGCAGTGGTCATTATGTGCTTAAGATTAATCATTTGTTTTGGAAGAGAGATCAATGATGATATGACGGTGTCTTTCTGTAGATAGCAAAGTCATTGCCACGGATATGCTTCTTATCTGGCCTTAGTGGGGAGGAGATAATGATGTTCATTGATGCTTTTCCTGAATCTGGTTTGTAACTCTTTCTGATGCAATCTTACTAGTTATATTTGGGAACGAAACTAAATCGTTTCTTTGAACAAATTGCTTAATTATGCAGGGCTAGAACCAGCAGCATTTGCGGCTCTTGTTCCAAACAGTGCTGATAAACCAGTTCAAGAATTAATAGACGAAATCATGGCTGACCATGAAATGATGGTGAGCTTAGCTGAGTTACTAAATGACCAATTAGTAGTCTCCTTGAAAGATATAAATATTCTTACCCTATACACTCAATTTTTTGTAGACTGGACAGCAGCCCACTGCATAGAGCTAGAGACGCTTGCAATTTGACACTCGTTAGTATGAACTTGTAAAAGCCGCGCTGTTATCCGTGCAATGTGGGGAAAAAAGCACTCGAAGTTTGGGCAAAGTTGCAATGAGGACAACAAAGTTCATTCCTGGAGATGTGCTGCACATAATGGAGAAAGGGCACACAAGTTGTGATGTTTTCTACTTGGAAAAGGAACTCTCAAATGTTGATAGTGGCATAGTGCTACTGCTACTGCTAATGCAATTATTCAATTTTTAACTCTACAAAGTAATTAATATGTTCGTTTTAGGGATCAGATTAGGGAATCGGTTCAGATTACTGAGTGTCCTGATTCTGTTGAGTGGCCTCATAATTCTCGTAAGTTCTCTATTTCTTCTGCTTGGGATCTAATTAGGCCTAAACATGATAAGGTGAGCTGGTGTAAGCTGATTTGTGGTGAAGGTTTCATCCCTCGTTGTAGTTTCATTGTGTGGATTGCTTTACAAAATAGATTGGGAGTGAGAACTCGTCTAGTTTGTTGGGGTGTGGTTTCATGGCCTCTGCAATGGTGCTAATGAAACAATAGAGCACCTCTTCTTTTCTTGTCCTATAAGATACTGTTTGGGAAAATATTGCAAGGAAATGTATGCAGGCTGTGGTTTCATTTACCTGGAGAAGAGTGGTGAGCTGGTTGTGCAAGAAAGTTCGTGGACGAACTTTTTTGGCGCAGAATCGCCTTTACTACCACTGTCTACCATATATGGCTTGCTCGAAACCGACACTATTTTTCAGAATGTACAACTTGATTCTTATGCTGTTATTCATTCCATTTGTTTTTACATCAAGAACCGTTTGCATAGTCTTAAGGCTCCCTCTTCCTTTGATTTTCCTTTTAAAATGTCTGTAAATACTAGTTTCCTAGTTGACTAATTTTAGCTTTCTTTGCTTAAAACCAAGTAAGTATGGACCATTTACCCATTCATTTTATCTAGCTTATAATAAGTTACTATTAGAAATTTTTTATAGTTACTTTGTTCTTTTTATAGGGTATCCAACTGTCCACCATTAATATCAGGGAGTAAAAAGTAATCTAATGATATATATGACAAAATACAAAGATATAAATAGAAAACAAAAGTATAACCTACGCCGTAATATTGATTATAATAATAATAATAATAGTAATAAAAAAAATAAATACTTTCAAATGTTGACTAACAGATTCTCTAAGGAATTTTAACGAAAGTGACTTAAGTGATAATTGTAGTAAAACTTAAGGATATAATAATTATTTCAAAAAATTACAAAGGCTAAACAATATGTTTTGTCAAAAAATTTGAGACTAATAAATTATTTATCCATTAATTAATACAATTTTATATTCAGTTTATTACATATACATATTTTCATAATATAATAAGCATCACCTGTGGTTTTACTCATCCAACACAATTGATTAATCTTCCTCACTAAACAAAACAAAAAAAGAATAACTAAAAATAAACATATAAACCTTGAAATTAGAGAAATATCACGTTTTGATAGCTTGGTTTGAGGAACATGTTCAAACAAATTTTATAAATTTGCTACAGATTAAAAACAACATATAAATGGTAATTGATAACAGAGTATTAGGGAATATTGATAGCACCTAATATTCTTTGTATATACTAGAGTATATTCTTCCCCTAACTAAGCAATCTTTTATCGTATACAGCCTTTTTTCTTTTTGGCAGTACTATTGTATATACTCTTAATGTACCAAAATAAATAAATCTGTATATACCCTTAATTACATTACTTTCCATATTTATTGAAACCCTAGTTTATATTATAGGGTTGTATATATACATATATATCACTCTTATCAGAAAGCTATGGACCTTCAAAAACTAATCAGATTAGTAGTTGAGAAACTAATCCGACATAAGTCGGATATTTAGCGCTTAAACATGCCTAAACTGTCCAATGATCAAAACACAAGAACACGTAATTATCCTTAACGGTTAATAGAAATAACTAAAATAATCATAGCAACCTTGTTTCCTTATAAATTATAGGTGAAAGTTATTATTTTTTTTGTTACTTTATCTCCTCCACCATGATACTTTGTATGAAACAAAGTAACCATAAAAAAACTCATAAACTGTATATTGACATGAATCTTCCAAATATACATACATAATTACATACATATGTTTAATTCATTACAAAGTTTTCCAAGAAAGATAAACATAATACATATTTTATCTTCATACGACTTGAAGCGTACAAATACAAATATATCACTCGACATGATTTTGTTCGGACCTCACCGATTAATAAAAATAACTAAAAAGAAAACATACAAACCGTGTCTCCATACGATACAATCGTAGAAAAAAGAAGAGAAATATCCATACCACGTTTTGGTTGATTGGTTTACGGAATAATATCTATAAAACATGGATGCATCATTGAAAGATCAATTGATGTTAAAAGAAAAGTATTTCTTTAGCTTTAATGATATCATCCCATAAAACAATCAACCAATACTTGGTGCTGATATTTGCAGCCACCGCAATTAATCAATCGCAGTCTTCATCGCTATTATATAGTGCTAACTCATCACCGACCTGTGATATATATTGGAACAATATAGGTTAAATTCAAAAAACAGTACTACTTTCATATATTAAACAAGGAATTTAAATTATATATTTGTGTAAACCGGACTTGGGCTAAGGTTTAGATGAAAGCCTTAAGCTCTAGGCCCAATACGCATAAAGAATCATAATGAAGATAAGATTGGCAACACCATCATGAGTTCTTGATCTTTCACCTTTCGGTGTATGCCCTTGAGTTTTATTTTGACACTCCAAAAATTTTTCGTCTTTCGATGCATAAGATTGTCGATCTTTTGTTTTGATTCATTATTCTTAATCTTTTATAATTTGAAGCATAAGGCTCTGTTTGGTACAGCTGTTCCTCTTTGCAGTTTACAGTTCCTGTTTGTTGTTCATGTTTGCGGTTTGTTATTTCATTTTGCAGTTTGCTATTTGATAATTGGTGTTTGGTAAAATCATTATTTATTGTTGTTAGCATGTAAAATGACTAATATGGGCATAATTAAATTTTTTAAATGTAAAATGCAATGGACAATAAAGGAAACTAAAATCTGTAAGCAATATTTTACTACTTCTAGAAAAAGCGGCTGCCTTTCACCTAAAAAGCAACCAACATCATTTTCTAATTCCTAACTAAAACACCCAATTAACTGCTTTTTAGATCAAAAAAACAAAAAGCAGATGGAAAACAGTGAAACAAACACCCTCTAAATCCCTTTTATGGTGGAGCAACTAACAACATATACTTCACTCTCCGACTAACCTGCCTATGTTAGATTCTTTGGACACTTTAACGACACGTAACACGACACATGTATGAGATCAAAACTTTACTATGAAAATCACGCGATTTGACTTTTCATTTAATCTTTCTCTTTAACGTTTATCACTCCGATGATAAAAACAACACTCTAAAAATCATGAACTGCTAACTCAAATTGTGTTTGGATAATCATTCGGAAAAGAAAATTAGATTTTGCAAAACTCTTTTTCAGGTCGAACGCTGAAGAGAAACCTTGATGTTTCGTGTTTCTCAAATTTAAGAGGAAGACAAAAAGTAGATGAGTCAGGTACTTTTTGTAGTTATTTCCTCTCTTGTACCTATGTCATGCGTAGAGCCGGAGTGTGGAGTTTAAATCTCTTATTCCCACCACAAAGGGGTTTAATACTTCCAATTACAAAAGATTAAGTGCCTAATATATGAAAATAAAAGAGCGAGAACCTTATGCGCCGGAAGATGAAAGATTAGATGCCCAATGTATCAAATAAAATATCAAGGGCCTTATCCGCCGAAATGTGAAAGATCAGAGTCCTCAAGATGCTTTTTGTCAATAAGATTTTTAGAATAGCATTTTATAATCATACGACATATATATATATATATATTTTTTAAAAGGCTTAATACATATCACGCCCCTTAAAGTTGTCCATTTTTTACATTTAACCACTCCAACTTAAGGGAGAACCTCTCAGCCCCATCAACTCCACATTTTACTTACATTGAACCATCTCAACGAAATAATGAGTTATTGTGATTATAGGGTGAGCAGTGTTAATTATATGTACTTGTGTTATGTAAAGAAAAGATGAAAAAGCAAGAGATATTGGGGAAGAGTACTCTTCTCTATGAAACGTGAGAGAGAGTTCTGAATTTATTGAGATTTATAGTGATTACAGTATACAAAAATATAGGAAATAATGTAAAATATAGGAACAAAATAATACTACAGCTCAACAGAAAATCACAGCAGATAATAGCAGTTAAGGCCGAGATTGTTTTGCATAAACTGGTGATTATATTCCAATATGGGATTCCTTAATCCACTCTTCACGTATCTTCTAATTTAGGGAGTGATCTCATCTTGGTCTCCTTCCTTATCACTCCAAGATTTAGACTCAAGGTGACTGCTTATAACACAATCAGAATTGTTGTGTTTAATACCCTCCCGCAAACGGAGCCGAGGTTGAAGGCATAGTTTGTTGCGAAAGAAGAGTAAAGAGGCTTTACTTGTTGGTTTTGTAAAGACATCCGCAAGTTGGTGAGCAGAAGGGATATGTCGAGTAATAAGAAGTCCCATTGCAACCCGCTCACGCACAAAATGGTAGTCTAGTTCTATATGTTTACTACGAGCATGAAAGACTGGATTAATGGTCATATGGAGAGCACTTAAGTTGTCACAAAGAATAAGAGGAGGCTGTGTTTGTGGAACACGAAGATCACGAAGGAGAAATGTGAGCCAAGTTAGTTCAGCAGCTGTATTGGCCATCGCACGGTATTCTGCCTCAATGCTAGAGCGAGAGACAGTAGGTTGTTTTTTTGCACACCAGGAGATGATGTTGCGTCCTAAGAATGTACAGAATCCAGTTGTTGAGCGTCTCGTAATAGGGCAACCAACCCAGTCTGCATCAGAAAACGCACAAAGATCAAGTGTAGTATCACCAGTTAAACACAAACCATAATAAATTGATCCTTTGACATATCGCAAAATGCGACGAACCAATTTCATACTTGCAATAGAAGGGGAATGCATAAATTGCGAAACATAATTAACACAAAAAGAAATATCGGGCCGTGTGAGAGTCAAATATTGGAGAGCACCGACAATACTTCGAAAGAAACAAGGATCTGAAAGTGGAGTGTTGTCACTAAGGCCTTTAGTTTTAGACTCCATTGGTGTAGACATAGGTTTGCAATCAAGCATCTGTGCTTTTTCAAGAATTGAAGACACATAGTGAGTTTGAGAAAGGTGAAGCTTATTGTGTCGACGTTGAATTTCAATGCCAAGAAAGTGATGGATTGGCCCAAGGTCCTTCATTGCGAATTCTGAGTGAAGGAGTTGAACAAAACGATCAACCAATTTAGGACTAGATCCTGTCAAAAGCATATCATCGACATAAAGAAGCAAGATCAAAGTACCATGTGGTGAATGTAAAATAAAAAGAGATGGATCAGCCAAGCTACAAAAGAAACCATGCGCAATGAGAAAAGAGCTGAAACGATCGAACCAAGCTCTTGGAGCTTGTTTAAGACCGTAGAGAGCTCTTTGAAGTTTGCAAACATGGGATGGGTACTTAGGATCTACCATACCTGGTGGTTGCTTCATATATATATCTTCGGTGATGTAGCCATGAAGAAAAGCATTTTTTACATCAAGTTGTTTTATTTCCCAGTTTTGAACAAGAGCTACACTAAGAACTAAGCGAATTGTACCTGGCTTGATAACCGGAGAAAAAGTTTCAGTTTAGTCTATGCCATCAACCTGTTGGTATCCTTTGGCTACCAACCTAGCCTTTAGTCTGTCAAGAGTTCCATTGGCATTTAATTTGGCCTTAAGCACCCAACGGGAATCTAAAAGATTCATATCATCTTCATGTGGAACGAGGATCCATGTCTTATTTTTCTGTAAGGCATCAAATTCTTCAACCATGGCTTGACGCCAACCACTGTGTTGTAAAGCTTCCTTAACCGTACGTGGCTCAGAAGGAATATCTCCTCGATTAAGGACTAAGGCATAACGGGGGTTTGGTTTATGGATCCCATGCTGAGATCGAGTGATGATGGTCCGAGTCGTTGGTTGCACCTGTCCATCATGAGAAGGGGAGTTAGAGCTAAGTGAAGGAAACATAGGAGAAGAACTACCTGAATCAATCATAGTGGAATTTGTCGATGTGTTGTTGAGATGCGTAGAAGAAGAAATCCCTTGAGTAGAAGATTGGGGCTGAGTAAGTGGAGTATGGATATCATCACGAGATGATTGTTGGGCTGTTGGGGATTGATAACTGTGATCGACTGGTGCAATTGGAGAGGCAGAATCTGTTTCTGGATCAGATTGATAAGAGTGATCGACAGACGTAGTTGGAGAGGCAGAATCTGATTCGAGATCAATTTGAGGAGTACAATTAGCAGGTGTAGTTGGAGAATCAGAGTTTGACTGTAATGTTGGATTAATTTGATTATAACAATCAACATGTAAATCACTAAGTACACGATTTGGAATGAGAGGAGGTTGTGACGGGACATCAGGAGAACTAGTATGATCAATGGAATTATGTGATGATGATAAGTCTAGAAACTCATTAAGCCATGTAGTAGAAGGCTGTAAGTGAGTGGCTTGTTTGCAAGGAAAGGTAGTCTCATCAAACTTCACATGTCGCGATACAAATATTCGATGAGTTTTAAGATCAAGACAACGATATCCTTTATGTTGATTGTTGTAACCTACAAAAATGCAAGGAACAGTTTTAGCATCAAACTTGTTTACTTTAGTATCCCAAGTATATGGATAACATCTAGACCCAAAGACACGCAATACAGAGTAGCTAGGATGAGACCCATGTAAGCGAAAATAAGGTGTATCAAAGTTTAAAGAAGAGGAAGGGAGACGATTAATTAGAAACGTGGCCGTGGCAAACGCTTCTGTCCATAAGAACTTGGGCACACCACTGTGAAACATCATGGTCATACCAAGTTCTCTTATAGTGCGATGCCGACGTTCAACTATACCTGTTTGTTCCGGGGTATAAGGGCATGATAATTGATGAATAATACCTTGTTGCTGAAAATGAGAAGCAAGACGTTTATTTACAAATTCTCCACCGCCATCAGTATGAAAAATTTTAATTTGTGCACTGAACTGGCGTTGAACATAAGCCTCAAAAGCTAAATAAACATCAACAAACTCAGATTTAGCATGAAGAGGAATCAACCACATATAATGAGAATAGTCATCAACAAAACAAGCATAAAATCGAAACTTTCCAAGAGATAAAATAGGGGCTGGTCCCCAAATGTCACAATGAATTTTCTCAAAACTAGTAGTACTAATGGAATTAGATCTTTGAAAAGGTAATTTACTGAGCTTTCCTAATTGACAACTTTCACAAACAGCACTAACTTTCTTGTTTTGTCTAACATCTAACAAATTTTTATTCCGCAAAAGCTTTATTGATGCACTTTGAGGATGTCCAAGACGTTGGTGCCGCAAATCCTCGTTTCCAGAAGTTTGTCGATTTGAGAAGTGTGCTTCCTTCATCTTAGGGAGAACATAAAGATCTCCTTTACGCTGTCCCACTAGAAGGACTCGTCCTGTTGCTCGTTCCTTAACACAAAATAGCTCATTAGTAAATTCACAGTTCAATGGATATTGAGTGGTGAGCTGGCTGATAGAGAGTAAGTTGCGTGTTAACTGGGGTACTAATAAAACATCTCGGAGCATAAGTTTATTCTTACCATCATAAACCAAAGTGTCTCCAACAGCATCAATCTTTAATGGAGAGCCATCTCCAATGAAGACTGAATCATAGCCAATATATTTTTTTAAATTGTAAAGCACACCCGAGTTTGAGGTCATGTGATTTGAGGCTCCAGTATCGGTTATCCATTCTGTATCGGGGATGGAAGTATCCATGGTGAGGGCAGCAAGAGCCTGAGGAAGTTCTTCATCACTGACAAGTTGTCCGGGTAGGCTCCAACAAATTTTAGCTATATGACCTTCTCTTCCACAGAGTTGACAAATTTCATTTTTGTACAACTCTCTCTCGGTACTGGTCATCCTTCGTTTTCCAGGAGGTGGAGGTCGCGGAGTCTGACCATTGGACCTGGGAGAGAATTGTTGTGTGCCTGAGTTAGTGCCTGCAAAATTAGAATACTGAAAATTATTATTAGTGGCTTGAAAGCCCCTTCCTTTGGATGTAAATTGCTGGTTATGTTGGAAGCGATTATTATAATGTTGTCGCTGATTTTGATTCCGTTGTCCGTAGAAGGCATATGAAGGCTGGTTGGACGCTTCAATCCAAGAATTTCGTTGTTCAAATCCCTGTAACAACGACACTACTTCTGAATATGACGGCATAGGAGGTTTGAGCATAGTGGTGGTGAAGGACTCATATTTTGGGCCGAGGTTGGCAAGTAAAGAATAGGTTTTGGTTTTATCCGGGACCGGACTGCCCATAGCAGCAAGACTATCACAAATGGCTTTGAATTTTTTCAGATGATCTGCTAAAGGTTGGTTCGGTTCCTTTTTAAGGTATGTGAGTTGTTGTTTCAGTGTAAACTCACGTTCCTGTGAGTCTTGAGCATATGCCTCTTTCAAGGCATGCCAAACTGACTGAGAAGTTTCAAGGCCAATGGCCAAGCTCAACGTTTCTTCTGACAGCGTGCCAATGATCCAACCACGCATGAGACGATCCTCTCTCCTCCATTTGAGATAGGCTGGTGATTTCCGTAGAATTTCTTTTGCTTCTCCAGAAGTTTTGTTTGTTGAATCTGTGCTTGTTGAATCTTCTGTTGTTTTACTTGTTGAATCTCCTGTGGATTCTGTTGGTTTTTCTTTGTCTGCTGCGACATTGATGTACATGGCTGGCTGTTGTGTCTCGCCTGTGAGAAGACCAACCATGTCTTGGCTTTCGGCTAAAGCGAGTATTTGTTCACGCCATAGCGGATAATTTTCTGCTGAAAGTTTAAGGGTAACGAAATTGGCAACGTTCAAAGAGATTGTGGAAGCCATTGATAAAATTAGAACTCTCTTTCTTCACAAGAGGCTCTGGTACCATAAAGAAAAGATGAAAAAGCAAGAGATATTGGGAAAGAGTACTCTTCTCTATGAAACGTGAGAGAGAGAGTTCTGAATTTATTGAGATTTATAGTGATTACAGTATACATAAATATAGGAAATAATGTAAAATATAGGAACAAAATAATACTACAGCTCAGCAGAAAATCACAGCAGATAATAGCAGTTAAGGCCGAGATTGTTTTGCATAAACTGGTGATTATATTCCAATATGGGATTCCTTAATCCACTCTTCACGTATCTTCTAATTTAGGGAAAGTGATCTCATCTTGGTCTCCTTCCTTATCACTCCAAGATTTAGACTCAAGGTGACTGCTCATAACACAATCAGAATTGTTGTGTTTAATATTATGAACATGAAACAAGAAACTCCTAAATAGTAAAGTAAATAACAAGACCAAAATCAAAAACAATATTATGAATCCTACCACAGAAAGGCAAATATGTAATTATTAAGAAGAAAATTTAAGGTTACTTTTAATCAAAATTGAGACCACAGTTCCCAATTGTATCAACCCAGACATGGGAGTCCATGAAAGCTTAACAAAGAGCACAACTTTCAGAAATTAAGATCCCACGGCTTGTACAATCAATCTGAAACCTGTTTGTCCCTCTAAATATCTATGTAAATAAAACCAAAAGATTAGCTTAAGAAAAAAACGATAGCCATACGAAAAGGTCAAGAAAGAAAGATTATGCTTCAAGTTGAATTGCGTTAGTAAGCCCAGCTATATAGTGAGATACAACCTCATAATCAGACTTGGAAGGCACTGCTCTCAAGTAGTAGTCGGGCCACGTTAGAGTTTCGCCTCGCCAACTTGGTCTTGAAAGTATGGAAAAATGGGCTCCGAGACCGAAAATCTTTTCTTTTGAATTTTTTATAAAATTAACTATTTTTTAGTGTAGTTTTCAAAATTTACGTACTTTATTCGTGATTTTGTCCATACTCGTGAGAATTTAAATTTTGAAAAAGAGGTTGTTGAGAGATCTAAAAATTTCAAAATGAAAAAGAGAATTATGGCAAGGGTATTTTGAGAAAAATTGGATTGTAGTTAAGAAAAATTGGACCGTAAACACAATTGATTAATCTTCCTCCCTAAACAAAATAAAAAAATCATCAATAATTGACAAGAATAACTAAAAGTAAACATATAAACCTTGAAATTAGAGAAATGTCACGTTTTGATAGCTTGGTTTTGAGGAATATGTTCAAACAATTTTATAAATTTGCAACAGATTAGAAACAACATATAAATGGTAATTGATAACAGAGTATTAGGGAATATTGATAGCACCTAATATTCTTTGTATATACTAGAGTATATTCTTCCCCTAACTAAGCAATCTTTTATCGTATACAGCCTTCTTTTTTTTTTTTTTGGCAGTATTATTATATATAGCCTTAACGTACCAAAATAAATAAATTTGTATATACCCTTAATTAGATTACTTTCCATGGATTTTTCTATGGTTACTTTGTTTACTTTGTTTTTTACAAAGTAACCATCAGTTTGTCCATTATCACCATTGAATTAGTGGGATGAAATTTGATCCAATGGTGAAAGGAACAAAGTAACAAAATAAACAAAGTGACTATAGCCTTCACAACGACAATATTTTACACACTCATTAGAAAGCTATAGAAAAACTCATAAACTATATATTAACATGAATCTTTCAAATATACATACATAATTACATACATATGTTTAATTCATTACAAAGTTTTCCAAAAAAGATAAACGTTTATAATACATATTTTATTTTAATACAATTTGAAGCGTACAAATACAAATATGTCACTCGATCATGATTTTGTTCGGATCAGATCTCACCGATTAATAAAAATAACTAAAAATAAAACATACAAACCATCTCTCCATACAAATACAATCGTAGAAAAAAGAAGAGAAATATCCATACCACGTTTTGGTTGACTGGTTTACAGAATAATATCAAGAAAACATGGATGCATCATTGAAAGATCAATTGATGTTAAAAGAAAAGTATTTCTTTAGTTTTAATGATATTATCCCATAAAACAATCAACCAATACTTGGTGCTGATATTTGCAGCCACCGCAATTAATCAATCGCACTCTTTTTTTTCTTTTGACAGGAATCAATCGCAGTCTTCATCGCTAATATATAATACTAACTCATCACCGACCTGTGATATATATTGGAAAAATATAGGATAATTTCAAAAAACACTACTAGTTTCATATATTAAATATGGAATTTAAATTATATATTTTAGTAGACTGGACTTGGGCTAAGGTTTAGATGAAAGCCTTAAGCTCTAGGCCCAATACGCCTAAAGAATCATAATGAAGATAACATTGGCAAGAGCATCATGAGATCCGGATCTTTCACCTTTCGGTCTATAGGGCCCTCGAGTTTTATTTTGACACTCCCCTGATTTTCCATCTTTTGGTGTATAAGGCTCTCGATCTTTTATTTTGATTCATTATCTTTAATCTTTTATAATTGGAAGCATAAATCCCTTTTATGGTAGAAAAACTAACAACGTGTACTTCGCTCTCCGTCTAACCTACCTATGTCAAATCTTTTGGACACTTTACAATGCAAATCATGCGATTTGATTTTTCATTTAATCTTTCTCTTTAACGTTTATCACTCCGATGATAAAAAAAAACACTCTAAAAATCATGAACTGCTAACTCAAACTGTGTTTGGATAATCATTTGAAAAAGAAAATTATGGATTTTGCAAAACTCTTTTTCAGGTCGAAAACTGAAGCAAAACTTTGATGCTTCTTGTTTCTCAAATTTAAGGAGAAGACAAAAAGTAGATGAGTGAGGTACTTTTTGTATTTATTTCATCTCTCTTATACATATGTCATCCTACAAGTCACTCAACTGTCAAAAAATATTTACAAACATGCGTATAGCCGGAGTGTGGAGTCCACATCTCTTATATTCCCACCACAAAGGGGCTTAATACTTCCAATTATAAAAGATTAAGTGCCTAATGTATGGAAATAAAAGAGCGAGAACCTTATGCACCGAAAGATGAAAGATAAGATGCCTAATGTATCAAAATAAAAGATCGAGAGTCTTATCCGCCGAAATGTGAAAAATCAGAGGCCTCAAGATGCTTTTTGCCAATAAGATTTTTAGAATAGCATTTTATAGTCATACTACATATATATTTTTTCTAAAAGGCTTAGTACTTATCGCGTCCCTTAAAGTTGTCCATTTTTTACATTTAACCACCCCAACTTAAAGGAGAACCTCTCTGCCCCCATCAACTCCACATTTTACTTAGATTTATTTAACCATATCAACGAATGAACTCAATCTCCTGAGAATAGTGTACAACACTCGCTAGAAAATTACTATTTGATTCCAAATTTAATTTTTCTTTCTTTACTCCCTTTCTCTTTCTTTCTTTTCCTCTTTACTATTTTCTTATTTCTTCATCTTCTTTCTTCTTCTACTTTATTCCAGATTTCTAGACTGACGTAATTTAAAATTCCAGTCAAAATTTGAAATTTTCAAATTTTGACTGGAATTCTGGAATTTCCAGATTCGGACAAAAATACGGAAATTCCAGATTTCATCATGAATTTCCAGAATTTTCAAAATAAGGAGTCCATTTAAGCTACTCAATCATCTGATATCTTAAATTACAAGTGACTTATTCTTCATTTTTTAAATTGATCGTGATTCTTCTTTTATGTCTGAGTTAACTCGTCCTTCTTGACAAGCAGGTTAAAGTTTATGGTTCTTTATATTATTCATTTTCTTATTTATTTTCATCAGCCTTGTTAGAAAACATATATATTCTATTAGTTTATAGCATAATTAAGAGATTTTGATAAACACGTGAACATAGTTAATTATTTATGCGATATAGGAGTAAAGTTGCATAATGAATAGTAACCTAGACGAATATTTGTGTATTGACCCTGAATTATTTACTATTGTTAAGACAAAAAAGTTAAAGCGGCAAAGTCTGACGTCGTTTTGGGCCTTGTTCCATTTAATTGGCATCATTTTGGGCCTTGTTTCATTTAATTGGCCATCAGTTCCCCATCTGTAGGCCTGCTGGTTGTTTAACAATTCACCCTGAACGTATACGTCGTCGTTCCATCCGCCAATTCACCCTCACCCTATACGTCGTCGTTCCTGTCATTTTCTTGAAACATTTTCTTGAAAACACCATCCCTCCTTTCCACTTCTTCAACATACATACCTCAGGTACTTACTTTCGTCATCTTTTCTTGAGTACAAGAACAAAGATGAAGTCCATAATAATTCATTCATTCATTCAAGATTATACTAATTTATTTCTTGATGCAAACAATGCAATTCATTGAGTTCTTCAACCCTTTACCATACCCACATTTGGGATTCTGAGTTGAATTCTATACCAGAACCTCATTTCTTGTTACATTTTTTATCTCGACAGAGCTGCAATGGATCGCTACCGCATTACTGAAAGGTATTTCGTTATGAATTATATATGCTGAAATGATACCTGGAATGGACACCAAAACGTTGTTTATACGACATAGCCTTTATAATATAGCCTTAATTAAATGTAAAGTATAGTCATAAGAGATACAAAAAAACACTACTAAAAAGAGAAATCTTTGTCTAACATAGATTGAACTCTTTTAAAGATTAGCCACAGTTTTTGGTGAATTGAAATTTTGGCTTATGAATTGAGAAATATATTTAATATTCTAAGTTAAACGGATATGGAAACAGAAAACGACATGGAAACGGACACATAAATGTTATTTTTAGGACATATCTTACGTAATGTAGCCTTAAAATGTAAGTAAATATGGATGCGGAGCTTTACTTTTAGGTCATAGCCTTCATAGTATAGCCTTAAAATGTAAATAAATACTGTCACGAAACATGGTAGCGCTACTAAAACTATATCAGTTGTTTCATAGTTTTTATTTTCTTTTTGCAGGCTAAAGGTTTATGGTTTACAGGAGGTGGGGGTGTCTCAAGATGGAAACTGTCAGGTACATTTAAAAATATCGTTTTATTTAATATTACTCATTTTTTTTGAAATACGGTGGATTATAATTGTTTTATCAGTTTTGAAATTTCACGTTGGGTCTTCTATTTCTTTGCTAGTCTTCGAAGATAATAACATATTGGGTCTATTTTTGTGTCGATGCAGTTTCGGGCTATTTCAGACCAGTTGTTCAACTCGCCTGAGTTCCATAAACGTGTTCGTAAAGCTGTCGTCAAACAGGTTGCATTTCTATAGTTGTTGGAATTGAAATCCTGTAAACTTTTCTTATTGGAAGTCTGTGATGTATTCTAATCAAGCTGTAAATATTTACTTTTTACAGTTGAAAAATAATCGCCGGTTGTATGAGTGCTACATCCCGATGAAATACAAATCATACTGCCAAAAGATGTCAAAGTAAGTACTACGTCCCGGTTGTAGTACTTTTTCTAAGTTAGCTTTTCAATCAATATTCTAGACTGAAAAATGCTACAATGCAGATCCGGTGAGTGGGGCGACCATGTTACTTTACAAGCCGCCGCTGATAAGGTTTGTTTTTCCCATTTGATAAATTCCAAGTTCCTTGTATACTCACTTTAATTAGCTTCTATTTTCTTTGTTTTGCCAAGTCTGTTTATGTGACTTCTATTCTGATGCTAAGTTTCCCTATGGTCCGGTTTACTTATTTTGTTTTTTAACATCTTACTTTTCATTTCTTAGTTTCAACTTCTTTTTTTGGTACAAGGGTCACCTTTCAATTTTTCATACTTTTTCACCTAGTGCCTGGTTCCTATTACTGCAATCTGAATATTCTGCTTTGTTTCAATGGTGATCTATATTCTAAAACTCTGCCTTGTTTTATGTTTTCTGGACAGCTTTCTTTCCGGTTCTCATTGTTTTAGCGGTCTGCTTTAATTGTTGCTGTCGTGTTCCTTTTTGGGAAAAGAAGGCATTTGTCTATGTCTTCTTCAATTTGTTTGTTCTACCTGTTTTCACCAATTCCTTTAGGTGGTGCAGTTTAATTATCCTGTTTTTTCACTGTCTTTGTAGATGTCTTTTTAAATTTTATTTTTCCAATGGGTTTCTGAAGTTTTTGTTTGTAGTTATGTAGTCTCGTTCAAGCATGTGTTTATTTGCTGTTATAATTAATCAATGAAAAAAAGCTACTTCTGTTCATAATTAAACACACAAACTCATAATATGGTTAACCTATGTACTAAGCCACTAAAAGTATTGCACATAATGGTAGTAGATTGAAAGGATGAATTCGACTTTCGAGTACTAAAAAGTATGGCGTGGCTTAAGAATATTGAGCATGTGTGTTTTTTGCACCAAATTAGATGTTGTACTAAGTGATTGAATTTCACTTACCGTGTTGTTTTATCTTCTCATGAGTTACATTTGCATGTTTTTGCATATGCAGTTTGATGCAAAGATCATCTTGTTAACATCGTACGAGGACCTTTCTTTTATCGATGTTATCCCATTAAATAATCAACCAACACGTGGTACGGATATTTCTCTCTCTCCCATTCATGCTATCTGAACTTTTTCAAGTGTTGCACAGATTCTGTCAGTTGGTTTTAACTTAACTTCTCGACTGTATTTACTTAATATGTGTTCCAAATATGACAGAGTTGAGGCTAAGTTTCTGGTCCGAGGCTCAACACTACAATTCTATCCGAGGTTTAACTTTTCTTTCGATTAAAAAACAGAGTATTGATTAAAGTAGAATTGAGGTTTGAATATTTGGATACATAACTAATACTGTGAGGTTTAAATCTTGGTTTCAGATGCTCCATTACCGAGGAAGAAAAACTGGTTGATCGGTTGTTTTTGCTCCTAGAATTCCTCCTTTTTATGTAACATTTGTAAGAGTTGGAGGCGATTTTGTTGTTGTATACATTAATTATTCCTCCTTTATCAGTTCTTTATAGATTAACAAAACAATGTACATCAATTACATAGCCCATTTTCTGTAACGTTAGTTAGATAATTGCTCTCGTATTTCAGTGTTTCCCAAAACCTTCGTACGACCTAATTCAAGGTGTATACCGATAAGAGGGTCCAATTCTCCACGTATATGTGTTCGAGGACAAACTAGGAGGAAGATGATAGACCTATAACTATCAGCCAGAAGTGGAATGTCCCGGGATAATAGAAAGGCCTAAGCTAAGTATCATAAGCTACAAAATGTTGTCATTTTTGCCCCATGTGGTATCCAAAATGTTGTCATATGACCCATGTGGTATTATTTTGTCACATTTGCCTCCTGTGTTATCTCAATTCGTAATATTTGCCCCCTATGGTATTCTAATTTGTCACTTTTGGTCATTCATCAAATGAAAATATAGCAATTTTGACACGTATTGTCACAGGCCACTATTTTGACATATGAACATGTCACTTAACCTGTTTAATTCTAACAAAAGTCTACCTGTATCTTCAATTGACATCTCTATTTGTTGAAGATTCATTGCAAATTATCAAAAAAACAATCAAATTGAGTTGTTATGTGGTATGTCCAAATGTCAAACAGTGACGTGTGGCAATAGATAACACATTTTTTATCTTTTCATCCATTCAAGGGCTAAATGTGACGAATTAGGATACCACATGGGGCAAATGTAACGAAATAATATCACATGAGGCAAATGCCAACATTTTGGATACCACAAGGGGCAAATAGGTGTTTAAGCCTACAAAAAATTTATTTATGATATTTTTATTTGAAATTATTATTTTTAAACAAAATATATTTTTGATAATAACCCTCTTGTTTTTCATTATAACATATTTCTTGATCACAATAATTCACAATAGTTCTCCATAGATAAAAAAAAAATTAGCTTTAAATAAATATAAAAATTGTTACTAATCGTTGGTTGGCGTATCGATAGCATGAGGTTGCACTTAGTAGGAAGGTCTGCGGTTCACTCCTCCACAACAGCGATCAAAAGGTATTCAAATACCATAATTCTTAGATCCCCCGAATGCATATTAGTTGGCTCAATGTGGATTCATATACTGGATGGAAAACCAATAAAGAAATAAATATAAGAGTTTGTTAAATTGCATTTTAACAATTCGTTTTTTTTTTATTTTTTTATTTTTTCTTTTTAAGCAATTGGATTTAACTCAACTGGTACACTCACCAATGTATGAGTGAGGAGTTCAATATTCAAATCTTCCTCTTACAAATTTATCAATTTTAATTTTTTTTCATTATTGTAACTATAATTAAGAATGCCATTCTAAAAATCATATGTTCATTCTTAAGGAGTATTGGGCCGAGATCATAGGTCTTTCAACTAAACCTTATACCCAAGTCCAGTCTATTATTAATGTAAAGAGGAAATTACGCCATAAGGCAGTTTAAAAAAAGTATTACAATTAATAACAATAGTTAGTAAATATTATAATGCTTTTGTCAAGTAAACAGTTAATAGACTTTTTTTTAAAAAATTAATTATTAAAAGGTAGTTTAAGTGCTGTAATTAAAGTTTCCAATAACTAGGTATGTCTATTTCTTTTTACAATTTCCTTTTCTTTTTTCTTTTCCGATTCTCATATATATTTTCACTATCTTTTATCCGATGATTTTCGTTTTCGAGAAATTTTAGAATATGTCTGATATTCCCTCGTCATCCATATGCTAATCCTATAATTTGATGACGCGTTATATATGTTAACATTTCGAATTCATGATTTAGGGTTTAGGGTGTTTATTTTAGGATCTAGACTTTTATATAAATAATTAACTAAAATATTAATTATTAATTAATCACATATATAGTGTTAAATTGTTATCGGTTGAAGTGTAATGTGTCAGTAAAATCTCTCTTCCTTTTCTTGATCTTCCATGGATATGAAACTCTAATTTTAAGTGGATTGTCAACAATCTTTTATTCGGTAAAATAGAAGTGTATTGGAGTAAATAATTCTATTTTCATAATCTTTAAATAAAAAAATTAGAATTCATTCCATTTTATTGGAAATAAAAAAATTCAGAATTAACCCCCTTTTACAAAGGGATGTAATGCTCCTGTCAAAATTGTTGAGATTTTAACACAACTTGATAAAATTAGAATTTTAATGGTTGGTTGGGTAAATTGTAATTAACTACCCATTATTGTTATGGGAAATTCTAGGGTCACTTTGTTTTTCACAAAGTAACCATTACTTTGTTTTGTCCACCATTAGATCATGGGTTAAAACCTAATCTAATGGTGGATAGGACAAAGTACAAACAAAGTAGAGAAAAAACAAAGTGACCATAGCCTACACCGTTTGTTATAACTGTAATTAACCCTAATGTAAATGGACTCTGCTTAAAAATAAGAATAGAAAACCCAATACATAATTTTTTTAAATTCTAAAAAAAAAAATACATAATTTAAAATCCATATTTAATAAATGAAAGTATTACTTTTTTTGAAATTATCCTATATTTTCCCTATATATATCTCATGTGGGTGCTGATTAAACGAGAAAATTAAGAAGAATGATGTTTTTATGAGTGTCAGTTAAGTGATTAGATTAAATATTAGTGATGATAGCTGCGATTGATTAATTGCGGTGGCTGCAAATATCAACATCAAGTATTGGTTGATTGTTTTACGGGATAATATCATTAAAACTAAAGAAATATTTTGACGTATTTTATTGATATTATTCCGTAAACCAATCTACCAAAACATGATATGAATATTTCTTTTCTTTTTTTCTCTACGATAATCGTATGAAAAGACAGTTTGTGTATTTATTTTAGTTATTTTTAGTAATCGTTTTTTTATAGTCCGAGTGAAATCTTGATCGAGTGACATAAGATAAATATGTACTCCGTTTAGAATCATGATCAAGTTACATACTTGTTATATCTATTATTAATATAACACTTTTGTTTGATCACATTAATCATTAATAATTGTGTTGTTAAATTGTGTTGGATGAGTAAGCCATCAGATGATGTTTTTTATTTCCATCAAAATATATGGAACCGAAGATAAAATTGTATTAATCAATTTGTAAATTTTCAATCATTTATACTGAACCAAAACCTGCAAATTTTGTGTTCTTTCTTAGGTATTTTTCATGTTTAATAATAAAGTATTACTTTTTTATTCTTTATTTGTATTATTATTAAAAACTTTCTGTTTCATATGTTTCGATAGCTAACTCGTATTTCAATAACTTCTTGAAAATCATCCTTTTTTCTGTTTTTTTTTTTCTTTTCTATTTTATGTTTAAATAGGGCACTTTTCTCGGTGAAAGCTAGACACGAAGGAGAAAAGAAAAGCCCTTCCAACTAAATTGGGACTTCAAAATAGAGGGCACTCAATTTATTAATGCTATGCACAATAAATTTTGTCCAACCCAGTTTTTGTCATGATTTATTTTTTGTAATGAGAAAACTATTGTTTTAATTTTTCTTTTTTTAGCTTCATAGACTTTATTTGTTTCCGATAATTCATGGTATTCCAGGTAATCATGGTATGAGCATTAGTTTTTTTTTTTTAAGAAAATCAAAATAAACAACCTACGAAGAAAATTAAGGGTATACAAAACCACTCATCTCGAGTAACATGATTAAGAACAAATCTAGCTAAAATAGATGAAATATTATTGTTATCCACACACACCTAATAAGAAAATAAAGCTATGACATAAAAGGCGATGATGTCCTAATTTAATCTCCGACAATGACATAAAAAGGCAATGACGCCCTAATTTGTAAGCACTGATTGAACCATAACCTGAGAATCAAAATCTTCTTCTATTTACACGGTATACCAATTTGTATCTTTAATCCAGTTTAGCGCCTCCCAAACTGAGATAGAAACGACGGTTTGTTGAAGCCCATGTGATTTTGAAGCAATTGCAATACAAAAAACTTCGCAATCATGAGCCGATAGCCTCCAAACTATATGAGTGTTGATCCCAGACAATTCCAATCAGAGCTTGCTCCAGGGGGAGGTGGCTGCCTAAGACTTCCATTTTAGATGAGCCTCCAATATCAGTTTCTAGGGCCTCCAATCGAAGAAAAATTCAAGGGCGATACTTATTGAGACTTAATTATTAAAAATTATTAAACCCTCCTCGATTTAATAGAATTCATATTTAGCAAACAATAATATAACTAACTAAAATAGAAGTGAAAATTGAGATATTTTTTTTTCAAGATTGAGATATTGTTATATATATATTTTACTTCTTTTTCAATTATAACGTCATCTCAACTACAATGAACAATATGTGATCTCTAAATTTATTTTATAACTCGTACCACAACAATATAGGTAATGTACAAAAACAAATGTAATTTGCTTGATTTGTAAACTCAATACTATCTTTACTTCGCATAGTTTACAAAAGAAGTTTGTCAAACAATTTTATCAACAAACACTTTAATTTAGTTAATTTGTAAAATTAGGCCTCGTATTATTTGAATATATTGAACATTTTATATTTCTCCAAATCATATTTTTTAGGACATAACCACAATATTTTGAGAAAAATTTGAGTTTTGAAATTGCACAAACTACAAATCTATTTTTGTGATTTTAAACCATGAGTGTATTTGTAATTTTATTAATTACTTTTCCCTAACAATAAAATAGTTACTATATATTTAATTTTCTACAAACTGTCTTAAAAATGTAATCTTTATTTTTTTTTCTTCATGTTGTACTTAAAGGCCTCCAAAATTCTGGACCGGCTCTGTTCTGATTCCAATTAAGAGTGCTCATGGTGAAAGATCAAACAAAAAATCAAAAAAACTCAAATGGACAATGAAAACATAAGACTCTTCAATGGGGAGAGATTCTTAAAACTCCTCAATACGGAGACAAAGACTCAGTAAAGGAAAAAGAGATGAAGATACCAAGTTGAAAAAAGATATCGAATGAGAGGAATAATAATGGCGGCCACAAATCCTAAAAAACCTAACATCTTGCGTTACAACAATTCTCCAATAATGTAATTTTATTTAGTTTGTTGATTAGTATGAGCATTAGTTACTTCTCATTTTCTTTTATTTTTGGCCTCTTGGTGTTATGCTCGCCTTCACTAGAAATGTTATGGGTCGTAAGAGGAAATGCAGTCACAACAATTGGGTACTTGTTTTCTTTGCTATATTTATTTCTTCAATTGGCAATAAAATTATTGAAAGAACAGAAGTTTTTATGTCATATATTTTCTCGGTTTCACAATATATGTCGTCTAAGGTTAATGTACAATGATTAAAGAAAACAATTAGTAATAATATAAAAGACTTTGTTACTCTTACTTTAGTTACTTTTACAATTTTTCAAGATTAAAAACGCTATATAAATAGGAGTATAGTTAGTAAAAGCCAAATAATATGCATAGATTGAATCAAAATGACATGTATTATGAAACAAAAAAATTATTCTAGTTTGACATGTAATATGAAACAGAGCGAACCTTATTGTACGATCTAAATGGTGCTTAAACGAATTTAGATCTGAGTGGTCGGATTGTTAAAAAAAAGAAGAAGAGGGAATTACGTGCAAAATCAGTTTTAAAATTATTTTTACAACAAGCGGCTTTTTATTGTTTATTAACTACCCTCACATTATTTTACTTTTGTCATTCAAAGCAGAGTTATGGTTGCTCTTTTATTCTTTTTTCTATGGTTTTTTCTCCCAATTTCTTGTGGTCTTGTATCTAACTTATTTTCAATTTTCATTATTTTTCAGTTTATGTTGTTGGCTTCTTTTTTTCAAAGTTTTTTTCCATATAGATACATTAATTAGATCGTACTCATTATAGTAAAATATTTTAATTTGGTAGTGCTCCAGACGTAGTTATTCACATTGAGTGACGAATTGGAAAAACAATTCTTGCGTATTTTGTTTGCTTTTCGTTATCATAATTCCATTAGATTCTAAAACAATGTTTAAATTTTTTTGTTATTTGTTTGTGAAAACTAAGAAAATAAAAAAAGCCTTAATGGAAAAAATAACTAAAAAAAATCATCATTATGTTTTTCCGAAACGTGTGAATCACAATCACATATATGTAACTTTTTTCCAACAATTAGAACTCCCATCTTTTTGGATGAATTTCATCAACACGGATAAATTTTTTGAGAAATTCATCAGTTCTTCAAAAATCACAAGGATATTCATATTAAAATTCATCCAAATATTTTTGAATCAAACTTAATTATAGGTGTTCTTCTAATAATAGATGAAGTCATATTTCGAATTTTACTTATGAATATGGAAATTCATAGTTATGGTATTGTTTTAAGATATAGAAATAGTAAGGGAGGTGAACATTTTAACATGAATTGTTGAATTCATTACTACTATTATATATGAATTTGGTTTGAAAAATAATGTTAGTGTTTTCAATTTATGAGTGGGAGTGGAAGTTATTGAAGTAAATAACCATATTTTCATAATTTCTTAATAAAAAATTATAATTAAAAAATCCAGAACTAATCCCCTTTTCAAGGGATATGCATTACTTGTTAAAGTTGTTGAATATTCATTATATTTGACATAATTAGAATTTTATTAAGTTGATTGGGTCAGTTGTAATTAAATACTCCGTTCTTGTTATAACTGTAATTAACCCAAAAAAAGCAACTTAGATTCAGAGCCCATATGTGGTGTTTTAGAAAAGCCCAATGTGATAAAAAAAGCCTAAAGTCGGTATAAAAAGGAGAAATTTATGAAGTCGGTGGTGGCAATTCTTATAAATAATGGAACTTGAGATATCAATTCATCCGTTCTTTCCATGCTTGTTGTAGGATTCCTGGGAAGATTTCAATGTCCTTCTGATTAGATTGTTTTTCTTATAGTCTAGTTTAGTTGCTGTTTCGTTCGAATCCGTTTAGGATTGAATTCGAGAGAATTGGAGAAGTTGTTTAATTTTCACCCCATTCAATTCAATTATTTTATAGATTTCAATATGTTTATTGTATCCGAGAGAATTCGAGATAGGGCAGGCGTGAAAGATAAGTCTAGTAATTTGGAGAAAAGTCATCCCGATGATCTTTATAAGGAGACGATTAGAGATAGGGAACGCGTGAGCAGGCGTAAGGGAAGAGAGACAGATTCAGATTATGATTCTGATGATCTATATGAACACGAAAAGAAGGCACAAGGAGAAAACGAAAGAAGGGAGCACCAAAGACCTTATAATTGGAAGAGAAGTTACCATGATCGTTATAGGGAGAGGATTGGAGAGAGGGAACAACCCTCAGGATTAGAGAAGAGCACTAATTATGATTCTGATGAAATATATGAGCATGAAATGAAGGTACGAGAGGAAGAAAGAAGGGGGCACCAAAGACGACATAAGTCCAGTAATTCGGAGAGAAGATACTATATTGCTGAAGATAGTAAACAACTCTCGAGAAGAGAGAAGAGCACTAATTCTGATTCTGATGAAATATATGAACATGAAAAGAAGGCACACCAAAGACATAAGTCTAGTAATTCAGAGAGAAGACACCGTGATCGTTATGAGGAGAGGATTGGAGAGAGGGGACAACTCTTGGGAAGAGAGAAGAGCAAAAATTCAGGTTCAGATTCGAGTTCATACTCACATTCAAGTTCAGATTCAGATTCAGATTTTCAAAAATCATGTTCAGATTCGAGTTCAGATTCACATTCAAGTTCAGATTCAGATTCTGAAAAGAAGGCACAAAGGGAGGAAAGAAAGGAGCAGGAAAGACATGAGGAGAAACTTGGAGAAATTAGCAGAAAGGAAAGAAGGGAGCTCCAAAGACATAAGAAGAAACTTGGAGAAATTAGCAGGAACGAAAGAAGGGAGCACCAAAGACATAAGGAGAAACTTGTAGAAATGAGTAGGAAGCGAGAGAGGAGCGATGATAATGATGATGATTGATACAACCTCGATAATTCGATCGCGGCTTAGTCGTTTTTTAATTAGGAGTGTTTTTATTATTTAGTTATATTTATATTGTTATAATACCAATAGGTTTGATAATTCTAATTTAGTTAGTGTTCTTATTTTGGTAGGATAGTATTTCCTATTTTATTAGTTAAGGTCAATTGATTTTCTATTCAAAGGCTTTCGAGTTATGTAATCAATGAATAAATTCAGAAGTTAATAATATTTCAGTTTGCGCTAACTAGAAAAGTGAGTGGTGTTTTAGGTCGTTTCCACCCCAAAACAATCCCTCTTGATCGATTCCCAAGATAGGGTCGTATCAACTGGTGCTTTCATTGAGAGTTTTGTACCCACCATTATTTTCATTGAGAGCTTTTTATCCCATCTTTCATTAGATTCAGAGGTCCGTTTCTTTAGATTCAGCTAAACAGATGCCGCCTTCTAAATCAGATTCAACTTCCGATACAATATTTTTGCCTACAAATTTGGAACTCTGTGGCCTTCTCCATTGTTATCAATGTTAGGAAATCGGGGGATCGGACTCAGTGTAGACTATTGAAGAAATCGACTAAAACACGAACTAACTTTTATTGATCAAATATAATTTTTACAAACCTCACCATAACACTCATACACATACAAAACTCTCTATATTTGCTACATTTAGTAGCACTATAACACACACTCGTTTTTCTTCTCACGTTTTTCTACTCTCACAGAACTCACACAACTCTAGTTTGCTACATATTTCTACATTTTTTATTTCTCTCATAAACTTCATCTCAACTATCCTATTTATACTTGTTAATGTTGGTGGTCATTCATTTAATAGCCACAATTTCTATGCAAAAAGTCTAGATATTTATTTGGCTATCTCTAGAATTTTCTTTTCACTTCTTAATCTAATCTTTACTAACTTATTCTAGATACTTAACTCTAGATTATTCTACAACATCACTAAACATTTATTTTATCTAATTATTTTAAATTAATAGTTAATTCCCAACGATCAAGCCCAAGTTGGCAAGGTGAAACTTTAACGTGGCCCGACTACTACTCGAGAGCAGTGCCTTCCAAAGTCTGATTATGAGGTTGGCAATCCTATAGTTATATCTCACTATCCAGCTGGGCTAACTAAGGCAATTCAACTTGAAGCATAACCTTTCTTTCTTTCTTTCTTAATATTATGATTATGTACGTTTTGACCTTTTTGTATGGCAATCTTTTTTTTTTTTTTTTTTTGGAAGCTAATCTTTTGGTTGCATTTAGATAGATATTTAGAGGACAAACATGTTTCAGATTGATTTTACAAGCCGTGGGATCTTAATTTTTGAAAGAGTTGCTCTTTGTTAGCTTTTCTTGGACTCCATATCTAGGTTTATACAATTAGCTATTGTGGTCTCAATTTTGATTAAACGTAACCTGAAACTTTCTTCTTAATAATGCAATATTTTCCCTTTTGTGAATATTTTCCCTCCGTTCTCGAATGTATGTCGTTTAAGCTAAAAAACTGAAAATTAAGAATTTTGTATAAAATACTAATATATAAATATTTGTCAATCAATAGAATTATTTACTTTTCCATAAACTCATTGGTTATATTCCATATTTCATTTGTTTCCATATCTTTTAATAGTTTTGAGTAAAAGTCTAATTGATTAAATAATTAAAGGAAAAGCAAAGTAGACAACAAAAAAGTAAAATAGGAAAGAAATGACAAAAAGATATATATTTGTGTATTTTTCAACTTACTTAAACCACTTACATTCGAGAGAACATATGGAGTATTTAGGATTTCCTTGTTTGATGTTCATAACACAAGTATAATTAATACTACTCTCTCACCCTATAATCAAAACATATTTAGAGAGACTTTCAAAAGTATTTTAAGTTAAAAACATTTATTTATGGTATTTATAAGACTCAACAGTTATAGAGTACGTACCGTCCAAACAATTTAATAAAAGTAGTATTTTCATCATAAATGTATTAATTAAAATAAATTAATCCGGTTAGTTACATATAGAATGGTGGGTTACTTATTAAGACTATATAAATAAGTAGTACCAACACTTTGTCCGATATTATCACACGATTTATTCCATATTATTAAGAGATTAGGGAAAAAAAGATATGAAATTATGGGTGGTAACAGTCGTATCCATAACAATGTTGATGGTGTTTACACAAAGTAGTAATGCATTAACAACTGTTAAAATAAGAAACACTTTAGATGCAGCAAAAGATCTTTTGATTCACTGTAGATCTAAAACTGATGATCTTGGAGAACATCTTCTCCATTTCGAAGACTCGTATTTCTTCAGTTTCCAACCTAATTTTATTGATCCTAGTGGTTTTTATTGCTCCTTCAAATGGGATTCTCGGACTCGTTGGTTTGATTTTTACAGTCATCGTAGAGATCATTATCGTTGTGGTAATGATTTCTGTCAATGGGATATTGAAGCTTCTAGACTTTGTCTCGTTAACAATGTAACTTCTAAGTTCGATACTTGTGAAAAGTGGAATTCCTAAACATATTTGGCATACCATATTATATGTACGATTGATTAATAAGAATAAGAGTTGGTCCAAGTGGTAAATCACTCCATCTTCTACTTGAAAGGTTTGAGGTTCGAGTCCTCGCTTCGTCAAAATTTAGCTCTTATTGATAGGTAATTTGTAAACTCCACTGTAAACCTTCATCGAGGACTGTGGTTTACTCTGGCCTTGCGAATGGGTAGGCCTACCCTTAGCTAAACTTTTTCACATCAAAAAAAAAAAAAATTGAATTCTCTTTTCTAAATTTTCTACTCTCTCTACATACCATATTATATGTACGCCTAATCAATATTGAATTCCTTTTAATTTCTTAATTTTCTTCTATCTCTCTTTTCAATTTTCTTTTTTCAAATTTGTATATATCATCAACATATTTATATGCGATTCTACCAAAAAAAAAACTTATTTATATGTGAAGTATAGTTCTTTACAGCTTCTAAACGGCAAAGGTCTCTCTTGAATTTTTAGTCCCAATCTGTTTATTTATTATTTTCTCATGGCATTCAGCTTTGGTTTGCAAATGTTTAGACTTGAGAGATATTCTTGTATGTACCTGAAAACAAAGTTACAATCACCCAAGTCCGTGAAAAAGAATCTTGAAGAAAATTTAGGATCATCAGAAAGTAATATTTATCTGACCAAGAAACTAATATTTTCACTCTACATTGCAATCATTCATTATCATGGTTAAACACAAACAAGCAAGAACTAATTATATTCTTCAAAGATTAGATAGCAATCCGATACGCTATAGAGTCAAAACAAAACAAGTCAAGGACGAAGTGTTTTGTTTATTTCACAATGGATTCAGTATTAAGTGAATTAAGTGACCGATTTTTTTTGCTCTTTTAGTCCAAATAGCACGTATAGAGAGCTTAACTACGATTGAGAAATAGTTTCTTATAACTAAAAATCTAGGTAAAGGAACCGAGCTACTCATGAATAGCTCTACGTTCAGCTTGATAAAAGCTCAACCATGTTCGACTTTGTTTATGAAAGTTAAACTAGAGTACAATTAATTTGAGGCTCAATTCATAAATGAGCTAAGCTTGAACATGACAAAGCTCAGACTTGAAAACTCACTAGTGGACTTGGTTATAAATTCATGTATAAGCTCAATTATAATATTAATGATAATGCTTGATCATAAATTTTTAATTTTTTCTGTCATTAGAACAGAACACAATGTGGCCACCCACAAAACATTTCTTAGTTGATGAGAATACAAATTTAGGATTTCAAGCTCACCATGAGCAAGCACAAGCTCATTTTGGTTTAGCTCGATTACGGTCCGAATTCCAATTAATATCTACCGGCTATCAACAACAACAAAGCCGAATCAAACATACCTTAAATATGATAGTCTAATCTCATGGAACACTACATAATTCATATATGTATGTTGAGTGGTAAAGAACGCCATTCATTCTTTTCAAGGTAAAACACAACTCTGGTACATAAGTCGGATAGGCAAAAGCGATACCAAACACACTTATCTCATGTTTGTTTAAGAGAATAGAGTGGTGAGACAATAGAGGTAGATAACGTTAATAAGGTGGAAAAGTCCATCTTGTCTCTACCAATATATAATAAAATATATTATATTATCCCCTATCCATATGGAACATGGAATAAATAATTCTCAACTGTCAAATTTTTATCTCCATCTCAAAATTTTATATTTCTCCCTATCAGAATCTTATCCTTAAATATCAAATTCCACATTCATACACTTGTTTCTGAAAGAATCTAAATACACTTTTTAGTCATTAATACACTTTTGGTTACTTAATGCATAGATTATAATTGACAACGACTTAATGCATCAAATTGAAAGATCTTACAGACTTTGTTAACGAAAAACTGAAACCATCAATCATGGATCTCAAAATGCTCTAACTATAAAGTAACATTTCGATGTACCGTAATCTGAGAATGCAGAGAATCATATCTTCTGCAAACAAGAAGAGAAAGCAGATTGAGTTGCATCATCTTCTCATCCAAGTTATTCCACCAAGATTCCTCTCCTTTTATCATAACTTTGCATCCAATGGTACTGCTTGAGTTCAATGGAAGCTTCTTAAGCTGTGGACAACCATAAACATCTATTTGTCTCAAACAAGGAAAGGACAATGCTTTCCAATGTATGCTTCTCAGTTTTGGCAGCCCATATAATTCCAGGACTTGGAGCTTTGGAAATAAGTTTGAACTACTTGCATGATCTTCAGCTTCAACTTCACCTGATTTGTCTCGCCTAACAATTTCTTCCATGTAATTGTTAAATGTGACTCGAAGAATAGTCAAGTTTGGAGCCAGAAGAACCCATATCAGCTCTCTCATGCCATTATAATTCGACACGACTACTTCTTGAAGGCTAGAATAGATCAGATGGTTGCTAGCACTTTCTTTTGTAGCGCCCACGACCAGCTCTTGCACATAAGTAGAAGATTGAGATTGGATGCTCTTGCCAATGCCGAAATATTCAAGGGTTCTTTTGTTTTGAACTGCTGCAAAACCAAAGCGCGAGTGCAGTTTAATAATCTTCGCTGCTCGCAAAGGCTCTGGAGAACTAAGGCATTTCTTATTGTGATGCTCAGTTCAACAAGCTTTTTCAAACGTAGAAGCTCTTGTAGTAGCAAATTACACCATTGGCTAATACGCTTTCATCGATATCAAAGTATTCAATGCTGCCACACATGAACATTTTCAAAACTTGTAATTCCGACAAACTAGACAGGAGTAGAGCTGGGATTACATTAAGGAAGCCGGTATAGTCCAAGTTCAAGCACTTGAGCTTTTTCAACCCAGTTAAGTGCATTGGCAAATCATATATTCTTGTATGCAACAGATTAAGGTGCATTAACATTAGTTCTCATATCCCAAATGGTAACACTGTAATAGCAGTCACGGATAGGTCCAGAACTTTTAGTTATCCTTGCACATGAAGACAGATTCGCTGATACTATGCGAATTCAGGTTATGGCTAAGAAACAAAGACACAACATCACAGCAATTAGTTCCCATTGCTTCAAAATTCATATTTCAGCGAATCTGTCTCCATACATCACAGGAATTGTCGCCATACATCATGAAGAAGTAATACATATTTCTTTCTTCGCATCACATAAGATATGTCGATTGCTTTCTCATGTGAGCTTTTCACTAAGCTTTTCTCATCACAAAAGCCAATTTGTTTCCAAATATCTTCCTGGATCTTCTCTAAATTCAAAACTTTTGAAACCACAACAAATATAACATCAAAATCGTTGGGAGTATTGGCAAACTTGTTGTTTATTTCGGTCAAGAGTTTAGTTTTACCCACACCACCAATTTGTGTGTATATGTTTTACCTAGACACATTCACAATATTAAGGGATCACCATGCACATATTGATAAAAATCAACTTCCAGGATTTGCGCTCATTTTTATGTATGAACTAGTTCAAGATAAACAATTAAAGAAATTCATGCTTACCATGATTTTAGAACCTAGCATGTGAGCTCCAAGTACACCATAACCTCCTTAAACCTAGATTTGAATTCCACCAAGTACAATTCTTTGCTTCTCTTTCAGAATATATTATGAATTGTGACAAGTCATAGGACTCAATGGTTTAGGACCTCATTTGCAAGAACTTAAAAGTGCTATTAAGTTACTAGGAGCTTGAATGTAATATATATTGAGTAAATTCTCTTTAAAACAATATTGAAATAACCATCCATGCCTTTAGCATTTTATATAAAGATTTTCAGATTGGTGAAAGTCTCTGATAGAAGACCATTAATACTTAAAATAAAGCCACCAACAACAAATTCTGGACATTCTTCATTTGGGAGCTTTTACCAGAACATCAAACTCCAACTCCATTCTTTTCTAGGACTCGATTTCCCGCAAGACAAGCCAGAGGTTCCATGACTAAGCAAAGGTTGAGACATCCATTTGAACAGAAAAAAGGAAAATAACAAGAGACAGACTAATAATGTTCATTCATGTCAACTAGATGCACACCTTGTTTGTGGGTCATTGTGACTGACGTATTTAAAATCAACTATAACACCAATCAGACCGACGATCTTCAACTTAGTATTCGATTCAGGTTCTGATCATCCCAGTAGCTGATTTGTTCATTAGGTGACAAGCACGCCAATGGAATACTGCAGTCAAATGCAACAACTAAGCACACTGACCAGACCATTCAACCTTGAGTCCAACAAAAGCTCTTGGGTAATGCCTCCTTAATCAGATTCAAGATTATCTACATCCAACACGATTAACGGCATTTAGAAGAGGCGTAATCTAGTATCCAATTCCTGTAAGTGAAAGAAAAGAAAATAAGAGTAAGAACATAGAAGCCCTCTACATAGGACTTCCATGAAAGTAATCACTATTAAACAACAAATTCAATGTTGTTCATCTTTACAACATCTCTTAATTATTATGTAGCTAGCTACTTGAATTTAATGCATTGATATGCCTCGGCAAGTATAAGGTCCAGTTTCATAACAACATTTCTCCATTAACTTGTTATGTAAATTATCCCGCATTAATCTCAAATCAACTCTAACTAGCAGGCATCTACGATCTCTTTTTTATTCGGAAAATTGGTAGCACAGCAAGTAAGAAGAATGCATTAGCGCATATCATACGTTCATCATATGTCGAGTCGCTAATGAAATTATAGAACCTTAATGGGGATCAAACAGCTGTGTGAAACTAACTTTTTGGTTCAAATTTTTATGTCCGTTGTTTGTTGTTGACTTATTGTATGTTGTTTACTTCCGTTAAGCGCTTATAGAAGTAAGCTGTTTTTTTCTCCTAAAACAGCTTTAAGGCTATTTCTCAATTTTTAACCAAATTCTACTATATAGATTGAAACTGCAAACGTATTGAAAGGAAAACAAACGGACGCTAGCAAAAGGGGCAACATTGTTCAGTTTTACAGCATCTCTTAAGTATTATTTAGCTAGCTACTTGAATTTAACACATTTGCAGGCTTCATCATGTACAAGGTCCAGTTTCACAACAACATTTCTCACTTGACTTGTTAGTTATACACATTTTGCCGCATTAGTTGCAATGCAACCCTATCAAGCTGGAATCAACATCTCTTCTCTCTTTTATCAGAAACTTAGTAGCACAGAAACTAAGAATACACTGAATCACATACACATCACAACAACCATGTAGAGTCTCTAATGAACCCATAGAACCCTAATGGAGACGTTAAAGCAGCACGAAACTAACTTATAGTTAACACAAATCAATACCAAACCAAAGGGGCAATCACTCAATTACCAACAGAGAAAGCAAACTATACAACTTCTCATTTTCATTATAAACTACGTAATAAAATATAAACGAAACAACTATGTTAACCACACAAAACACAAAATCACCTATTCGAAAACAGAATTATTAAAGAAACCAAAAGCATACATCGAATGAAGTACATTCCTCTCAAATCACTCCTCCTCGTCACTCTCATCACTAAAGTAACTAGCTCTCATCACTAAATTAGCAGCACAGCAACTAAGAACGCATTGAATCATATACACATCACAACAACCACGTAGATTCTCTAATGAAACCATGAAACATTAATGAAGCTTAACGCAGTGCGAACAAACTTTTACTTTAACACAAATCAAAACTAAACCAAAGGGCAATCAAATATACAACTTCTCATTTTCATTTCTATAAACTACATACTACACTATAAACAAAAACAAACAACTATCTTATACAAACAAAACACCAAATTACCTATTCAAAAAGGGAATTCGTAAGAAACCAAAAGCATACCTCGAACGAACCACATTCCCACTTCTAAATCACTCATCCTCGTCGCTCTCATCACTAAAGTAACTAGCTTTCTTCACCTTCCTCCTCCCCTCCTCACTTCCCCCCACTCCCCCCTTCAACAACCTCTCATCCGCCCCGTCATCCACCACGGACGCCCAATTTTCCTCCTCAGCCCCCTCCCCTTCCCCCTCCTCCTCATCCTCCTGATCCTCCCCCTTCCCCCTACTATCCTCAAAACCCCTCCGAACCCGTTTCGCCACGGGCCTCTCCCGGGGCCCGAGCTGATTCTTAGGACACTCATAAGACAAATGGCCACAATCCCCACACTCATAACACCTAGTCTTATCCTTATACACTCTCTTCTTAATAAACTCCGCGGCGCGACCATTATCCACCGCTATGGATGCCGATAAGGTACGGCCGTTGAGAATTTTCTTGTCCATATGACGGGCGGCGGCGAGGGCGTCATCACGGGAGACGAATTGGATGAAGGCGACGCCGCGGGATTGGCGGGAGTGTCGGTCTTTGAGGACGGAGACGCGGGCGAGCTTGCCGAAGGTGGAGAAGAGAGTGTGGAGGTCGGAATTTGTGAGGGTGAAATCTAGGTTTGACACGTATAGGGTTGATTTGGAGGGCGCTAGGGTGCCGGAGGATTTGGAGGTGGCGGCTGTGGTGGCGGCGGAGGGCGGCGGTGGTGCGACGGAGGTGTAGCGGTAGTAGAAAGTTTCGTCTTCGTCGCTGTCGCTGGTGTTTTTTTTAACCATCTTGTGATGATCAATTGATGGAGTAACGAAGGTGTTTTCTTTTGTGTATTTATATGTGTTTTATAAAAAAATAAGCTGTTAACTATGTTAGAAACTACTCCTTTCACGTCTGATTCCACTTATATGACCAACCCGTGAAGCTATTCTCACGAATCTAGCTAGCGTTTCTTGCAAATAGAATGACTCGGCTAAAAGAACTGACCAATACGTCTGGAAACTTCTAACCCATCATTGCAATTCTCGCTCATGATCATTTTTATACACGAAATTGGAGCCTATCTGCCTACTTTGATAATTGCGGCTCATTTTAATATTTAGCTTCAATTTTTCAGCCAGCGGTGGAGTCCAAAGATCCGTACAACCCAACAGATAACGGTAGAGCTATTTTGATCACGAAATTCAGTTGCAAAATAAAGTAATTATTACTTTATTATATCAATAAAACAGTAACTATAAGACATCTCGTTAATTTATTATTGATTTAACATTATTTTTATCAATATTTATCTAACTTTTCTTTACGGTATTTATCCAACTTGAAAAAAAAAATCACTATCCATACTTGTGTTTATATTTTAAAAGGAAAAATAATAGATAAAAAAAAGTTGAAAATAAGGAAAAATAAAGGATGAGATTTATTTGAGATGATTGAAACAAAAGAAACTTTTTTAAAGAGAAACAAAAAAAAAGGCAAGTTTGGAAGGTAAAATTGAGCAGGTGGAGTGGAAGGGGGCAGTCCTGTCCATCCAAAACTATCATTTCATCATCATCGTCTTCATCTCTGTAATTTCTCAGTTTCATCACCATATATATATTCCCAATCTTGAGGAATACTCTGAAGAATACCTATATCTGCTCCTTTTACTGCTTGTATGTTCTCCTTCTACACCTTCCTGTGAGTCTTTTCAATCCTATTTACTCAATTTTGACACTATCCGCTACTGGGTTCTGTTTATTTCGTGATTTAATCTTCTGGGTATGATTCATTTCTCTATTTTTTTGGTGCAATTTTAGTAATCGGTGGTCAAAGTTCTTATTTTTATCAGAAAAGCATGCAACTTTGTGTTGTTGATTATGTGATTTTCTAATTTACAGCATTTTCCTTACAAAATATAATATTTTTTTTTGAAAGAGAGGGAACTTTCATTGAAGGGTTTTATGGAAATTGCTTTCTGAATTATTTTTGATGTGTTCTGAAGTTGCACAAGATTGTGTTATGTAATATCACAATGGAATTGTTTTTGTGATATGCGTTGAGTTGGTTAGCTGCATCGATGTTTTTAGGATCTGAGAAAGTATAAGTTGCTATGTTGAAATTTTGTATGATGTCCGGTGTAGGAATAGTGAGACAATGAAGAGATAGAACCTATGAGATGGTGAAGACGAGCCAAATGATTTCCATCTAGTAGATAAATCATAAATGGCAATTGGCTAGAAAGCTGTGCTTTAGTTTAGTGTTTCTACTTCGCGCCTAGTTTTCTTTCGATGGATTTAAAGGGTTGAAAGTAGAACTTTAGGAAGAACATAAGTGGTGCTTGCTGTAAGCATCTTATTTTCTATTCAATTCAAAGGTAATAATGTGAGTTGATTCCTGTGAAAACTTGAGGGTATGCTTCCAACAAGGATACTTGATTTGTGAGGATGAGAGATGTTTGGAAAGATGAATGCCTTGATCCCTGAGGGCGGGAAATATCCGTGCTATTCCTTAGTAAATCTTCTAATTTCATGTTTCTTTTATGTATTTCATCTTTCTAACATTATTAGATGCTTTTGGCATTGAAATAACAATTATGACACTGAAAGATCCAACAGAAGTTGTGAGAAAAGATACTCCACAAAATGTGCCAGTAAGTTGTAAACAGAATAAGCAAATAGTTTATTAGGCCATTCTGAAGAGAGTCATGATGATGTGTTATACGTAATTAGAAATTATTGACTCAAGTAATTTCAGACAGATGTAAGCAAGGCAGTTTTCATTGTTGCTTTAAAATCGTGAAACACACAGACATTTACATAGTTTTAGAAGATGCTTCCAAGTCTTTACTTGGTTTAGGTCTTCATAGAAGGTGCTATGAATCTGTGATGAGTCTCATTCATACTTTTGTTTGATTTTGTCCAGCTCAAAAGCCAAATAATTACTTCTTGAAGCATAAAGCTAGCATTACATGCAGCCAAGTGCAAAGGTGATTTATGCTTAGTCCGAGTTATGTAGAAAAAGATATTTTTATCCTTCTATTCTTTGTTTGTTTGGGTGATCGGTACGTTGCACTCGATGGTTATACTGCATTATATTCACATGTATTTGTTGGATCATTTTCTTCTTGTTTGACATTCTGTTTCTTTCGTGTGCTGACATGAATATGCATTTGACATTTCAAAAATCCAGTAATGAGCTGCCATTTGCCTGAACAAGATGCATGGATTCTCCACCGCTGATGGGTTTGTGGAGATAACCGAAGACTTGTCAGAGATGATTAAGTATGTAGCTAATGAACCTTCGGTAGGGCTTTTCTATGTTCAGCAGCACACACAACATGCAGTTCCAAATGTTATTAATCTCAAGAATAATATCGCGGAGAAGACACGCGAAACAGTTTTACATACTCAAGACACAGAGGAGTCCATCACCATGATGAGATCAATGAAAGATTGTGGTCCATCCATCGCCGACGAGATGAGTAAAGATATTAGGGCATCTCTAGCACTAATGTCCGAAAAGCAACCAAGGAAAGGACTAATTAGTAATCCTAGTTTAGGTTTTCAAATTGGAAGAAGTAGTTCATGGGGACCGGCTAGTTGGGGTCAGAATAGAGGGAAGCCGGACAGGGGAGGCTCCGGGTCTGGTACTTATTTTTCAACTGTATTGAAGAGTGCTAAAGAAAAGGCTACCAATTTGAAGTGGCCGCAACTTGACCCGAGAGAACTAACTCCAATCTCTGCTAGCACTAGTTCGTCTATTCCGGATATAGAGTCCGATGAGCTTCCGGTGAGTCAGGCTCCGGATGAGCTACTACAAGGAGAAGATGAACAGGCCGAGACGAGCTTGATATCTGATAATTTATTGTCACAATTAGAAAATTATGAAGATTTTAAGGCTGATAAAGAAGCAAAATTGGAGGATTGGTTGGAAAAAGCTAATGGCACTAACAGACTGGATAAGAGTGAAATAGGTACAGAGAGCAAGCCACACTAAATTAACTTTTTCTTCTTTTCTTTTTTTGGCCCTAATTCTTGGATTTGTTTTTTCTTTTTTAATTGTAGTAACACTTTTGAGGTTGAGGTGAGGAATGTTTTTGTACAATCTGTTGTTTGTAATTTATTTTTCCTCGGGTTATGTTTTTATGTATCAGAATAAAAGTGTACTCAAAACCTTTCTGGAATAAGAATGTGTTTTCAATAATATTCAGATTTCATAGTCTATTGTTAACGGAATTATTACTTCATTTTCTACTAATTCATACCCATTCTTCAATTATTTTAACACCCCACATGAGACAAGAAAAAACATGATATGTTAACATTACATTTTTAACGTGAGATGAGAAAAAACCCTGATGTGTAAACATTACATTCTTTTTCTTTTTAAACGATCATAATAAGGAATTTTGATTAGCACTGTGTGAGATTTTGCAAGTAATCTACAAACTTTTAGAGATTTTACAGGTATAGAAAAGCATCTGCAAAGTTTTCACCGCCTTTCTGGCATCGAAACACAGACTTGACCATTCTGCCTTTGATTCAACACTCGACATGTCAGATTTTCGTTAAGAAAATACAATTTATCAACAACAATAGGTGTGTAGCGATGATGGAGATAGATCGAGGTTCGACATCAACAGAAACTAATTTCTTCAATTATCTACATGTTCCCCATATCCCAGGGTTCATCCATCCCCGAACTCTGGTATGGCATTTTCCCAAATCCTCTTCTTCCAATTGGAATAACACAAAACTACATCAGAAGAAGGGTGGAGAAGGTTGCGTGTGCATTTATCGAGTTAGTTGATTTGCAGTAACAAATTCCTGAAGAGATGCATCGGAAGGAATCATAGTCCGCTTCTGTACAAGCTTACCATAGCATGTAATTTTGTGGCATTGCTCCCATGACGATAACCAAAGATGTCATCATTATGAGGAAGTTCCAATTCTAGTCTCGATATGAGAACCAATGTAGAGACTGATTTGATATTCTGTACAAGCAATGGAGCAACCAAGTTCTTGTGCGTCCTGATATTGCAGGCAGCAGCCGTGTTGACAGGTTCAGATGCAAGGAACAAATCTGCAATACGAAAGAACAGGAAACATCCAAAGAGAAGCATCAGTTTTTTCCAAACCAACAATCACAATCTCAGATTTGTACAAGGATATTCAGTATAGGTATTATTTATTAAGATTAGACAGTCAAAAGGAATAGCCATATCAAAGAACTTCGCTTCTATTTTCATTATGGCCTCTAAACTGGCACCAACAGGCTTGGACTTAACTAATATTATATAACAAATTAACTTGGCACTTAAATAAAATAATAACCTTTTTTAACTTTAAAAAAAATGACCGCTTCAGCAATAGATAACTTTTATTGCAGAGCTTATGGAATGATATTATATGAAAGTTTCAATTAACTTTTTTGGTTTTGAGGCCATTTAGTAGGTATTGTTTAGATAGGAGAGAGAAGTAATGTCTTAGGGAATAAAAAAAATTATGATTCTCAATAGGAAATGTGACAAACTTAACCATTTTGAGATCGTTTTACTTTGTCAACCATAAAAAGGCTCATTATGTTAGTAAAATGCAAACTTAAGGGGCCACGTGTGTATCTTACCCCTTAAAGGTGCTTTGCGGGTATGAGGCTACAAAGAATTAAATAAACTGAAACCCAGATTACCGGCCATAAAAATAGGCTTCTCCAATAAAATTGAAGTGTGTGATCAGTGAACGAGAAAATTTAGTTTACCAAGCGAAAAAAGCCAGGACCTGTCATTTGAAAAGGCATCATTTGGGCGTCATTTCCTCATCCTTCAACCCCTCAACCTGCCCTTGTACTACAAATTTCAAGAATCATAATCAGATTTTAGCGAAAAATGATAATACGATAAAATCAACGTATTTACTATTTAGCATCAACTGTGGATAATAATTCTAGAAATCCATGATTACACTATGATATATCATACAATAAGTTAGATCTAGCGCCATATATAAGTCCATTTTTTACTTTTCAAGGGTAAAATCAGAATATTTGTGATGAGCAAAACCTCAGTATGCACCTATTTACATCAGTATACATGGATATAGTAACAAAAAAAATTATGATGCCCCATTACATAATTAATCTTTTAAATATTTATTTCTCATTTCATAAATTTAAGCTAAACTGCTAATTAACCCAAATGAAGGTGACTATAGCACAATAATCAATACACATATCTAGTGGACGGTTAAAATAACTATATCTCAAGGAATTTGTTTTTGGAAAGTGTTAAACTCTATGCCTCTCATTATAAGTAAAATTTCTCTATTAAAAGATGACAGATAGAAAGCTTCTCTATTCGACAGACACTCGTGCTAACAACCAGATGCTAGCATGACGAATGATACTAAAGAAGATACATGGGAATCGCCTGAAACTCCAAGTGTACACATGACCAAACTATATGAAACCCTTTGCCGCAGGATAGAGGATGCAGTACGAGTCAAAATCGGTAAAGCCACTAGGTGATCTTTGTCCATGAAATATGCAGGACTACACCAAGCATTTTCCAGACAAATTAAATACAGCTCTGTAACTCATACAAGTAGCCCATTAGTGTTTCCACTATTCAAAATATCGCAGTGAGAACACACGAAAATGTCAAATACATGGTTAGATCAATGATAAATCTTTTCTGAGAAGTTTTCTCAATAGAAGTTGTGACAAACTTTAGTAAAAGTGTCTTTTAAGGATATAAGCATCTTCCAAACTACAAAATTTTAAATTCAGTGACTTTGACTGGCCAGAATAGTCTCCAGAAGTCATACTGATGGTTTGGACCCTTTCCTGGTCATCTCTTTGCAGGATTCATGAGATAACATCAGCAATTACTAACACAAATTTCAGACGGTTCAAGTTCTTATTATTGTTATTTTTATGTCAGATTAGGAAGCTCTTTTATGTCCCTTTCTCTCCATTTCACTCTCATTATTCTTAGCCCTTAACGCATGCAAAGTCACATTACATCCATATATAGGCATAGGTAAATCAAAGAAAATAGCAAGGCAGCTACAAGCTTGAATTAGAATCTCAACATGATTTAGGATAAATTTGGTTAGCTGGAAAAAGGTCAAACCAAAAGAAGCCATAAATGAAAGGCAGGTCATCCGCAATTGGAGGTTGTGAGAAGCAGGGGGAGATGCAGTCAGAAAGGGATACAAGTATTTTTAGCAAGAAAATCATAAGACTTAATTCACAGACTGCAAAATGTACAACATGGACGATTCAGTTCTTAAGTACTCATAATGAACAAAATATGATATACTTATACATACCTCCACCGGATATTACAGATTGTGCCTGATTGGCTGTCTGGGCTTCCTCTAGTGCTTGGCCATTTGGCATATTTGAATTCAGAGGACGTAGTGACCTATTGCTGTTGCTTACTACTTTTGCCCTCCTAAAGTTTTTCATCAAATAAAACACGAAACTTTCAATTGTTCAGTTAAATGAAAATTTTAGAAAATACAATAAATACTAGCATTAGAATGTCTGCAACATACCGGATAAATTTCTGCTTTAGATTGCCTGACTTTAGCTTTGAAGCCCCCTTAAAGGTGGCAGCTTTAAGAGCCAAAGAAGTTGATGTGACTTTGCGACTACCCCTCTCTGCCTTAATTGCAGCAATAAGAGAGTCAGCTGTAGGCCCCAAACCCTTTCTCCCAACAAGCTTCACTCCTAGCTTCTCGCATAGATAATTAATTCGCATTTCATCACCTCCTCTAACCTCTCTTAGCTCAAAAGCTTGTTGTTTTGATAACAAAGTGTAAACATGAAGTTGCTGTTGCTGTTGCTGACCAAAATGTGACTGAAGCTGCTGGAAAAGTAACTTATTGGAATGTTGTTGATCTGGCCCAGAGCCTTCCTGGTTTTTTTTTCGAGGCTCATTAAATGTCACCCTCAATACTGCTGCAGATTTTGGATCGGTGTTCTTTCGACCATAAATAACAGAAAAACTCCCGAATTCTATATCAGGCTCTCTAAATAAATCTGCAAGAAGAGAAGCACAGGTATGGGCATTTTTTGAAGGGGCCCGGCTGACCTTCATCCTCGAGGTTCGTGCACTGGCATGTCGAGCTATGTTTGCAGCTTCCCTTAATCCACTAAGAAAAGCTCCATGCATAGTTGCAGGATAGCGCCTTGTGGTGGCTTCCCCAGCAAAGAAAAGTCTTCCATCCCCAACACTTTCTGCTAATATATCATAATCATCACCAGACGCACCAACTGCAACATTAGAGTAAGAACCAAAAGTGAATGGATCACTGCCCCATCTTGTACACACAGTTTGGATAGGGTCTGGGACCGTGATCCCCTTCGGTTCATAAATACCTGCAAGTATTCAGATCACGTGCCTTATTATTAATTTGGTGACAAGCAATGCTATTAAAACTTCCATTTCATCTTAATCCCATTATAGAGATGTTAAAATCACCAACACATGGAAAAGAAATTATGCATTTAACAACACGCAAGGACAGAAACATTCATAATCATTGCTACTGCTTACGAAATTTTAGTATAAGTAAAGGGTGTTTAAAAAACTGTATATACATGTATGATTGATGATTCGATCACATAGAATAAAGTTATAAAAAAGGATTACCCTTGAGAATCTGAAGAACTTTTGTCACAGCATCTGTAGGAGGCATACTCTCAAATTTGTGTGCAGCTTCTCCTGCCACAAGAGCAATTAATAGTGGATCACCAGCGACTGTTGAATAGCTATAAAACAAAAAGAACTCCCCTCGGCTGCTTGTCTCCTCAGTCAAATGGCCAAATGTATCAAGATCACTTTCCCAAAAAATACTAGGAAAAAGCATTGCTACCTTATTCAATAGCCCATAACCCAACCTCTTTATTCCATCTAGCTTCCGCTGTGGCAACTCAGGGATAAACTTTATCGACCCATTCTTCAGTACCCCAAGTGGTACAGTACACAGAGCCATAACTCCCTCAAAAACCTGACTCCCAGAAATAACCTGCACGCCATCACTCCCGTACCTAATTGTATGCACAGTCTTCTCATACAAAATTGGTACATTCTCTGCTAGAGCCTGAACCAACCTCCCATTCCCTCCAGGCATAAAACAATGGTCCCCGCCCATGTCATACGGATCATCCTGGTCCCAAAACGCCAAAGAAAGCTTTGACAACAGCCCAGCATTCGCATACTCCAAATTCGCACAATGCCAATTAAACAAGTTAATTTCCTCCTCACTCACCGCATCCCCACAAGCCTGCCTAAAAGAATCCAATGCTGCTCCTAACGACACATCCGTCGAAACATCCCCCATCAGTTGCCTAAGCTTACTGGCCTTATCCAAGGAACGATTAAAAGCGGCCTCAACCTTCATATCAGTATCCCCGTCAACCGGTTTTCCATCAAACCTATATAACGGACACTTATCTCTCACCTTATGCAACGCCTGCCCTAATTGCCTCGCTAAAATTGCCAACGGATTCCCCAAAGTCCCTGTCAACACACTCCCACCCAAATCCGCAAAAGCAGAAACCTTATTCCCACCACCTCCTCCTTCCATCTTTTTCGTATAAACTCTCCCTCCCGCTCGTTTCCTACCCTCCAAAACCATAACCTTAAACCCAAACCTCATTAATTGCCTCGCAGCAGCCAATCCCGCCAAACCAGCACCAACAATAATCACACTAGACTTACTAAATTCACTAGGAAATTTCTCCTTAATCGACTGTGAGACTCCAAAATTTATATACCCGTGCGAATTTAAATACTCATAAGCAGAATCTAAAAGCCCATGACAATGTACAGGCACAGAACTCAAAAACATTTCTTTACTAATCCAAAGATTTACATTTTCGCGCCACTTAGCAATAATATGATTCCTAATAAGAATATAATTAACCTGCTCAATCCCGCCAACGGACGAAACAATGCCCGCCTCAATCTCCTCATCGGTCAACGAATCCGCAGGAAACCCAGCAGAGAGCGCGATCAGAGCCTCCGCGGTGGATTCCCTGTTGATCACAATGATCTCTTCCGCGACATCAAGGGGTTTTTGCGGAAGAGAAATCACATTAGGGTTAGGGTTAGGGTTTAGTATTGAAGTGTGATTAGTTGGGTGTAATGGGGAAAGCTGAGGAAGCAGAAAGGAGGTGGGGGTGGTGCGTTGGGAGCGGCCGCGACGGCGTTTCTTGGGGAAGGAGAAGAAGGGGTTTGGAAGGGAGAGATTAGGGTTAGGGTTAGGGTTTGGGGAAGAAGAAGAAGAAGGAAGGGGGGGATAGGAGATGAATTCAAGAGGGAGAGAAGAGAATTCATCATCAGGATTCATACTGGCAGATATGAAATTATGAACTATGAGACATAAATTGGTAGCTATGGCATTGTTATTTTGTCAGGATTTGAGCTTCGTCTTCATCTTCATCTCTGCTAGGATAGCTTCTTGCTTCTGTGCTCCAATGTTCTTGTAAAATGGTTACTAATTTAGGACTATTGTATTAAATGGTGTAAATTTAAGGTTTAATAACGAAGTTTGACGCTCTGACTTTTGTATCCTTTTGGTATGAAGGAGGGATAAAAGATCCCGAAACAACAAAACGAAAAGAAGAAACAAAATAAAGGGAACTAGTGTTAAACTTCGCATGAAGCTTGTGCCACTTAAGTTCCCAAAGATAATATACTGAATGACTACATCACACTCGTGATGACTCAATGAAAAAAATCTCGCAAAAGTATCTCCATCAATTGCATATAAATGGCTTGTCAAAATTTATTATCCATTTCTTTAATTGTATTACTTTGTAATGATGTCATTTTCTAAATGTTGAGCCTAAATAAACATAAACCGATGCTTTACCTATAATGTCGAACCTATTTTGGTAACTTATCTATTTAAAAACCCTACGTTATAAGTAGAATGAGATTCAATTATTGATATTCTTAAACTGGGGAATATCCAAATATTAAGATGAATCGACATTAACTTAAGATGGTTGACTTTTATAAATACAGATTGGATCGGATCAGATCAGATCATACTTACCTTTGATTACATTGAACAATTACAAGTTTGAAAAAAAACTAACAAAAAAAAAACGTAAAGACAAACTTGAATTCTAACATCCGAAAAACAATCTTAGTTAGACAAGAATTACGACTCTCAAACCATTTTTAGTCACAACTCACAATATATCCGAAAAAGACTTATGACTACTTTAGACCCTTGGCAAGTTATAAAGTTCTCTCTCTACTCCACCAAATTAGTCTCTCCCTACACTTCCATTATACTAGTAGCATTAGCAGCCATGTACATACAACTATGTCGTCAACAAGGTCATTTATCAATCTATGATTTTGTCTTCTTCAACCATTAGTAGAAATTACAATGCACCTATAATTCTTTGAAGCTCTGTTATAACACACGTTTATCTTAAAAAGTTTGTCATTTTAATCTTTTAAACTAATGTCTTGTGAAGCTCTGTCAATACTCGGCTACATATATTCACAGACAAATATCAAGCCTATCCAGATTTATTATCAATACGGCTCGCTAACACATCTAGGCTCGTTTCTTGTTGCTTTTTCAGAGCTAAAAATAATGTTTGATAAATGTAAAATTGAAAGTTGGAATAGTATCTTTCAACAAAAGTTACAAATTATAACTTTTGTTGAAAGCGATTGTTAAAACTTAGTGAATCTTGGACACGACCACCATATACTTAAGCCAAAAGTTCGCTAGCCTAGGCCCAGGATAAAAGGGCCCAAAAATTTATAACATCTGTATTTTATTGAATTGGTGGATAGATTGGCGGGCTTTTGTGCCAAATGACAAAAGGAACTTCATCTATACCATACCATATTAAGGACAAATCAATAATTTATTAATTCACTTATAATTAAACGACAACTAAACCACTTGATACATTAAGATTATATACCTCCGACCTTCCTAGCTATGGTTTTATCACCATATTTTGCCAAATGAAACTTAAGGATGAAACAAGAAATTTCATTGTATATGTGCATGTGAGATATTAGTTGTATATATATTTATGCACAAAATGATAAACTAAAAGCACCAATCACATTTGCATATGTTACTAAACGAATAAGGACAATTGTTTGACCCTTCAAATTTTGGTTCATATTGTCCATTTGTCTTAAATAAAAGATTTGTTCAAATTAGTTTGTCAATTTGAAATTTTGTGTTAAATAACCTAATTAACCTATAAAAAAAAACCTAATTAAAATGATAAATTTACTGATTTTTTTTGGTTTTGTGATATTTTATAATGTGACAAAATTGTGATGAATCATATAATTGTTGTTTTCTTTTATCTAGGCCACATATCAGATATTAATATATAAACCATAACCGAGTCTTCACTATCAGCTTGAATTTTTAAAGTTTAATCAGTTAAAAAAAGGTATTAGAGCCTCTACGAAGGAAAGGTCCTGAGTTCGAGTCCAAAAGGCATTCACGTGAGAAGAGCTTGTATTATGCACATGGTGGGATAAACTTGTATTGTGCACCTTTCAAGCCCAAGTGACATTCGCATGAGAAGAGCTTTTTGTTCAAACGGTTAGCTTATAAGTAACACCACATGTATAAATACTTGATTGTATACATGGCTAAAATGTTCATTTTGAATTACATTATTTGTATTTACCTAATGTGGTAAACTATTTATTTTTATTTTTGGTGCGTACATATAAGAAAAATGTTAAGCAAGAAGCAAAATATATCATGTGTATATGATCAAATTTGTATTCAAGCTAAATTTTTCTAGTTAGAAGCTCGACCATGATTAATATGATCAATGATTAGCTTAGCGATTGAGATTTTTTCTAAGACTAAGTAGATAATGGATTCATATATGTGGTGACAGAAATTTTTATTTTTTTCTTAATTATAAGGACAATGATGTTAATTTTTTTTAAAACGTTGCAAAACGGACTATTTTAAGCTTATTACCTAAGAAAATGATTAGAAAAGTCTAAGTTTGAATGATATGCATGCACATTTAGTATTAATACGAAATGATGATAACTAAGCTAAATGTTAAAAGCAAAGGAATAAAAGTTATCAAACAAAGGTTGTATCCTTAACATTTTCTCTTGGTTATATCCGTCTTTCTGTGTATATATTTAACTAACCTAATCTCATCATCTTATCTATTGGTTCAAGGAATTAATTCATCAAATTAAACAAGTTGAAATTTGAGAGCAAACACCCCAAACATTATTTATATGGATTACAATAATTCATCAAGCAAAAGATCCGCCATACTTGAATTTCTAAGGCCCGGGTGTGTCAAACCGAAGATGATGGTGAAGAAGAAGACGATGGAAGTTAGGACCTTAGAAGATTTTCTCTTAGCTTCTCCTACCCGAAAGCCGAATTTCATATTTGAAGGTCAACTCTATGTTTTCACACATTTTTCCTCCTCTTCTTCTTCGTCTTTGCTACAAAGTACGACTCATGAGTCTAAATGCTCCTCTGAAACGACAACGCATGACTACTCCTTGGAGAGACTAGTGATGCTTGATAGAGAAGCTGACCAAGATCAATCTATGAGTTTTTCTTCCAATGGTAGATGCAGATCAAGCAGCCAAAGTGAAAAATCAAAGAAAAGGGTTAGGTTTAGATTGCCTGAGGAGGCTGATATTTACATATTTTACTCCCCAACAATCGGTAAATCTTAATACCATATGTGTTCTCTCAAAAAAAAAATTACCATATGTGACATTTAATTATCACTTGATTATCATGAAATTTATTTTATTCTTTCTTCCTTCAAAAAGATTCCATCAAATATATATGCACCTAATTATGATTCCAAATAGTAGTAAGATGGAGTTTTGTTGAGTTTAGACATTCAATTTCTTTTTGTTGATATATGTATAAATTGTCTTTAATTTATGGCAAAAAGCATTTTGAGGCCCCTGATCTTTCCTTTTTTGGTGCATTAAGCCCTTGATCTTTTATTTGGATACATTAGACCCTTGATCTTTTATATTTGGTTCTATCAAGTCCTCATCTAACAAAATTGGATGATTTGTTAACTTTCACAAATTAATAAGACCAATTGAAATATTGCGACACCTAATTAATTATAATTGATTGAATATTCAATAAATTATTCAACAATTATTTTTAAAAATGAAAAAAATAAATTCAGTAGTTATTGTCGTTGTTTTGCTCATTTTCTAGTCATTTCGAAAGTGAAATCGAGTAGAATGAAAACATAGATGAAATCTAATGAGTGATGTTTGACCATGTTCTTTATGCCTTATTAGTACTTATCGGTTGTTCATTTCAATTCAATAATTTCTTTTCAGTAAATGTGCTTCAGTAATTTTCAGTCATACAAAATTTGGCCTTAATTTGTGGGCCGGAATTGAAGAGAAGAACTAAGATGAAAAAGAAAAGAAGAGCAAAGATGATGAAGAAGAGGAAACGATTACATAAATGAACTTGAGAGACAAACAATACTAATTTGGAGAGAGACAAAGAGAAACGTTTGAGAAATAAGATGCGACGTTACTACATTCCAATAGGCGGGAAAAATAATTGTCAAATTTAAAAAGAAAATATTGTCTAGAAATGTAAATAGAAAGCAAAGTGAATCACATATATTAAAAAACCTCCTAAACGGGCTGTATTTGTAATTGTGCCACACTATTTTAATCTTATTAATTTGTGAAAGTTAAGAAATCATCCAATTTTGTTAGATGAGGACTTGATAAACCCAAATATAAAAGATCAAGGGTCTAATGTATCCAAATAAAAGATCAAGGACTTAATGCACCGAAAAGGGAAAGATCAGGGGCCTCAAAATGCTTTTTGCCTTAATTTATTTATCTTGTGTTTACGATAAAATTATCCTCAAGAGTACGACTTTTTTAAGGACTTGTAAATGCATTATGTAAAGAGAAAGTTTTGTCGGAATATTTCTTGCAAGTTGTACAGGATTAGATTGAATTTACAGAGATGAAGAATAATGAGATTACAAGAGACTAGCTAGATAGGTATAAAGCCTAACTAGGGGCTGCATAATCAAGGTAACAAAATATTCTCTTGAATAATTATATTTATATAGGCTTTATATATCTCTCTCGATACCTACACTTATCTATTTTTTTACTTATAGCACCTTTAATTTAAAGATAATCTATTAATCACTTGAATTTGTACTTACTTTTACTTAGCCCCTCAACTTGTCAAATGTAATATATTTAGTGACTTTTGTGCTCAAGTGACATATTGTCACATTATAAAAGTGATAATAATAAATTTATGTCATGTCAACACAAAAAGCGCAAAGTGTGTGTTGTTTTAGTGAGTTGAGAGAGCTAGGTGTCAAAAAGAGATAAATTTAGATGGCTAATTGGCGGTCCTTTAAGTTGAGGGGGGCAAGTGAAAAACATAGACAATTTCAGGTGGGTGAGAATGTATTAAACCATTTATATATAAAGGAAAATAAGCTAATATCTCCCCACAAGCCGATGTCACGAGAAGACCATGAGTTGATCACATAAGATATGAAAATGAGTGGCGGCTAATGGCATGATTAGCATGTACTTGATCCCCTGCTGGAATAAAACGAATACTTAAGAAACCAAATTGAACTTGTTCACCAATAAAATGGTAGTTAAGTTCAATGTATTTAGTGCGAGTATGAAACACCAGATTAACGGTGAGGTATATGACACCAACATTGTCACATCAGAGTTTAATTGGACAGGGGATAGGCTGACAAAGATCAATGAGAAGAGACTGAAGCCATAAGAGTTTAGTTGTAGCATTGATAACAAGCTTGGTATTCCCTCTTCGTGACAGAGCAAGTGGTACTCGGTTGTTTGCGCATATGCCAGGAAACAAGAGATTTGCCGAGATAAATGCAATTATAAGCTCCCAACAAAACAATGATCATGGGGACAACCACCCAAGTCATTATCAGTGTAACAATGAATGTGAGTAGTCAGTGCTAAAGAAAATGTGAGACTGTGATCGGGTGTTCTCATAATATATTACGAAAGACACTTCACAACTTTCCAATGTTCATCTGTAGGAGGTGCGAATATTGATAGCGCTTTTTGAAAGAAAAGAAGGGCCAAATGAGTAATAGTGAGATAGTGGGAGGCGCCCACAACACTACAGTATTCAGTAGTCAATGAGAAGAAAGCGTCATGCTCCTTGAACAAAGGTAGGAAAGTGCTATTGAAGTTAAGCAAGGTTTGCTATCAATCATTTTGATAGTTAACAAGTTTACCTCTACAGTTATCAATGGTGTGATTAAAGACCAAATATAGTAATTGATCAACTTTTGACATTATTAATGAAACCTTTTCATTAACCACAAATCTTGCTGTCTCTATAGTTTATACGTAATGTAATCAATTTTGAATAACATATTAAAGACACATATACAAATGACAGAAAAGGTTTAAAAATAATATCTCACACACGCATACATAAAAGTTCTACCCAACGCAACCCGACTATACCAAACAATGTAATATCAATCACCATATTATCTTTAACTGTTAACATATTATCTTGATTGAGAAAAAAATAAACTTTAGCGTAATAACTAATAACAACATTCTATTCAGCAAGAGAAAAATGGACAAGTAATATACATTAAGCATAAAAACAGAGTAGCAAAATTATTAAAATCAACGAGATTCGTCTATTAGAATTATTTTTAGACATGTTTAGTAAGTGTGGGTTAAGTTGGTTTTGGACAAAATAATTTCGTGTCAAATTAGGGGATGGCCAAGCCCACGAACAGGTCTAATCACACGGTGTCGTTTTGTCTTCAGTCAAACAGTCGTTTCATTTTATGAAAATACAAAAGAAAATTCAAAAGGAAACACCTAATCGCCATCCTTCCCTCTCGAATTAGCTGCTTCCCGGGATCGGACTCAGCCTCCACCGGCCACCGCTTCTCTCTCCGGCGCCGTCGTACCTCCCTCCGCTAGAGGTTAGTTGATTAATTTTGTCTTTCAAATCCCTAATTTTGTTGATTTCTAATTTTAATTTGTCTTTGCTATGGCAATGTAACAACCTCAAAATAATATGCCTAATCTAAGTGTTACTGCATAAACTAATCTTGACGTCCACGTAAGCTATTAAACCTGAAAAATAGTAAATGTAACCTAAAGAAAGCCCGTTGACTGGCGACCCCACTCTCTGATGCTTAAGTTAGTATAGAGCTTGTGATCGGTGAAGAATAACTCAATGAGTGTTGTGAACATCGTACCTTGAGGTATGGGAGGAGATAGGAATCATAACCTAGTAGAATTAGGACCTTTAAGAGTATAATACTAGGACCGTTTAAGAGTATAATTGAGGTCGGTCAAGAAGATGTTTTCGATTAGTAGACGCGTTCCTGTTCGGAATAGGTTACTAAGTAGGAAATGAAATTAGGACTGTTTAGGAGTATAATTGAGGTCGGTCAAGAAGATGTGTCCGATTAGTAGATGTTTTCCTATTCGGAATAGGTTACTATGTAGGAAATAGAATCCACGTAGTAAAGAGAGAGAATCCTTTAAGCTTTGACTATTCAACCCGAGTGACGTAGCATGTATGACTCTTTGACTAAGGCATGTAAACCGATGTGGCGTAATGAAGCTTTCTCATTGGCATCATAAAATATCGCATGGTAACAATAAGTAACTGATATTGACATTTTTAGTGTCTGAAGTATATTGGGAGTCTTTGACAGTGTTGCTACATCTAGATTTTCATCGATGCAAGAGCTTTGAGTTCCATTTTGTAATGTTAGGCCGTTGAGATTCGAAATAATCTATTCTCGAGGATAAATATAGTTAAATTGAATTGAATTTAAGATAATTAATATAGAATGTGACTTAATAGTATTCAAGGTTCGTGTGTTTTGAGGATCAAATTTTTATTTATGAAGGATATTTTGTTACTGAATATTTGAGATAGTGCTTGTTTCAAAGAGTTACACTTATGTAGAAGGTAATCCTCCACCTCAAGGTATTGTTTGATGTGGAGCTAGGCCAAATTTCTACACTATTATGTTCATATCATCATTTCTTATTAATTAGATTTCTATGTGTAAGCTGATACATTTGAAAAATATCAATGTAGCTGTAAGTTATGAAGCTCCTAAAGAATTATAAAACGAGTAAAGGGCAACACATCTCAGGGGTACAAATATCGGAGATGTGAAACATTCATTTGCCATTTTAAGTTGAATTTAGGGCAAAATTGTTTAAATACGTGTGCCTATTTATTATTATATCTAGTCCATGCCCATCAGTAATGGGTAAGATGCACCAGTTGTCCCTGAACTTTCTATTGATTTTTGGAAATTCCACGGAATTTCAGTTCCTGTTTCAAAGCACCAACTTTGATTAACTTCAGAGAAAATCTTATTACCAGAATCCAAGAATCAACACATCTGATATCTGTGATTCAAAACGAGATATATGTGCAGCCCTTTCTCTATCAGGTTTCTCAGATTTTATTGGTTTTTTCCTGTGGCTGTTTAATTGCTTAGAAAATACATTCTGTGGTTATTGTATATGAAGAAATTTTATTATTTATTCCTGGCATTGAATTCTTGCAATTAGCTGTTATGCTCGATTAATTGCTGAGAGCTTCTTGTTTGTTTTTATTGATGTATGTAGATTTACAATCTCTGAGTGTATCTGCTTGTATCTTGTGGGGTAAATCAGTTTATGTTGATTTTGCAGGGCACACAATGAAAGTCAAACTCTTGCGTATCCTTAACATGGCATTTTTCCTGTTTTGCTATTGGGTTACTTTTTGATGCATTGATCTGAATTGCTAAAAGTTGGTCTGTCTGTTAGCCTCTCCCGAGCTAAGTTAAAACCCCATATAAGACTAACTACATTCGCATTCATGTCTAGGTAATCATTGATTTGTGAGATATCTTTAAAAGGTTCAATTTGGAGGTTATTACAAAATAATGAATGCGAATGTAGTTAGTCTTATATTGGCTCTCATTTCGAATTTTGTTTCAAAACTTTGTCTTCTCAATGATTACATATTTTCCCTTATGTGCATTTTTCATTGATTTCACTGATCAATATAAGTTTGCATTCATTTATTCCCTATTTCGTTACGGGCTTTCCAAGGAAATTGTTTCTTCTTGACTTGTCTCCTCCGTGCTTCCTTGTTGACTTGAAACCAGAGTATGTTCTCTCTATCTTTATAATACTTTTTTGGTTCAAATCCTTTTGACTTAGAATTAGAAATATGATACAAGAATATGGAAATAGCATGATATAGCTTTTTGTGTATGCGGATAGACGACCATCTTTATTATATCTCGAAGAATTTTTGGCCTTCCTCTCTATCTCTGGAACTGTTTTTTGTGTGCTTCAGTAACCTTAGTTAGTAAAATCTTTTTGGTTGGGTGAATAATAGATGGCATGCGGTTGCTTCATGGACTTGGGGTGCTCAAGACGAAACATGCGGGATCTGTAGGATGGCCTTTGATGGATGTTGTCCTGATTGTAAGCTCCCAGGAGATGACTGTCCATTAAGTAAGTTGCTGGCTTTATAATTTTGCAATCGTTTAATGCGTTCTCTGTTCTTTCTAGCACTTGAACTGTTATAATGCTTTTCTGAATCATTAAACAGCTTAGAAATATGTTAAACATCATCCCAGGAAATTAGAGTAGCCAATGTGTGCATATGGAAATGAAGGCTTCTATCTTTTAGTTTTATGAGGAAGATATCATTATTACATTCTTAATCTGTAATTAAGAAATCTTATGTGAATTAGTTGGTGTGATAATGATTATGCTTTGTTTAGTATTCTCCGACAATGTGATTAGAGATGTTTAGTTAAAATGATGATTTTCTGAATTGAAAATGTTGTAGTATGGGGAGCGTGCAACCATGCGTTCCATCTGCACTGCATATTGAAATGGGTGAATTCGCAGACTTCTCAAGCTCATTGTCCCATGTGTCGTAGAGAATGGCAGTTCAAAGAATGAATGAATGAATCATTAGTAAACTTCTCACCTCAATTCGTTTCGTTTCGTAACTTCTATGTTGTATGACGCCGGATTGCATTCTATTATAATTACCTTATCAAAATGTTGAAATTCTATAAATGATTCATTTTTGTAGATTAATTGGTTATATTAGCGAAAACATGCTGCTGCATTATCTTTTTAAAATACAGAATTCATTTTGAAAGTGACTATCATCCCGAGTGAAGTTGAAGGGACAAATTGATCCTATATCCACCATTTACGATTTCAACGCTTAATGAGCCATAAGATTAGCATATACATGCACCATTCTTTAATCATTTAAGAGAAATAATTGTATGGTCTAAACTTTAAACTCTATCCGGTAAAGCTAGAAATGTATTATTTAGAGCACGACATGAGAAGAACAAAGACATTAAATATGCTGAAATTTATAGAAACATTTGTTCGAATTGGACTTGGATGCTCAGTAGCACTATCCCAAGATGTGATGCTGATGCATCAACTTTTTTGTACTCTTTTTCTCAAATAGCTTACTATCTAAATTAAATTTGTTAACCAAACTCAACATTACTTTATAAAAGAGTAATTTACACCCATGTCCCCTGAACTTTGGAACTATTAATATGATGATCCATGAACTTTAAAACTTGACATTATAGTATTTGAACTTTACATTTCACTAATATAATGGCTCATTTCATCGTTAACCGTGTAAAAAAAATAACGATCTCAAAATGAATAAAAGAATTGCCTACTTAATTTGATTAACATTTTCAATTTATTATTTCTGTCACTTTAAAATTGATATTTTAGTTATTGAAATCACTAATGCAAAATTCTAAGGTCTGTTGTTTATATACCTAATTTCAGTTCAGATCAATGCAGTAATTTTCAGTAATATCATTTTCAAAATACATTTTAATTTTGTTTAGTTTTGTTTATTTTTTTCAATCATAAAAAGAAGCCGTAAACTTTGTAGAATTAAAATCAAATAACAGAGATATTAAGAGATTGGCTCATTATGTTTAAATAAAGCCCAAACGACCCTTTTTAACATAGCCGACTTTACATTTTCTACAAATAAAGTCTATTGTATTGAACATTTTTTCTTGTTTACATTTTCTTTTCTTTGTCTTTTGGCTCACTCCATCTCATAAAAACGCAAGCTTGGGTTACTAGAGCTTGGAGGAAATGGCTGCTCTTCCGCAAGAACTTATAGATGAGATTCTTTCGAAAATGCCCGTGAAATCACTCATCAGATTCAAAATGGCTTCCAAAAAGTGGTACTCTTCAATTTCTGAGGATCATGAATTTCATTTGAAACAATTATCATCATCATCATCTGCATCTAAGGATCTTATTATCTACCATATAGATTGGAATGATAATGGAGCTGTACTTCGATATTCAGACATTGATACTTATGAATCACGTGACATCATTTTTCCGACTGAAATGTTTCAATGTATTCTGATGGGGTCAGCCAACGGATTGATTTGTATATGCACCGGTATTGAACATATCTTTATATGGAATCCATGTACTGCCGAGTGTAAAAAGATATCTACAGATTCTAAGTTCTAGGCGAACTGGCTACGGTTATACTTGGCCATTTGGCTTTGGTTATGATTCTGTTTCTGATGATTACAAAATTATTGGACGTTCTGATTCACGAGGTAGAATATTTTCCTTGAAAACAAATTCTTGGAAGATAACTGATTTTCCAGTCCAATATTCATGGCTACGACGTGCGTTCTATTCAAATGGAGCTCTTCATTGGTGGGGGGGGGGGGGGGGGGGGGGGGGGGGGGGGGGTAATGATACTCCACATATCACTGCCTTTGATTTAGCAAATGAGAAGATTTCCTTTATAGAGCTCCCGAAAGAAATGAAGTTGTTGAATCGGAGCTATACTGGGGTTCCATTGTTCGACTACCAAGGCTCGTTGTGTACGTTTGATGGTGAGTCTATTTGGGTGATGAGAGAATATGCCAATGTAAAATCTTGGGCCAAATTCACTACATCTCTCCCTAAGGTACCCAATGGAATTTCTAGGCTTGGCGAAATAGTATATCGCACAAATTTTCGGACAAGTACTGGATTTGGATTTGTAAAATCTGATATTCAAGGCAGAATTGCTTATGAAGATAAGTCCAAGATTTGCGATCTAGAATCATTTGTGTACAATGAGTCACTAATTTCACCCAAATGTTTCGATACAAAATGCTTGATAAACTGATCGAATTTGAGGTGACATTTTTTTACCAACTTTTGGTAATATTGAGCTGCATATGTTGACTAGTGAAAGTTGCTACTTAGTTTTGTGTTTTCCTCATATATTATGTAGTCCATGCTTTGCAAAGCATTAGTAATAGTTGCCCTATATTTGCTCTGTAGTTTTCGTCAATTATTAATTGTATTATATTGTCAAACTTCAAATTGGTTGCTCTAAAAGTCGCAAGAGAAAAGATCGGAGTCAAAATTTTATAATCGGTATTTGTATAATTGATGTCGGCTCAGTTATTGTATAACCGATGGTGACATTTTGACTCTAGTTTTTTTAATAACTGAAGTCATTTTGCTCGAAGCATTACGACATAGAGATCTTATTATTAGCACCTAATTTCATAAATAAAATAAAATATAATGTACAACACTATAGATGAATCCAGTGAATCCCTATCTATATGCAAAAAGGAAATGACATTAACCAATAGTGACAAGATGCACGACTATAATTTATGAATGTGCGTGATATATGCCATTACAAGTATGTATAATTGGAAGAAACAAACAAATATATACGTCTGTTCTATAAATATCCATACTAAATAGAAAAATTAGAAAACAATTTAAGATCGGTTTGAATGGTAAAAGTGTCTAATTATGTGAATGTGCAAATAAATTGAATTCTAAATACTACTCATAAACTTAATGATGACATAGGAGTTCTGCACCTTATTATTTGGCAGAAAGTTTTTCTTTACTTGTGTATTGATTTTATACCTATAAAACTACCTTATGTAACCAGTTCATCTCTACTCACATAACTATGTATCTTGTTGCTAAGGATTCTGCTACAAATATCCACAAAACTGTTTTAAACAATCTTAAACCCGCTATTGCTGTACTGCAGCTCGGAATTTTGGGTTCAAATTCAATGTCTTCCTTGCAAGATGTCGGATATCTTCTCGACTGGATTCATTCGATATCCGTACAAGTTCTTTAACGCCTCCACTACCAATGAAATCTTCTGTATTCTCATCTGCAACACAAATTTTGAATTTGTATCAATTAAAAGAGAATAAAATGCATAGATAGCTGAGATTACCACGATTCGTACAAATTCTAAGAACTAAAAAGAAGATTACCATTTTGAGCCAAATGGCAAATAGCTAGCTCAATGTGGCGCCTGGTGGAAGATGAAGAAGTACCAGAGTTAGTAATTAACCATTCAAGTGCACCTTCCTCCATAAGAAGGGACCGGCCTTTTCTACGTCCTGCAGGGACAACACCACCGTAAATTCTAGTGATGATTAGAGATGAAAAATGATGATTTTTTTGTGGGGAATAGTGAATAGAAAACCTTCAAGTGTGCCTCGGGACTCGCATTTTGCAAAATTAGCCATCCCTCTTGCAACTTGTGCTACCACATCACTACTCTTGGATCTTGCTATTTGTAAGAGTGCCTTAATGCCACCATCTTCATTTAGCATTGTGTGTAATATTTCTATAATATATAAACAGATATGTAGAGTGAGTCCCTCAAATTTGATAAATTAGCACTAAAATTGAAATTTATAATACTAAATCCAATTTACCGTTTCCACACAAATTGGCTAGTGCACCAGCAACCATTCTAAGTGTTTGTGGATCATCTGTTTTGGATGCTAGCTTCGCGAGAAGATCTGCACCGCCTTTGCTCATTATTAACCCTTGATTCAATTCTGTAAGAAATCATGTAATATTTTAAAACTAGATAGCACAAAGACAAAACACATGCAATAACACAAACAAGATGCAACGTGTATCATAAACTGGAAAATGATAATAGTGAAGATTACCATTCATTGCCAAATTAGCAATGGCTCCAGAAGCCACTCGAAGTATGGTTGCATTTTCTGATGATTTCAACAGCGTAAGCAATGCATTCAAGCCTCCTTCCTCCACAATCTTTTCTTGATTATCATCTGAAATTACAAGGAATGTTGTTAATCTTTTAGAAGCATATATGACGAAAGAGTACTTATAGGAAATATGATGATATAAGAACCATTACATTTTCTGACAGAATTTTGAGGTCAAGCCTACACTATCTCAGTATTTAAATAGGAGTTCCAAACAGTCCATTAAGAATAGATGAGAAGTATGTGTCATCTCCTTAAGCAGGCCTTACTCACGAGTCCGCCGGACCAAATCAGCTTAACCATTCCAAATAACTTAACATGTGATGTCTTCTCTATCTCATAGTTTTTGCTTTGGCTAAATCTAGGATGTCCAAATATATAGCAGATAAAATATACGTAAATAGTCATGACACACTCGAAACTAGCCAAAACCTATTACTCAGTTTGGACTTCAGAACTGTTATAGATGTAAATAGTTGTAACAGCACATAATTAGCATAACGATATAGGAATTGGTTAGCTTTCCTAGTTTAGCTACTGACTCCTTGTATAATATGCATTTATTTCTCATTAGAACGCAACATTCTTCTCATTATCTATCTCTAGTATTCTTTCAAGAACCAGTTGGCTTTCTTAACTTTTGGCCCAATGTCCTAAATACAACCTTTAATGCAACTCCGAAGGTATGATGTGCGCAGCATTATTACTGAAAGAATGTTTTTTTCCATTGGTTTGTATGCAGATAAAAATCAAGAATACAAATTTCCGGAGAAAGAAATTTGAAAAAATAATGTCCTTAATATATATAACAATGTACCATGAGAAGCGCAGAGAAATCATTGCCATATGCAGTACAAAGATGGAAACTATGGCAACCACAGAAGTTTATAGCAAAAGAATGCAGGAAGAGGACAAGCGAGATGAGTGTTGGGGTTGGGGGTTTATAACAAAGATTGTGCATATCTTTATTAAAAACTGCATATTAGCCAAAAAATAAGCAATGCTTGTAGTAGTACCAAGTAATAGAAAGCCCCTAAACATTACTACCGGGTCTTAGTAAAATAGTTAGTATTTTACCTTCAGCAGCAAGATTGGCAATCACTTTTACTGCATGGATTTGGACACTAGAGTCTTCAGACGTTACCAACTGTAGTATCTTCTGCAGTCCAACTGAATTTGCAAAACCCAATAACTTGTACATCAGGATTACTCGAGAAGTAAAATCTGAATAATTCAATTAAACAAGTATGGTATATGAATTTTACCTTCTTCACAAATCTGAGCAATTGTAACTTTCTGACTAGTCAGTGCTTCCTTTGAGGGATTTGGTTTGTATAATTTGCTACTGTGTTGCTTTGAGTAACATTTCTTATCCTGAAAGCATTACAATGTCAAACAATATTGAACTAAATATATAGGTGATGCGGTTCTTTGGTAAACCAACCTGAAAGTCATTGTCATTTTCAAGTGCTCCCTTCTTTAATTTGTTCATCCCATGTTCAATACTCTTTCTCTGCATCTCTTCAACTAAAAGTCTTCGGTGAAGGTCAGAAAGTTCTCCCTTCAGTATTTCCTTCATATCAAGTTTGTATATATCAAGTGTCAGTAAATTCAATGAACAAACAACACACTCACATTGTCACTCGAATACAAACATCATCAGAAAATTTTGAAATTTGTTGAAAGAAAATTATTTAAAAGCCTTAAATAAAATGATCCATTCATACCTTCTCCTGCAACAACTTGTCATTTTCTGACTTCAAGGATTGGAGCTCAGTTTGAGTACTTTCATGCAGTTGATACATAGCTTGTAACCCTTCTCTTAGTTCTTCAATCTCATCTAGATCCTATATAATATGCCAAACACTAGATTTAGCTCGATTTCAAGTTCGTTAACACATAATTGACACATTGTAACAAGTTATCAGCAACATGAGAAAGGAGACAGCAAAAGCTACAAATTTTCTTGAAGCTACAAATAGAAATCAAAATGTAATGTGTAAGACCATTTTAAATACAAACATGAAATTCTATCTTTGGGATTGCTATGATTTGCAAGCAGGAGTTGAATAAACAAGAAATGAATTCATAAATCCCATAATGACGCCGAACCGTATATTTTGTCTTCTTACTACCACCACACCCTTCCATAAAGCTTTGTCCGTCAAATAGTTGTTCTAGAAAATTATCATTTAGTTTTACAAGCATATTTCTGTCCCATAGCAACCATGTCGCACATATTTTTTTTTTTTCATCTTGCTTTAGTTCCACCACTAGCATCCTCTTCTATACTTGAACCAAGCAAACAAACTAGAAAGAAACTATACAATGGGGAAAGGTCATTATTCACGATATTCTGAGAGAAGAAAAAGGATAAGACCTGTAATATAGGCCAAACTTATTCCTAGTACACTTTGGAGTTGAGCTATATCAGTTAGTATTAAGTTTTAACGAAGTAAACCTTAATTGAATCTAGTCCATCACTTACAAGCTTATTTCCTTGATCCAGCTGTTCTTTTACTGCTTCATAACGAGCATGCTCATCTGCTAAATTCTTATGTAGCTCTGTTATTTTCTGCTCATATAGCTGTGTAGTTTCAGCAAGTGCTCTCTGATATATTGAGTCCACCTCATGTTCCTAATAACAAGAGAAAATTGAAAATTCCATTTGGGTTTATTCTCATTTGATAAAACTTAATGGCAAATGAAATGTATAAAGGCAATTGAAAATTAATATACTATACCTTCTTTAATTTTTATTTGATATTTAATGTAAATAAACAATCCCAAGAGAGAAATTCCAAATAAGGAAAATCAAATATTACTAGATTGTCGATAGAGAAGAGAACGAATAATCTTACCTGAACTAAATTTTGACTGTCAATAACAAGCATCTTGTTCAAATTTAATTGTTCCTCAACTCTTGTAGTATGTACACGCTCATCTTCCAGCTGATTGTTTAGCTCCGCTATTTTCTGATCATACATCTGAATGGTGTCCTTCAGTGCTTTCTGAAGTGTAGAACATTCCTCCTCATGTTGCTGATGGCAGATAAGAGCGTTAGGCTTAGAATTAAAAAGAAGAAAAAACGACACAAAGCAGCATGAAACTTTTCTATATTTGAAAATGAGTATGTATAGTATATGTTTCAGGAAGAGGAAAATCTCAAAGAAAGCTTAGCCTCTAAGCGTGTATCATATGTAATTATGAGTTTCAGTGTAAGATAAATAGAAAACTACATGTGCCACAACTCTTTAAGTGGCAACAAAATTTACATGATAAAACTCACGTAAATGAAGTCTAAAAACACAGTAAATCAACTACCAACCTTAATTGTTTCTTGTCCATTTGTAATGATATCTTTCATCAAATTTAATTCTTCCTCTGTGCTTTCACAACGTCTATTGTCATCTTCTAGCTGTTTGCTTAATTCAGAAATTTTCATTTCATACATCTGCGTAGTATCAGCCAGTACTTTCTGGTAGGTTGAATTTTCCAGTAGTTGTTGCTGATAAGAACCAAAAGAACGACATAAGTCCCCATGCCAAGGGGGTCATTGTTTAGCAGAAAAGTAAAGCAGATTAGGCCCTAACTATCTTAGCCTACTCATGATTATTTTGCTCAAACTTCACATTGTTACATACAAGTATAAAATGTTTGAAAAGTAAAGAATAGAGGATCTTAGAGGAAGTTTGATTGAATAAATACCACAAAAAATATATAATCCTTTTAACTCAGTCCTTTACAATAGCCATAGGTAACAGAGAAACGACTAATTTACAATTACAATAGCAGGTCCAAGTCAAGTTCTTAAGTTCATATAAAGGGGATGTATTGTTAAATGTTGGTGGCAGGATGGTATCAATATTCGTAAGCATTTACTTTTACAGAAATATAAGTAACAAAAACAAAATAAAATATAAATAAATGCTATCAGTTTGTACATATTCCTTTAAGTAAGCAAATAAATACCTGGCTATCTTTGAACCTCATTTCCAACAGTTCAAGTTTGTCAGAAAAAATATCATTTTGGACCTTTTGATTACCCAATTCATCCAAGAGATTTTTTATCTCCAACTCCAAACGAACTTTTTCCTTCTCAAGAAACTGAAATCAGTAGAAAATATATCTAGATTAAGATTGTCAACTAAAATGGACATTTAGATAGAGCATGAGCACTATGGATATAGCTGCAAAAAGGTGATTGATCATTATGAGAGATAACGTAATGCACAACCAATTTTGATGATGGTAAACAAGATAGTCAACTACCTCAGACCTTGGAGCTATTTTCTTTTTCATTTCAGCTAAAGAAGCTTGACATCCTTTAAGCTGTTCCTCCAAATCGGACTTTTCATTCTGTCGCAATTTCCTTTCCCTTTCTACTTCTTCAGTAAGATGGTCCACTTGGGTCTCAAGCTTCCAACACAGGCTTTCATAGTCAAATTCTTCTTTAAGCTTTACCATGTTTACAATTTTCATCGCCTGCAAAGAAAAGAGTGGTTAGTTGAAACTCATAAAGCGAAAATCCATGCAACTTGACTTTTGTTCAATAATAAAATAATCACAATCATGCTAACTTTTCCCCCCAACACAAGGCCAGAGTTTCTAAAGGACAAAATCCATCAGGCAGTTTTGCTTGAATCGTGAACTAGTTGGTTGTTAGATTAAAGGATAATATGCATGCAAACCAACGTATGTGGCATTCCTCTAACATTAGAATATCCAAATTCATATAATTGCATAATTATTTAGGGTTCAAACATCAGAGTATTCATCATTCATCAATAAGAGAAAGTGGGGAGAAATTTCCAATGCCACATCAAATAACTGTAAGCGCTTTATGACTCACCCGTTGTCCAAACATAATTGTGCTAGATGTCTCTGCATGATGGCGCAATGATGATGCAATTGTTATGATGAGTGAAGTTCGTGCAGTGCCTGTTCAATATAAAGTAGATGGAGTTTAAATGAGAAAATTTATCAAGGAAAATCAAGGATAATGAAAACAATACGACAGGTGGAGGTGAAAAATAATGGATTAAGAAGATTGACCTCCAAATGAATCACGCAGCAATCGCGTCAGCTTAGAATCCCTTGTGGGTATATGTGAACTGTTTTCAGCCAATGCATTTATACATTTGCCAAGGGAAGTGAGAGAAAGATTAATAAACTTTGCCTCTTCAAGCAGCTGACCTTCACTACCTGCACTACAAGAACATAACTACTTAATTTCTTAAGAATTTTTTTGCAGAAGTATGGTTATTACAATTTTCAAGCATGTAAAGTATTCTGCCAAAAACTATTATTAATCGGAAGTAAAAGAAAAAAAAATGAAATGTCATACATCCCAATATATAGGTAAGAATATTAATTTCTAGGTACTACAAATCAGAATCAGTTCAAAAATAGAACCTGATTTATCTACTCTTTCAGATCCAGCAAGATCGACGATTAGCAACTTGCTTTTTCTAACTCTAGGTCTGCCATTGCTACCATGTGCATCGGTTTTTCTATCTTGAGGAGGTATATCATCTTCAGCTTTCTGATGGATGGATCTTCGTAAATAAACCTATGAAAGCAAGAGGTCCAACTACTTTAGTATTTAAGTTATCATTATCATAAAATGGTACACTGGAAAATACTGTCCACAAAATCGAAGGCGAATTATCAGAAAAGACAAAAATCCAAGAAGTATCGTACCATTAGAATTGCATGACTACGTGAAGATTCTGTGTTCTGATTTGTATTGGCTGTATGACGATTTGTGTCTCCAATTTGCAGTAACTCAGAAAAACGATCAAGATCTCGAACTTGGACTCTTGTTACACCAGGTAATGACACTTCTCCAGTCTTTGAGTCCTCATTTAAATGGATATTAACCTTTTCTGGAGCAAGCAAATCTTGAATGGATTCCATATACAACTGAAGCAATAAGATTAAGTGAGTGATTAACCCTTTAAAAAGTATCATAATTAGCTACTCTAGACATTCATATCATGGTCATAAAGTATGTCTTTTGTTTTTTTAAGCATAATGGGAAAGTATAAAAGAATTGTGAACACTCTACGAGATCTACCATTCATTCTCTACTATAAAAGCAATTTGAAACAATCAAGCATTTCTTAATGCAATCTGAAAAATTTAATACCTGCAAATAGGAGACTTCAACTACATCAGCGTCCAGGCTTATATTAGCAATGATGTCTTCTACAGCTCTGACCATGACACCACGCTCAGAGGCATCATTTTTTCCCAAATTACCAACTGTATAAGTTTTTCCAGTACCCGTTTGACCGTAAGCCATGATTGTCCCGTTATATCCACTCAATACGCTCTGCCAGAGGTATCCATAATAACACTTTATCATCAGCATTCTATTCCAGGATGTGTATATTTAAATTTAATTGGTAAACGGTAGAGAGGTAAATTAAAGTTCGCTAGCATAATGCATTTGTAACCTTCCTACATGTATGCCTTAATTTGTTAAGAACCGTTGAATTCGCAATACAATTGTGAGTGGCATAAATTGATCACTTACCTCAACAACAGGCTTTCCTACTGTTTCATAAACACGCTTTTGAGAGGCCGTCTCAGCAAAAATTTCATCAAATCTGTATGATTCGAAATTCCAGTTGTTTTTCTTCAATTTCAACCTTCTAAGCTGCATGAAAAGAAGAAATGAGAATCACCTAGATTAACCAAATCACTCTAGATAACAAAAGAAAAAAATCATAAGACAAGGAGGGAAATATAAGAAGAAAAGGCACACCAAAAACAAATTTTCATCTGCTCGAGTATATCAATCATAAAAAGATACAACTTTTACATCGTAATATACTGTAATCTGTACAAGAAGTGGAATAATAAAGGAAAAAGGTAGGTTACCTCTGGCTGTAAGTCTACACAATCGGCAAAATCAGCATCCAAAGAGAGATCTGCAACGTTTTTTGGTCTGACTCTGACGGAAACTCTTACTCTTCCAGAATCTGGAACCAAACATGCCAAAGATTCAAAATCTCAATAGATATTTCAACAAAAATTTGGCAGGTTGGTCCATACAATGTAGACGGATAAAAATTAGCACTACATTAAGAAAGACTCCTTTTAAGACACAATTGAATGTTACACCAGTGACAATCAGCGTTTCATAAGCTCAGATAGGTCTTAGTGCGCAGATGCTGAATATATTCATTTTGAACAAATATCTAACGAAAATGATATGAAATTTGACTCAATATGAAATTTGACTCAAACTTTTAACTGAATTCGGTCTAATGTTTAGTAACCTCCAAAATTCAAAATGAGCAAAGAATCTCAAAATTGTTTATAAAAAGAATGCTCGTCACGATACCTATGTATGAATGCCAGAATACTAAAATTCACAGAAATCGCAATCCAAACAACAGTATTAACCGCATATAAAATTAAATAAACTTTGAATACTTTCTAATAATAATGTTCACAAAAAGTAAATTGCATTGAACTCCAGAATTAAACTGAAATTTCACATTTGCAAAAAAAAAAAAAAAAGAGGAGGAGACCATTGTCGTCGTCGTGGAGGAGAGAAGCATTGGATCGAATAGCAGAAGAAACAGAGCGTCGGGAGGGGAGAGGTTTAGAGCGATGAGAGGGTCGATGATTGCTGATAGGAACATCACTGTTTACACTTTTGGAAGCAGGAGATGAAGAATGGTGCTGAAAATGATGATTTCTGTACGACGCCGGCAGCGAAGCCGTTCTTGGGGAAGCCATGAACGAATCGTCGCCGGAGCGGAGGATGGATTAGGTTGAAATGAAGCTCAACGAAATCAGAGAAAAAGAAAAGTGAGAAAAGGATATAATAGTTTTTGAAAATGGAAACAAACTTTCATATTTCGAGAATGAGGACAGCACGATGATTGAATGACAAAAAGATAAAAATGGATTCCCGCGTTTCATTTGGAAAAAAAATATAAAATCAAATTAGGGAAAGTAGGTCGGTCACTCACAGTCAGGTTACGGTAGAGCCGGCTAATTTGTTTATTTTTTGACCAGGTCTGTTATTTGTTTGTTTAAAATGAAAAAATAGGAAATCAATAAATTGGGGTAAAGTATACTTGTAGTCACTGAACTTTACTTATTTTCATGTTATGGTCACTAAAAATTGAAAACTAACATAATAGCTATTGAACTTAATTAATGTCGTGGCTACTATGACTTTTGATCATGATTTTTTTTGCTTTTGAGTTCCGTAAATACGACATTTTTCTTCACCTTTAATTTCTAAAATGACTTTTATGCGTTGAGAAAATAATTTAAGAAAGGGTAAACATTTTAGGAATTAAAGGTGATGAAAAATGTGGGAGAGACTAACATAAAAATATTTATTAGCTTTAACTATCAACTCGATCTTTTTTGTTCAATCGGTTATATAACACAGTACTAGAATCTCTGTAACTGAAAGATCTTGAGTTTGAATTTTGATAACCCCATTTATTTGTAAATTGAAAACACATAGTGTAACTAGTCTATGTAGTGCACGCTTCAATTTCAAGGATGTTTTCGTAAAGGGTGTCTCAGAGATTAATATGTTGTCTATGAAAGTAAAGAGTAAAAGATTATGATCAACAGTCATAGTAGTCACGACATTAAAAAAATGTAAAGTTGAGAGGCTGTTATGTTACGTTTTAAAATTTAAAGACCACATTGAAGATGAGCAAAATTTGGTGACCATAGATGTAATTTACCCATAAATTGTTGACTAGGATTCCATTTTAGTATTAGCAGTTACTAAATTAGTATTTGTTTGGCTAATTATTGGGTACTTTTACAGATAATGTTTGGATTTTAGTGTAAAGACAATTTGTTTTTTACAAACAATTTGCAAGAATACATAACTAATTTTTGCTCTTCCATCTGGATTTGTTGTGTCGCTTGTATTGTCAAAGCTGGACCTTTCTCTTTCTAGCTTATTTTGTTGGGATATGAAAAAACAAACAGAAAAACTAGAAAAGAAAAGGACTTTGCTCTGCAGTTCAAATGTAGGGTCAATTCAAACTCTCAAAAATTGTAGGGTTAATTCTAAAAATACTAGAAAAGAAAAGGACTTTACTTTGCAGTTAAAATGTAGGGTCAATTCAAACTCTCAAAACTTGTAGGGTTCATTCTAAAAATAACACTTCGTTTTTTCATGGTTAAATCTTTTCTAATCTTGTTTTAAAATGTGCATTTAACTTTATTGTATCTTAAGGTTATTCAACTTTAAATTTTATTTCAAATTTGATTAAATTAAATACACACAAAAATTAATATCACTTTCAAATCAATAGAAGCAATTTTAACCGTTAATTTTCGTAACATAGAGTCACAGTTCGAATCTTCCATTGTCATACTAGATTTATACCACAAGAGGGAAAATCTAAAAGCATTGTTAGAGAATTGGGTTTTATGTTAGTTATTTTCTATAGAAACTAATGATTTAATTTATTTAATTATTTTTTTTCGATGAGATTTCTTTAATTATTATTAATTAAAATCTTATGTTTCAAAAACCTTAGATGTTGCTAAGCTAAAATAAACACCTCTCAATATAATAAACTTATAATGTGTTCTTTATGACTGAATTGAACTGAACTATATTTGCTCAAGGGAAATTACTGAATTAAATTGAATTTAACTGAAATAGACTATTGATGAGGTATAAAGAACAAGTCCTTGAAGAGCTCAATAAAATTTGAGTTAAGAACTTCTATTTGTTCATTAAACGATAGAAGAATGTGTGGTGAAAAAGCCGAAATCCCAATTAGGTTTGCACCTCCGGACGAACTAACCAAACCGTGACATTTGTTTCAATTATTAATAAACAAAAGAAGGAATGAGGTGGAAACTATGAGAATGGAGAAGTAGAAGAACGTAATAAGATAGTATGAAGAGAGAGTGTGTCTTTTGTTTTATTCATGATGCCACCAGGCCGGCAATAAATACAAATATTATGTTCCCTACAACAATCAATACATGCAATCCCAGATTAAATATTATATTGCTTTTCTTTTTTTCAGTAGTTTATGTTTACCTATTAACATCATACTACTATGTCATTGTATTTTATTATGTATTACTTTTATATGCATATAGTACCCTAGTAGGACCTGGTCCAATCCCAGTCTGGTTGTCACTGTTCTTGGTTGACAAAAATTAAGGGTACATATCCTAACTCTGGGCAAACTTCACTACAAAATAATTTAATTATCGATTAAAATGGTGCAATTTTATCATTAATATTGATTGTCAAGTGCAATTTTAACTTTAAAGTTGGTAAACTTGTCAATTGATTCATTATTTTGCATCAATTGCATATCACTTGATTCTGAAAAGGTATTATTTTTTATTTTTCTTTTAATTGTTTGCATCATATTTTGTATCACATGCATAAGTTTGTGATCTAATGCAAATAAATAATGAAACAAGTCTTTCTCTCTTTCAAAAAATAATGAAACAACGTACATTTTAAAAAAATAAATAATAAAACCACGTACATATTCAATGAAAATGACAAGATTCATAACATTAAAAGATAATTTGGTAAATTACTTCTCAAATTGAACCAACCTATAAACATTAAAATCATTCTCGACTACCAATGCTAGAGCTAAAAACTATACAATTTTAAACTCATGACTGCCAGTTTTTAGGAAAAAAAATTACATGTTGTCTCAGCCTTAGAACTAGGATTCGGTCTGTGTGTCTAGGGTGCAATTGAATGTCCGGCTTACAATGTTTCTACCCCTCCTTACACCAAAATGACTCATAAAAATCAGTACAACAGGTAAGACTTTTTTTTTTTTTCTCTAGTTCAACCCCAGTTCAATTTAATCGTAGCATGGCTATCACTCTTTAATAATGAAAAATTGAAGGGTAGATCTCAAATTGAGAGTAGATGAAGTCTTAAAAGCATATAAACATGAAATAGCAGCATGTGAAGTAGAAATCGTATGTAGAGGCAGAGCCAGAAAGGAATTTGGTGGCACATAAGCTTCTTTGGGACCCCTTATCCTCGTCTAATTCTGTCTCTTCCCATAACTCCAAACTCCAATTATTAATTACAGGTCAGATCAGATTAAAGATTCACTACCTGCCCATTTCTTTTCTGATTGGTCCACATTCTAGACTCTCCACCTAATCTCAACCCACATTTTAACCACCCTTTTCATGTTTCTGCACACAACATGCACGTATGTTCAAAAAGATGTTCCATATCATCCTGTATTTGTTAAATAAATGCAGGGGGTGGGGGAAATTAAAAACAAAAAAAAAAGCCTTTTTTTGAAAACGTTCCCCTTCTTGGAGACGAGCATGCCCCTTCCACAAAGGCAAGTTGGAGAATGCCCTCTCATAATGGCAAGTGATGTTGAACTTAGAGCATGCCCTCTCATAATGGCAAGTGAAGTTGGCAAGCCTTGTATATGACGCTATTCGGATAGAACTCCACTTTTAGTTAGTACCCCGGCTTTGGGGGTCGACTCTTCCACTGTTTTATTAGATACACGTGGTTTGACTGCATAAACTGTTTTCAGGGTTGACTCTATCACTCTATTTTAATAGATACAGATGGTTTGATTGAATGAAAACGTTTGGAAAAAGTTTGTCAAGAAAAATCTTAGAAAGCTCTATTTATTAGATACACATGTCTGATTGAATAAAAGGGTTTTGGAGAGTTGGTGAAGAGAAATCTTAGAAGGGCTAACAATTACCTTCATCAATAGAACCAAATTCGTGTTAACCCTTTCTAGCCGGTCCTTTACCAAACCTTCATACAAGCAAAACCTTAGTGAAAATAATTTTTTGTTGTACACTTAGGTCCTAGGATATGGATTATATATGAGCCCATTTATTTGGAGACATTTCTGTTAGGAGCCTGAGTTGTTGAAAGGAACAAATGAATGATTTAGTTTGAAGCTTGATTCAGCTCAAGTTCTTCATGTGTTGATTTCACCACATGCTCAACTTTTGAAAGAAATAAAACCCGTCTAATTCATGAAATGCTTCAACTAGCCCTGTTAAGGTGAAATAATAAAATAACAAAACACGTCTCGATTGAGTAGTTGAATGATTCAATATGAGTTCTGCTTCATTTAATGTCCATGAAACAATGTTCATAAATAACATTATTTTTTGGCTGCTAACGCCTAACTACTGTGTAAACTAGCTATTGTGTCGTAGCAAAATCTGCTGAACAAAGCAATCAAAACCTTCTTTGTATCAGCAGGGCTACTAAATTATGGCAACTAAATCTTATAAAAAATATTAAATGAGCTCCTTTGAAAAACTAGCCTAATTGTTCAAGAGCGTAAATTTCAATGAAGAAAATAAAATTATTATACAAATCTAATATATATTAACTGAATTAGTGATGGTGATAATTGGGAACTCACTTGCTGTTAGTGTTTCCCGTCATGGAACTGAGCATTTTTTGAAGACTTGAAAGTTTCCAAAAATCGTTTAGCCTTGTCAAATTCTTGGTTTCTTCTGTTCTTATCCCAACTATGTTCAGTAGCTAGTATATCAATAATGCGGGGCAAAGCACGTCCGGCCGCATCAGTATCCAGGAAAGCAAGCCTTGATCTCCTCGCAATGAAATCTATAGCAGATTCACAGTACTCATGTCTCGCACAGTAGGCCACCTCTGCCTCAAGAAAAGGGTAGCCATGTGCCAGTCGCTTCCCCAGACCTTCATTCTTAATACCACAAAGAAGATTTATAAGCATTAATCACCACAAAAGAACGCAAAATAAACGTTTTTACTTCATTCATACTACTCATGTAAAGACCATGCCAATTGAGTACTAGGTTCAGAGACCCGGTATTTAATGAAATTGATAGCATATGTTCAGACACTAGAAGCTAGTTTAACAGGGCGCATGCTTGATGGACCAGGACTACATAGAAGGACACATTGGTTTCTAATTTTAACATGACAAGAATTTAGATTTTATAGGTACACACCACCACATATACTACATTCTTGGTACTGTTGCCTGATTAAAAAACAGGAAGACAGGATCTAATAATATAGATAATGGATCGGATGATTATCAGATGAGGGTCTTCAAATTCTTGCCAAGAGAGAAATAGTTCAGGTGAATCAACAAAGATTGAGAGGACAGGAAGAATCTAAAAACCGGTCACGCTTAACTTCTAAAGTGAGGAACAAGTGAATAACTGGCTGGCTGCACAAATGCAAAAAAGAAGAAAGAAATTTGAAACGAACCTGAGCTATAGCAGCAACTCGCTCTGCCATTATTCCATACGCATGAGATAGGTGCTTAGCAGCAGCAGTGTCCATTACTCCAGGAACATTTTTACCACCATAAGTCTTCTTCATGCGTACATATTGTTGTGCAACCACCGTGAATGATGAAGGCTCCCATCCATCTCCACCAACAAGCCGCAGGTTGTGAGTTATACACTCATTGGCTGGATTTAGTTTCCCAGATTTAATAGCTGCATTAACAGCATCTTCTGCCATGCTGAAAATATTACTAGTAAGTATTGTACTCGATTCACCATTAGGAAAATAACAGAAGGATGTAAAGAAGATAATAAGAGGCAGGAAGAGAGCATTTGCTGAGAAGATATAAAAGTATACCACCATAAATTATCTTTACATGGAGAACAATGGAAAATATACAACACTAAATAAAATGAGAATGTCAGGATGCATGTCGAGAAATAAAATAATATATTTTGCATTAGTAATGAAGGCACTAGTTGGCTTGTGGAAGTGCCATCAGTCAGGATTAGTTAAGAGACAAACCATGAATAAATTTGGGAGGTATAATAATAATAATAAGAGAAGAGACAATAGATCTTCTAAAAGATCTATGGTCGAAAGGATATCTAACCGAAGTCAATCAAGCTTGCCAAGGCTTAATTAAGCCAAATAGTTAAAAACAGATTGAACATAAAACCACTTCAGGGATCCTCTTTAATTACTCGTCATAACTCACCAACTAAAGAATTAGACCACAAAAATAATACCTCCGATAGGTAGTCCATTTTCCTCCTGTGATGGTGACCAATCCCGGAAAATCTTCACATACAACATGATCTCTGGAGATGCTCTCAGTGTTCTTTGCTGATGGATCCACTGCCAATGGACGAATGCCACTCCATGCTGAAAGTACATCTGTCCGACGTACCTACCAATTATGCCTTCTCTTCAGTATCGAGAACCAAACCAATCACAACAAAGTAAAACTGAGCCAATTCACAACAAATGCTTGCTCTCAATGTTCTCTCTTATAATTGTAGTTGCATATACACACAGAAAATCACCATTTTGGCATGTGCAATTAGACCATTAACGCATTATAAATGTACAGTAGGCAACCATGTATCAGTTTGGAACCTATCGAAAAACCTACTTATACCAATCATATATATAGTCTGCTAAACAAGGACATTTGCAAAAATCGGACATACCATGGATCAAACAGGGACATCTCAGAGAAAATGACACATAATAAGGATAGAAAATAATGAAATTTGCAGGCTCAAATAAATTAATTGATAAAACAACAAACAGTAACTGACCAATGCTAGAACAATATAGATTTTTCAGGGTAAAGCACTAGCACAATGAACTAACTAATTGACACTTGGATCCAAAATGAAAAGCAAGATCAATTTTGACTGTGGAGGCACAATATGCTACACGTTTTGGCACACCGACATCGATTGAGGAGCTTGAGCTGCATAACATGGTCAATTCTACCAATGACCAACTATGTGGGATACCAATATCATATTACTGAGGTAAAGCCCAAGTTCAGTTTCATTTTTGTTAATTTTCTCTAAGGTATGTGAATCATTCATGTCTTTTGCACATGCAGCTGATTCTTTTATATGTAGGACTCGGTTCCATTATTGTCCACTTTAAACTCGTGCTCTAATTGATAATAATATCTCTGAATATTCATGTTTCAGTAAAAAGAAACCTTATAACTGACTAGTTCACTTATGCAGAAGAAAGGAATGATGCATCAAATGGAATTATTCACATCTTATTACTGGTAAACCTAACTGAGCATGATTGAATTGGATTTTCAAATTGCATGAGCAGAAGAATTGGTGGGAAATTGTTCTACTACTGAATGAGAAGTTACTTATAAGAACATGAAAACCATACTGTAGTGTTTGTTTGATGATAATGCAAACTATTTTTTGAACCACATGTCAACTATTTTCATATGTAATTCATAATTTTATTTCATGAGCCACGGAAGGAAAGCTAGTCAATTAAATTTGATAAAAGCAAGATATCACATACCTTAACACTAAGGTAATCTGAGATAGCATCTAGTATAAATTGAATCTCATCCTCATGTGGTTCAGGAAGAAAAGTTATGGAAGTGTTGGAATCAGTAGTTCCAGCAACTGTTCTTCCCAACCAAGGCAACATAAAAACAACTCGCCCATCCTTTGTTTTAGGAACAATCAGGCCCATCCCCTCTGGAGAATAATAATCAGGGAGAACAATATGCACACCACTGCTAGGGCAAATTATAGACTGTACATCTTTACCGGCCATTTTCCTCACAGAGTCGCAAAATGGTCCAGCCGCATTAACCACCACTTTTGCATAGGTATCAAACTCATTGCCTGGTAACAGACAAAACTATCATCTCTAAAGCTGTGGTTACATAAACAAAAGTATATATACAAATAGTATCATAACGTGCCCTGAAGCATCTGCATTTGATTCTATGACAGATACCAAGAATCATTGATCACAATATCCACGCGCGCTCACACAAACAAAAAGCAATACATAATATAATAGCAGTTTTGGAAATACCTTGTCGAAAATTAAGTTTGTTTACAGCAAAGATTCTCTAAGGTGTGTTGATTTGGTGATTTTTGTTAATTGAAATAATTTCCAAATGATTTTTTTTCTACAAAATCCAGATTTTTAATAACACTTGAAAATAGTTGAACTTGCTAGTATGTATTTTACAAATTATATGGTGACACCATGATAGTCAATGCTGTAATTAATAAGGGTAAATGCTTATTAACACCTAAGATATAACATAAAAGAACTCATGGTCCATGTCAAGATTTTGAGAAGCAAGGATGACTGTTTCCTCATTCTGATACTGGACGCCTACCTTTGTGAGAAGCACTTAGCTACAGGTGCTGACTTAAGCCGAAGGGTAAATTAGTTCAAACATTTTAGCTGAAAGAATTTTAATGGGTTTCGAACTGATTGCACAAGCGAATCAACAGTTCTATCATTGCTCCTAAATGGATCAGTTTTTAATTTCACCATTGTGAATAAAAAATAACCAAATCATTTTCTAAGAGAAATCTTGGACCACTTAGCAAAATTGAGCACATCCTGCAGCAATGTTTTGTTTCTTTGAGAGGTGAAAGTGTTCCAGTTGGAAGCAAGCTATTACTTGGTGAAGGTTCTGAGAAAATATTGACTTTTAAGAGATAAATGTTGTACCTGATATATTATTACGGATCCTTGCACCTATTATTCGTCCATTAGCCTCATCTTTTAGTAATGACACTACTTCTGCATGGTTGAGCACCGCTGCACCAGCTAGTGCAGCAGTACATGCCAACCCGACATTAAGCCGTGAGTCATTCATCTGCCCATCATAATACACCACAGTGCCCTTCAAGTTCCTGTCTTTACCCTTTTTTGCAAGAGTTGGGAACAGTTCAAGAGACTCTTCAGCAGAATAATATCTGGATAAATGTAGCAAATGTCGTCCTGCGACCAAATCGTACATTTTCAATCCCATCCAATAGTATACTACCTCAAACCACTCAAAACAGGGTGTCATGCAGGGCAAAGCATGGCACAGGTGCGGTGCATTATCTATCACCTGTTTACGCTCCTCAAGTGCATGGAAAACCAGCTTCAGTTGCCCATAGTCAAGATTAAAAACTGCTTTCTCCAAGTAGCGAACTCCTGGAAACATTATTGTTCAATGTTCATGAATAGGAAATAGCAAATCAACTAAAAGGCTCACAAAAATATTACAAACATAAAAAATATAAGGGGACTATTTTCAACTAGCCACATTAGATTTTGTCTTCATTTCGATACTCTTTCTGTGAGTGTGATGTAGACTGAGGAAATGGATGACAGTTTAAATCATATGATACAATGAACTACTGTACATGCAACGATTAAACTCTGCAAATTACAAATATAAAAGAATGAGGAAATCATAATAGAAACATCTAAAAACAATCAGAGCAACGGCCTAAGAAAAAGAACATAAAGAGTATTCTATAGTGTTGTTCCATGGTTGCATTAAATCCAGTATCTCAATTGCACCATACTAATAATCACATCCCCCGTATATCTAAATTCCGTGAAGATTTTCAAATTCCATTTTTCATAATATAGCCACAACATAATGCAAAAAGATTAATCAGAATCTTGGAGCTCTCATAGAAACATCTAAAAACAGTCTCAGCAACGGCCAAAGAAACAACATAAAGAATATCCTGTAGTTCAATGGTTGCAGTAAATCAAATATCTCAATTGCACCATACCAATAATCACGTCCTCTGTATATTTCAAATTCCATTATTCAATAATATAGCCACAACATAAGCAAAAACAGAAGAGATTAACCAAAATCCCTGAGCTCTCAATGAGAACTGAAATTTCAACAGCATGCTTGGATACGCAATACAGAAAATCAAATTCACCAGTAGCAGAATAAGCAAAGGCGATGCAATCGAGTTTTCATTGCAAAATTCCACCACACTTCTCCTTACTAGAGCTAATGCTGTAAACGGAGGCTGCATAGTCGCTCAAAATCAACTATCCAATTTGGACCAGCTTGTCCGTAATGAGCTACCAAGGACCTCAAAATTCAACTTATTCCCAAATAGTTCCCCGACTAATCGCTAATTAGTCCTCGAAGGACCTCGACTGACTCTCACGATCATACTTTTAAGTAACTGATAAATAATTAGCTAGAGATTCTAACAAAAACACGAATACAGCATCTTCTCAAACAATTCTGTTAAATATGACTCATAATATCTTTAGCGGCTTATATTTTCGTATTTGTATCAAGTAGGTTACTCTATATATACTTATACATACTTGTTGTATTCTGTAACCTATTTCTCACATGATCAATAAAAACAGTAGCTCCGAGTACTGTAAACTATTTCTCACATGATCAATAAAAACAGTAGCTCCGAGTACTGTAAACTATTTCTCACATGATCAATAAAAACAGTAGCTTCGTATTCTGTAACCTATTTCTCACACGATCAATAAAACAGTCGCTCATCGCTCTCGGAGACGTAGCCAATATTTGCCGAACTTGCTAAAATTCTGTGCTCATTTATGGCTTTTATATCTTGATTATTAGCTTGATTATCAACAAATTACGATAACAATACATCAAAACTTCCGTACCTCCATGAATCAGCTTCGTAGACCTCGAAGAAGTACCAGAAGAAAAATCCTCCCTCTCAACGAGACCGACACGAAGTCCTCTAGTGACAGCATCAAGCGCGGCGCCAGTACCGGTGGCGCCGCCGCCAATAACGAGAACGTCGAGAGGATTAGCGGCGGTCGCGCCGATCAGAGCCGACTCCTGAGACGCTCGAGAGGGAATAAGAGCGGTCGGATCAGTGATGCGCTGTTTGACGGCGTCGAGAGCAGGCGGACCGGCGCGGTCATTGGAGGCAATGGTGGGAGAGAGAAAGACGGCGGCGGTGGTGGCGGAGGCAGCGGTTAGGATGGCGGCGGCGCCGAGACGACGGAAGCGAGTGGCGGAGGACATGGTTGAGATGTGTATGAGGTGGCAGTAGGGAGCATGGAGTGGAAGTAGAATTTGGAGAATAGAATATTATTATGAGTTATGGGAACGCCCTGATATTCGCATTGGGAATCGGTCCTTTTGATTTTCTTTTCCTATATTGCCCTTTTCTCAATTCATTATATAACTTTAGGGATATTCTATGGTCACTTTGTTTTTCATAAAGTAACCATTACTTTGTTTTGTCAACCATTGGATCATGGGTTAGAAACTAATCCAATGGTGAAAAAGACAAAGTATAGACAAAGTGAGGGAAAAATAAAGTGACCATAGCCTACACCATAACTTTAAATAAATTATATTACGATTTCGTATCACGACGAAATAAATATTAAAGGCATTAATATTTGTTACGTTCAACTGTTTAGTTTTTGGATTCATTTAGATGATTTAGGGAAGTTCGTGCGAAATTCGATATCCAATCAACAACTTTATTTGATAGTAGTAAAAATCTTTCCGTTTTTCATGAGAAAAAACATAAGAACACTCATAAAAGGGAAGACAAATGACAACTCCTCATATGGAGAAACAAACCACAACCACTCATATAAAGAGAAAAAATCTCTCGTATAGGAAGAACAAACAAAAAGCTTCAAATAACGCAAAGCAACAAAGGGACTTATTTCCCGATTAAAAGCCAGAAAAACCTGAATAATAAACGACGACTTTTTCGACTACTAGAGTTTTATCCCTATCCCCCACGGCTCTATTTCATCGTTTCTAAATGCACATATAAATGAATAAGTAAATGAGCAATTTTTGTAAGTATTTTGTTCATTAGTTCACGAGTTGTGACCAGTTTGCTTGTGAACACATTTTTAGGTTATTAATCAAAATTCATGAGCAAATAAATAAGCTCCGTGTGAGTTATTTCATCGGTAGAATTTAACTTAAATCAAACTTGAAACTTGATTTTAGCTAAAAGTACGAGTTGATATTAAGGTTAACAGTATCTTTTTATATTAAGCCAAGACTATGATTACTTTGTTTGTAATGTTAATTTGTCTCCTTCACTATTGGATCAACTTCCATCTCACTCATCTAATGGTGAAAATGAACAAAACAAAGTAACTATAGAAACCTTTATATTAATTTCTGACACATCCCTTATTCAAGTACCTTTTAAGCTTGAGCAAAAATCATTTTAAGAGGCACATGAGATTTCTATTACGTAGGCAAAAATCGACATTATTATCCAATTGACATTTTTTTACAATTTTCATTTTATAAATTATAAAGAGAAGGTTCAAACTTTGGACTCCCATAAGTTATGTGTCTATAAATTTAAACCACGAGACTGCGGTACACATGGCTAAAAAAATAATAATATTTATTTTTATACTTTCTTTAGAACACATTTAGTATATAAAAAATAACCTATAACATATTTTTTTATCGGTAAAATGTTTAGCTTAAATTAGGATTATCCACACTTATAACCAAAGCACCCTACAAATTTCAATAAAGATATACAATAATCTTTACAGATCACTAATTAATAACAGTTAAATTTAAAATAACCCATATTTAAACCTCAAGTAGAAAATGAGTAACTTATCACTAAACTCAACTTTCATTGGAAAAAAAAACCCTAAAAATTTACTTCATGTAAAAAAGAAATTGAATTTATTTGTAAAAATAGTTTCGGTTTTTTTTTTCGGAAATAAAAGATTTATGACAAAAGGGTAAAAAGGTAAAGTTGGAGAAAAAGTAGGAGATGTGAATTGTGACGCACGATTTTGTTAGGAGAGAAAGATAGGAGGCTGCGACTACACAGGCTTGAGTAAAGAATATGAGAAAATAATCCGTGAAGTGCTTTGGGATCCGTGAGTTTGTTAATCACTTTTTTATTTCTTTATTTTCAAATTATCTCTTTCATTCAAACTGCAAATCCAACTCAAACAAACTTCCTACCAAAACTATACGACGGTCCTTCCTATTTTACTTTTCAGTCCCTAAACTAGTAAACTTTATTATCAAATGAAAATTTTAAGAATCCTAACAATTTATGTCTTGACTTCCATTTTTAAGACCATCTCCAACGCATTACACTTAATTGATAATATTAAATGGTATTTAGAATCATTTTTTGATGTTGCTACAGTGTTTTTACTCCAACCAATTTCATTATTTTTTCATTTAATTAAAAGATTTTATTAAAATAATACTACTTTATCATTATTAAACTAAATATTTATATAAAGTAATTTGATATGTTAATAATAAATAAATGATAAAGTAAAAAGTAATATTATTTTATTAAACGGTGTTCCATCAAAAAATTTGATGCAACATCAAATTTGATGAAATTTTAACATTTTTTTTAGGGTAAAGTACAAAAACAACCCATGTGGTTTCAAGTTTTTACAAAAACAACACTTGTGGTTTGTTTTTCTCAAAAAAAATACCTGTGGTTACAAGTTTTTACAAAAAAAGGTCCGAGGTTCCATAAATTCATAAAATAACCGTTAAATACATAGAAATTGGATTCGTTAGAGAAATAAGTATATTTTAAGCAACTTTAATTCTTCAACTTTTTAATTTCGAGATCATTTAGGCAATGTGTGGTTAAGAGAGAGAAAGTATACGTTAGAGAAACAAAAAAATTAAAAGGAAAATTTTGAAAAATGAAAATCGTAGTTACATAGTAAATGTGATTCTAAACAACGTTAATGTTTTGAATTTTTCACTTCGAAGTCGTTAAATAGTTATTTTTGGCGTTTTAAATTGAAAAGTCACCTCTTTGTCAAAATTTGTAACCACATAGGTTGTTTTTGTAAAAACTTGAAACCGCAGGTATTTTTTTGAGAAAAACAAACCACAGTGTTGTTTTTGTAAAAACTTAAAACCACAGGGGTTGTTTTTGTACTTTACCCTTTTTTTTTATGTTGTATCAAAATAATGCATACAATTTGATGATGGGTTGTGGAGAAGTAAATAACACTAAATCTACTTTTAACATCAAATTGATGTTGAGTTGGAGATTTCCGTGTTTGTTGAATCAATTTTTTCTTATGAGAATGATTAATTCATATTCTCATTATTTGCTTCATCAAGAAATGGCAACTGATGGGAATCATATGGACTAAATTTGAATCCTATTATTTATTTACTTGTTCTTACCACATATCGTACTACCATTTTTGGCAAAAAGTTGCAGTCTAATCTCATCGTGAAAACATGTGGAGCTTTCAATTATTTCATGGTGATAATTAAACCAAAGAGTTCAAGAGGCAAGGTCTTAAGTGATTGCAAAAAATGAGAATAAGATGGTCCAACTATGAGAATAGGAGTGCCTAAGAGTTTATTATCTTCTTGGCAAAGTTGCTATTCTATAGTGAAAAAGCATTAGGATGGTCCAACTACAGCTTTCGATTATGGTTAAAGATATTTGGCATTAATGGCGAAATGGATGAGAAATGAGGTTCGATATTTTATTTTATTTTATAACTGATAAATCGCATTATAAGAAATTACTGCCGATCATTTGTCATTGTTAAACCAAACCGTCTTCAGATCAAGCCGAATAAAAAGAGTAAATAATCATTCCTATTCTAATTTCAACACATCCCGATTTCAATTATGAAGTTGCAACCAAACACTCCTTTGGACTTTTTCCTCCTACCATACAGATAAAAAAGAAAAACAAGCATTTTATACATGTTAGACTTTCATTTTATAGAGGCTTTCACACCACCAAATTTGTACACTCAAGCAAACCTGAAAAGTTCAAATTTATGGTCTATATACATAAATATAATATAAATATCTCACTGCAGTCCCTTGCCAAGCATGGTCATAATTGAATACTATAAGTTACACTGATGTCATTGCCAGCCTGCAAAAGAGACCAAGTCCAGAATGTGACAACCACCCTTTTCTCTCACCTAATTGTTGGACCTTCTGCAAATGATTGTGCCTAACCAATTCACATTTGAAAGCTTTCAAGTATCAAGTCCGGGTAAGAGGCACCGTGGATCATTCGTCAATAAAAACGTTCAAGTAGCACTCCACGTCAAAAAGTAGTGACGCGACTTGATACACCAGATTGCTTACATCAGTGTCACTTCATTAAAATGTCACAAAAATGATTGAAGGATCGGCCATATGGTGTCAATCATAAGGATGCCAAGTGCAAAAAAAGAGAGAAGAAATGATCATACGGACATTTACCAGCCACGTGGACAACACACGGATAACACATGGCTAGTGTTTATGACATGAAGACGAGGTGTTAGCGATGTGATGTTGCCATTCTAGTAGAATCTGAACTTAATGACTTTATTGGCGAAGATGAGCTACTTTAGACTTTATCAATGAAGAATTCCATTTAAAGACCACCCTGTGTAAAATACCGCTACTTTAGAGACGCGGGCGCTTTACCCCAGCAAGTCCCCATTTATACCTAGTTCCTTTACACAGTTACTCATCCAAATTTGAAAATGGAGAAAAAATTTCCAGCTGCACAATTCAGAGCAAACTTTGATTAATAGCTACATCAACGCGTTGAATGAGCTCCAATAAACTTCCAGCCTTTCTTTTGGCCCTATCCGTGCCATTTTCAGACAATTCTTTCAGTGCTTCGTCTCCTCCACATTCTTTGGCTAACTTTAACTGCAGCGGATCCCCGGTGCATAGTGACCAGAGGACTGCTGCTGCATTCTCTCGGTTTCGTGGAGAACCAGTTCTAATCACCTCTATCAATACAGGAACTGGTTGAGCTTGACCAATTGCTTGCTTCCCTTCTTGATGACTAGCTAGTATTGCGAGAATCGCCAATGCTTCATCCACCATTCCTCCTCCGGCATCCTTAAGCAATTCCATCAGAGGCGGCACAATGCCAGCCCTTACAGCTCTTGCCTTGTTTCCCTGATAGATTGAGAGGTTAAAAATTGCAGTCGCAGCATCTTTTTTTCCTCTTGGAGTCCCTTCACAAAGTAAATCGATTAGTGCCGGAATGGCCCCAGCAGCTCCTATTGCCACTTTGTTCTCATCCATCACTGATAAACTGAAAAGGGTTGCAGCTGCGTTTTCCCTTGCCTCCATGCTTCCATGTTTTAACACGTCTACTATGTCAGGTATTGCTCCAGCGTTAACGATGGTTCCTTTGTTAATATCATTTATTGAAAGGTTTAGAAGAGCTGTTACAGCATGTTCTTGGGTACGAGGATCGGGTGATGATAAAAGCTCTACTAGGAGAGGAATAGCTCCTGCTTCAGCAATACATACTCTATTATCAGCATTCCTCTTTGCAAGTAGACGAAGTTCCCCTGCAGCAGCTCTTTGTTGGTCAGCATTCCCATTTGCCAACTTTTCTAACAAACAAACAATAGCAATCCGGTCACAATCTGAAACACTGTTTCCATAATTTCTGTTTCTACAAGCCCCTTGCTGTTTGGGCAGCTCGACTCCATTGCTTTCACACCACAAAGCAATCAAACTCTTCAAAACATAGTTTGGTGTTAGCGCCGTGTGCAATAGTGTCTGCTGTGTTTTTGGACAGGTTTTATGTCCTGCATCTAGCCATTTTTGGATACATGATCTTTCATATGTCTGCAAAATGAAATCATATGATTATGAGTACCTCAGGACAATAATGAACTATTTAATGTTGAACAACGACTAGTTGACCCGTCTAATAGAGATGTATCACTAATTAAGTATTGAATATAACTAGGAGTTAAACCTGTCCAGTAGAGACGATAACAGGATCCTTCATCAGTTCCAGAGATATCGGGCAACGGAAATCATCTGGGATAACAGGGGATCTATGCCTGATAAAACTCTTTTCAGTCTCAGAATTATCAACTTGAGGGTTTTCCGTTTGGATATATTCTTTCAACTTCTTTAGGAGGGAGGACATTTTGTCGAACCAGTCCCCAGGATCACCACCACTCAAGATAACCAACTCATGGAAAGCCAGAGACTCTTTCTTTACGTCATTGATAGTCCTAATTTCCAGCTTTTCAGAAAGTCTTCTAAGTACAGCAGGATCAGGATCTTTCTCCTTCTGTGCCATGGCTAGATCAAGCTCTAGTTGTGCATCAGGGGAATCTGGTCTTTCTTTAGCTCTTCTTAGTTGAGCATGCACAAGTTCAATCTAGAAAATTAACACACGTATCATGTCAATTCTCCACACAGAAAAATTGGAAATCCATTGTTAAACCCAAAGAAATATTATAACGAGTACCTGTTCGCGAACTTCTTCTGATAGATCAAGTTTATCATAAGGAATACCACTCAATGCTGCTTCAATTTTTTCAGTAATCTGACAAAAACTATGAGCTAACTTTTCCCTTTGCAACGCCTGCAACATTAAAACCATATATTTATCATAAATTCATGATATTCACCAATTCGAAACACAACATATACCCAGATCCAAAACTTTCTATTCCTTTTTCTCATCAAGCAAACAACATAACATTGAAGCCAACCAAAAGAGAGAATCATCACCATAGAACAATAACGGAAACAAACATTTCAACACCCAAATCCTTGAGCATACTTAGGAAGCAAAGAAGCATACAACAACAACAACAAAGAAGCCTTAGTCCCCAGATGATTCCGGATCATGAACCTGTTAGAGTCTGAACTTTTGAATTCTATTATTGATGGAATGATGTATATATACAGCGTGTAAATCCTATGATTTAGGGATCTCAGAAGTAAATATAACTTCCTATTCCAGATAATTACATATCCAACAGAACCATCATAATGAACCACGAAAATCAAAGACACGCGATAAAAAAAAAATCAAATTTTCAATTCTAATTTACTCTACTTTCATATCACTCAAACAATTAAAAGCTTAAAAAAGCTACCTGATACAACTTGCTCCCTTCATAAGCTGATTTGAGAAGCTGCAAAGCAAAATCCAAAGCAACTTTCAACTGCTCAAACCCGATGAATCCATCTTCGGATAATTCACAATTACCATCTTTCAACTCCTCAAACAAAGGGCTCAAGAGCTTGATTCTACGTACTAAATTACCATGCATTTTCTTGTACACATTTCTACATTCAGGCAATCCAGAAATCTCCTTAACGGAGCCGATTAATCGACTCATCAATTCCGAATTAGGATCCTCCATGGGAGCTAACTAATACACAAAAACACAACCTAAAGCAAGGAAATTTATAACAAATTGACTATAATTCTTCTCATTTCTGAACAAAATTGAATTCAGAACCTAACAAAATACTTAATATTTATCATGAATTCAGCATATTTTATCATTAAACAAACAAGAATTAAATGATATAATTACGCGGCAAAAGACGGTGACTTTTTCCGCCGGAGAAGATATTCCGGTGATAGAAAGGCAGTGATTTGGGGAAGACGGAGGAGATTTTGGGGATTGGGAGAGAGGATGGAGGGAGAGATTTATTAACAGAAAAATGGTTAGATGGTGTATTAATTAATTTAACTAAACGGGTTTAAGAACGGGAGGGGAATACGAGAAGAGACGACCATGAGATGATGAGACTATTTTATGACGACTTTTTCTTTTCTATAATTTTTGTGACTAAACAATTTAGACTTTCCTCCTTTAGAAAAAAGAAAATAAAACAATTTAGACTTTTCCTTGCTTACCAATTTTCTAACATAATTTTATTTATACTCAGGAAAAAAAATACAAAAAAAAAATAATTTTATTTTATTTTTAATTAATGTTTAAAATTTATATTTTTAATGGTTGTAGCAATTTTTTTAAAAATGTATGATATAATAAATTTGTGAAGTGTAAACTCCATTAAATGGTTTATATGTATACTATGTGCATCACGCGCGTTTAAGAGTAGTTTATTAAACTACGTGTAAGTTTTTATATGCATGATTATTTGCATTCTCTCTTAAAAGAAGTTTTGTTGTGTACCGCACGATCAACCAATCAAATGAAAAATGCATATCAATTTATAAAAAATAATTTAGAAAAAAAAACCAAAGGGATATATTAGGAAGGAAGAACCATGGTATTACAAATAAAATCAAAAGGGATAATGAACTGCTTACCCGACAAGGAAAAATAGAAATGTTTGTAGCTAATAAATGGACAATCAAACTTGCCAGCCTACGAATAAATATAGTAAAACTACTACAATCTTTAATCATGACATTATAAGAAGATGAATCTAGAAAACACATTAGAACACACCCACCTCCCTCTCTCTCTAATCAAACTCAAGACCTCCCTAATAAAAAGAGCTTCCACCAAAGAAGAATCGAAAATGTATTCAACTATAGCATTGCATGATGCAATAAACATAGTTATAGATTCTCGAACAACACACCCAAACTCTGCCTTAGTCAAAATTGAAAAAATCGAAGCATCAAAACTAATCTTCAAGAAACTAGAAGGCAACAAACACCAAGACTCAAATTAGCCGGACAACCAAAAAAGAAAATGCTTGATGAAAATGAACTGAAAATGGATTTATTTTTTTGCATTTCAAACAACTTCATTTTGATGACACTAAAGAATCCAACAACGTACAACAACTAACTCAATCACCTCGCACGTTTTGAACAATAAGGAAATCTGAGTAAATTTCACTTGGTCAGTGACTAACCATGTTAATTTGGTCAGTCACCGTTAGATCTGTGTAATGATGTTAGATCTAACGGTAATTAACAGTGACTGACCAAATTAACATGATCAGTCATTGACCAAGTGAAAATTAGTGAAGGAAATCTAACAATCTAAGAAATTGAAGAATTGAATACCAATACCTCAACCGGCGACAACCGTCACACCTACTTTGCGACATCACAACAACATAAAATATAAAATATGATAAACATCTTCATTAGAACCTGCACATAACCCACAACCACAAATATTAAGTAAAATGTCTGTGCATTTAATTAAATTGTCGTATTACTCATAAGTATAGTAAAATTTCTCTTACAAGTGCGAATAATTCATGTTTGAGACAATTATTATAAAAGAAGACTATTGAAAGGGTAAAATTTCTCTTTTACCTATAATAAAATGAAAAAATTCTATAATTATTTTATTTTATTCACTACTAAATCGTAAAATGAAAACTATTCTAAACAAACTTACTATTCACTAAGCAATATCTTGGTGGTTATTACATTTCCACTAAATAGTGTGAGGTCAATGGTTCAAATTCCATGATCATACGAAGTAAACTATCAAAACGAAGAAAAAATAAAGTACTGTAAGTTGTAACCTTCATAAAATTAGTTTCCTTTCACTAATGGAAGGAAGAGAGAGAAAAGAAATAATTTGCGCGAATAATCGCGTGCGAAAGTAATCAAAAGAAGACCGACTTACACGTGCGAAAATGATGAAAAGAAGAATATAAACAAATTAACGAACAAAAACAACAACCACTACGAAAATCCATAAATGCACATGAAAATTAAGTCGTGCAGCAGCAACTATCCAATCTAAACTCTAACAATTTACACAAATTATACTCTATATTCTTTAATTTCTCAAATATCCCATGGGTTGCTCATCTTCTCTTCCAGGTTTTTCCCCAATCTATTCTAATTTTACCTTCTAGGGTTTCCACTTTATTGCTCTGATCGCGTTTATGTTCTTCTATTTTTTTAAAATCAATTTATATCAACTGTTATTGATCGGATGTTGATACAATTTTAAGCTTTTTTTAAAAAAAAATTGCGCAATTGCACTCACATTAAATAACAATTGAAATCTCTACCTGTGTGATTCGAATCGGTGACCTCTATCAGGATAGGTAGAGTCTTAACCACTAGGCTATGACGAGTAATTTGAGATTTATTTTCGATTCGTGTGGTGTTGTCCAGTGTTTGATACGTGATTGAAAGTTGCTAATAGTTTTGGTTAATTGGATGATGTTTTATTGCAGATAGGAGCTCTGGGCGTTTGGGTGGACTTGGCAATGCTGAAAACAATGGAGTTGCTGATGCCAAGAATCTACGGGTTAAGGTGAGCTTTTCGATTTTGAGATGATAGGCGTAAGTTTATGTCGTAAAGAACATTTCTTGTTTGACAATGTCAGATATTAATGTTACTAAATCGATTGAACCAAAAGCTTGAGAGCTGATAGTTAAAAGATTCTGATACACCCCTTCACGTGAATGCCCCTTGGCGAACTCATGATCTTTCGATTGCGGAGGCTCTGATACTAGGTTACTTAAATTGAACTAAATGCTCGAGCTGATAGTTAAGGCTAATAACATTTTGATATTAATCTCCTACAATTAATAAATAAACCAGCCTTAGCTTTTGGTTCAATCAGTTGAGAAACATCGTATCAGAGCCTCTGCGACTGTAAGGTTCTGAGTTGGAGTTCTGGGCACTCCATTTATTGGTGAATTAAAAGCAAATGGTGGGATGGGCCTGTATTGTGCACCCTTCAAGCCTAAGGTGTATTCACGTGAGGAGGGTGTGGAGAGTAATATATAAACCTTAACTGAGCCGTATTATAAGCTCAAGCTTTTGGTTCAATTGGTTAAATAACAGACAATTTGGATTATCTAAGACTGTATGCGAGTAAGTAGTGTGTGTTTAAATTAAAAACATTTTGCAATGTTCAAGATGGGACTGAACTGAAACAGATTTTCGCAAACAATATAGTTGATGGAAGGTAGAAGAGAAAATAAAACTTCCTTGAAAAATGGCATGGAATCAGGGTGCTGTGTTTTCTTTGGGAGTAGTGTGCTTAAGCATCTCAGAATGAAGTGAAGCATAAAAGTTCAGTTTTTATCCGAGATCATCGCCATATTATCTGTGATATGTATGGTACAAAAACAAAAAGTTGTATTTTGTTTTATCCAGCTCATTACTCGTGGCTTCTTTCCGATGAATAGCCTTATGCACGGTTATTATGGAATAACATATGGTAGAGGCTAGCTGCATATGGAAATTGCATTCAATAGGATAATGTCTATATGCATCACCAGTTTCTCAATTAATGCAGCTTACCTAATTCTTTTAACTTCTGTATACAGCTGGTATTGTTAGGTGATTCTGGTGTTGGTAAAAGTTGTATTGTTCTTCGCTTTGTTCGTGGTCAATTTGATCCTACGTCAAAGGTGACATGTCTCACTGCTCTATGTTACTCCAGTACATTACATTTTGTATATCTGGATTCTTGTCAATCAGGTATAGGAAACATAGCTCAAGTTAGTAACATATTTTTAAGTTTAATATTTCAGGTAACTATTGGAGCTTCATTTTTATCACAGACAATAGCTTTGCAAGATTCTACTACTGTTAAGTTTGAAATATGGGATACTGCTGGACAAGAAAGGTAGGCTTGAGAACGAGTAAACAAATACACATTTCAAGTTGTATTCTGAAAGTTAATCTAGATTGTTTCTTAGGTGGAATTTCCACCTGCTTCATTTCCTTTTTCGTCCACAGATACTATCTTTCGTTCTGAAATTCTAATTGGTTTTTCTATCTTATACAGATATGCTGCATTAGCACCATTGTATTACAGAGGTGCTGCAGTTGCAGTTATTGTATATGACATAACAAGTCCAGAGTCATTCAGCAAAGCACAATATTGGGTTAAGGTACATAGATTACGATGCTTTCCTTTTTGTATTCCTTTGTGGTTGTGATTTATCAAAATGGAAAATTTGTATGCAAAAGATTACGCAGATAATGGGGTGGATGGAAGTCGATTGTAGTTTTTCAGTTTCTATTTTTCATTCGGAATTGCCAAGTCTCTGGTTGAGACAATTGGAGATCTACTAATTTTGCTACAATATTGCTTGAACACTTAGGTTGTTGAAATGATAAATCGATAATGGCCTCAACTGATATTTTCTTAAGTATCCTAGTTGTGTTCAAAGATGGCATTTGGATGGATGGAAATGGTTGATGTGGAGAGATCTAGATTTTATTTTATTTTTCTTAAATGTGGTTCATGAATTTAGGTTATGTTCATGTGCATTGATAAAAACCTTATCCGGTTATGAGTGTGAGTATCTCGGAGAATATATTTTAAATATTTGATGGGCGTCGAATCCACTAAAAATAATTAACTTTCCTGAAACAAATAAATTTGTAAATAGGATAAGTAGAGATCGAACCCTAGAGACTATTAGCAGACTAATTTTACTACAACCGACTAGTAACATACAATAAGTAAAATGGGGGGAATTTGATTTGAGATTACTGAAATAATAAAGATCAACAGATTTGAACAAAAACTAAACAAAGTAATAAAGTGAATTAATTTGATGGTTGGAAACTTTAGTTAAGGGAGATTCTCGCAGGCAATTAATTATTACCGATCATTGAAAGTAAAGATTATCTTAATTTACATACACCGAATTGGTTATAACCGTTCCTTATTCATTCTCGATATTATCCTTCCTAGTCCAAGTATTCCTAAAGACCAACCCCTAATCGATAGACAGTTAATCTATCAACAACATTATTAACCAGAAAGACCCAATTTAAGTTAATCGAATTTTTAGCGATTCCAATTTAAACCTAATTGCATATTCATACGCTTATTAATTGTTAAGACATTTAGATGATTACAAATCCTATTCCTTAACGTGAATCATCAAAGAATAGAGAAGACCCGGCCGGATTCCTACCCTAATGTGTGATGAAAGTTCTGTTTTTGCAGAATAATAAACATACAAACAGTTGCTATAAATCAAGCAATCAAAGAACAACAATCTCACGATAAAGAAATAAAGCTCGCCTTTGATTAATCCCTTAACCGAATGAAAACTTAGCTACTCATAACCATGGAATTTGGTTATGATAGCTGTACAAAAACCTGGAAAACCTGGACATGAAGGTTTGAGCTCCAAAACTAAAACCCCCAAAAAACTCAAGTAAAAAAAGAACGTACAAAATCAATGACAAGGAAAGTCTTAAATAGCGTTTAGACTCTTGTCATTCTAAAATGGGAAAATAGCTAATAAAAGTCCTAAAACAACTGAACTTCCTAATCTTCCCGAATTCTGACTAATCAGGACATTCCTTGTCAACTTAGAATGCTTGCGCACAAAGTTGCTCAAAAAGTGCTCCAAACAGCTTTACTTTCTCCAACTCCGCTCCTACAAACACAAGTAGCAATAACAAGTAAAAAGCTTCTGAAATCTAAGCACTCTACTACGAACTAGTGTGAAAACAAAGCATATTTACTTGCTACTTTTTACACTTATCAATATTCTCGTAGAGTTAGTTTCATTTACGGAGATGATATTTATAAACTGAATCATAACAAATTTTACTTGATTCCTATTTATATGAAAAATATAATTCAATGCCTGATGTGACGCTATTATGCAAAATTATCAGTTTAACGATATCTGCATGTGGAAGTCTGGGTTTTGGCTTTTCGAGGGACAAAATAACTTGTATTAGAGGGACACTTTTCTTCTTTTTTAGCATGTTTTGGTATAAAATGGAATGCAAAGGGAATGGAAGGAATATTAGTGTCAAAGCTCTGTAATTCTATCATGCAATGTGTTCCATACAAATGTGGAAAATGAATTCAGTCCGTGTGATTGATTACTTCCCATCTTGATTAAAGTTTTAACATCCTTGTCCATTTTCCTCTAAATGTTTTCTAGAATTACTTAAAATTCACTGAAGTAGCTTGCCAAGGATTGTTTTACAATACACGCATGTTCTCAGATTGTGGTTATATGCAGAGATTATAGATTTGCATACATTTTTTACAGGAACTACAGAAACATGGTAGCCCTGATATAGTCATGGCTTTAGTTGGGAATAAAGCTGATCTTATTGACAATCGCGAAGTAGCTATTCAAGTGAGTGCTGAACCGTGATGCATGATAAATATGAACTCGGTTGTTGTGATTTAACACTTGTTTCATTCTTGAAGGATGGTAAGGACTATGCTGACAAGAATGGCATGTTCTTTATTGAGACATCTGCAAAGACTGCTGATAATATTAACCAGCTGTTTGAGGTACATCTGATGCCTCTATTACGTTCTCTTTTACATCATCACTCTGATTTGCAAGAATTACGAGGAATTATGAATTCCACACAAGGCTTTAACTAGTGACTCTTTTTCCTTCTACAAGTACCATTCCCTTCTTAAAATGGAAAACAGAATAGAAACTTAAGAATTTATTTGGACCAGATGCTCTTAGAACAGGAGCAGTAGCACTCTCTCATCAGGTTCAACTCAACTATGTAACCTAAGCAGTTTGCATTCCATGGCTAATTGTGTTTTAGAAATCCAGGCCAATTCCAAACTTGGAGTCATATTCTCATTATTATTTTCTCAGCAATTGTTAGACACGACCTTTAGATAAGATAATACTTAACAAACAGAACGCATATCATGTTCAGGGTCTTTTCCGATACAATCTCCATTATTTATCCCTATTATCAGCATAAGTCCTTGTTTTTATCTTCACATTTATATCTGCCCAATCTTTTTCTGGTTCTTGTCTTTTCGTTTACGGCAGCCTTGAAATTCTAGTGTTGATACTTGATAATTGACGCTATATAGTATATACTAGGTTTATTCATAGAATTTTTTTATTATTGATAAAGCGTGCTTCTTTGCTGTTCTATTATCTTTTTATGTCCTATGAGCATTATGTAGTTTTATATTTAGATTGCCTATAAGTGGCTGGTAGCTCATGTATGAGTTTGTTGCTTATCCGATTTGGGTATTTAGCCTCATCAAGATGCAGACAGAAAGAAGTTAACAGTTGCTTGGTCGATTTGTGATAGTTTTCAATGATTTTTGTAATTATGTTTAATAGACAGCATATGGTGTACCCATGAGTTGAGCACTTACGTTGATTTGAATGTTAGGAAGCTATTCACTGAACATATTGTCTTGTCTGTCTTGTGCGAATTGAAATTTCTGTATAAGAGCTATAGGCTGATGATGATCTGAATTTGGCAGGAAATTGCAAAGCGGCTTCCCCGTACACCGGCATCATGATTGCTGAACCTCAGTGAACCAACTAGATGGTTTGTATTTGTTACGGGAACCTGGTTGTTGTATCAAATTTGTGCATATGATGACATCTGTAATCTTTTTCTCTATTTAATGAATTCGTTCATTCACGTTCCTCCTATAAGCTTGTGAAATTGCTTATATTGAGCTCTAATCTATTCTACACTATTATGAAATTGCTTATATTGAGCGCTAATCTATCCTACACTATTATGAAATTGCTTATATTGAGCTCTAATCTATCCTACACTACTAAAGAGCTGCCCTCGCTTCACTTCGGAGAATTATTTATGTTTGAATTTATTTGAAAAGAGAGACGTATTGTTATTTGTATTTAATTGTATATATTCTACTATACAGAGATGCAATTTCATACAATATTGTTGGTACACATTGAAGATTTGAAGTACAGAAAACATATTAATGATATGATCGGGAGCTTCAAAAGAAAATACAAAATTATGAGAAAAAACATATTAAGTACCCGAAATTTCTGTCAATATTATTATTATAACGAAAAAACATATAAATACAATATGAAATAAAGAGAAATCAACATATAAGATTTGATAATGCAAGCAAATAGCAATAAAAACATAGGAAAGCTTGTTAACCTAATTTACATGGCTAACCTTATAAAAAAATAACTAATACATTAGCCATCAATAAAATTGCTCAATCAAATAGCCAAACTATTTCTATGACTAACAAAAGCTACGATCAACAGAGCCTAGGTCAGTCAACAATTGAAAACATTTCTGTAGCGAATAGTAATCAATCTGCAAATTCTCGTGTACCACCAACACAATATTTGGTAGTCTTTAGAGGTGTAAAGATAAGTCACTTGTAGGAAGTAGCCTTCTCATGATCCAGATTGATAATTCCCAAATCATATAATCATTTAGTAGATTTCAGAATACTTGCTTTAGAAATGTCAATAAAACTGGAATAATATCTTTTAATGAAAATCACCAAGGCATATCAGAGATTTCATATTGTTGTCATCCACTATATGTAACTAAACTTCCCTTTTGCGCTCCAAATATATATCACATGTTATCTGCACAGACTGAAAAACAACCATTAGATAGATAATCAAAATTAGAAATGAACATGAAATCTCACAATCTTTATAAGCTTTACATTCAATAGTGACATCTATTTAATATTAATCAGACCATTTTCTCTCATGAACATGATGAATTGTAAAAGGCAACCCCAAATATGCAAATTGCAACAGTTATTCAAAGAAGTGGCCATCTCTACTTATGATAAAATTGGTTCAAACTTGACAGCTCATAAATGCAAATAATTAAAGTATGCAATACACATACCAAAAACAAATGGAGAAAGTTAAGGAACATCTCAAGCACCCTTTGTTATTTGTTGGCGCTTCATACCAAGTTGTGACCACCAACTGCAAAAACAATAAATAAATAAATGTGCAAAAATGAATAACTAAATTAATAAGAAAATATGGATACACAATTAAGAAGACTACCAAGCAAAATCATTGACAGAAGAAAGCCAACTGATAAAGATTGAATATAAATAAAGAAATCAAGTTGAGAGGATAACAATATGTAAAGAAAAATAGCAATCAACCTCACTTATTGGAGAACAACCAAGCAATAATTAGAAGAACCCCATGAACAATCAGTTATGGATTGTTAAAGCTCATTTTTACAGTAAATTTAATCAGATGAAGATCAAATATGACATAATTTTAGGCCTAATGGCAGAATATATATTAGCAATTCTGGTAAGAAAACGGAATAGAATGAACATGTTGAAAATAGGTAAATGTGAAGAAAAAAAAGAACAATTTACAAAACTGAACAAAATGCACAGAATTAAATTTAGATGAAGCCCAAACCTAGTGTTTGTGAGGAAGATAGAGGAGTTACAAAGATTCTGGGAAAAAGTAGAACGGAACACCCCAGATCTTTTTCGAGACAACATCTAAAAAATAATTTGAAGAAGAGAAGTTCTTAACCAAATTAATAAAAAAAAGCCTTAATCTCTATCAAAAATAAAAAGATATCATCATCATAATAGAAATCTAATAATTAAATGCACATAAACTGAAAAATTAAAAATTCCCTCAAACATTCTCTATATGGAACCATTATTGATCATAGTTGGAGAAATTGGGGTTAACTTCAGGCAAGAGAACACAAATGTATGAACAATAAGAGATTCTTCAAATCAAGTCATGAGATAAATTTGAGAAATAGGTTACTGAAGTTGTATCTAAGAAGAGAACATTTTTTCCCAAAGAAAGGAGTTTAATTGCAGCAAAGCATCATGTGAAAGCTGCAAGTTCGTGATGGTATAAACAAAATTCAAAAGTAAAAATTACCAATAAAGAGATATAGATACATACTGGGTAATTGGAAATCTCGCCATATAAGAAAGTGTTATCAACTAAGCCAAGAAGAAAGTGTAATAAAATCTCACCTCGTAAGAATGTGTTATGAAGGAACCCAAGCTAGAAATTGTTGATTTTGAAATTTCAGCAGCGTAAGAGATGTGCAAGAGTTAAATAAATGTTAGAAAGTGGAACGAAACAAACATGCATAAAGAACACTATGGAAATAGAAAGCAAAACTAAAACATACCTGAAGCTCAAAACTGGAAAAATCAAACAAATGAAAGGAAGAACAAAAGGTCTATAGAAAATATAAATAGGATGCAGAAAAAGTTAAGGACCAAGATTGCTCAACCTTCACATAAAGACTATAAAACCCTTAGCACTGTTTAAATCCAATTTCAAATTAATACTGTTCCTTCTATTCACTTTTATAATATAAGTATAGATTATTCAGGTATGAGATTAAGTGGATGTTCAATCAAGAATTTAGTATATAACAAGGTCATACATATTTCAGGAAGTTATGTACTTCCGTTTATATGCTAACATTTTCGGATGTACAATCTTAAGTCTACTATATATTGTATTTTATTTTATTTTCATTTCTGGAATGTGATTTTTGCATTAGCACTTGGCTGTCCTTGTTGCAAATATAAAAAACCCAACATGACTCCGGTTCAATTCGGATTCGGGTTCGACAATATTGTTGTGTACCAGTGAGTTGGATGATATTAAGCTGAAGTTTTGGTCAAATGGCTTTACTAACAGAAACATGACAATTGAACTGTATTCTTTCAATAGGGTCGTATGTATCATAACATCTCTTTTTAATGCCCATCATTGCAGCGAATCTATCATAACATCTCTTTTTCATGAGATTTTTCAATTAATGAGGAAGCATTTGTATATTTTTCTATAGATGGAATTTCTACAAGAAAAAAGATGACTTTAAAAAATTAAAATTAATATTGGACCAAAACATAATTTGCTTGATTAGATTAACAGCTATCAATATTTGGATTAGGTAAGAAAAACTTTAAAATGGTTTAGTACATCATCAAAAAGCTAAAGAATGGCAAAACTGAGGATTTGTAGGGCAAAAAGGAAATGGATGAGAGTTTCATCTAAGTTGTGGGACACTAGGTTAATCCGCAATAATTCCACCGAGATTGCTTCAGGGAGAGACACCTTCCATTAACGCTTTTGCAACAATTTGATAATTGGTTTCTTTATTGAGGTTGCTGTAGTTTTCACAGTGAATCAAATCAAAAGTTTCTTAATTAATTTAGACACGAGATGTTAAATAGCAATGCTATTATACATAAAACAAAAATATATATATTCGTACTGATCTTGTTTTTTTTTTTATGATAAGGTATAATTGTATTAGAAAAATACATATTTGTTTCTAACATAGAAATTATACAATTTTATTTCAAATGTTGCTAATGAGTGAAATTGATATTTGATGAGAGAGCACATATTTGCTTTTATTGTTGTAATTAACGTTGCTAACATAAATCAATTTCACTCATAACATATATCAATTTCACCCATAAATAATAGAAAATCAAGACAATAATTTACAAGTGTGTTGAAACTAAGTTACCAGGTGTGAAAAGTGCATCAGCTTTAGACAGAGATAGATCAGATAGAAAGATGTGGCTCTCGACTGACCAAAATAGAACAACAGTAGAACACCATCTTTAATGGCGAGATTAGTCATTTTAACACATGCAAGTTGAAGTTCTAGCTCGCTAATCTCTTAGCTTTTGGGGAGAACAGAAACAGGCATAAGGATATACATCAGGTCCTCCTAATAAATGTATAGATTAGTTGAAACGATTTATATATTTGGATTAAACATCTATTTGTCCATGTGGTATCCAAAATTGTAGCTTTTGCACCCTGTGGTATGATTTGGTAACATTTGCCCCTTATGGCATTGGTATCCAATTTTGTCATTTTTGCCCCATGATGAATGAAAATTAGATAACTTATATTACATAATGTCATTTCAAATTGTAAATTCAGCAAATTTGATGGCATGAATCTATGAAAATATGATAATTGAACTGATCGAGAAACTAAATTTTTCCACTTTTCATCCATCAGGGGGCAAATGCCACCAAATTGGATACCACAATAGGCAAAAAACAAATTTTTGAATACCACAAAGGTCAATTAAGCGTTTAATCCTATACATTTTGATAGTTTACTAATAATTATTTTATTAATGTGTCACTTTATTATTATTTATTACTATTTTTATTTTTAATGTGTACTAATCTAGTAGATCGAATCTTATCATTTTTTTTAGGCTTAACCCCTTTTGGAACCCTTAAAGTTGACAATTATTTTCACTTAGACCTGTGAAGTTTGTGGTTTTTCATATAGCACATTCAATTCTACAAAAGTATGTCACTTAGCCTCAAAAATCCTATGTGGCGCTGATGTGGAAAATATATATTAAAATAAGAGAGCAAGAGAGATAAAGTGGAGACAAAAAGAATTTGGAAAATTTCAAAGTCATCCCTCAATTTCTCTTCTTCTTCTTCTTTTTTTTTTAAATATCATTTCTCTAAATATTTTTTTCAAAATTCTGGAAAAATTTTTTTTCACAAATTTTTGATTTTTCTTTTCGGAAATTTGGAAAAAAATTACAAATTTTCGAAAAAATTTGAAATTTTTTTGGACTGCTCATGGTTTTCTAAAATTTTGAATTTTTTCAAGTTTAGATTTTCGAAAAAAAATTTAAAAATCTAGAAAATTCAAGATTGGGAGAAAAGAAAAGTGAGTAAAAGAGAAGAAGAAAAAAATAGAAAAAAAAGAAATTTGGAGGGATCAAAAGAATAATTTTTTAAGAGAGTGTACTACACTCTCTAAGTGAGAGTGGTCTTTAATAAAAATGTGGCCAAGTGGTATGCTTTTATAGAGTTGAATGACTTATGTGAAAAACCACATACTTTATAAGTTCAAGTGAAAATAAGTGCCAAACTTTAAGTGTCTCATGAAGGGTTAAGTTTTTTTTTACTCAGAAGTTGGGTTAATTCCACCAGCGGTCATAAAAGTTTGCCTAATTCCCATGAATGGTCACAAAACTTTAATTTGTCATAGTAAAATCATAAAACTTTAATTTTATCTCAGTAAAGTCACAATGACCATTTTCCGACTACTTTCTCCCTGGAGATAATGATGTGGCATTATTTTTCAAAGTTTTATGACACTTCATCGCTATCTCATTGCCAAATATTGGACTAAAAAATTAAAATTAAAATTAAAGTAACCTAAATCAATTTTAACACGAAAACTAACACAATTATAATCAAATAAAAAACGTTTTGCACCTTTATTTATTCGAAAATTTGCTATGTGGCAATGTCATGACGCTAAGGTATTATAAAGATTTGAAAAATGATATCACGCCATCATCCCCGGCGAAACATTTGCCGGAAAATGGCCATTGTAACTTAATTGGGACAAAATCAAAGTTTTATAATTTTACTGGAACAAATTAAAATTTTGTGACTCTTCATAGGAATTAAGCAAACTTTTATGACCTCCGATGGAATTAACTCCTCAGAAGTTAGTTAGAAGGCGTAAAACATGCTCTGTAATGAGAATTGAGGGGACGACGCCTTCTTCTTTCATAAAATCGTAAAATCCCTAACCTAATTCTCTTCTCATTTCAATATGGCTTCCCAAATCTACAGACGCCTTCTTCTTTCATCTTCAACCTCAGCTCTCATTCGTTCTCCATTTCATCATCGTCAGCTCCATTCTCATCATTCTCCTGCTGAGATCAACCGAGTTGTTTCTTCCTTTCATCAGCTTCTTCACACGCGGCCCTGTCCATCTCTGATCGAGTTCACTAAATTGCTTTCTTCATTGGTTAAGATGAATCAATTTCAGACCGTCATCTCCCTCTCCAACCACATGGATTTGGTCAGAATCAAACCTAATCTCTATACTTTCAACATCTTAATTAACTGCTACTGCCGCTTAGGACGCGTTGGTTTTGGGTTTTCTCTTCTTTCCAAAATCTACAAGCTTGGTTTTCTTCCCGACACTGTAACCTTCAATACTTTAATCAATGGCTTCTGTAGGGTTGGTCAAATTGGTGATGCCGTCGATTTATTTGATAAGATACAAGCTATGGGTCATCAAACAAATGTGCATACTTATAATACTATTGTTAATGGTCTATGTAAATTTGGAAAAGTCAATTTGGCTATGGGCTTCCCCAAACGAATGATGGACAAAGATTGTGAGCCTAATGTTGTCACATATAATTCTCTTATTGATGGTCTTTGCAAGGATAATCAAGTTGTTGAAGCATTTGATCTCTTTAAACAGATTAAGAGACAAGGAATTTTGCCTGATGTTATCTCCTACAATTCACTTATTCATGGTCTGTGCTTTTCCAGTAAGTGGAAGGAGGTTTCGTTGTTGTTTGAGGAAATGATGGATAGGAATGTATCGCCAAATGTAACCACTTTTAGTATATTACTTGATGAACTTTGCAAAAATGGAATGCTAATCAAGGCTGAATCAACTTTCAGCAGAATGATTCAAATGGGTCTTAAGCCTAATGTCGTTACGTATAATTCACTAATAGATGGATATGGTCTTCATGGACAAATACATCGGGGTAGGAAGGTGCTTGATGTGATGATAAGGAAGGGTTGCGATCCCAACGTCCTTACTTACAGCATTTTGATCAATTGGTATGGTAAGAAGAAACGTATTTACGAGGCAAAGCAACTCTTTGATGAAATTTCTTCTAAAGGTTTAATTCCTAATCAATACACTTATAGCTCTCTTATATCCGGCTTATGTCATGCAAGAAGACCTTGCGAAGCGCTTGAGTTTTTCACAGATATGTGTGCTAGTGGCTACCTTCCAAATGTGGTAACATACTCGGCTTTGCTACATGGTTTTTGTGATAATGGGCATCTTGAAATAGCATTCAACTTATTTGGTGAAATGGAATTGATGAAATTGGAGCCCAATATAACTACATACAATATCCTAATTGAAGGAATGTGCAAAGCTGGGAGGTTTGAAGATGTGAAGAAATTGCGGTCTAAACTTTTGGCTGATGGATTGCAACCTACTGTTCACACATATACTATAATAATTGATGGACTTATCAAGAGAGGATTTGTAGATAAAGCATATAAGCTCTTCAAAAAGATGGAAAACAGTGTTTCCGCACCAAATGATTGCACTTATAATGTGATGATTCATGGATTTCTTTGGCGTAAGAATTTGGTGAAGGCAGCCAAGCTTATTTGTGACATGCGACACAAGGGCTTCTCAGCTGATAACACAACGTTTCTATTGGTAGCTGAGAATAAAGCCATCGTGAAATTACTATAAATTCTCTCCAAGCGTATCAAGGTAAGAAGATGAGTTGAAATTGGCATTTATTTCACTGCTTATAAATAATGTTGTGCATTTGGTGAGGTTCTGTTTATGATGCTTATTTCTTGTGCATACGATTACATGGTTTCAGGTCCTGTTTCAGTAAGCATTTGTGAGGATGTGGCTGTAAACACAGTGGCAGGCAGGAAGCTTCTACCTTTTGCTATAAAATCACCATTGCTTCACTTGAAATTGGTGAGTCTCAATGCACGAAAATTTAAGCTACCATCTTTTTAAGAATATTCAATTGATTAATCCGCTCTTTTTGTTGTTTTTGGCAATGTGTCTTACCTTCATGTAAAAATTCATTAAAAAGATTTAATGGTCTTTTGAAGCTCTTCGTGTTGTATTGGGCAATGTTTGAACTTGTACTGTGAATTCCTCTAAGCTCGTTGTGTTTCTGTACTTATGTTTGAAACTTTAAAGGTGGCAATCAACCGATCTTACTCCCAAGGTCTTTTGAGTTTGGGGATAAACTTTTTGCCTTGTTTTTTCTTTCGGTGGAAGCTCCGTGTAGCATAATATCTATGAGTAGGCGGAGAATTGCTTTTGAAGCTGATTTTGTCTCGAGTAGAATGATTCATATCTGTGTTGTTTTTCAGATTTCATGCAAATGAATCGTTTTGATTGTTTATTTGATGTAAAGCTTTCAATCTGTGTTTTCAGAACTTGTAGATTTGGTTAAAGTCAATGAAAACTCTGTTTCGTATGTAGACATGAGAAACAAAGTTATTATTGATGGCATTCTAAAATGCGAAGTAAGTAAAATGAAGTCCATAATTAAGATCTCCAAATAGTTTGTATAAAGGTTCTGTTTATCATGCTTATTTCACGTGCATATGATTAGATTGTTTTATATCCTGATCTGGCTTGGTATTTAAGCATCTGTGAGTTGAAATTTGTCCTGCAATGTTTGGAAATCTTAAGAATATATTAATCTGTTGTTTGATAAATCTCTTTTTGTTATTATCAGTCTATAAACAAGATTAGCCAAAAGAAGCAAACATCTTTTAAACTAGCTGGAGCTATTGTGGCATAGATTATTTTCAAGGTTGTTCTGTTGAAGCTCATTTGTGTTGTCTTGGGCAATGTTTGAACATCTACTTGAAATATGATGATCGACAGGTCTTCCCCCCCAAAAAAATTGAGGTCAAGAATTGGCTTTTTACCTTGTTTTCTCTTTCAGTGAAATCCTATCGAGGTTTAGTTATACATCAGTAGGTAGAGAATTTATTTGAAGTTGTTTACAGTTTATTCGGTTCAAAGTAGATTGATCTTTTTACTATTAAGTGCTTACTCTTATTGTTATTATTAGTCTAGTCTACAATGACTTTAGTGACTTCTGTTAATGAAGAAGGCCTTTGTTCTTTGGATTCATTCCTCTGAAGCTAAACTACTATTTGATAATTGATTGTCATTTGATGGCTAGTTTATGTTTTATCTCGGCATTTTGTTGGAATATATGTAATGAGTAGTTTCTCACTGTTTTAACTTTGGTGTTATATCAGCGAATAGTGGTCAGTTATGCATGTCCGAAAAGAAGTTTTTCTTCTATTCATCTAGTTAATTGCTTGTCCTAAATTCAGCATAAGTGTCATATACCTAGCATGTTATGGTAAAAAAATTGTGATCTCTACAACCATGATGAGGTGTTCAATTTAGAAATTCCCAGACTATAATGGGATATTAATCTAATTTTATGCATTTTTATATACACAAATAGGATATGATATGAGAAAAAGAAAGAGGTTACATAGGAGCCCCCATGCAATGCCGTTATGAAAAATCTGGCTAACGTAGGAGTATCATCCATGTGGATTATCTTTGTCTCATGAATCTATCCCTTTAATCTCTGCAAAATTAAGAAACAAAGTTGAATATCCAAAACACGGCCTGATGAAATTATATGTCGTTTCTTCTTTTCCAGAGTTGTCAAATGTGCTGGACCAGGGGGACACATTCTTAATCTTGGATATGGTGTTCTTGTTGGGAACTCCTCAAGAAGATGTTGGTTGGTTGCTTTTGATGTTTCCAGAACCTTGAAGTTAAGTACACCTCTAAAAAGTAATGCAATGGACAAAACAGAATTGATGGTTTGAAGACTGATTTTAATAATTTTGTTTTATAAGTTGGTTCTAATTCACATTGAGGATGCTTAAGATTCACTTGAGTCTGAACAATTCTGAGGCAATGATTGGAACTATGAGGTTCTGTTTATAAGTACATGTATGTGCTTCGCTTATTAGGTTCTGTACCATCCATATTGATTATCTTTCTCTTATGGGTAGAAATTTCAGATTATGAATGGAGTTTTCTTACATTCATTTATTTGATCTTAGTATTCTGAAAAATTTATCATTTTATTGGAGTTATTTTAAATGTCTAAATTGATGACTATTAGTAAGCAATTTGCTCTTTTGGAAGTTCATCTCAAATTGTTTCTTTCTTTCTTTTTTGAAATCTCCTTAGCTAAGGATGAGATGAGAGTACGATGATATGGAAATGACTTGTGCTCATTCCTCCTTTTTATCTTTTATAATCTTAAATGGGGTGACTTAATCATTTTCATCTTATTAACTCTCATGCTTGTCAACCTTTTCTTATGAATTTTATTGCAATTCTAATTTTTAATCTAATTTTAACTCCAATTTTTAATTTGGTATCATCTCCGATTCTAAACAAACACTTGCATAGCTAAAGAAACACAATTTCAGAAAGCTGGAAGCAGACCACCTGATTCTGAAACAATTACTTATCTTTTTAATTATTTAATGTAAATATACTTATCCAAGAACAAAATTTCAAAGAAAAACAATCAACAGTAACAATCCAAATTTCAGTGGAAAAGATTATCCAATGACGTATTAATGATGAGCTTTAAATATTTCAGCCAACAGCATGGCCCAAATGCAAAAACTGCGTGGCTTTAGGTGTCTTATCTTGTAACTTCCTTTAATAATTGGTTTTTTCGTAATTTCCATAATTCTCAGCCACCCAACTGATTTAATTTGATATCTTTTCCGGTTCAGAAATTCGACTTTGCTGCAGCCTTGCCTATGAACATGTTGTTTTTCCTTCCTTTGTTTTGTTGATGAATTGCAGCTTGGTACTACTCCTCGTTAGTATGGTCTGGCTCGCAACTTTTTCAGAGTCTTTGTCATTAAATATAGTTAATATTTCTTGCTCAACATGAATGTTTATTTATTCTTCGTCCTTAAAAATTGTCTGTTTTTACAGGTTCCATGGCTTTCATTCTACTACGTTCTCGGAGGACTTATTCTCCGCTGCAGATGGATATAAATTCGTTTTACATCTGGAGTTGCCGTCTATCATCCTTTTTTCCTTCAAGCCATGGTTAGCTCTATAGATTTTTTGGGTTTAATTGGATTTGAATTTGGATATGGCATTCCAATGAATGTCTGTCTATCTTGCAAACACTATGTTACACGGATTAAAATACAATTTCCTAATTTTTATCTTTTCATTCATTCGAATTGTCGGAGGTATACATGCCTAACCTACAATGTATTTGGTGACTGTCTTGGGAAGATGCTGCCTTGAGATGCTAACTTGCTTTTTCCTTACCTAGCAGGAAAATGTCATTTTGCTTTTATCTTTTCCCTTTAACCGGTGCTTTGCCTTCTCAGGATATTAAGTTTTCTATGGTGTTTTGTTCCTGTTTAATAATATTGTTTTCATGAAAAAGTGGCACGATTATGTTTTTCCTGAAATTTGCTTCTCTTGGCCATTTTAGTCTCAACTAATCCCCCGTGTGTTTTCCTGTAGATGTGAGCCTTGCAAAATAATCCGGTCGATGGCTAAGCATTATTTTGGATTTTCGTTGTACTTTGAAGCGGCAACACCTCTCGATACTACTGTAAGTGCCCGTCTAGAAATGGAAACGGACAACCTAATTGTTGAAAACATTTCCATTTATTTAAAGTGGCATGCTCAATTTAGTACGTCTAGAATGTCCATTTATTTAGTTCAGGATCAACACAACATTAAATGCGTAAATGTGAGTCATGTTTGGTAACAAATTATCGTGTACAAGTCCTTTGCTATGGATGTATCTTGCTGCTGATGTAAAAATTTTATTCTCTTATTAAATATGTACAGTTAAATCTGCTTCACCTTTTGGCATGTGTCTCCTTTGACCTGCTCGCCCTTAACTGGTAATTTGTCTTCCCAAGGCATTAAAATTTGAATGGTACTGTGCCACGATTGATATATTTGAAACGGAATTGCTTAAATTGAAGCCTAATATGACCACGTACAATATCCTAATTGAAGGAATGTGCAAAGCAGGGAGGTTAAAAGATGTAAAGCTATTGTTGTCTAGACTTTCAATTGATAGATTGCAGCCTACAGTTCACACATATACTATCATAATTGATGGATTTAGCAAGAAAGGTTTTGTAGATAAAGCATATAACATCTTCAAAAATATGGAAAACAGTTTTTGCTTGCAGATGATTGCACATATAATGTGATGATTCATGGGTTTCTTTGGCGTAAGAATTTGGTGAAGGTAGCCGAGCTTGTTTGTGACATGCCACACAAGGGCTTCTCAGCTGATAACACCACTCTTCTATTGGTAGCTGAGAATAAAGCCATTGCGAAATTACTATCAACTCTCTCCAACCATATCAAGGTAAGAAGATGAGTTGAAATTGGCATTTATTTCACTGCTTATAAATAATGTTGTGCAGTTGATGAAGTTCTGTTTATGATACTTATTTCCTGTGCATATGATTACATGGTGTCAGGTCCTGTTTTGGTAAGCATTTGTGAGGATGTGGTTGTAAACACAGTGGCAAGCTTGCTATAAAATCACCATTGTTTCTCTTGAAATTGGTGAGTCTCAATGCATGAAAATTTAAGATACCAGCTTTTTAAGAATATTCAATTGATTAATCTGCTCTTTTTGTATTTTTTTTGGCTATGTGTCTTGCCTTTATGTAAAAGTTTATTGAAAAGATCTAATGATCTTTTGAAGCTCTTCGTGTTGTATTGGGCGATGTAACCTTCAATACTTTAATCAACGGCACAAATTATGCTTGGTTTATGCTTTAAAATTTTAAGCTTGGTTTATGCTTTAAAATTTTAAGCTCTGCGTATGAAATATATTAATATCTTCGTGCTATCACCATTTTAAGCTTGGTTTTCAGCCCACCACTGTAACCTTCAATACTTTAATCAACGGCTTGTGTAGGGATGGTAAAATTGGTGATGCTGTAGATTTATTCGATAAGATACAAGCTATGGGCCATCAAACTGATGTGCATACTTATAATACTATTGTTAATGGTCTATGTAAATTTGGAGAAGTCCAATTGGCTATGGGCATGCTCAAACGAATGTCTGACAAAGGTTGTGAGCCTGATGTTGTCACATATACTTCTCTTATTGATGGTCTTTGCAAGGATAATCAAGTTGTTCAAGCATTTGATCTCTTCAAAGAGATAAAAAGTCGAGCATATTACCTAACGTTGTTTCTTACAGTTCACTAATTCATGGTCTGTGCTTTTCAAGCAACTGGAAGGAAGCTTCGGCGTTGTTTGAGGAAATGATGGATAGGAATGTAACACCAAATGTAACCACTTTTAGTATATTACTTGATGAACTTTGCAAAAATGGAATGCTAATCAAGGCTGAATCAACTTTGAGCAGAATGATTCAAATGGGTGTTAAGCCTGATGTTGTTACGTATAATTCACTAATAGATGGATATGGTCTTCATGGAAAAATACATCGGGGTAGGAAAGTGCTTGATGTGATGATGAGAAAGGGTTGCCATCCTGATGTCCGTACTTATAACATCTTGATCAATTGGTATGGTAAGAAGAAACGTATTTACGAGGCAAAGCAACTCCTTGATGAAATGTCTTCTAAAGGTTTAATTCCTAATCAATATACCTATTCCTCTCTTATATCCGGCTTATGTCATGCAAGAAGACCTTGGGAAGCGCTTGAGTTTTTCACAGATATGTGAGCTAGTGGCTACCTTCCAAATGTAGTAACATACTCAGCTTTGCTACATGGTTTTTGTGAAAATGGTCATCTTGATATAGCATTCAACTTATTCGGTGAAATGGAATTGATCAAATTGAAGCCTAACATAGTTACGTACAACATCCTAATTGAAGGACTGTGCAAAGCTGGGAGGTTTGAAGATGTGAAGAAATTGCGGTCTAAACTTTCGGATGCTGGATTGCGGCCTACTGTTTACACATATAATATAATAATTGATGGACTTAGCAAGAGAGGATTTGTAGATAAAGCATATAAGATCTTCAAAAATATGGAAAACAGTTTTTGCTTGCCAGATGATTGCACATATAATGTGATGATTCATGGGTTTCTTTGGCGTAAGAATTTGGTGAAGGCAGCAGAGCTCATTTGTGACATGCGGCACAAGGGCTTCTCAGCCGATAACACTACATTTCTATTGGTAGCTGAGAACAAAGCCATTGTGAAATTACTATAAACTCTCTCCAAGCATATCAAGGTAAGAAGATGAGTTGAAATTGGCATTTATTTCACTGCTTATAAATAATGTTGTGTTGTTGACGAGGTTCTGTTTGCGATACTTATTTCTTGTGCATATGATTACATTACATGGTTTCAGGTCCTGTTTTGGTAAGCATTCGCAAGGATGTGGCTGTAAACCCAGTGGCAAGCAGGAAGCTTCTACTTTTTGTTTCAGTTGAAATTGGTGAGTCTCGAATGATGACTATCTAAGATACCAGCTATTTAATTCGTGGTGTATTGGCCAATGTTTGAACATTACTGTGAATTCCTCTTAGCTCTTTGTATTTCTGCATAACTTTTTTACTTTGTAACTTGATTGGTGGCAATGGACAAATCTTACTCTCAGGGTCTTTTGAGTTTGAGAATACGTTTTTTTCCTTGTTTTTTCTTTCTATGGAAGCTCCGTCTAGCATAAGTTATATCAGTAGGTGGAGGATTTCTTTTGAAGTTGATTCTATCTCGTGTAGAATGACACATATCCATCCCATTTCATGCAAATGAATGGTTTTGATTGATTATTTGATGTAAAGCTTTCAATCTGTGTTTTCAGAGCTTGTAGATTTGGCTAAAGTTAATGAAAACTCTGTTTCATATGTAGGCATGAGAAACTAAGTTATTGTTGATGGGAATCTAAAATGCGAAGTAGGTGAAACGAAGTCTATAATTGAGAAATAGTTTGTATAAAGATAGTCATGTCTAGTTTTTCAGTTTTCTGTTAGTTAATCATATAAATTATTAGAAGTAACCTGGTACTGTTTGAGCTTATATTTGATTTCAAATTACAGTATTTCCGGAGAAATCTGTATTACTGTTATTTTTGCTGGCTATTTAGTTTTGAGTGGACTGCATTTCTGCAAATTGTGAGGTGGTTTCAGTCGAGTTCTTTTGAATTTTTGGAAGGGAAAAGCCTAGAAGCTGAGACCACTTCTTCTTGTACTTTTGCTTGTTGAATATTATTGTTGCTTTTTTAACTGTTGTGCCTTTTATCATAATGCAAAGACAATGTTACTATAAACACAGTGGGAAACCGCTTCCTTTAAAGCTGCTATCTCAGATTTTCAAGTGGACTCGATGCCTGAAAACCTGTAATAGCAGCTTTTAAAGAACATTGAATTGATTAGTCAATGCTATCTTAAAAATATACAGCATTTGGATTGCATTTTTTTCCAAGTCGAGTCGGGCTCATTGCATGCAAATTTTTGATTCTTGGGGTAGAGAGCTACATGTGGGACTGTTTGTCTAAGCCTTATATTAAAGAGGTAAACTTGGATCTGCTTCTACAAATTTGCTTAAATCGGACATCCCCAAGAATGTTGAGGGATTATGCTATGAATATATATTATTGGAAAAATTAAATCATTTCTTCGTAATTTAGTTAGGCAAAAAAACTGTTGATAAGATTTTTATCTAGTTAGGTCATTTGTAAATTACTTGAACTAAATTCAGTATAAGTGTTATATACCTAGCATGTTGTGGTAAAAAACTTGTGGTCTCTACAACAGTAATTTAGTATTAAATTTAGCAATTCCCAAACTATAATGGGATCTTTATTTTGTTTTAGATTCTTATATACTCAATGGGATATGATAGAGGTTACATAGGAGTACCATCCATGTTGATTATCTTTGGCTCATGAATCTAGGCCTTTTAACTTCTGCAAAAATAAGAAACAAAGTTGAGTATCCAAAATGCAGTCTGATGAAATTATATATCGTTTTTTCTTTTCCAGAGTTGTCAAATGTGCTGGGCTAGGGGCACACATATATTCTCCAATGTGCTGTTGGCTATTTATTTGATGTGCCAGAACAGAACCTTGAAGTTAAGTACGCCTCTGAAAGATCCTGACAAAACAGAATTGTTGGTTTGAAGAGTGATTTTAACAATTTTGTTCTTTACTTTTGGTCAATCTATGTATACAATAAGCAAAAAGCAAAACATGGTTTTGCATTAGTAATGATTTCATTAATTTCTTGTCTCCTTTATTTGGGCTACAAGTTCATGATAACTTGAATGGTTTTATTAACTCCATTTGCGCTACAAGTTCATGATAACTTGAGTTGTTTATTTCAATTTATTTTCCATTGTTGGCATATGTGCAATTTAGCTCAATTGTGTGTTGAGTCTATCAACATGCCAGTAAAGATTTCTTATAAAGGAAATGCGAGTAAAATGCATTGTTCAGAAAAAAATCTAAATATTTTTTCCTAAACTTGGCATTATAATATGATGTATCATGTAGTTGAAAGATGGAAAATTTAATTGTTTGTGTACTCTATGTAGGCTGGTTATGAGATTCTGGATTTTAGGGTTTAGTTTTATAGTTGAAAGCAAGACTATGACCTAGAAGTCCATTAGGAACTGCTAGTTTGAAATTTTAAAGGGAATGAAAAATTAGGGTCCAGTTAACCTTCATACTTAAGCATTTTGGGCTCTGCAGGATTCTTGAACAAAAATCAATAAATTTTTTTTGTGGTGGTGATGGTTAGGGTCTCATTAATGAAATAAAAGTAGCCAGGGTTGCTAGAATTTGAATCACATTTGAGACTTTTATCAGATTTCTATTGTTTGTAGTAAATATGGCTACATTAATCGAAGCTGACAAGATCGTATCAAGTTATACTTAACCCATGCTGTAAGAGTTCATTGGCCAGTGAAACAAATCGGCTTTTAGATTGTGGACATTACTAGCTTTGTTGTGCATTTGTATTGTTTTGCAGTTGGAATAAATCTTGAAGTGCTTCTTTTAGTTCCTGTTATCAATCAATTCTGTGTCTAATTCTGAACTCAGGTCCATCAGAGGACTTGTAACTGATAGTGAGAGGTTGAACTTTGTTGTCATAAGCTTGAGTATAAAAAGACATCCTAGGAATGATTAAATATAGCAGTAGGGTTTGCTTGGATCATAGTCTTAGGAGATTCATTAAAGGGAGGGTTTGCTTGGTCATAGTTATAGGAGTTTAATAGCAGACAAGTTTTTTTAAGGTTTAATTAGGATTAAATGGGGGTTAGAAAATCATGATTTACACCCAAATTCAGTCACGCCAAATCAGTGGAATCGGGAGGTTTTTTTTATTTACCTCCCCTCCCCTTAATGAACATCCTCTAACCCCCATCTAAGCAAAACCTTGGTGAATGTTGCACTGTTTTAGATATGGAAAAAATACAATGCTATCATAAGTTTTCAAAGATGGTGATCGATACAAAGAAAAGAGAGATCGTTATATATGGATTAAATTGCAGTGTTGACAGATATGTACTGATGTCTAGGAGGGGGGCAATCCTTTTAAACAATCCTAATTATTCTTACTGACCCAAACAAACATAGTACACTCTATGTTTGAGAGGGGTATGACCCTTCGTACTTGCCTTATGTATCCCGCTTTAAGAGGTGCTGTTCATCGAGCCGACTGAACGCGAAAACCATTTTAAAGAGTTCTAAACTGACTTTGATGGTGTAATTTGTCTTTTAACAACTTTTCCATGAATTGACATCTTTTGTGCAGCTGAAGACCATTAAAATGGTTTCCTGCCACATTCTTGTTCGTCTTCAACATTCATAGAATGAGAATTGTGGGGAGAGCATGGTACATTCTCTTACACATCTTATGATCTCGCAGGTTACACCATAAGTTCACTATTGATGTTTAATAGGGCTTTTAGGATAGCCAGTTAGCTTATTGATTATTAAATTTGTAGGGCAGTTTGAAGGTTCATTTTGATTTTCAGTCTTTGTATTTAATATGTAGTTGTATACAAATCGAGGAGAGCCATGTTAATTAAAGGGAAAAATGAAAATGTATGTTCATTTTTATTCTTTCTGATCGATTGAAGGAAGAGAGAATTAATCATTTGATTGAATTGAAGAAGATTGAATTGAAGAAGAGAAGCTGTGAAAAACAGCTTATATATAGAGGGAAGCAGTCAAAGGAGAAAAACGGTTATTGACTGAAGTTGTTACGGTCAACAACTGACTTTCCCACCAAATAACTACCAGTGCTGACTCGGGATATTAACCACAAATTACAGCTTAAGACGTCTCTATAACTTCTAATGCTTCATCTTGTAATCCATTAAGTTCTAACACTTTCTTTTTATTATGTCTTTTCATAAAAATCTATATTTAGATGGTTGTATTTAGGATCGATCATGATATTTTATGGGTTCCAAACCAAACATAAGGATAAAAGGCAAGTGATATGGTATATTGATTAGATGGTACATGAACTAAATGAAAACGTTGAAGTGTATGGACAAATGAAATGATGATGGGGACAAACCAACCTCCAAAGGGACAAACCCACATGAAGATTCAGATAATTGAGCTCCATTTTTGGATTCTTGACTTAAGTCACTCTTTGTTTCATAACATCTCAATCTTGTCAATATATAAATAGATATTTGAATTAAATAAATATTTGAATTACTTAATAACACATTCAAATTCAAAAAAAACTCATTAAACATTTAAAAGATTCAGTCAATTTAATATATTCAATTTAATTATAAAGACGTGACATATTTTCATAAATCTTGATTTAGACTTATATAACCACAATTCATGGGATAAGCCAAGTTTGATGTTAAACTCAGTGGAAACATATATTTTAATCAAGAAATTTTGATCCATCATCGCGCTTTATTGGCATTTTATGTTAAAAACAAGTGAGCATATATTGTTGGCACTATAACGATAATATTGATTTTGTATGAAAATATCAATATTGGTTTTTTCAAGTGGTGAATGTTAATAAACTATTTGAATTTAAAAAAAAAAAAAGTAAATCTGTCAAAATAAAATAAAATAAAGTAAATAAATTTAAAACATCTAAATAAGATAATGTATAATATGCATGTTAATAATACTTCATTATTGATGTTACTGAATGATTACAGGCAACCTTTTTTTTTATAGAATGATTTATAATACTGTATAGTGGAAAAAACAACCCAAAATTTGATAGCCATATAAACAACTACATATTGGTATGAGTAAGAAATTTTTTGAACCAAAAAGCAGATTGTTTTAGATATCTTTCCAATCCATTTTTGAAGTCAACATAAACTATTCCACCACATGATGTATAGCCACCAGTCCACTCAAAATTGTCCAATAATGACCATCCTATGTATCCCTTTACTTTTACTCCAAACCTGTTCAAGTCATAAATACAGTTCGAGAAAAATTACATTGTGATTTTATCGAGAACTGTGGTTATAAACAATTTTAATAGTTACATTTCTTCATTTTGAGAAAATCGTTATTCGTCATCTTAATTTGATTATAAAAAGTCATTATGTTAGTAAACAAAATTGAGCAGCTATTTCTCTGATTATGAAGCTTCAAGGGTCATATTGAAATGTAAAACAAAGTTCAAGGACTATATATGATTATCAATGTTTATAATTCTCACCTTATTGCTTCAAGAACACAAGTAAGATGACTGCGAAAATATTCTATTCTCAAGTTATCCTCTTGGAAAATAGTAATCGTGTCCCCTTTCTGATCATCAACTCCTAAAATAAAAAGAAAAATAAATTATTACTATCTTTGTAAAATTTGGTAAAGTTAAATTGCTTACTATTGTTATTATTATTATTATTTTCTTCAACAAATATAATTAAGAATTCAATAGTTGATTGTTACCGTTCTCAGTAATATAGATTACAGGGTCATTATATTTATTCTTGACATAAAGCAGATATTGCAGGAGCCCATCTGGATAGCTATAAATCCAAGAATCCTGTGATTATAACTAGAATTTTAGTTTTTCCTAAACAATTAGAAAAATATATTGATGATCGATTTTTGTTGAGAAATTAAAACAAAAATATAAGTAGATATATGCATAAAAAATGTAGGAATTAAATTGTGAGTTGTAGTTTTGGTTCTTAAATAAATATTACCTCTATTCTGGGACCAATTGGTATTCCGTTTCGTTCAGCTGAAACATAAATTTTATTAATTAGAAAAAATAAATAAATAATTGACGTAAAGAAAATAAAAAAATTACTGTACTTGAAATATTGGCACAAGCATCCATGCGAGGGTCGTGGAATGAAGTATGATTTTGACAAGGAATATCAGCAACATATCTTGAAGTATAATAATTGATTCCGATGAAATCATAAGACCCTTTAAGCATGTTGGATTCATCTCTTGAAAATTTTGGCAATCTTTCCCCAACGTTAACAATCATTTCCAATGGATACGATCCACAATATAGTGGTTCCATAAACCTTTGAACCAACAAAAATGAATACTTTCAATTATGTTATGTTTCATTCTGATATAGATAAGGGAAAGTACAAGGCTTGATATATAGATTGCTTTCTAAGTTTATCTCAAAATTTTATTGTCCTTCTAAACTTTGAAATATTATAAATGACCATTAATTACTGTCATATTGCTCTCAATAACTTCATTATTTAAAAGTTGATATATCAGAAAATATATACTATATGTCACTTGATTAGGGGATATTGAGAACAATTAGCAAGAATATAAAACCAATAAATATATACAACATAACATACCATCCATATGTAAAAGCAAGAGCTCGATCTGCTGCGAGCTTATCTTTATGTGAATTGGAGTATGGCACCATCCATACAGAATTCAACGAAATTCCAATTTGACCCTTTTGAGATATCTATAGAGTTGTTGCCAAAAATTAAATAAGATTAATATATTTTTATGAACTAAATAGGATTAATATAAGTGTTATATTTTTATCTTTGTTTGTGCGTTATGTATATGTAAGTGCATTTTTGCATAATTCAAATAGGGGTAAATTTCAAAATGAAATAAAATTGAGGTTTCATTTATTTTCAAATAAAAGATTATAGTTTTTTTTTTTTTTATCAAAATAAGGATTGAGGTTTTACACTTAAGGAAAACCAAGACTTTTTTGATTAGCAGTGTTAAAATCAACATTGGCGACTTCAATAATAACATATTGCAATAAATATTGATATTCTGAGAAAATTTAATTCATCAAATTTTTTATTTTGAAATCATTTAAATGATATTTGATGAGAAGAAAGAAGATCAATGTCTAGAATGAGCAAGTTAAAAGTGTTTGATTTTTTAAAAATCCGTAATGTGGTTTTTTGGTAAATATAGCATCAAGAAACTTTTTCTTTATGAAAATTTTCATTTAATCAAAATGACATTTTTTTTTAAAGAAAAGTATAAAACTCTAGTCTTTATTTTAATAATAAAAAAAGGATAAAGTACAATAAAAATTCTTGTGGTTTCATGTTTTTACAAAAAAAAAATTTCGTGGTTTGTTTTTTTAAAAATAAAATAAAATGTGAACTAAACAACTTTAATGTTTCGAATTTTTCAATTTGAAGTCATTAAATGATTATTTTGGGTGTTTTAAATTGAAAAGACACCGTTTTGTTAAAATTTGTAACCATGTGTATTTTTTTTACGAGAAAAACAAATTACAAAGTTTTTTTTTTATAAAAACTTGAAACCATAATATTTTTATTTGTACTTTACCGTAAAAAAATCACAAGCTTTTATTTGAAAATAAATAAAACCAAAATGTCTTTTTTAAGAATTTATCCTTGAAATATGATGTTATATTGGAATGATAAATTCTTTATTTATTATGATTCTTCATAGTTGCATAAATATTTCAAGGATTTTGTTTCTTTACAAACAAACAAATTGCTATCAATTATGCTATAGTTATAGGAGTTTTTATATTAAACGAAATCATTTGTTTCAGGGAATAACTTTTTTTTTTAACAAATTATAAGTTTATAGAGAAAACAATTAACCTGATATTTTTCTTTATATAGTTCGACCGCGGCAGCATGAGCAAGAAGAAGATAGTGGCCAGCTATATATGGTTCAATACTAGAATCACCCATGGAGCATTTCGAACGATTTGAACATCTACCCGGAGCAAAAATTCCACTTGAATATCCTTGTTGTACATACATATATGGTTCATTTAAAGTGATCCAAAGCTTTACTCGATCGCCGAATGCATTAAAGCACAACTCGGCATAATCACGAAAATCATCACTATAGTACAATGGATTACATCAATTAAGGGGTCAATCTCACCCATATTTAAAGTAAACTTTAACATTTAAAATAATACTCACATAATTTTAGGGTTTAAAAAACCTTGATATTGATCTTCCAAGACTTGTGGAGTATCCCAATGAAACAAAGTTACAACTGGTTTGATTCCTTCAAAAATAAATGTACATATTCACTTATTTTTTTGGTAATTACATATTCACTTATTTAAAACATAAAATTAAACAAAAATACATTTAACAATATAAAGGGAGACAAGTATTTAACCGTTTGATAAGAGGTAATCAATAAGATTATTATAGTAATTGATGCCATGTTGATTTACTCCTCCATTCAGACTGCCCTCTAAATAATTACACAAAACATAAAAGAAACATAAAGTTAGAATTTATATAACTATTATTTCATTTTCAGACTATTGAATAAATTAAGAAGGTTTAACGGATAAACTTACGGGGCAAAATTCTAGACCACGAGATGGAAAATCTATAAACATCAAAGCCTATGTCTTTCACTATACTCACATCTTCCTGATTAAAATATATGTATATATTACTAGATTAATATCAATTAAAAATGGATTTACGACGTATTAATAAACAATACGTACCTTGTATCTATGATACTGATCTGTTGCAATACTAGCATTACTATGATCCACTATAGAATCTGCATAATATATAAATTTTTATTCATTTTGTTACAATAATCATAAAATTTTATGGTTTGATTGCAACGTTTCTTAAGAGATTTACTCTACATCGAGAGTATATGTTCTCTTAATTGTAAAATCAATTTATGAATTTTTATTATACAACTCTTAACTCTTTGCATTATTACAGAGCATGATATTTTATAATTTCTCCCTACTTAATTAATATATAAAATATTTATAATCACAAATTTTTAAAAATTTGTGATTTTCTCTTTGTGATTGCCGATGTTAGGTAGATACTATCGAAATAACTATTCACCACATTCAAAATGAAAAATTCCAAATGTAGATTATAAATAAGTAACTTTAATTTTTCAATTATTTTTATATATATTTTTTTTACATTTGAAATAATTTGGTATTGTTTGGAACAAAAAAGAAGTGAATGTTTTTTTGAAGAAAGGGGAAATGTATGTTAGAGGTAGGAAGCTCCGAACATGAGAATCTGGAAAATAAAAAACGTGATACAATAATATTTATGCAATATTAAACGATTTTAGTCGTTAGAATTGTCTATTTTGAGGTCATTAATAATTGTCATTTTGATAGTATAAAAACTAACAATGACAGGGGTGATAATTGATTTGAAAAAGCAAAACATACAAAACACCTATTAGTATTTATAAAAACATGTAGATAGAAAAGTCTTATGTATCTGTAATTAAACTTTAAATACATATGCAATTGTAGAATTAGATAGAGGACCTGGGGAATTTTGAATGAAGGTATCCCAAATACATGGCCCTCTTCCATCTTCTAATGTGGCACCTTCAAACTATTAAAACAAAAAATTATGTTAAACTTCTAACAATTAAAATAAAAATAATTGATTAAGTTTTATATACCTGATAAGCAGATGATCCTATCCCAAAATCAAAAGATGCTGGAAAATTTGCTCGGCTAATTGAAGAAGAACTATGTCCATTATTTCCATTCCAATAAGCTACAATTGACAGTAAAAAATGGATAATAAGGTAAAAATAATTTTCAATTCTCCTACTAAAGTTCCTTTCAGCCATTTTGTTCTATTGTTTGGGATGTGTTCGTCTACTAAGATTTCATAGAATGTATATATATATAAACTATCTCGTATCTTGTTATGGGTTTGCCAACTTGTTGAGTTGATTATTTTCCTTTCAAGTCATGACAAATTAATTTCAAAATTTTTACTTTATTACAAAATAATAAATTCTTTTGTTTTTTTCAAAAAAAGAAAAAGAAAAAACTATTTGCTTATGAAGAAAATTTATATCTGTTACTGAAAAGATCATATTGCTCGTGTAGTTGGTAAAAGTTTTAAATTTTCATCAAATAAAATTAGAAATTTTATAAATTTGGTACAGTTCTAAAGTTCCATTTAAAGTGTCTAATTTTGATTGAATTGATTATAGAAATTATGATAATTCCTAATAATGAATACTTATAAGGGCTATCTTTAATTATTGTCGCAATTTTGGATGTTACTGCAATATGAAAAAAGATATCAGTAAAGTTATAAATGTTAAAATATTACTATTTTTTCTTTTTTGAGAGTTTAATATAAAACTATTAGATACCAACAGTTACACATTTTCTTTCTTATAAAATAAAACTAAACTAGCATAAACATTACTCTTAAGAAATTATCAAGGAGGAAACTTTTGGTAACACTACATGTGATACAATGAAGTTTATATTTTATGGAAGGCTATATATATATTTTCTTTATAAATAAAGATTTATTTGCAAAATCTCCAACACATGATGTTTTCTATAAAAAAAAACATTATAATTACATGATCTTTTTTGAGAAGGGTTTCGAATAATGAATTATGGATGTCAATGAACACAAATCTTCATGATATCTCAGAAATGTATTCATAGAAATCATAGCACATTAGAAATTTAGAGTATAATAATGTAATATAGAACAAATTTTGCGATATATAATACAAGATAATAATGTTAAGTTGGAGAGAATTTAGAAACAAAGTACAACATAAGAAGTGATCGGTCATATAGGTATATAATTACAAGAAGAGAATGCATAGGATCCGACCTGAAGAGGAAAAAGAAAATGCACGTGCACTGCACTATCCCATGGGGTTTTGGTAGCTTCAAACACAAGGTTATGGTCCCAAAATAATTGGGATTTTTTTAAGTCTTAGGCTTAGAACTTATTACCATAACTAGTATAATGTCACATCGGTTGATACATTTAGCCACCATAGTTTAAGGAAATAAAAAAGAGAGTTGAACTTACCTTTGTTAATTTTTAGAAAGCGCATATAATATTTCTAGAGTACGAAATAGTTAAATTTTACTCTATGTATTATTATTTGGACTTTGGATATTGATGTTACTCATTATCAATAGTTAATCTTCTCGAATTCAAATCTTTAATATACACACTATTAAAACTGGAAAATGAACAAGGATGCGAGTGAACATTCATTTCATATCACCAATAATCTTTCATGAACTGGTTTGCATCTCTTGTTTAATAACATGTTTAATCAACGGATTAGCCAATAATTGACACACATGAAGAGAAGAGAGAGTAGAAGATAAAACAAAAGAGAAGGATAAAAAATACGTAGAGGGTAATCAACATAATTAATTAATGATTAGTAGTAGTAAAGAATTTAATTAAGGATCAGAAGAATAATGATGCCAGCAAAGTAAGATAACAATACAACGACGAAGAATGTAAAATCTGGCTCTTTGCTCCTTCACTAACCTACTGCATCTTCCCCCTATCCATCTCCACACATCTCTCACCTGCCTCTTACTATAGCTTCTTCTTCTTCTTATAAATATTTCCTCTTTCATCTTTCTTCTTCTTCTTCTTCTTAAATTTGGAGAATAATAGTGAATATTTATGTGTGTTTACTTAGAAATGGTACAAGAACTGTTTACATATAGAAAAGAAAAAATCAAGAGAGAGATTCTTTGTTAAATGAGAGAATGGTTTTGGCCTTTATATAGGTCTATTATTTGTTTTTGACTAAGTTAATTGTAGGGTCCTTTATAAGCATCGTTAGGAGGTTGTAGAGTCTTGTATTACCGGTCCCACCATTTCGCATTGATTTCTATCCAATAATGCTTTGCCACTTAATACTAGGTGGTTCTTTTTTACTTATATTTGACACTATTCATCAATTTCAGTTCAGTTTAGCAATTTCAGTTCAGTTTAGTCATTTAGTTCATACATTTCAGCTCAGTTTAACACAATTCTATTCAACAATTTCAGTTTATTTGAGTTTAGTTCAATTCAATTCATCCAAAAAAAGAACAAGACTTTACACTCATAAAGAATAATGCAACTACCAATAAAGTTAATATGTGTCAAGCATTATTGGGTAGGCATCAGCGTCACGTGATGTGTCTGGGTCTCTCCTAGAATTTCTATAAATACCAATTGATGAGCATTATGAGATTTTGGGTCTGGCCCAACATGATCCACTACTCACCCAGTTGTCCACGGACAGCCTCTTTGGGCGTACATTTTCGGTGACCAACACATGAAACCATGTGACAAACTCACTGTTATACTCGATAATTTAGCTAGTGAAACATTTCGACTAAGCAAGGCTAATCCATTCAGAGACTCCATTCTCTATTAACAACTGGCAAGCATGCTTTTGTCGATAAGGTCATAGTAAATGTTGGCATGTACACACTTTTCCCCTCTCTCTCTCTCTCTCTCTCTCTCTCTCTCTCTCTCACTTTGCATTTTCTCTCTAAATTTGTACCGACTCGACTGTTGGAGTGTATTTAGGGGTTTAGCCCAACTCAGAGAGGAATCCGTTGATGGAAACTCGGAGCCCAGGACCTGTCCAAATGCCTTATTTCGACCAATCTCCACCAAACAATTAAACAAACCAATCAATATACATACTGAACTAATGCCAACCAAAATTCGTTCTTTTAAGCTCTAAAAACACTCTAGTTTGAGTCCTTTCAATGTAATCCCAAAGTCAATTTACAATTACAAACTCGTTGCTCAATCAATTTTAGACTCAAAGTTCACATATTTTTCTGCATCTGTTTTGCACACAATTTGTCCAACCATTTTATTTCAATTATTTTGACTACTTATAACTCGCTTCAACTTTCAATTTTTTTTTTTATATTTGTTCCTAATGTCTCGAACTTCATTTTAGACTATGATATTAATTCAAATAAATCATTAATTACACTATTTAAACTTTTCTGAATTCTTTCGAAAAAAAAATAAAATTTCTGAATAAATCTCAATCACACTATATAGAAAACTTTAATAGAAATAAAATGATATTAATTCAAAAAATCATTAATTTGATAAAAAGATTTTAGGAGGAAAATGATTAATTAATAGATACTTCTATAAGGTTGAAATGTTCACATATATTCAGAGAAGGAAACCGGGCAGCAGACTCCCTTGTCAAGCACGGTCTCTCCAACCAAGGTATCTTTTGGTGGGATTCGACGCTGACTTTTTGCGACAATTTTGTTTTGGACGATATTTGTTTTTTAGAGCAATATAGATTTACTTAATTGTTGTCTTTTTTAGAAACCATTCTCGGAGTGCCAACCTAGTTGAAATGTCGAGCGGATTTCTAACTTTCCCTACACACCCGGCTTTTACTAAAAAAATATAAGGTTGAAATGAAGCAAGGGTTGTACAAATCTTAAAATAGTTGACAGGTGAACTGCAATATGGGGCCTCAGATCAGATGAGTCAATAAGGAGGAGTATGTTCACGAGTGCTAAGATGTGTCCAATCAGATTGGCTGGATATATCAAGCAGTATCCAATTAACTTAATATAAAAGACTTACTGTAATTGAAAAGATCCATTTTGAAGAGATTAAACTCATTAAAGTATCAATTATAAAAAAATTTCATTGCGACTCACATGTCCCTTTGTACTAAGTTTGACCAACAACAACCAAGAAATATTTAGAAGTAATGTTACAAAATATATTAGTGTTAATATATTGTTTCTTTCATAGTTTCGGTGGTTTGCTACATTCTTGCAAAAGAATATAAAGTTATGAGTTCGAATTCAATTATTGCAAAAAGTGAGTATTCAGAAAAATAAAAATATTATTATTTTTATGGCTTTTAGTGAAATACAAAGATGATAATTTATTTCTCCTCGTATTTTTATATAAAATATTGTCTTTGTATTTCCAAAATTTCAAACATTAGTATATAAGATGTTGTAGTTTTAACCATTGGTTCAAGCTTTTAGTTTAATTGGGTAAGTAACATGATATCAGAACTTTTATGATCGTAATGTTTTGAGTTCAGGTCCTGAAAATCTTGGATCTCAGTAATGCACGCGTCAAGTCCAAGGCGCATTCGCGTGAGAGGGGGGGAGGGGGGAGGGGGGATAGTAAACATGAAAAATATTGTTAGCCTTAACTATTAACTCGAGCAATTGGTTCAATTGATTAAGTAACACAAAACACCTTTTTAAGGCCATGTTCTTTTTTACTTAGATTAAGCATATTTGAGTTCAGTTCATTTTAACAAAATTCATTAAATGTTCAATCAATAATTTAGTTCAATGTTGTTCAACTTAGAGAAATTAAATTATCAAAATATTGACAATTAATCTATTTATAAATAACATTTTTATCTAAAAATGTAGAGAAATTAAAATATTACATGAAAAAATGAAAATAAACAATGTGTTTTGAAAATAAAAGGATGGAACAACATGTTTAAAATGCATACATTAAGACCTCGTATGTCTCGCGGAAATAGGCACTTTGCCTTTTCTTATTCCTAGTTTTAGTTGGTTTTTCATTAGAATAGCTATTTCGCAAAATAGTTTTTCATCTTCCTATCAAAGTTAACATAAATAATTAATTATTATTCATTATTATATTACATGATCAAACATCCATAGATTAACTTTTTCAATCTATGTTAGTAACTTTTTAGTTTTGATTTGTGTATACTTGGAATAGATTTGATATATGAGTTTTGTAAATTTGTTATGCAGAAAGAAAGAGGAAAAAAAGGAGGAAGAAGAGAGTATTGCCGAAAGAAAAAGGTTTAATATAGCAGAAGTTCTTTCAACTTGGCCGGAAAAGTAAATTGACTCTCTGAACTTGTAGAACGTCTCGTTAGCTCCCTAAACTTACTTAAAGTTGCATAATTATCTTTTTGAATAAACGGTACACAACAAGAGTGAATTTTGAGTAATTTTAAATTAAAATACCATATACAAGTTCAAATAGCGCATATATAAACTGACACAAGTTTGGGAGGTCAATGGATCATTTTATTCAATTTCAAGTAGCAAATGGACCATTTTTAGCAAGTTTAAGCAGCTAACGAGACATTTTGTAAGTTCAGGAAGTTAATATCTCTTTTCAGCCAAATTCAAGTAGCTTCTGATATATTTAGCCAAAAATAGAGAAAGGTAATTGGGATTGAAATGATGTAGAAGATGGCTTATAAGATTCAATTGTAGGTATATTAAGCAAATATGTAACTTTATGGTGTAAAATGAATAAAAAGAAGACATTTTACCTTATGTTGAATAGTGTATTACCCTAACATTGTAACTGGTTGTTTGGTATACATACATTTATGCAGCCAATGGAAATTTCCATGATTTTCTAATATGGCTAGTTGTTTGGTTGACATGAAATTGAGGAAATGGGGGAACTCAAAATTCATGGGAATTTCAAATTCCCACATAATGTGGGAAATTAATCACCCACTCCCCCCTTGGTCATTCAAAATTCATGGGAATTTCAAATTCCCACATGTCAACCAAACACTTTAAACTATTTCATAGGAATTGCATTAGGGAAATAATTTCCTATGAATTGGAACTTCCCACGGGAATTAAATTCCCATGTATACCAAACGACCTCTAAATCTAAGGTAGGACAAATAAGGGGAAAAATGTGAAATGATTATGGCAGCTTTGAAGACGGTTTGATCTCTCAAATTGTTCAATGTATTTCAAATGAATATGAAATTAGTGAACCTTTTTACAGATGAATTTGAAAGATCTATGTTAAATCATGTTTGTTTGTTTTATACCTTAAATTTTTATCCTTTGATGAATGTTAAAGAGGAAATTACATGGAAAACTCAGGTTTCATTTTAATTTTTCAATTAAATCAGGTGAATTTTTGAATTTCATCAGAAACCCAAATTCTTATCATGCTTTTGTCATATTCAACGGTTAAACTATTTTTTCTTTACAATTTTTATTTTCTTTTCATTTTCGTATCTACCATTTTTATTTTCTGTTTACTTTCGTATTCAATTCATATGGATAGGTATTTTGAATATTGGTCTACTTACAAATAAAATTATGATATAATTAATTTCATCCATAAAAGAAGATCGGTATAAAGCCATGATAATAACAGAACTAATATACTCATATGAACACTTAGAACAATTTGATATTCACGAATGGAAAAGAATGTATCAGATAAACGACTAATCTACATGAATTTCTGTACTCGGTATCCTTTGAGTTTAAAAAACTCTTAGAGAGAACTGAATTTCATTATATGAAAATGACAGTAAAATAATGAATTTCAACATATGACTATGATGATTTATGACATTCAAAATTGAAGAAGGAGAGTGCATTAGAAACCAAAAGATTGCAGTAGGAGGAAGGTGAAGGCAGTTATGGCTTGCAAAATACCAATTTTTAAAATGTAAAAAAATAATATCCCACTACCTAAGTTTAAGGGTTGTGCCGTTTAGGTGATAAATGCAAAATGGTTATAATAACTGTTGACTAATTGAGATTCAATTGGACTCCAATGAGATAATTGTATATACTTATCTCAAATATGCGTTTTGTGTAACTTACCCAATTTTAAAAATGGTAGGCAAACGGTTTAAGGCCCAGGCCTTATGTGTTAATGTCCAGAACGTATTGGGCCTTCCGGTTACATTTCAAAATAACAAAATAGTGTGTGTTTCCAAGTAAATTGCAACTACTCCCTTTTTTGAAATCCATTTCTTCAACAACATTAATCCTTTCTAAAAGTTTATTGTTACAAAAATTTATGATTTTTTTTTGAAACTGATGGACTAAGTTATAGGTTTTTAGCTTTCAAAAAAAAAAGTTATAGGTTTTTATTTTAAATAAATCGATTATTTAACACACACACAAAACGGATATAAATTTATGTAAAATTTAGTTATTCATGTAGGTGTAGACTATGGTCACTTTGTTTTTCCCTTACTTTGTCTATACTTTGTCTTTTTCACCATTGGATTAGTTTTTAACCCATGATCCAATGGTTAACAAAACAAAGTAATGGTTACTTTGTGAAAAATAAAGTGACCATAGAATATTCCATTCAGGTATATTATAACTAATATAAGTCAAAATATTTTAAGAAAAACTTCAAATGTATTTATTTTTGTGTTTTTTTTTTATGCTATTTCAGCAAATTTTATTTTCTAATCCATTAATTATGTATTTGAAGTAAATAATTGTATATGTTAAAAAGTAAATTAATAATAATACTAGGATTCTAATTCCTTGAAACACAAAAAATTTCCAATCTTATAATAATAATAATAATAATAATAATAATAGGATGGATGAAGTTGGGCCTTTGTAAGTATTAGGTTATTGGGCCAAGCCCATATATTAGAAATTCTGGATATACTTTTATAATTTCTTTTTCTTCTGATTGCTAGTTTGTTAACAGTGCAATCATCATATGTCCTATTTTTTCTTTTTCATTAGAATAACTGTTTGTGCAAATAAGAGTTCTAACTTCCCTTGTTTAGGTGTAAAAAATAATTGCACATCTTGCACAACAATATTAAAGTGGTTAACTCTTCTCCTAATCAAAGTTTGTCGTGTACACTAAGTTTTGAACTCGGGAAAATTCTATGATTACTTTGATTTTTACAAAGTAACTATTACTATGTTTTGTCCACCATTAGAACATGAAGTAAAAATTAATCTAATAGTAGATTAAATAAAGTACAAACAATTAAACAGAATACAAAGTAACTATAGTCTTCACCTTGAACTCAATATTTTGAATATTTCTAGGATTTAGCGAATTGAGATCATATGTAAAAACTAATTAGTGGACATATTTAATTAATTACAATTGAAAATATGTGACACTATATTTCATTTAATCAAGGAAGAGAAACACCACAACAATGATCCAGACATTTTTTGTATCAATATAGTACGGATCAAACTTTACATTAACATGCAAAGAAAAACCATAAAATACCATCTTCCTTATCTTGTTGTATACATGTAAAACATTAGCAACCTATATTAATAAAACTCACATCATGGTGCATTGACATGTTTGCGAGTAGAAGAACACATTGTCGAACCAAAAGTGTTATAATTGATATATCGACTGGGAGCAGAAGTACGATGAAACCCTTTTGGCATGCAATTCTCTACGACTCTGCCGCCGGCAAATTCTTTTCCATGATCACTTATGATAGGCTTGAAAGTCACCACTGACTCTTTTGGAGGGTCCGTCAGTGGTCTTGAAGCTCGGGCACATGGAGATAAAAGAAGGAAAGAATAGAAGAAAGCAAGGAAGAAATGAGACATATTGTAAAAATTATTAGTGTATGTGTTGATGTTGTAAAAAATGAAAGAGAGGTGGAGGATATAAATAGGGTAAGCTCGTGAATAAAATGAAGGATGAAGATTTACAACTCATAGTAAGCTAGCAAACCCCAATTTGATTTATTGAGATCAACTTTTGACAATGCAATGTGAGGAAGCCCGTGCTCTTTTTACATTTTGATTTTTCTTCTCTCTTAATTAAGTCAAACTCTTCTATATTTCTCCATCCATTTTATTGATTAATGAATTTAACCTAATTTGTATATTTATTGCTAGATGATTTGGAAATGATAGTACTTAAGTTTTTCTTTAACATCAAGAAAATTATTGAGTTCAGTTGTTGTTGTTTTTATTTAATTTTTTTGGTTAGAAATGCTAAAATATAAGAAAGCAGAAAATAAGAGTTTTATTTTTTTAAAAAAAGAGAAAATATTTTTTGAATTTGGAGATGTAATTAAAAAGTTCATCATGATTTTATTAGAGTGGTACATCGAATGTATTCTAGAAATATTCTTATTAGAGTTTATAAATTCTTAATTCATTAATGAGACTATTATAAATTAATATCTCTATTGAATCCAAAAGGCGAATCCAATTTCAATGTTGTATAATCGACGTTATGATAGCATGTCTATTATGATGGTGGATTATCATTTTGGTAAAAGAATAGTCATTTTTAATTAGCCACATTATTTTCTGTCAGAGCCAGCTCCAGTGAGACGCAATATAAGCGACCGTCTAGAGCCTCTAGTCTGGAGGGGCCTCCAATATCGATTTCTAGAGCCTGTCTAATTAAAGAAAAATTTCAAATACAATATTTCTTGAGTCCTTAATTATTAAAAAAAATTAACCTCCTACTAACTTTAATGGAATTCTTAATTAGAAAATGATAATATAGTCAACAAAAATAGCACCAAAAATCGGCAACTATATTATGTATTGTCCCTTTTTTCAATTCCGACGTCATCTCAACAATAATGAAAAATACTAGAACTCTGAATTTGTTTCATAACTTCTAACATATCAATATGGGTAGTGTACCAAAAAAATTTGTGATTTACTTGATTTGCAATCTCAATTCCACAGTTTAATAAAATTAGCTTTGCTTGGTGTAGTTTGCAATTGACATTGTAATTAAACCAAAAAACTCCATAAAATTGAAAAATGGAAAAGGGAGAGAAAGAAGTGAAGAAGAGCAGGATTCAAATACATTATTCATAGTTTTATTAAAAACTTTATTTAACACTTCGAGGCATGAATCCCTTACTTGATTCATAATAAAATCGCTAATCGCTTCTGGAGACGTAATCATAATTGACCGAACTTCGTTAATAAATTATGTGTCTTTTTTTTCTTTATCTCTTTTATATTAAGCTATGTCGAAGTACTTTTCAAAAATATTACTTTTTTTTTTTGATTAATTTTGCAAAAAGTAGAATTCGAATTTTGCACTCTTCCTTCCCGCATTGGTGAATATAACAGTTAGATGATAGCCAATTAGTATATTCTTCATACCTAAATGACCAACTTAACTTGGTCATTATTGTTGGATATAGATTAACATTTTTTTACAAAGCATTTGTATTAGTATTAAATCTATTCTTTACTATGATTTTAACTTTTAGCGTAGGATAATGAGGCTCTATTTTTTTATGTCTACAAAAAATTGTTGAACTCAAAATTATTAAACTCAAGTCTCAAGTGAACTAAATTGAAATTAAAATTACTGAAATGAATTTATTGAATTGAACTAAATTAAAATTTATTAAATTGAATTAAACGAAATTGAATTTTGTGAATTTAGGACATACAAATTCGGAAGTTTTAAATTTAATAGTGAATTCAAAGTCCACTCGAATACGAATAAGTGTTGCACCACAGAAAATTTTTCTCATATTATATTAGGATAAGTTTACGTGAGATTAGGAATATTTTGCTCTTTATTAAAAATATTTCAAACTTTACTTGATCCGTCATTGGATCTTAACCTAATTATTTACCTTAAAATCTAATCTAATCCATTCTATAAGTTAGTATATTCAAATTCGCACTTATATTTATTTTCAACCTTAATGATTTATTTTTCGTAAACATAAATATCAGCTTAAAGTTTTTTCTAATAATATTAAAAGACATCAATTAAAGTTAACTTGAATGGTAAACGTATGTAATCGCTTAAGTCACATTTGAAGCTTGGCTACCAACATTCAAGTAATCAAATTAATTAAAGAAAAATGATACTTCTCGTTTTTTATGGCTGAATTGAACTGAATGAAACTAAACTGAATTGAATTGATTGAATGAAGAAAAAATTCTGCTAAATTTGGCTGAACTAAATTTGATTGAACTAAACCGAACTAAATTTTACTGAAATTAATGCAAAAGGAACATGGGCTAGTTAGGGATAAAATGAAAGTTATGGAGTTATAGTAGAATTTTTCATTTCTTTGCTGGATAAATGAATAGCGAAAGATTTATCCTGTTGTATATTGTAGTCAAAGTCAACTCTTGTAGAACAGATGGAAGCAAGTGATTGGGCCACATGCACAGTGTGACCTAACTGTAGTCCAAGTTATTAGGGGGCAAGTAACCTTTTAACTATAGTTGGTCGTCCTAATTAAATGCCACGTGTACTTTTGAAGACACTTTTACTATATTGATTCGCGATATGAGGTGTACAATATCTTAACAACCCCTCAAGAAATCTTTGACAAACAAACATAAAAATGTGATAGTCGTTTCGTTTTCGATGAAAAGTTGTATTAATTTTTGGGATAACATTCTATTAATGGGGGTTGGCAATATAATTTCGTATCTTAAACTTTTTCAAAGTTATCCATTCTCAAAGTTATGCGTATGATAAGGTTATAAAATAATGCTAATCGAGTAAGTTGGAAACTAGTCGGGGTATTTTTTCGTATTTTAATTATATCTGTATATACAAGAACATTGCTTTATGAATATATAATTTATAATTGAAATAATCATTTTACTAGCTAAAGATCTAAAAATTATAAGATAGAATAATAGAAGGATAAAACAAAATACTTAAAAAAAATATATATATTTATAATATATATCAAAATGTATTAACAATATTTAAACAATAATATTAGTGTTGTAAAAAAACTGTTAGAAAAACAATTCAAATAATAAACAACTCAAAAAGTTATACTTTAAAAGTTCTACACGGTACATTTGTATTATCATTGGAAACTCTAGATCCTCATCATGTCAACAAACAACTATTCCTTAACTGTTTGTCGGACCTAAAATTTACAACATGACCACGTCCTAGAAATTTCTTAACTGTTTCTTAATTCTCATTTTCCCTTCCGATCACTACACCTCAAAAAATTTCGACCATGTTGTTTTCCTTTCTACCACTATTCTCAATTACACCAACGATCACCATGTCATTCCACCACACAGCCTCCCTCCATTCACATCATCCCTAGCTTTACACCAATTAACCCACAACGTATCTTCTTAACCAAGGGACAATGAAGTTAACACTAAACAATTCTTATGTGGAAAGCACATGTTGCCTCGGCACTCGAAAATAGTGCTCTTGCAAAATCACATCGATGAATCCATATCACTACGTACGTACAGACCGAACATTCTGGACATGGGATCAAAAGGACCAACATGACTTAGATACTCGAATTAGTCTCTGAATATCTCTTACCACAAATTTCATAATCTAAGATAGCTTTAGAGGCTTGGTAACAACTCACATGGCCTATGTCGCCTACTCTAGGTCACAAATCTAAAACTTGCGGAATCAACTTCATACTCTCCCTAAGGGTAACAATGAGATTCATACTTATTCACTTCTTGCCGAAAACATCTATGACTAGCTATATCATCATTTTATTATTCCATACATGAAGACGAATTTGTTGATGCAATTCTCATGGGTCTTGGACATCCTATAAAAGCATTTTCCTTGTCCATTCAATCTCGCATTGAACCCATCACATATGATGAATTTATGGCCATTTGGTGAGTGAAGAGCGCGAACTTGCGTGATAGTGCTCTGAGTCAATACCACCTACTGCCCTTATACGGCTTCAAACTCTACTCGCCATGGGCATGGCCTGCCTCCTCATCAAGGCCGTGGTAGATGTATATCATACCGAGGTGGGCATCATCAATCAACATCGGTAGCAACGTATACAACCACAACCCCTCCAATAACACTCAATACACCAGCCAAATTAGCTTACTTGCCACAATTGCGGTGGCAGTGATTACATTGCTCTTACATGCTCCTCTCCCAAAATCCGTACAGAAACTTATAACTACATATCGTTCCAATAAAGGAAATTTCATCGTTTCAACAAGATGATGAAAGGAAACAGGCTAATTTTGGAAAATCAGAGATTTTGTAAACTGTACATTAAAGGAGACATGACTGTTACAGTTTGGAGGATTTCGTTCTAAAACATAAATTTGTAACCAAATTATATAAGCACAAGTAAATAAAACTTATGGTGAGGTTATATAAAAACAGCTTTTCAATATATTTCATCAACTTTTTGAAATTTGCTAATGGTATAACAGGATCACTATCACCTTCCATTATTATAATTTTGATTACATTGCAACTCCGACTATATAGAATTGCAATAGAATATATCAAACGCTAACTCATCGTGATTTTGGACTGGAAGATAAGATTGTCAATAATTTTATGCTTCATTTAGCAGGCACAAAAGTTTGGAGAACATGAAATTATATAAAGCAAATCTAGATGGTGCCAATATACTATATATTAGAACATGAGATTTTGTCTATAATAGTTTATAGGTACTGAGCCCTCAAAATGAATACACACCATTTCATGGCAAATAATGGTCCCAAATGTGTCCTAATTATTGTAGTTTTGATGACTAAAGTGAAGGGTAGCTTTTTTTACATTAATTAGTATATATGTGGTGTTGTTTTCATGGTGAACCGAAAAAACTTAATTAATTATTAAACATAAATACATACTATGCATGTTGTCTAACTCCTTATACTAAGCTAAATTCTGATGCTTTAATGGCTTAACCTGCCTCTCACTCACCCACTATTCCAATCAAGTTGGTTCTTTTAATTATATACATATGATATCATACTAATGTTGTGATACAGTAATCTTTTAGCTATATAAAGAAAAGTTACGTGTCAGATCCTTAGAGATTAGTCGGAGATTAAATGGGGATTAATCAGATTTGTGTTTACGTACGTTTATATTTACTAATGCGATTTAATCTGTCGATGATATCAACCTAGTTAAAATGTCTTAACTCATTTTCCATTTTAAAAGGCCACAGTATAATAAGGTTTCCTATCAGTAATATGTAGTTCTTACTAATTAACTAACTTCATATATAGTTAATTGTCCAAAAACTTCATATATAGTTACGGGAAAAAAAGAATTGATTGGGCCATTTCAGATTCGCATATAGATGAGATGGCACAGACGCATTTTGTTTATATCTTATTGTTATCATCAATAATTAAAAGCAAATTGTGACACAAAAAATATGTGTAAATTAGATGTAAGACCAAATCATCGTATGGTCATGGTTAAAAATTATTTTAAATTCACGTATGATTATAGAAAAATATAGTTAACTGGATCGGTGAACGAATAACATATTCGCATGCATTAATTGGTTGTTAATTTTAAATGATCCTATCTATTTCTTGTTTATCTTTTGTTTTTTTGACAGCAATTGTTTATCTTTTGTTAATTAGCTATATATTGTCATTTATAAAAAAAACACAAAAGTGAATTTAAAAACAACTTAATCTAAAAAAAGACATGTCAAACTTCTCCCATAAACAAGAAACTAAAAGACATTTTGATCTAGATCCTCCTTTAAGTGAGAGTGTGAATCCTATCTCTAGTAGGAGTATGGAATGTGATTCCTAACTCAAGCGAGGGCTTGGGAGTGTGAATCCTAACTCTAGTAGAAGTATGAAACATGGTTAAGTAGGACTTCATTTGAAATTGAATATTTACAACACAAGAGTGCAAAGATATTTGCTGATGTTTGTTAAGTATGCCTAAAAGGAAGTAACTCACGCACACGAGTGTTTATCCTTATTTTGTCATTATAGTGACAAAGATAAAGATGAAGTTACTTTTGAATTTCGAGAACGAGTTCGGCAAAGGAAGTCGCCTTGCAAGAAGTATGAAAAGTTATTTCATAAAGGTACAAGATTATGACATACACTACAAGAGTGTATACAAAATATTTTGTGTAATCTGATTAGTAAGTTAAAGGTAATTAATTTAAAGTTTTCTGCCCTTATAGCTGAAAGTAGTCCTTTGAAGAAGTAAACTAAGTTTAGATGTTTAATTAAGGACATTTAAACTTATGCTTAGACATGTGGTTCTTTCAAATTAATGGAAAGAAATGAACAACATAACACATGATTTAAAACCATGTGTGCTTAGTGAGTATAAGATGGATAAGAGACGATATCGACTTTTCCTATTCTGAGACTAATTACATCGTGAAATTTTCGTTTCTCATTCTTACCTATCCTTACGACCCAACTTATTCTAGAAGTATGATTTAATGTGATTACCTTGGAAGGACTATCTTTAGGTTGTTGTGATAATTCCCACCGAAAATAATCCAATTGGATAATCATGTTAGATTACATGAAAGGAATACAGTAAGAGGGGAAGATTCTATGAGTTCGCATCTTCAAGTTCTATGAATCATCGCCCGAGTAATTATGTACGCATCATAATTGTGATAATAGAAAAATGTAGAACCAAATGGATTATAATGGATGTGATATGAAGATCTAGGGTAAGACATATACCATGGACGATCCATGTTCAAACCAAAAGGCTAGATATCTTTAACGAGTATGTAGTCCTGATAAGTTTGATATATCATGCATGCACATTGAGCAGCTTTATATCTCCAACGAGTATATAGCGTTAAAGTTCTCAATAGTATGTCGTCCGCACAAACTGTTTACGAGTATGAATGAGATTGAGATGAGACTTGGATTTGTTCTATTGCGTGCTAGTGAAATGTTAGAAATACTCAATGTGTGTCAAATATTATGCGCTTGTAAGTGAAAGATGTAATATTTCATGCGCGTCAAATATTTGATCTTTTTCCTAAATATATTAGTAATTAGGCTAATTGAAGGTTACAAATATACAACCACACCCATAACTCTAAAACTAACACCAAGACATAAGAAAATGAGGAAGGAGTAGCATCTCGGGAAGATTACATTATACCATGTTATCTCTCTCCATTATTAGCTCCCAACTAGTATTGGTGTGGTTGATTCATGACCGCCAACCCCAATGATTTTGTTTCCGCTGCAAATCAGCTCAATAGATTTCACATTATAAGAGGCCGTTTTTATATTAGGATCTTATGATTAAATCCTTCAAATTTCATCTAAGGCTAGTCTATTATTATTTTCTTAAATAGAAAATAGGAAAAATTGGAGGCATTTTTTAAATTTTTTTTTTTTTTGTAGAAAGTAAAGAAACAAATATGTAGAAGAAAAATGATAGGAAGAGATAGGGCCACTAACACCTGTCTATAATTCTTCCTTATTCTTTTATGATATGATATCATAAATATTATCCTTATTTCATTGTGAAAAAAATTAAGCACCACAAATAAATAAATAAAAACATTTAAAGAATTATTCTTTTAAAAAATAATAATTAGAAAAAACAAGAAAAGTACTCAATATCATCCCTACCATGCCAACCGGCTACAGAATCAAAATTATCAATATGAATAGTCTAAAATGAGCCAAGAAAAATATACGTTTATATATTCTTGTGAAAATAATAAATTTATCAATAAAATTGGTGTGGTTACATGTTTCTATAAATAAATATTTTGCCTATGCAAATTAATGACCTGTATTTGTAATCTTTGACGGTATTAAAATTAAAAATTTCGCACTATAATTACTTAATATCACATTTATTATATGAATACATTTTTCATTTATCAAAATTATTATATTCAGAAATTTCTATGAACATTCACTTTGGCTTCTTTTTTTCAAATAATAAATAAATAAGTATAGAATTAAATAACATAAAAGTTCATTAATTTTTAAAATTTTTATTTTTGAAATCATCAGTCAACAATTTATTAGTACGACATAACTAAGATAATCATAGTCACCTATTAAAAATATACCACAAATTTTTTATTTTGTAAAAACTTTTATTTTTATTTTATTAAGAGAATATTATAATTAAGATTATGTTCTTTATATCTAACTGAACCGAATCTTTTAAGCTCAATTAATTTGAATTGGCGAAATTTTGCTAAAAATCAGATCTAATAAAAAATTTTAAATTGTGCTAAACTCGCACTGACCTAACTTAAAAGAAGTATAATATTAAACTTTTGAAATATTTTAGAAAAGAAACATTCTAATTAATTAAGGTGTAGGCTATGGTCACTTTGTTTTTTCCTTACTTTATCTATACTTTGTCTTTTTCACCATTGGATTAGTTTTTAACCCATGATCCAATGGTTAACAAAACAAAGTAATAGTTACTTTGTGAAAAACAAAGTGACCATAGAATATCCCATTAATTAATAGTGTTTTTTCAGAATTAATTAACAGTTGAAATGACAGTTACATTAGATAATATATATGTCTATTTTTCCTCCATATATATACGTGTAATTAGGATATTGGGAATTGGTCAAAATAACAATGATAAACTTTACATCACAAATTCACTGTTCTATATAATATTACTTTGTTAAATTTCGAATCAATTTGTTTTTTTAATGATTATTTAATTCCTCAGGTAAGATTTGACTAAATATGACAGATTTCAAATTGAAGATAATTGACTTGTGAGAAATTAAGGAAACAAAACAAAATAAATTGGCCAACCAATCAACACGTACAATAATACTAAGGATAAAGAGTCACCATATCAAACTTTTGGTATTAATTTAGTGCAGTAATGTTTAAGTGGTCCTTGAATGTCCAAATTAAATTTGGACATTGACCCTAAATTTAACAATTTCGTTCATATGCACATTAAAAACTAAACCCTAGACACTAAAAACTAAACCCTAGACCCTAAATCTTCGACCTTAGACACTAAAAACTAAACCCTAGACCCTAAATCTTCGACCTTAGACACTAAAAACTAAACCCTAGACCCTAAATTATCAACCCCAGATACTAACATGTGACATGTCATCAAATTATTAGTCCGGAGTATCACATCATCTAGGGTCGGTGATTTCGGGTCTAGGGTTTAGTTTTTAGTGTCTAGGGTCGATGATTTAGGGTCTAGGGTTTAGTTTTTAGTGTCTATGGTTTAGTTTTTAATGTAAATATAATCGAAATTGTTAAATCTAATGGTCAATGTCCAAATTCAATTTGGACATTCAATGACCACTTGAACATTACTGTAATTCAGTGTTAGTTTATGCTTCTTCAGAAAAATAAAATAAAATATTTTCAGTAAAAGAACAAAAATAAAAGAAAATAAAATGAGTTATAATATATAATAAATGACTAAATGATTAATAGTCTTTTGTGCGATTTAAGTTTAACGTGGAGTCATTTTTTGCTAATTATTTGCCTAAAGATACCAAATTAGAGTCAATTGATTTTTATTATTTCACAATGTATCTGTCAAGTCGAAATACGTCAAATATTATTTAGATGGATTTGCTACCAGTTGAAGGTTATAAGTATGTTTGGCAAAAAGCGGATCAGAGAATTGATCACTTTTAAAGATTTTAACCTCTTAAACCTCTAATGTAGGTGTTTGGTAAACAAAGGTCTTGTTTGAAAGTTAGCTGATAGATGTTAGCTGATTGCATTAGCTTATTTGACTAATTAATTTTGCACGTGTTTGGTAAAACTTAGTTAATTAGTATAATAAAAGAACATTGATTTTTTATTATTATTATAGAAATTTTATCTTTCATTAATTAAAGAAGAAATTATAATGGTGAATTTAAATTTTTTCTAAATTAACATTAGAAACTATCTAATTAATTTTAATTGGTTCTAAAATTATAGTGGTGGATTAAATTTTTTTGTCAATTCATAAGCAATTGATTTTTTTTAGTCAATAAATATTTTTTCTGTTGTTAATTTTAAATGTGATCGTAAGAAAAACTAAAGATTTAAATGAAATTTTCTTGAAAGGACTAAAATTTGAAACAATAAAATATAGACAAACACTAAGCCAATAAAAGTAAAAGTAATGCATATATATTGTTGAATTTGTATTCCACGTAAAAAAACTAAGGATAAAATGTCTTTTAACATATATATCTCATATTTCTAATTGAAAAAGTCCTAAAATGAGCGTTTTCGAAAAGAGTTTATTGAGCCAAATTCTCTCTTTTAAACATCTCTTCACCAAACACTTATATTAGAGGTTTGGGAGGTCAAGACCTCTAAAAGTGGTCAAAACCTCTAATTTTGCTCAAATCCGCTCTTTACCAAACAAGGTCAAAGATTTAAGAGTTTTGGTACATGAAACATATCAAATCGATGATCTAAAGTGGATGCCATTAACATGTCATTTTTCCCCAACAATTAAGTGGGTTCAAATTCAAGGAGAGATACTGGATGTCGGGAATACTAAAATTATTATATATTAGGTTGGTGTATGCTCTGAGGGAAATTTTAGGGAGACTAGGACCTTAAACAAAGTTTAAGAACCCCTAATTGAATGTGTGACAAGTGTATAGCGGACCCATAAATGTATATCGACGATTACACCCTAACATCATCCTAGCTTTCGCGGTTGAAACTGAGTCACTAAGTCCGCTGGTTAAATCTTCTCGGTGGAGTTATTCAACGGTGTCAATAAATCTTGCAGTAGAGATTTAGATTAGAGCGGATGATGCTCGGTGCTAGTCGTTTGGCTATTAGTTGCTTATACGAATATCCAAAGCCTTTGTGCCAAATGTCTTTCTATTTTGTTGCATCACGACAACATGAAATTTGATCTTGTCATTAATTCACAATAATTGAACCTTGAAAATCAACGATTATTCATAAATTGGATAAAAAGAAAAGAAAAGAAAAAACATATAAATGACGTCGATTAGATTCAACTTCATTGTTTCCTGAAAAGGTCTCGATTATATATACTATAAGTGGTAGAAATATTTGAGAGATATTGTAGAAATATATTACGGTGACAGTACACTATAATACCCATCAACATTGGAAATATATTATGTTGGAGAAGAAAAACGCAAAAGAATAACAGTGAGAGGGCAAGAGTATGAGTTGAATGTGGAAGAGAAGTGCCTAGAATTTCATATCCAGATGATGATAGATAAGATGAAGAAGAATAGTTGAGCAACTGATGGAACAATGGTAGAACTTTCACCATAAAAAATGTCATGTCCGAGCTTTTTGAACTTCTGGAGATTAATCGAAAACGACGTACTCTGTGCGTTGATCGCAAAGGGAATGTAAAGGAAAAAGAAGGATAAACTTCTAGAGATGAATCGAAAATTACGTGCTTTGTGCGTTGATCTGGAAAGGAAGAATATGAAGATGAAGAAAGGGGAATAAATAAGAATGAAGGAGTTACGTGACTCAAATTGTTTGTAGAAGGAAGGGCATTTTTGTCCGAAAGCTTGAAAGTGTCTAGATTTGTAAACATAAAGTAAGGAAAGCGTTTTGCTTAGATGGAGATTTGAAAAAGTTCATTAAAATAAATGGATGAGAGGTGAGGGAAGGAGGAGGGGAGAGGGCATGTGAAGTTAAGTATTTAACCTCTAAATCTTATTGAATTAGTGGAACTAAAATTGAAGGCTTTTTTAACCACCAATTCACTTTCAAAATCTCTCCTCTCCTAATAATCTCTCTGTACTATCTTTGTATAAGTAATTTTAAAATAAGTTTTCCAATTGGTTTTAGCCCAATTCGTATACTCACCAATGTGTGAGTGGAGAGTCCAGAGTACGAATCTTGCTCCTTATAAATTTATCAAAAAAAAACTTTAAAAGAACCTTATTTCCATGTATAGTTGACTTAAGCCTTGTTTTTAGTAACCGAAAATTATTGATCATAATTGAAGTGCATTTAGGCCCTGTTCTTTTTGGGTGAATTGAAAAATCTTATACTGAATTGAACTGAAATTTGTTGAACTGAACTGAATTATTAGTTGACTATCTAATGAATTTTGTTGAATTCATTGAACTTAACTAAACTGAAATTGTTGAATCGAACCATACTAAATTTCAGTGTTTTAAAAATCGCTAGGCGGTACCAGGGCGGCGGAGCCTCCAAATGCCTAGGCGAGGACTGGTCGGGGCCTAGGCGGGGACTAGTCGGATTTGCATTTTTCTATATTTCTAATACTTATTAAATACATTAAATATATAAATACAATTAAAATGTGAATTATACCGTAACAAAATAATATAAAAGCATAATAATAAACTTTTATGATAGAAAAGCATAAAATCTTTATTAATTGTTATATGTAGGAAGTGTAGAGTATAAAATAATCTCTTGAATTTCATGTTTTTATAAATTAGTACTTGCGAATGACTAAGATGTTACATGAATCTAAAAATAACCTTTCATGAAAAATGACACCATCAAAAAAATAAAGAGATTTGAAACAATTTTAATTCTTGAACTTTTCAATTTTGAGATCATTTAAGTTGAAAAAATCACAATAGTTGCCGACTTAGGCCGCTTAAGTCCGCCTTGAGCCGCTTAGGCCCCGCCTTGGTCCGCCCAGGCGAAAATAAATCGGTCCACCGTCTTATACCGCCTAGACTCATAAATCGCGGCGGTGTTATGAAAAATGGGCGCCTAGGCGGCCGCCTTAACCGATTTTCAAAACACTGCTAAATTGTAATGAAAATAAGCCGAACAAAACAGGGTCCATTTAAAGTGAAATGACTAAACTGAATTAATGGTGGTAAGTCATGATAAGACATAAAAATAACAAAGCCTAACTAACTTTATTTTAAATAACCTCTTCTAACACCAAATCAAGCAAATTCTTATTGGTTTACATGTCCAAACAGTTATGCCCTTAACATCAACAATGATGATAGCGACATGTGTCCGTAGATTGATGATTATCATGACGCCACATCTTCTAAAAGTATTTCTCTAAGTATTACTAAAATATATTACCTATATCGTTAAATTATTAATTCGGAATACGGATTAATATTATAGTTAAATTTGTCACCTATGAGTAAATTTGTGAGCCGTGTGTATATATAAGCATCTCAAAGCAAAACAAAATCTGCTCACCTACTCCTCTTTTCATCTCACTTTTCTCTTTCTCTCACTTTCTTTTCTTTTCTCAAATTCACATTCTTCTTCTTCTTCTTCTTCTTCTTCTTCTTCTTCTTCTTCTTCTTCTTCTATCTTTATTTCTTCTTCATTGATCTTCCATACATTTATTTTGTTGTTATGAGTTTTCATTCATTTCCATTGTTTTCTCTTCTCTTTGTTTACCTTTCTTTTAAGTTATAATTATGCATAAAAAAAGTATCCTTGTTTTTCAACCAAAAAATAAAAGTCTAACCGCATAAATAATTATGAATTACTTGAAAAGAAATCAAAATAGTCACTTAATTTTTACCCTTATTTTTTCATTTTTCTTGACTCTTTGGCATGTTTGGTCTTGTATATATATACAGCAATGGAGTAGATCTGTTTTCATCTTCTTCTCATTCCATTACCTAATCTCATTTTTATTTTATTTCTTCTCATGAATTTTAGGGCGTTTGTTTCAATCCTAACTAAACACTTCTATCCGAGAACCAAAAGTCACTTACCATTCAGATTCTGGGAAAATGCAAGAAAAAGTTGAAGAAACAGCCATTTTTTGCAGGTGCAGCATCACCAAGATTCACATGCAAATTTATACTTGGAATATAATTAAATATTCCCAAGTTTTAATTTGAAGATGAGAATCTTGATGATGCTGCATCAGCCATAAATGGCTACACCCGAACAATCAAAAGAGAAAGCGAGTATGAATATGCAGCTGAGAATCAGCCATATATAAATGGCTACGTAATAGATATAGATTGGAGTATGATGATGTGCATTAATTTAATTGAAATTTTTCATTAATATTCACCTACATTTGAGGCCGGCCGGCCTTTTTAATGCCTGCCTAGTATTTATTTATAATGTAGATTCTTTCTGGCTATAAATTAATTCACTGGATATTTAATGGTACAACAAGCTAGTATAAATTATATGGTAGCTAGAGTAATTAATTATTCTTTTGGAATTTTCCTTTTCTTTCATTTTTAGTGACTGCAGGGAATAAAGAAAAACAAAAAGGAGAAGAAGAAGAAGAAGAAGAAGATGCTCAAATAATTTTCAATAACTATGAGAAGACAACAGAAGAGGTACAAATTAACAAGATCACTGGTTTTTACAGAATGGTAATGGCAGTTAGCTGAGAGAAACTGGGTTTCTGTCCTTTTTACCATCATTTTTAGCCTCTTCAATGCAATTTTTGATTTTATTTTTAGATGTATTGGTACAGATTTAAATGTGCTGTTTGTTTCACTTTTTCATAGCTATATTCATTTTGTTTCTTCACTTCGAATTTATTTTGAATACACATTTTTTCGTTAGAATTGAGAAACTGATAGATATTTTATAAGAAAAATCAATCTACGGCAAATAATAAATAGCTAACAACATCAGTAAACAGTATAACTGATCAATTGAACCAACTCTTAATTCACACTTTATAGAGTATTTTTCACATTTAGTGTTTCATAAGGATTCAATTAACGACACTTGCAAAATTGTATTTCATGAGAGCAAGAAAAAAAAAAGGATTTTCTTTTATTTGATCATAGAAATGAAGGTTAATTCGTTTTTCCTTTTTTCTATATCTATATTGGTGTTCTCCACAGATTTTATACCACGTTCTGACTCTGAGAGATCAATGAAAATAATTACACGTACCAAGTGATATTAATTAATTGTTCGAATGTATTTTTACAAAATTATGATAATGTACATAATTTCTCCCGTACATTAACTAATTATACATTAATTACCATCTACTTTTCTTAATAAAACACTACAATAATTAACACTAATTACGCAATAATCATCCAGTACTTGGCTGTATATTAATTTCTTCGTCGTTAATTGATTTGTTATTGAAAGACTTGATTAAAGATTCTTTATGAGTTCAGATATGCATATGTGGTCTGTTGTTTTTACCTTTAACTTATTCAAATTTTAAATTAATTAGGTATGAAATTAATAACATTTTTCTTTGAATTGATGCTAATAATTTAGAGTGTGTCCAAAGGAATCTAGGAGAAACTGTAGAGTTTCAATGCATGAAGAATATACCACTATTTTTTACCGTCAGAATTGCCCTGCCATAAATGTCCCACATGCAAAATGAAATTCTTTTCTCAAAATATTATTAATTAACACTCATAATCATAATGTAAAACCTTAATTAGCTGTAATCAAAACATAATTAGCAGACCATCAACAGTATTCTATCGCTAACATTTTCTTTATTAACATCACACATGATTATGCATGGACTCAAGATAATTTATAGGGTTTTAATTTATTTTATTAGTAAATTAATTTTAATTATAACTCAGGGTATGCCATTCATGTCAGGTATATGTTGATGCCCACGTGGCATTGTTGGCTATTTATTGGATTATTGCTGAAGTGTTTTTGCTGAAAAATAAAATTGATGTTGAGAGAAAGTTTATAATTCATAATATTGTTGAAACTTGAAAACCCACATAAGCTAGATACATTCATATAGTTTGATTTTCAATACGTATATGTGAAACAAAATAATTAGCATTTGATTTGGAAACATATACTCGGAGGTTAAGAATAATAAAACTATCATCGAGCGTTTATGTACTAACTTAAATTTTGATATTTCTTTCGTTTTGGGGTTTTATTTTTGTGCTCGGTTTAATCACCTATATATATATATATATATATATAATTTGTGCTTCATTTTTTATTTCTTGCCTTTCACACAGAGACAAATGAACGAACTAATGAAACTAAAAAATAAGACTGATAATTCAAGCCTAAAAATTACTTTTATTTTTGGGTGATAACAGTAATGATTGGAAAAATGAATTTAATGAAGATATTATAGAAAAATGCATTGCATATGTGTTTGAAAAAATCACAGTGTTTTTAAGAAAGAAAAGGAAAAAAATAAAAGAGAGTAGAGATTAATCTAGAATAGTGAAAATGGAAGAAAGAATCTGAAAAACAAAGTACTGAAAATGGTGACAAAAGCTGTTATGTCAAATTGACAACTGCCTTTGAAAGGCATCACCAACAAATCATTCTTTCTTTTTTAAGGTCCACTACTACATCAATATTGAGTAATTCTAATTTTCAATAGATTTAAATAATGTGTACTATGGGATCTTTGCATATCAGTTTCGCTATGAGAATGTGCTGGTTTGCACATCAAAGTAACACATTTTTGTATTTTGCATATGCTTTGATTGATGCCTATATTGATCATATAGCTAGCTTCTTTCACAGAAATTCTTATCTCAATCATTTCTTTTCCTATAATTATTTTTTGTTTCTTGGAATTGTAAGTATGCATAGTAGATCTATATCTTTTTCTATTTTCAAAAAATAAATATTCTGAATTGATAATATATAGTCAATTAATCATATACACTATGTGTACCAAATGATAATCAATTGTTATCATGCATGCAATTTTTACAATGTCAAAAGAACTAACAGAAAGCTTTTATGAAGTTCCGTCGACTTATATAATTTGGTCGAAATGTCATACAATGTCACATCACTCGAGTTGAATAGTAAAAAATTGTATGAGGTTCTCTTTCCTATATATTTCTTATTTCCAAAGAATGAGTTTTACAATAGTTAAGTTCTCAACCAAACTCTTTTCTTTTTTAAAAAAAATGAAGAAACTCGATCTTATTTTGGCAAAATAAACCACAGTTTTTATATGTAGACAAGAGTAAAACTACATGAATCTTATTTAAAATATACTCAAAATTAGGGAAGAAAATCTGCTATTCCGGACTTCCTACTCCATTTTCCTGTCCCTTTATATATTTTTGACATGGGTAAAAAAAAAGTTATGTCTTTTAATATACCCTAAATTGTCTCCGAATCAACCCGTCGTCGAATCTTTTTTACACATGTCAAAAATTTATAGAGGGACAAGAAAACGAAATATGAAGTCCGGAACAACAGATTATTTTTCCAAAATTAGAGCTCATTTTGCTCGATTTTCAGGCAAATTACTCTTGGACTGAAATAAAAAAGAAAAGTTTTACGAGAGGTTACTGAAACAAAATGACTTTTGAGTAAATTTTGATTGATATATAATAATTTGTCTTACTCGACTGTTTACGTTAGCAGAATGGGGCTTTCCATTCATGGGCTTACAGTCCAAAAAGTTCTGTACCTTAATCAATATGATTTGTTAATCAATTTTAATTAAAACGTACTTAAAGTCCTAAACGCAAAAAAAAGGAATATTAAGGATTAAATTACAAATTTAACCATTTTCTAGGAGGTCTTTACATTTATAGCCCATTCTGTTCGGCATTTACAAATTTAGATACATTTAAATTTTTTTGGACAAAATGTTCTTATGTGGTTTTCGCCTCTCTAGCTCATTTTCATTCATTTTTCATTAGTTTTATTCCCGAAACAATTATTTATTTTCATTCTAAACGACAAATGGCTGTGACAGTAAATATTGGCAAACGTAATTGGAAAACAAATGATTGTCTTCCCCTCTCTCTTCCATTAACGTTAGAGATATTAGTCATTTTCCTCTCTTATAGCACTCATAATACTCGTTATCGTAGTGCCCGTTGATGTTATGCTCATTGTGCTTGTAAGGCATGTAATGCTTGTAGCGTCCGTTGTCATTGTCCACGTTTTGATCGTAGTGCGTGTCTATGTCATCTCTATTGTACTCCTAGTTCCAAACAGGCTATAGGAATATAAAGAGTTCGAAATCTGTTTAGATTTGTACAACTCTGTTCCTTTTTACTTATTTTTAGCAAATTTTAGTTTATCCAACCTCAACAAAATTCTGTTTTTCATTAATCTATATTCAGCCAAGTCATCAAATTCAATCCTATTTAATTTGGTTCATTTCAGTTCAGCTAGAAATAACGAGCCTATACCTTAAACAAAATGGGTTAATATGTAAATTCCCCTTAAAAAACAGCCTAGATTTATGATTAACCCCGTTATTAATCACTAATGTTCTTCATTTCAATTCATGTTGTACGAAAATAACCTAAAATTCTCAGAAATCAAGGATGAAATTGCAGAGATTCGTATCAATCCCGGTGTTTAGTGTGTTGATAGTGATGATTTTGATCTATTATTCGACCATCTTCATCATCATAGAGAATTGGATTGGATTGCAGAGCTCAGCTGGATGTTTGAATGCTCTCATCTTTACTTTAATGGCTTCTTTATGTCTTTTCTCATTTTGTAGCTGTGTTGTTACTGATCCTGGACATGTACCTTCCTCTTATCTTCCCGACGTCGAACTGAATAATCAATCTGATCAACATTCTCAGAGTAATGCAAGTTCTTATCTACCTGCATTTCCTTTTCTTTTTTTTCTTTCTTATCCTCTGTTTCATTGATGAGAAATTGAGTGTCGACGTGTTAATTATTGTTTGATACGCCTTTAATTGTTTGTTGAATTGAAAGTTTGAGGTAGCAAATGAATGTGTTCTACACTCAAGCGAGTAGTAGAAGGCGTTAAGCGTTAATTGGTTGCTAGAGACCTTAGGGGTTTAATCAGGACAAGTTGGATTTTGAGCACCTAGGTGTCACGGGGCCAACTCGTTGACACTGTGTGGCGCTTACGAATCACTCCGGAAGTAAGTAGGCCAGCCAAGAGTTATTGATCACAAAGTCTGCAGTAGCAAGATATTATATAACATATAGATAAGGGGCAAGCATCCAACAGATAAGGCATAGATAAGGAACAAGCATTCACGCATATACACATATCACATAAGGCACCGAACATGAATAATGCATAAATGCTTTCACTGGTAATCTAGAGGGACAATGATAGATCGGGAGGGTGTCACCCATAGTAGTAGAGGGTAACTATTAGAGATATGGATATCCTAAGCCAACTTAGTACCTGATCTCGAAGGTCAACCGGTACTCCCCTATATATGTCTTAATTCTAAATCCAAAACCCGTGGACTAGATATTACAAATGTTCCATTAGTGACTACCCCATTACATAGTATATTGTTACAAGATTTGTCCCCCCTTACACTAGGCGGTCTAGATGGCCTTCTTTTACAACGCTGGTTACATTATGATAGATAATTTTTATTTAGGTTCTGTGACATCTACATATTGAAATGTTGCTGTCTTGAATGTTATTCCTTAGAAACATGCTCAAGTCAAGGATATTTATAAGACCAGTATATCCTAAGTCCTAATTTAAAGTGCTATATGTTATTTTTGCAAACTGGCCCTTGATAGAAGTGCTTAATTGTAGTTTTGTCTACAAACTAAAATTATCATATACATACCCTGTGGAAACGTGTTCAAATCATCCAAACATGTTTGATCGTTCTAAATGCCTATCACCTGTGAATGAATATATTGAGCATCAGTAATAAGCGTTGAAAGACTCCACAGATGCTAAAGTATTGATTATTTTACCCCAGTATTTTCTGAAAACGTTCTTCCTTAAATGTAAAACCTTTGACTTATTTCGTAATATTGACTAATGGATAAATTATCATAGGATTCACAGTTGAAGCAGTGTGACAAGTGTGGCATGTCCAAGCCTCCAAGGGCTCATCATTGCAGGATTTGTAGAAGGTGTGTTTTGAGGATGGTAGGTTAGGCAAACATTCTTTGCTTCGAACTTTTTACTTGGCAAGTTTCAAAATTTACAAAACAGGTTCTCACTTCTGCTCAATGCTGGTTTCAGGATCATCATTGTTTATGGATAAATAATTGTGTTGGTTATTGGAACTATAAGGCCTTTTTCATATTAGTTCTCTATGGAACTGTGGCAAGCCTCTATTCTACGGTAGGGTCTGTTTTTGCTCGTCCAAGCATACAATAAAAATGTCTCACATTATTATGATAGAATCTCATGTGTGCCTCAGGTCATGATTATTACCAGTGTGTTCCAAAAGGAGTGGGATTTTGTCGGAAGATTGCCCCTTAAGATTTTTTATGTAAGTTGAATGATTTAAATCTTGTACAGAGTAGTCTTTCTAATGGCTAGTTAGAACTTTGACGTTATTGAATTTGTCGCATCAAATGTTTCTGTAATCTTAGAGTTCTGTATGACAACATGTATTTTATAAGAAAAATAGCTATGAGGTGATAAATGTAGCCTATGGAGAAGGAAAAGGTTTAGGATAGATCCATGGATTTACTTTGATCCTTCAATGACTTATTTTTCATCTATGTGCTATTAAAACAAAAATAAAAGACAGATTGCTTCCTTCATTTCTTTTTCTACATAAGATCTGAGGTTCTTCTGTTATGAAAATGTTGATGTCACTATGCCTTATAGTGGAAAAGAAAATTTAGAAATAGCTTGAGTTCAAGTAATATTAATATATTATGAAATATTTTTCTTGAGGTTCTTCTAAGTCTGTTTCAGCTACATAGCTCACTTTTCATGTAGATTCTTCTCTTTTTATGACTTTACAAGTGTGCCCCTTATTATACATCTTTGAAATTATTATAAATTTCTGACAGTGATGATATTTCAGATCGTCTTCGGATTAAAAGTGGCAGCCTTGAGTGTAACACTTGGAACTCTCTTAGGTTGGCATATGTACCTCATCGCTCATAATATGACAACCATAGAGGTAAGATTTCAGCTTTCAACTTGGGTATAGAATTAGCTGGTAGGAGTTTCAAATTTCATCCTGAACTTAGCTAGTGCCCTTTTGCAATTCTAAATTTGGAGAAACGATTTCACATAATTAATTATAGGCTCGTGAACTTTATCACATTTCCACTGTATCAAAGTTTCCATGCATCATAGAATCCAAGTTGCCCCTTTCTGTTGTAATATTTGGAAGTCTTCTTCTTAGGGGATTTTCATTTATACACATATCTAGTTACATCATAATTTAATAATAAGCCATTATGGAAGAATTTAATGCCTATGAAAAGGTTAAGTTGTCCGTAGGTTACTAAATTTACTAGGATATGTTTTGAAATTTTTTTATGTGTGAGTTTGCATTTGATTAATAAGTTGCTGTGACTTGGCCAAACTTGCAGTGCCCAAGTACATGGAATAGTTAGCAAGCTATTCTTAGAAGTTAGCTACATGTTTTAATTGAAAAGCCATTATATTCGGTTGGCCTTTTGATTAACTCTTCAAGTTTAGGTGTAATTGCAAAGTGATGATTACTCTGTTTGTAAATAATCATATTTCCTTGGTCATTTAATTGCTCAAGGGTCACGTATCGCAAGTGCATAAGGTGTATAAACTTGTTTCTATGGATGGTTGTGTATTATTGATTAAGAATTAATTACATTGGCTGTTTAACAGTATTATGAAGGAATACGTGCTGCGTGGTTGGCTAGGCAGTCTGGGCAGAATTATCGACATCCATTTGATATCAGTGTTTACGGAAATATTACCTCGGTCTCTCTCTCTCTCTCTCTCTCTCACACACACACACACACACACACACACACACACATATATTACACATCACAGTTGGTAGTTCTGCATTGCAACAGGCATAGCTTATATTTTGATACTTCACACTGAGAGTCCTATATCTAAACATGCATAGCTTATACCCTATTTTCTTTATTGAAGTGCTGATTCATATTCTTTAATTAGGTATTGGGTCCGAACACGCTCAAGTGGTTGTGTCCCACAGCAGTAAGCCATCTGAAAGATGGAATGCATTTTTCTACTTCACATGATAGTTGATGCAAATATTCTATTTCAATTCAGCTCTCAGAACCGGGGTCAATATGTTATACTTATTAAGTATCCGAGCAGTATGCAAAATCTTCGAAAGTTTCTCAAGATGAGAAGCCGCAAAAAGCACTACACTGTACTGACACCAATCTCAGTGATTTCTTGATACCATTAATCAATAAACTTAAGTTCTTAATGCACAGTGTATTAATAGATTTTGAAGAGTTAGATAAACCATTGTTTTTAATACCTTACAGAATGTAATGCAATCACCACGGACACTGAAAATTGAAACTTGTCTTACAGCAAACACTATATTAGAAAGAAAAGATTGTGTGATGAACCCTGTCTTTTCAGTGAACAAATTATGTTCTGTTGGCTATTGATAAAGCATCTCAAATGCACTTTGAGGTTGCTGATTCAGGTGATATAATGACAATTCTTTTGTATCTGGAATATACTTTAAGATAAAATCCAATCATTTCCAGTTCCTTCCTATAAGATAGTCAGAAATAATGGAGTTCATCTGTAGCAATTGATGGAAAAGTTGGAAGTTATGGGCTTAGAGATTTCAGATTGGACAAAAGGTACATTCCTAGTCCAATTGTATTAGATTCTTTTATATGTATTAGTGTCAGTCTTTGGTTGAATATGTGCATCACAAGCTTTATGTCTACTCTTTTTAGTGATGAAGTAAAAGAAACTTGATGTACTGTATAATATTTATTTATTGAGTAGTGGTGCCTGACTTTGTATCACAAAGTACCAATAGGATGTACTTTTGTCTATCCATTTCCTAACTTGGAGGAATATCATTGATGGACTTGTTGAAATTTGGGGCACAAGATAACTACTCTTCTACTTGTTAAAAAAGCTGCCTCTTTTTATGATGATTTTATATGTTATACAGTTTTGCTCAATATTATAAGGATTAAAGCTATTTAGCCTCTCACCTAACCTATCCAAAATGTTGGTCTTTATCCCCATGACATGTTATTTGGTTCAATTTGACCACTTATCTATCCAAAATGTTAGTCTTTACCATAACCTATTATTTGGTTACATGTGTCACAAAGGCTCCGTTCTTAATGGTTGAATTGAACTGAACTGAATTTGATGAATTAGTTGAATGAAAGAAGTAATTTTGCTGAATTAAACTGAATAACATTGAACTTAACTGAATTTTACTGAAATTAAGCTAAAAAAAACAGGGCCAAAATCTGGATATAGGCCAGGGTGAAACCTTACGAAATACTAGCTCAAGGGAAAAGCGTTTTGGATAGGTGAAGGAGCAAAGTTACTAAATAATAGGCCAAATCCAAACATTTTGAATAGGTTAGGGACCAAATAGTGCTTTGAGTCGATTGTATACTTTGCTTATGTTTTTATTTTATGATGAATGTATATCTAATCAATAATTTGTATTTGCTACTGTGTTTTATCTGTTGGATATAAGCTTGTTTTGTGTGTTATGTCAATAGATGAACATATGAATAATTATTAGTATTATTATCTGGCTGTCAAGGATTGAACTTATTGCTCTTAGACAATTGATAGTGATAGCAGCAGGAGTATCAATATTCAAAGATAGATATGAAGTTGAATAAGTTGATGTGAAAATAATTGATTTTTTGAATCTAGTGTCTGTGTTTGTTCCTTGTAAAGAAGATATATTTTTGTACTTTGATCTGCATATCATGTCTGTTTGTAGTCTTTGCAGGACACTAGTTGAAGAATAAATTAGTCTTATGATCCAGAATTCTATTTTATACACAAAAAGAATACATGTGGTTTGCATTGCATGATTTTAGTCGCAGTCCCTTTGGTTAAAAAACTTATAACATGAGTTTGAAATTTGAGAAGTTTGCAGTTTTAGGAAATGCGAGTTAATCTTTAGTCAAACAGAAATACTTGTGGTTTAGTTAATTTGCAAGACAACGGCCATTTTAATTCCTACAGCTCGCTCCCTTTTAGAGTAAATAGTCATGACAACCATTTTTTGACGGGATGTGTGAGTTAACAAATTGTACGAACTACAGATTGAAATTTCTAACTTAAGGTCTTTCTTTCGTGTAGTATGTATAACATTTGGACTTATTAAATTTGCTTTTACGCTAAAGGACGGAGTTATTGTATAGCGGTTTTATTGGTGAAAGCAATGCATATATTCTTCCTTTTTTAATCTTTTTAGTGTTATGCATCTGTGAATGAGTGAGTAAAATTTAAAAGTTAATGAATGCCTAGAAGATGAGTTGGGTCAGTGATTCGTAGTTTTAACAACAAAGTCTTTTTTGTACGATGATTTTCAGCTTCATGTTTGAATAAAAGCAAAGAATATTTCTGATATTGTGTTTCATATATGAAATCATGATCATTTATGTAGACCCTGAAAGCCTCTAATTTTTTGGAATAATAACTGTGTTTGGTTTTGTTATGTATAATCGTTAATGCTTTGACTCTCTGTTTCATGTTAAATCTCAATACACTTACATGTATGGTTATCATATTGATTTCACAAAGTGTTACTAGGATAGAATGCCTAAGCAAATAGCAGTCTAAAGGATGACATTATGAAAGTAACCAAATCTTCTATTGGAAAGTACAGGGAGTGAGTTATATTAGTGGGAGATAAATTCCTAGTATATGTAGATGTGTTCTAAAATATTGAGATCAAATTAGTTGGACTTGATATATGGTACTGAATCAAACTGTTATGATTGATGTTAGAGTTGAATTTTCACATGTATTTGTTAGTTGAAGGACAAAACAAGTAGAAGCTAGAGGGTTTGCAATAGCCTAGTTCTGGCGCCACTCGCATATGTTAGATTTCTGCAAACTTCACATTTCATATGTATATTTCTGGGCATGAGGGGTGTGTTAAGTATACTACATTAACTAGTTATATGGGGAATGAAACTTGTTGCAATTCTCTTCCTTTAAGGTGCATTTTGGAGATGAGTTAGGGCCAATTTAAGAAAAAATGAAAAATTCCATACTCATTTTGACAAAAAAGAAAACCACAATTCTCAGTCTAAAATTAATGAAGTTTCCTTTGGAATTTTCCTTATTGTTTTCATTTCTAAGTGGAATTTTCTAATATTATTGATTGCTAATCACTTTGTTGAGATTCAGAGGTGGACTGCATTTTGGAAAGAGGTGGCTTTTATAGTACCTGAAAGCAATAAAATATGTAACAGGACACATATTTTATAATGCTTTGACGTAAGGATTCACATTTTCAGTTTGTGAGGATATACCAACAATATTATATATTGAAGATTCTAAATGATGTCTATCCATTTGAATGATTCAGCTTTGAATGATTTAGTTACGTATGCTGCTAGTGCTATATTAATTATTCTCAAATCTTACTTTAGCTCAATAAATAATAAAAATTATTCTAGTGACTTAACCATGTTTGCTCGTGTTTATAATGTTATTGCACAAAAGAAAGTGATAGGTGACCTTTTCATGCAGGGTATGAAATTAAAGGGTAAATTGTCCAATTTTTGGGAGGCCGGTTTGACATTGTTGTGTGAAGAAATAGTTGATATGATTCAAAATAATGGGAGGAAGAAATAATCAAAAACTTATAAATTTTTAGTAATTATAAAATTCTAAAAGTCAATAAATAAAGAAATTAAAATATATTATTTTAATAAAATAAAATTTTTTTTTTTCCGAAAGATAAAAATATCAACATTTTTATAGTTTTTTTCTTAAGATAAAAACTACAAGTTGTAATTTTTACTGGAAGTAATTTTCTCAGCTTAAAGAAAATACAAGTTTAGCCTTTGTGAAAATGAGTTGAAAGAAACTAGTTTTGTGAAAACAAGACTGGGCCCTGATATTTACGGGCCTATTTGTGAAAAATGAGTTGAAAGAAACTTAATGAACTAGGTTATTGTTTTTTATGTGTAAATGAAATGGGCCAAGGTGCTTACAGTAAATAAGCTTAGAACTGGTTTGGCCTAGTTATTTCTGTTTTTATTGTTTGATTTTTATTGTTGTTTGATTATTCGTGTTTGATAAGGTTATAATTGATTATTGTTGTTAGTATATAAAATAATTAATATGGATATAAGGGCTTTTTTTTTTATTAATGTAAAACGCTAAGGAAAATAAAGGAAAATGAAATCAGTAGATTTTTTTTTGTAGGAAAGCAGTATTTTGTCACTTCTTAAAAATTTCTATGTTTCTTACCTAAACAACAACAAGCACTATTTTCTAGTTTTTAACGAAACACAAAATTAATTGTATTTTAGGTTGAAAAGACAAAAATAGATTGTGAAACGGTGAAACAAACGACTCTTATTATATGCGTAACTCCTTTTACTTGGTTTAAAAAGCATATTAACTCTTTAAATTTAGAGAATGTCTCGTTAGCTCTATTAATTTGCCTAAATTGATCTATTAGCTACTTATATTTACTTGGATTAAACATCTATTTGCCCCCTGTGGTATTTAAAATTGTAGCTTTTGCCCCCTGTGGTATGATTTGATAACATTTGCCCCCTATGGTATCCAATTTTGTCATTTTTGCCCCATGATGGATGGAAATTAGATAACTTTTATTACATAATGTCATTTCAAATTGTAAATTTAGCAAATTTGATGGCATGAATATGTGAAAATATGATAATTGAACTGATCGAGAAACTAAATTTTTTCATTTTTCATCCATCAGGGGGCAAATACCACCAAATTGGATACCACAAGGGGCAAATGTCACCAAATCATACCACAAGGGGCAAACAACAAAATTTTAAATACCACAAAGAGCAATTAGGTGTTTAATCCTATTTACTTAAAATAACGTATCCACTTCTTAATATATACATGCGCTACCTGAATTTGTATAAGATACTTTACAGTTGATCATAATCCACTCTTTTCTACTACATGAATATAAAAAATTAATTATGTCATTTAAAAGTAAGTTCAATAAGATAAGAAGACACTCCATAAGTTTAACAAAAAGTTTAGATAGCAAACCTTTTTTTTGAGTCAAATTTTGATGTATTTAGCCCAATAATTATGAAGTCCAATTATTATTGAAGATTGGGATTGACACATGTAGAAGGAAAATATTACAAAATCTATTATACCTTAGACTTCAATGAAGATAAATCCAAAATATAATAATAATAATAATAATAATAAATAATAATAATAATAATAACAATAAGAATAATATTAATCAAATTGATAAGTTATTTGAATGATTTGGTGATATGATTTGATGGACAGTTCACCTTAGGCATCTTATCCACAATGCTGAATATGCTTAAGCATGTGATAAATGCTGAAACATGAAAGTAATTAAGTTACACTCTGGAATTTAGTTCAAAAAAATGGTTATAACCTGGAATTTCCTACTTCATGAATATCATCGAAAACCATGGCTAAATACAGACCTTAAAATATAAAATACAACTTTCATAAGAACATATATTAAAATAAAGGTGTGTAGTTATAGTTACTTTATTTTTCTTTTATTTTGTTTATACTTTGTCATACTTACCATTAGATTAGTTTTTAACCCATAATCTAATGGTGGACAAAACAAAGTAATTGTTATTTTGTGAAAAATAAAGTAACTATAGAATTTCCCTAAAATAGAATAGACTTATTCATAAACACGATGACCCGCCGACCCATTCTGGCCCTTAACTAATGGGCTTAATCGGTGAAAAATATATCTAGCCTGGAAAAAGTTGTTAACTTTTTGGTAGGTTTGGAGTATGTTATAAAAGTCTTCTTAATCCAGCCCGATTCTCCATACATTTTATACTTGTATATGTTTATATTTCATTTATGTATCATATCAAAAGTATATGTTATGTATTATTTTGTTTAAAAAGGTCCTATATTTGCTTTCAAAGAAAAAGAAAAAAAGGTTATATATCTATCATCTTAAAATCGAAAACATAACAGCGATATTTTGTTTTCATAAACAGATTGCATATCTTATAATTCAAATTATTGTGGCTAGAAGTCTTGAACCATATGCAGGTTCTTAAAGTTGTCCAAAAATGTTATTTTAGTCCCTCAACTTTGGGAACGATCTATTGAGTCATTTAACTATTAAAATGGTGACTTATTGAATACTTATTCGATGACTTGACACTGAATTGATATTAAAATTACTATTCTTCATATTTGCTTACTCAATGTCATGTCAATGAATAAGGACTCAATAAATTTATATTTTGATAATTGAGTGACTCAATAGATCGTCATCAAAATTGAGAATAACGTTTTTGGACAACTTTAAAGACTTATATATGGTTTAAGTAAAAAATTTTCTTGAAAAGAAAACCTATTTATTTTCTATTTGACCCTGCCGCCCCATTTCTTCCATCATCTTTTAACCAATTTTCATATCATCCCCATCTTTTGTTTCTTCTTTCATTCTTTAACCTTTGTGCTTTTTCGTTCTCTTCTTTATAATTGTTGATGATAATAAATATTTTAACTAATTTCGTAGGGACTGTTCTTTTGGATCATTACGAGTGTGGTGTGCTTCCTGCACACATTCAGAATATTCTCTTTGCAAATTTGAGTGACACAAGTTTCCCGTGAAAAGTTTGAAGCTAGTTTATTTGTGTTTTGCTCTTTTATTTTTTTCTTTCTTTCTTTCTGTTCTCGAGGTCTCATGACCTCTCTTCTTCAGCAAAAAAAGAAAATGCAATTTATTAGTAACGAAAAAGTAAAAATAAAATTATTAAATAACAAAGTAATTGACATGGTTGGCTTGGCCGGGTTTGGGATTGAGTTTTTCTTATCCATCTCATCCCGGCCCAAGCCCCGAGACAAAATTAGTACGGGATGGGTTGAGCCTTGGCTAGGTTTGGGATTGAGGTTTTCTAATCCATCTCATCCTGGCCTGAGCCTCGAGACAAAATTAGCACGGGTTGCATAAGGCATAGGTAAGAGTTTTAATTAACAAACCTGATGTGGTCCGGTCCAATCCATTAATAAGTCTAAAATAGAACAAAAATCCTTAACCAATAGAAATATAGAACAAAAGTCTACTTCTAAACAACAAAATTTAAATTGGGAGATGGTCTAGCAACAAGGTGCAAAAAATAAGAGGGTTAATGCAGAAACATTTTATTCAATATAAAATATGCTTTCAACATAGTAGAATATGGCTCAATATAATAACTATATTATTGCTATTAAAAGATATAAATAATTTGAGCTGGCTTGACGGTGTAGAATGATGGATGATGCAAACTGGGATCTACTAGTTCATAATTACACACAATTTCGAGTTGTCACAAATACTATACTACGATATGTATAATCTCAAAAATATAATTTGATATGTATAATGAATTAAATTATTATAAAGTTGCCGTGTATATATGTGATTTTATGACATGCCTAGTGTGAGAGAGCTTCTAATCGAATAATTGATCATCTTCCGATGTCCAAACAAAAATGTGTATATAAATATAATATATGGTTAGATCAATTACATTCTTGGCTTTGTAATATATATTTTGATTTAATGAGATTTGATCACAGTATATGATATGATATAATTGAAGGTTTTGAGAGTTTAACAATATCAAGTTATTTAAGTTGAAAAAAAATCTTGAGTGTAAATTGATTCATAGATAATTAGCTATAAAGCCGTATTTAGTTTATATTTTTTTTGTGAATAGGAGGATTTAAAATCCAGAAAGCAAAAGAAAGAAACAGAAAACAAAAAATAGAAACAGAATTATAAAGTAACTAATTTTCTTGACGTATGACCACGATAATCTCCGTCAAGAATATCTTGGAGGCCTGTAGGAGGCACACCATACTCGTGTGTTATTCAAATGGTGACATGTGCTTCATCAAAAATCATACCATAAGGCACATAAATAAAAGTTTTTATACCGTAAATGTTAAAAAGGTTTTAATTGAAACATTTCGAACTGATCAATGGGATAAATTAAAAAAAAAAACTATCATGATGAGTTGTGATATTTAATAGAATTAGATGAATTGCATGAAAGAAAGTAATGAATACAATTTAGAGTTTTAGAGATGCCCAAAATTTTCAAACATTATCAACTCGATTCATTGAATCAAATACATGTTTGATATGAGTTTAATTTACAATAAGAGACATCATATAAATAGAGGTAAAAAATATCACAATTCTAGGAAATTTAATTTCCACCAAGCCACCTAAAAGTTCATTTCCATCAAGTCGCCTAAAAGTTTTCACTACATCTAAAGTTTATTTTAAGAAACTCTAAATAAAAGCGTCCATCATGTAACTTAAATTCGACAAAAGCGAATCAAGAAGAAAAAAATTGTGCACCACAAAAGCACAATAAAGAAGTTTTCAAAAATAATCTTTTAGAAAAAAAAAATTAAATAATAATTTTTGGAAAAGTTTTGTAAATAGATTTTCAAAGAAAAGTTTCCACAAATATACTAGTTATATAAAGTTTCCTGAATGGCATGGTTTTCTTAAATAATGTTTCTTCCACAGCTTACCTAAAAAGAAAATGACTACGAAAATAACAATGCCGCGAGCTCTTCGAAAAAAAAAATGACTACGGAAAAACTTTGCTAACAACACGTCCACTTAAATCAAAATTTAATTTTGATGCAAACAAATTAGTTCTTAAATGCTATATTGAATTTCTCGAAAAATAAATACTAAAGTAATCACAATAACAAATGCAGATTTGGTCATCGACACTAAAGTTTTTTTTAAAAAAAAATTCATAAACTAATATAAAAAAAAATTTAAAAGTTTTTGACATTTTTTTTTTTACAAAATAAACAATATTATTACGAAAAAAAAATTAACTCATTACAAGAAACGTTGAGGAGTACAGATAACCACTTACCTCAATAATTAGGATTAAAAATATAAAAACGACTAGCACATAAAGAAACGACAATATTGATCGAGTGTTGAACAACGCAATAGAGCAACTGAAGAGCTCGTTAAGCAACAACCTACAATCTTTGACTATGTCGTTAAAAGGTGAAAAGACCTCTAATGGGCGGGCCATCAATTGCACAACTATCAACAAGGTCGATTCAACTGCAACATGACTCTAAATACAGTTCTTGATCCAGCTAAAGGCTTCTTAAACAGAAAATGCTTCAATCAAGATCGGATCTGAACGAAACACATACTCCTAGATTTTTTTGACGTTAAACAGCTCGAATTAAGTAAGTTATGATTTTATTTAAATAAATAAATTTAATTAATCAGTTTACTCTTGCGTACACTAGTATTCCAGTTTGGGATCTACTAGAATTCGAATTTGAGGTATATTCTAATCAATCAAGCCAATTTTTGTTTTAAAAAGAGGGCTACATATCAATAAAAATATATCACTGTAAATATAACGACAATGGCCTTAAGAAAACCCTACAATGGCTTAAAGCTAAATTAGTCCTTAATCTATATTTCAAAAGTAAATTAGGTATTTAACTTAAAAATCATCAATTAAGTTCTCAACCTATACTTATTACTATCAATTTGATCCCACAAATCGTAAATATTCAGTTTTCTTATGCTACTATTTTTAGTTTTTAGTTATAGATTGAGTTGTTTTTATATTTTCCATTCGATTCCATCACATTTAAATTTTTCTTTCCCTTTTTATATCCTTTTTATATGTCCAAAATTTTCAAAGTTCTCAATTTGTTTTTGCCTTTTTGTTAAAATAACCAAATTTTTATCAATATCGCAAGCGGGAACTATCTAATTACCGTATGATTATGAACTAGAGATTCAATTGACAATTTTTTTAAAGCATTAAATTTGAGATTTTAGAAGGTTAGAAAGTTAATTGACTTTAAACCTATGGATTAAATACCTATGTGATGATTTTAGAAAGCTCTAGGTATTAATTTTTTAATTTTATTTGAAGGTATATAAGTTAGAGATGTAATTGAAATTTAAGTTAACAACAAAGAGAAAAAAAAGAAAGTTGTCCTCTGTTTTCTGTTAAAACTTTCTCGCTCTTTCTTTCTTTCTTTCTGCTTCCAAAGAAAATCTTTTTCTTGCTTTCAAGATCCCAGATTCTCTTTCAGAATCTTCTCTACTTTTAAGGTTTTTTTTCCTTACTTGACTTTTACTTACGTCTCTGTTCTGTTTGGTTGCCTAGAAATTTTTATTTCCAAGTTTCTTTTTCACAGAAAGTTGAATTTTCATATTTTCCATTGCGTTTCTTTCCTCAATTTCATACATATAATGACAATCGAAACTGAAGCTGCTCGTTGGTTTAAGTAATAAGACACTCTATCTCATACTTGATAGAAAGGTACAAGAGTCCGCTATCAAAATTTAGCTCTTATTCTTATTGCTAGTCAATCTGTAAATTCGACTGTCAACTTTAATCGAAATTTGTGGTTTGCTGGATAGACATACTCAGCTAAAAAGGAAACTGAAGCTGCTCTTAATTGATATTTATTTTGTGATTTTTGTTCTATTTTTCTTGCATTTTCTCAGCAGCTAAACAGAGAAAGAAAAGGTAAAAATTCAAATAAGTTTCCATGGAAATTCTGATTCTTTCTGTTCTTGTCTTTCAACGGTCTTCAGATTTCCCAAATCTTGACGGCTTTATTTCCATATATAACATAAATTGAATATTTTCCTTCATATAATTTACTATATCTTGGACTTTATTTCAAAATTATTTCTTTGCTGATTTTAAGTTCTTGATTCAAATCTAATAATTGGGTTTTTCTTGGACCAAAAAACAAAAATCAGGGGAAGAAAAGATGAAGAATTCAGTGTCAGAACAGAGTTTTTACATAGAGAGTGAAGATGAAGATGAGAGAGAAGAAGAAAGAGAAGAAGAAGAAGAAGGTGGAGAAAACAGAAATGGAGAATCAGATTCTGATGATTCTTTGGCTGACGATAACCGTCAGCAGAGTAAAGCTGGCTCTTATAACACTTCTTGGCCTCAAAGTTACAGGTACAATTCTGTTTCCCGTGTCCGTTTCCGCGTACGTTTAAGTGAATTGTAGATTTTGAGTTGTGACATGTACAAAATACTTTGTTGGGAGGGGGGAGGGGGATTTTGCGTTTGGAACAAATTACTATTAAGTCAGGTTAAATTGGGGGCTTGACTATGCAATTTTCAACGAAAAAGACTGACGGAAACTACTAATAAAGATGGTTATAAATACCGTGGGACGTTACTCCATGCCTCTCTTCATCCCGGCCCCTAATTTTGAGTCTTTGGCCCTTAATTTAGGGGCTGTGGCTTCTTTTTAACCCAATTATGCAAGTCAACAGCTAGATAAAGTTACTTGCCAAGAAGTGCAAATTACTTTAGTGACACTTGAAGGGAGTTCTTTAATTAATTAATTTCATTATTTTGTTTATTTATTGATATGAGATACGTAGTAGGATGGTCTTCTTGAGCTGAGATTATTTGATACAGTACTAAGATAGATGCATAGCTATTTTGATTTGGTGAAATTTAAAAGCCTCAGCTAATATAATGTTTCGATTCTTTTGGTATTGAATATGTATTTTTTTTTTGTCTTTGCCTCAATTATTAGAATTGATTTCAACAATTAATTGGTAGGTCTCTTAAAGTATCAATCTTTGTCAATTAATTAATTTTGAAAAGTTTGATACTAGAAAGTAGAATTTATATTTTTGAACTTTATTGTGCCTTTAGGTTAACATTCTCTTACAATTTTCATATATTATTAGCATGATATAAATTTTGTAATTTCATGTTCTGGTCACGAAATACGATATGAAATGAAAAAATGATAAAGAAAAAACACCAACATTTGTTAATAATGCCTGAAATTGTATCATTTGATAACTATTAAACTTGAGATTACTCTATATTAACAGTGGGTGCCAAATCTTCCATCTCCTAATAATCATATGACTAAATTTATGTACGACTCTAAATGCTTAATGGCTATCATATAATAGAAATAGATATAGAAACCGTTATTTATGAAACATAACTTTCACAAAATAGCTTTCACAAGGAAATTCCATAGGCAAGGACACAAAAAGGACACGAACTGCAAAAGCATTACTAACACGAAGCGTGTGTGAAATAATTCCCAAACATCAACTTGTTACATTCCTCATATATAATTGTTGATGTTGCAGGCAGTCTATAGACTTATACAGCAGTGTACCATCTCCAAGCATAAATTTTCTTGGAACTCCAACATTATCAAGATTTGGGAGTTCATTTCTATCATCTTCCCTCACAAGAAGACATACCCCAGAATCACTTCCTACTATCATAAAACCACTTATATCAAAGCCAGAAGACGAGCACTTGCATTTGCCTTATCAAAGACCAAGTTCCCATTCTCTTCTCCCTCCGCCTATTCCTTCCCGCAAGCATTCCATACGAAAGGATGAAAAATCTTCACACATTTCACATGAACTTCCCATTTCTCGCCAAAGCACCTTTGGACAAGCTGTGCTTAACGGTAACTTTCCTCTTCTCTTTTTTGTCTTACTCTCGTACAATATATCACATCATATTTGAATGAATGCTCGTCTTGATCTCTAATGAATCGGTATGCATCTCTCTTTCACTAGTTAAAGCGTTTTTTTACGGACATGTTTGTATAATCATTTGAATAGAATTGTGGCATTTTGGGGGTGGAAAGGTCATTTTAGTCCCTGTTGTTATGTGGCCGTTGAAACCACTTGGGGATGGCCACTTGCAACATTAGGATTACTACAAAGTCTAAATCTTAGGGGCCACAAATACCAATCATTTTACTATATATTTTATTCTTCTAGTTTTAGATTTTGACTGTCATTCGTTCTAGTCCATATTTTTGTGCCTTGCATGTCTGTCTGTCTGCTGTTGCATCTTGTATTTTAGCATGTTCTTTTTAATTTTGTGCAATATAATACTGTTACCAATGAAAATATCTTTCTAATCTGTATAATATGCATGTTATCTGACTCATTATCCTTGTCTGTTTGTTCATTAATTTCTCTTCCCTTATGCACATAAAAACAATATGTGTAACACATTAATACACCAATTAAATATCATAAGTCTCATGGATATACAAATGGCTATTACATTGCAATGGGCTCAAAAATTTGATAGGACTGTAAAATGTTATTTATAGCCTCTTCAACTTGTTAAATGTTTGATTCTTTTGCCCAATATAGCATCGAGTGTGCACCTTCTATCTAACATGTCAGAAAGCTTTAAAAATAACGGCTTTATTTCTGAAATCCTTTAAAAAAAATTAAAATCTCGAAATCCCTAAACAATAACGTTAACAGTTTCTTGTATTCATTCTCTTCCATGCTTCTAGGTTTCTTCTTTTCAATAACTTCATTTCTTTCGTCTTCATTTATACGATTAACTCAAGACCCATGTCCCCATATAATAAAAGAGAAAGGACACATATTTGGTGTGTCCAAGCGTGTCGCCGTAGTGTATCTTAACCTCTTAGAAGTATCGGTGATTCATATATATATGTATGTTAATTACCAAATGTGAAATTCTTTTAACAGTAATTAAGCATAATAAGTCGTGGCTAAAATGTAGGGATCAATGTACTATGTGGAGTTGGAATATTATCAACATCTTATGCAGCAAAAGAAGGAGGATGGGCTGGGCTTTCAATATTAATAATATTTGCAGTTCTATCATTTTATACTGGAATGCTATTACGTAGCTGCTTGGATAGTGCACCTGGCCTTGAAACTTACCCTGATATTGGCCAAGCTGCCTTTGGTACTACTGGCAGGATTATCATCTCTGTAAGTTTTACTGACAAGCTTTTTTTACTTCATCAATTTTACTAGTCACTCAATTTGTTTTTTTTTTCTTTCAGATAATCTTATATGTGGAGCTATATGTAAGTACAACTGGCTTTTCCTATTCTTTTCTTTTATAGGTAAAATACATCTATGGCCCCTGAATTATATTGTGGCCCTTACACTTCATCTCGTGACGTAAAAGTTTTTCAACTTCACAGTATAATACAATATGAAAGAAAGAAAATCTGATGAAATGATGAGCTAAAAATAGGTATTTGACCATAATTTATGGTACACAGATAAAAAAAGAGTCATACAAGTTATCATTTCATCAATTTCGTAAACAAATTTTCTTTCATTTGGAATTCAAAATTGCACAATAGCGTAAAATTTAGGAACCTTTATGTCACAAAATAAACTTTAGTGAACATGATGTAACAGTTTAGAAGATATGGATGTATTTTACTTCTATGCTTCATTCAACCAATGGTATATACCAGAATTGGGATAATTCTTTTTAAAATGCCAATCTTACCGATTTAAATTCATACAAAAAGTTTGATTAGAAATTATTCTCACTATAATGTTTCTTAATGTTTTTTTACCTGAAAATGAGGTTAAATGACACTGGAATTGCTAAATCCAGTGTTCAAATTGCACTGAATTCGGAGTCAGTCAAACCGTTGTCTCTCAGCGGCGGAAATGAATAGTGACTCTGGATTCTATCTGTCCGGTTTTCTTGCAACTTTGACACCGAATTTTGTAGTTTTGGGGTCATTTAACCACACTGATACAAATAAGCAAATTTTTAACCAAATTTTTTGTTGTGAAATAATCTGTAAAATTAGCATTTTAATATTAATTTGGATCTTGAATATTCACGTGTGTCTGTATTGAAGTGAGACAAGGCAAAGTGCCAGATCTAAGCTCTTCCTATCTCCATGTCTCTTTTATAATGAGATGCTGGATCACATCCTGCTTGGCCCATGCTGCCAATAAATTAGTGCATTATGTTAGGATACATGGTCATATCTATAATTTATGACCATGTATACATAGAATTAGGAAGATAAAAATAAAGTAAGAGGTAGTATAATATATCTATATATACTGAAACAATTAATTAGTGAATGTATTTATAGAATTTGAAATGGTGATTTGCAGGCATGCTGTGTGGAGTATATAATATTGGAGGGAGATAACTTATCATCATTATTTCCGAATGCACATTTAAGTTTTGGTGGATTAGATTTAGATGCACGCGTTTTATTTGCAATACTTGCCACCCTAGCTGTTCTACCTACGGTTTGGCTACGAGACATGAGTGTACTTAGCTACATCTCCGGTAACTATTCTGATTTTGCATATCTTTCAATCTGACCTTTGATACACGGTCGGGTCGTGTTTCACATGCGTTTACTCAAACTACGTCATTTCATCTGACTGTAAATTGTATATATAGGCTTAATAGATCATTTGTCCTGTCCAAAAAGTTTAATTATACCTATGAACTTGATCAAAAAGCTTGATTGATCCTGTAAAATATTCATGTCGTCCTGATACCCTCCTCAACTTGCTCAAAACGTAGTCAATCAATCATCGAGCGTGCAACACAACAAGCATGCATGTTTTTGAAAATAAGCAATTCAGAAGAGAAGAAAATAAATGAAACTGTTACCAGCCTTAATTCCGTAAATATAATGTCTTGAATTCTGAAACCCCTAAGTAATGACGGTAACAGGTTTTTGTATTACGCCTCTTCTGTTCTTTTGGTGTATACTCTTCTGAATTCGCAAATTGAGGGTCTATCGACATTATTGACTATGTTTAAGCAATTTGAGGGACTATCAAGACAACAAAAAGTTCAAGAAAGTCAATCAACTTTTGTAACCACAATTAGAGAGAGCGGATGGATGATGTATTAAGCATTTAAGTAAGCCTATGAAATATAATAGCAAGATTATAACGAGAAATTTGGTGTAAAATTGCAGCTGGTGGAGTAGTAGCATCAGTATTGGTAGTGATATGTTTATTCTGGGTGGGTCTAGTTGACAAAGTGAACATGCATAGCAGTGGCGAAATAGTCAACTTTGGAACATTGCCCGTGGCTATCGGTCTCTATGGGTATTGTTACTCGGGACATGCTGTTTTTCCCAACATCTATACTTCAATGGCTCAACCAAACAGATTCCCAGCCGTTCTTTTAGTATGCTTTGGTATATGTACGGTGATGTATGCGAGCGTAGCATACATGGGATATACGATGTTCGGGGAATCAATAGAGTCACAATTTACGTTGAACATGCCTAAAGATCTAGTGGCCTCGAAGATAGCGGTTTGGACTACAGTTGTGAATCCGTTTACGAAATATGCATTAACAATGTCGCCCGTGGCAATGAGTCTAGAGGAGTTGATACCGTCGAACCATCTCAAGTCTCACGTTTATGCTATCGCCATTCGAACTGCTTTAGTCTTCTCTACGTTGCTTGTTGGTCTCTCTATTCCCTTTTTTGGTATGTCTCCCTTCCTTTCTTTTTTTATCCTCTCAATATTTCATTCATTTGTTTTATTATTTATTGATAACATCCAGATTCGCCACGGTTAATCATTTATTTATCTTCTTTCACCTCAGGTCTTGTCATGTCATTGATTGGATCTTTACTCACTATGCTTGTGGTAAGTCTTTCTTTAATTTCACCATTACTTCAGAAGAATTAGTGTAAGCGTAGAGAATACTCATAGCGTTAGATAGTGAAACTGAAATTTAACCTTTAACATATGGAATGAGTTTTGGTGCCCAACAATACTAAATACAGCAATGGACTCTATATTTAAGCTTGATATTGTTTCTATAGTAAAACATTTATTTTGGTATGATAATGTCTTGGCTCATTCTCCATTTTCTACATAGTATTGACAAATTTTCGGAATCTTTTGGAATATATAAAAAAAAAGAAATTAGGTCGGAGTTTTTACCATGGTGTAACGTAAACCCTTTTGTACAGTAAGGGTAAAGAAATAATCTTTTCTTGATAACTTTACCGGCAAAATCGATCCTTGATCAAATATTTAGCGGGAATTTAAGTATTTGTATTGCTTTTTTTTGTACTTACAATGAGGTTTTATTGCAGACATTGATACTTCCTTGTGCTTGTTTCTTGAGCATTTTGAGGAGCAAAGTAACTGTATTTCAGGTACTTTTTTTAAAAAATTTTGTGCCATCTCTCTTATAGTACGAGAAAGTTAAATTAAAACTGGTACATTTTTTCTTTAGGAGAAAGATTAAAATTTGTATTAAGAGTTATTTTGATGCAAATTTTGTAGGGCATAGCATGCGTAATGATCATAGTGGTGGGGGTGATATCATCAGGAATTGGATCATATTCAGCTATTTCCAGAATTATTGAGAGTTTGAGCTCTTAAATTCTTGTGTTTCTGTCAACAAAGAATTTTGTAGACCTATATTATTATATCTTATATTCTTCGTTTTGTTTTATTTTATATTTGCGAATTTAGAAACAGCCTAGTTACGTTGAGTTGAGAGAATTAATTTTAATAATAATAGAATATATGGTGACGTTTATTTTACAATATCTATTTATGTGGCAAAGTTGAGAAACAAATAGGAATTTGGATACAAATTTTTTTAGCACTTATCCAAAGATAATAATAGACAAAGTGATGGTTACTTTGTTGATAAAGAAGAATCCGATAATTGTATTTCAAACTCTTTTCGTATAAATATTATATTTCAACAAAATAACACAAAAAGCTAACCATTTAAAACCATTATTTATCAATATTATGATAATTAGAAATTTGTTTTCTTACCAGCTGTTGTGCAAAAACTAACCATATAAAATTACCATTTGTGAAAGTAATGTACAAGGCAAAGTCATCAACAATATTTAAAATCAAGTGGAATTAATGAAGTTTGGGAGTTGAAACAAATTAAATTTTTCTTCTTTTTACAAAAAAAACTCAATGAAAGTTGCTGTAGAATTGTGATGGTTTTACCCTAACATATTTCATAAAAGAAAAAAATTACTTTTTAAAATGACTTGAAGGATATGAAAAGTAATGATTTTTTAGTGAAATATTTGTAAATTATTTTATTCAATTAGGTATGGGGGAAAAAAAATAGAATTGGGCCTCAATAAGTACAGAATTGAAAAGAAAATGATTTTGGGCCACTCAAACTTTTTAAGAAAACCTATCAGTTAAAGTAAGTATAATAAAGTCCAGCTTCCATAAAAGAAAAAAGTAAAACAAAGTCCTTTTTTAAAACTACAGGCTTCAAAATCAGGTATTATTATTAAAAAATTGGGTGGCCTTACAAATTGAGGTCCTGTGCAGTTGGGCTCTTGCACACCCTTAACTTACATGCCTGCTCCTACCGTAGGGGAGACTACGGTTCTTTTAGCTATCTGGGTGCAAGGGAAAGTCATGGCTGATTCCGAGATTTTGGAGTCCTAGGGGCAAATTAGCAACTAAAATCTTAAAAGTGGATAAAAGGAAAATCAACGTACAAAGAAACTTTACGCTAGAAAATTCTATCTTGCACCATGATGCTGACATTCATATAACCGTTTCATTACAAATTACTCATCCTAACACTTTTTGGATTAGGAGAATAGGTCAAGAGGTTTATGAACTTGTCCACGAGCCTGTGTTGAATTCAAAATTGCTTCATGCAGGATAACATTTGAAATTATTTACCATTTTTTAAAATAAGATTTAAAAATATATTCGTATATCTCCAACTACAAATTTAGGCCAAATTCGAAAAATGGGAACTAGAAAGAAAGAAAATTGAGGTAAAGGATACAATTAAGGGTGAAAACTGACCCTAAATTGGTAAATATTACTAGTTTTGCTGTATGTATCAACTCGGCCGGTTGATAATATTTTACAGATTAACTTAAACGCGACAAAAGTTATTGGTTGTATTTGTGTTATTCGGACCCTTCGCGAACCTATAATAAAATTGGGAGACAATTTGATGAGGTGTCAACCTGAGTTAATTTCTTAATTTATTACCAATTTAGTTTCATTGATTTGATATAGATCCCAAGCAAAATTCAATCCCATCAATCTGTAATCGTCTCCTAAATCCTAATTAACACCAATCTCTCCAAATTTTCAGCAAAACTCTCCTCTCTCTGGCATTTTTATCTTCCTCCTCGTAATGTACATAACAACAATGTACGTATCAAATCGATCATGTGATTCGAACTCTCAAGCTCACTCTCTTTTTTTATTATATTAAATTGTTTGTTATTAATTAATTGCTAATTAAGCAATAACAATTTATTAGCTCATGCACGTAACAACCGTTCATCATCGACAATTCTCCATCCAACGGTTGAGACACGTCTCATATATATTTAATAAAAAAACTTTTTTTGAGAAAAAAAAAAAAAAAACACTTCCTCCATTGGACGAATCTGCGTCCTCCATGTTAGCTCTGTAAATTTTCTCTATTTCTCGCTGTAAATATATGTTAAATCATTCAATTCCCTTTTTCATTGCTCTTCATGATTTTGTAACAATGAGATGTAAAAATTCATATTGACATATTGATTTTTGTTCCAAGAATTCTTATTCTTGTTATTGTTATTATGTCACAAATGTTGAATTCAATTATGCGGGCTTTTCTATTTTTTTTTTATTAAAAAGATTGTTTGTTTTTCGGCAGGAATGTTACGGTGCACACGCGTTGAACTGGAAATCGGCGTGAGAAGGTACGGAATTCTTGACAAGATTGTTTGTTCGTCGTTTGTATTTCTTTACTTTTTCCATGCAATGATGTTTGGCTACTAAGAAAACGCTGGTAATAAGAGAAAATGTAGTGACGGGTGCTTTTGATGCTAAACTTATAACTTTTTTGGTGTGTTTTACCTATAAAACTAAAATTTTGTACATATTCCAGCATTTTCTAACAGATGGTGGGTGCTCAAGCTCACGCTAGCTCCCCCTATACCCGTCCATGAGAAAATGTATGAGCTTGTTTTTTACTTGGAAGATAAGGAACTCAGTTGTGCTCTAATGAACTTATGTCAGATATTAGGATTCAGGACCTGTTATTTTGTGTCCATTCTCAACTATCATTAATATACTTTTCTAAAGAATATTATTTTGTGTTAATATATTTGTTTGTTTTGAGAAAATTTCAGGTCGAGAGATGGTCACCGGAAGCAACATAGATATGTTACTGAACCTCGATGATCGTCTGCAAGGTCCCAATGGAAATTTGGAGAATCATTCTCAAAGTGAGCTTGAAATGATTCTACAAGCGCAGCGCAATCATCGTTTTATTGAACGAGAACGGGATCTCAATATGTATAGGAGTGGGAGTGCTCCCCCAACTGTTGAGGGGTCAATGAGTGCTGTGGGAAGTCTTCTTAGGAACCCGAATTTTAGTAATGATGCAGTTCTGACGGATGATGAGATTCGGTCACATCCAGCGTATCTGTCATATTACTATTCTCATGATAACATGAATCCAAGACTACCCCCACCATTGCTGTCGAAGGAGGATTGGCGTATCGCCCAAAGATTTCAAGCTAGTGGATCGTCATCGCTTGGAGGTATGGGGGACTTGAGGAAAAACAAGTTGATTGATCAGGTTGATGGTTCATCACTCTTTTCACTTCAGCCTGGACATTCTGTACAGAAGTTGGAGGATGATTTGATGGAGTTAAGGAATACAAATAGAAATGCTCTTTCTTTGCACAACTCGGCTGCGTGGCTTGATAGGAGTTCGGGAGGTTTGGGTGCATCTCAGGGTGCTGTTGGCCTTGGCTCTAGGAGGAAGAGTTTTGCTGACATCCTTCAGGTTCATTTATTGTCATTCTTGTTTGCAAAATGTTTCATTATATCTCAAGAACGAGTAATTAGTAGGTACCACTAGGTTGACTCTTCAAGATGTCATCTATTCTTGAGGCATATATGCTTGTTTTAGATGGAAGCTGAATGTACGATCCATACTAGACCCGACCAACTGGCCAATCTTACCTCCTCTACATTCTTGACAACCCATCTTTGTCTCAGTCGAGTCGTTCAGTGGCATGATTCGGTCTTCTTCCCTATTATTTAGAAAAAGTGAGCCACTGGCTCAGGTACAAGAAGATACTATCATTACCGTCTGGACAACCAGACATCCAACTCGTAATCTCAACGACTCGCAAGAGCGGAGCTCTACCAACTGAGCTATATAGGTGCATGCTCCGTAGTTTTTTTCGATAGAGGGATATTTTGCTTAAGGAAAAACATGACCATCCCCTTCTTGTCATGAGAAATTGTGTGTTTATTGTAGGGAGTTCATTTTACAGAAATAAATCCTGTTTGGTTTCGGAGTGTGGTACCTTACCTGGGCTCAGTTCATATTACGAAATGTTACATGTGTACATTTATGTCTTTGTGATGATAACGGACATCAGTATGCTTGCAGGAAGGACTTGATCGATCTGCTGCCTTATCAGGGCATCTATCACGCCCTGCCAGTCATAACGCTTTTGGTGATCTTGTGGGGACAAGTGGGATAGCTAATCCCCGTGCAGTTCGGTATGGTGGTGGATTGGAATCCTTGGAGGGTTTGCATTCTAGATCAGCTTCCCCTGGCATGACTGTTTCTCACTCTTTTGCACTTGGCTCGTCACTGTCAAGAAGTACAACACCTGAGCATCAGCCGGGTGCGAGGTCCTCGAGTTCTGGTCTTCCTCCTGTGGGGAGCAGAGTTGGTCCTCTTGAAAAGAAAAGTACTGTCCACAGCAGTCATTCTTCTAGTATGACTGAGCTCGGTAACATTACAGCTACTTTATCTTCTCTGAACCTAGCAAAACTTGGGCATCCAAACCAAGATGTTAGCAAAGAAGCGGTTTTTAACACATCTAGTGGTCACAATCATCTGCATCAGCAGATCATCGAAAAATCAAATGCGGAGAATCTCTCTTTCCCGAACAACTATATTGATGTAGCTACAAAGAATGGTAGTGTGCCTAACCTCAGTGCTTCTGAATTTAATTTGACCGGAGAAGTTAGTCTTCCCAAAAGAACTTCTTCTTTTTCTAATCTTCATCCAAAGTCGAATGCATTAGGCATCGGAAGATTAGAAAGACCAAACGGTCATCATAAAGATGCAAACATTCCAAGTATGGAATTTTCTGGTGCCTATTCAATCAATCAGAAGCTGGATTCCGTGCTCAAGAACCATCTTGATGAAGGTATGTTTTGTTGTTTCTTTGTGAAACTTTCCTCAGACGTATTCTCTGTGTGTTTATATGTGTTCTGGATTTTCTTTTGCATCAGGTTCAGCTTTGCGAAGCAACGGAATCGGATCTTTCAATAGAATGGGAAGTCAAGGTGGTCCTGATCATCTTTCTCCAGTTATGGACACACGTTATACTCAGCACGGAAGAACTTTGAATCATCCAACACCTACAAATAGTCAGGTACGGAACTGTTTCAGCGCTCCACGTGGAGATATGGACATGATTCAGAAAGCATACCTAGAGGCATTGATTGCTCAACAAAACCAACAATATGAATCGGCACTCATTAATTCTAGCAGTCTGAATCAGATGTATCATAGGAATTCATCATATGGACATGGTATGCCATATGTTGGTAATGCAATTGCAAACTCGGTACTTCCTTCTGTTGGATCTGGAAGTTTTCAGAATGAGCAAGTTGGACACTTCACGTCAATGATGAGAAATCCAATGACCACATCCATGGGGGCTTGGCACCCTGATGTTGGAAATAACATGGAAAGGAGCTATACATCATCGTTATTAGATGAATTCAAGAACAACAAGAGCCGATCTTTCGAACTCTCGGATATCATTGACCATGTTGTTGAGTTCAGGTATAACTATGTGTTTCCCTTCGGTGTTTGTTGCACGAATGACGTATTAACTTTAACATGTCTGTTCATATCATGCAGTACGGATCAGTATGGGAGTCGTTTTATTCAGCAGAAACTAGAAACGTCTACTGTTGAAGAAAAGAACAAGATATTCCCGGAAATTATTCCTCATGCGCGTACCTTGATGACCGATGTGTTTGGGAATTATGTCATACAGAAAGTATTTATACTCCTGATTTTAAATTTCTCAGCTTTACTTCTTACACTTCAAAATATTTATTAACTGAATTTGAAAACAGTTTTTTGAGCATGGCAGTGAAAGTCATAGAGCCGAGTTAGCCAGCCAACTCGCTGGTCATGTCTTACCTCTCAGTCTTCAAATGTACGGTTGCAGAGTAATTCAGAAGGTGCATTTCTAATCCTTTTTTATCATGATCAACTTCCAACTCGTTTTAAACTGTTTAATATCCACGTTATGTTACGGGGACGATTGTTCTCCGTTGGTTAATTTTGGGTGTCGAAAGCACTTAATACTATGGATATGACAACAGGCATTGGAGGTGGTTGATGCGGATCAACAGACCAAAATGGTGGCAGAGCTTGATGGTTCTGTTATGAAATGTGTTCGTGATCAGAATGGTAATCATGTCATTCAGAAATGTATAGAATGTATACCTGAACATCGAATTCAATTTATAATCTCATCTTTCTATGGGCAAGTTGTGACACTTTCAACCCATCCTTATGGATGCCGTGTTATTCAGGTTAGCTGGATATAGTTTCTATTTTCTATGTACTTTTTAGAGTATTCTTGATTATAATGTAGCATTTCTTTGATGTAACAGAGAGTCCTGGAACACTCTGACAACGTGAACACACAGAAAATCATTATTGATGAAATTATGCAATCCGTCTGTGTTTTGGCACAAGATCAGTACGGGAACTATGTTATTCAGGTGATTGAAATCGCTTTTAGATATGTTCCGTTGGATATATGTTCTGGGTAAATAAATCTTTTCATACTCTTTCATTAAAATGTGCACCCTGACAGACACCTGTCATGTGTGAGGTACATCGTTGTTGACTGACACATGCGTTAGAAAAAATGCTGTGTCATCCAAACTTAGGATTCGAAACGCCGAGTTAGTTTTGGATAGCATGTACCTTTATTCTCGAAGTTCATTGCCTAAAGAATCGTCTTGCTTGACAACTATTAACATACTGGATTGCTGTTGACATATATCTTCATGTACTTGTCACACAGCAATTTGACTTTCCTGATCTATTATTGTACTTGATAGCATGTCCTTGAGCACGGAAAACTGCACGAACGATCTGCTATCATCAACAAACTAGCCGGACAAATTGTAAAAATGAGTCAGCAGAAATTCGCTTCTAATGTCGTGGAAAAGTGCCTAAGCTTTGGTGGTCCAAAGGAGCGTCAAATTTTGGTGAATGAGATGCTTGGTTCTACCGATGAAAACGAGCCGTTGCAGGTCATGATGAAAGATCCATTTGGAAATTATGTTGTACAAAAAGTCCTTGAGACCTGCGATGATCGGAGTCTTGAATTGATTCTTTCTCGTATAAAGGTTCATTTAACTGCACTAAAGCGGTATACTTATGGTAAACATATAGTATCTCGTGTTGAGAAGCTCATCGCGACTGGAGGTAAGGGTTTTTGGTATTGGCTTTTTCATGTTGATGACAACTTTCTTATAAATCTACTTTTCGTGATCTGCAGAAAGGCGCATTGGAATGATATCATCATTTTCGTCTTAAGACACGAGAAAGAAAGTTCTCTTCAATCATTGCTGCCGCCGTTGGAAGACAGGAGAGACAGCTTTTTTGTACAGGTAAGATGGCAGTCAATTTTTACAAACTATGATCCCATCTTTTTTTTTTCTTTTTCCCGTTAAAGATTGCAACTGTAGATAAACACAGTACTCGGGTCTACGGAATAAGATCTTTTTGTCAATATCTTTTTTTTTTTTTCTTTTTTTGTATATTCAGCTCTCTGTGAATTAAATTGCTTAGATATAATTACATAAGAAAAAATAGCAATTTAAGGTAATAATATGTACTAGTTTGTAAATGAGGATTAAATGTAATTGTTCAAGTATGATCATGCAGTTAGCACTAGAATTCAGACAAGTCTTGATTATAGCATTCTTATTTCATGTAGTTTATCTCCACAGCTTATGCATTTATATATGCGTGTGCACATGCAGATTTTGCACGCTATTTACAACATTAACGTATTTTAAAATTCATTATGAAGTTTGATTGCAGTTGACAACTAAGAGTATTTTTGTCTTTTAAAATTTTTACATACATATCGATAAGTTACATCCGTCTAATAACTTAATAACAAATATACTTTAACATACTTTCCTAAAATATTACTATCTTTCCTCATAACTATCATTACTTACTCTACAATTGGGAAAAACTTTGATTTTTGGCATCATTTTACAAGAAAAACAGTAGTACTTTTTTTTGTTAAAACAGAAGGGTCATAGAACGAAAATACAATTAACTAATAACATGAGAGAAGAAGTCCTACGAACATCAGCAAAAAGAAAATCATAGGTGCTTGTAGAAGGCACATCAAACTCATGATGACCCAAAAGAAATTATAAGAGACTATCAAAAGCTTAAATAGCCCATGAACTTAGTCCTATAAGTCACGCTGTCGATTAACAATAGTTTCAAAATCTTAAAAATACATGTTTTAAGTAACAATTTTAAACGTCCAAAACAAATTACTCCATCCGTTCCCAAATAACCTTTTCAGAGTTGTGCGATTAAGAAAATCAATCTAAATTGATAAATTTATATGGATAAATTAAAAAAATAATCTCTCTTATTTGAGAATTGAATAGTAAACTTTAAATTATTCAAAAACACATAAATCAAGACAAACTTTCAATTCGAAATAAAAAAATATATAAATTTTTTTTGAAAAACAAAAACGACAAATATGAGAAAAAAAATGACATTCTAAAAAGACATCTAAAAAGGAATGGAGAGAGTAACATTCTATTTTTAACTTTTGGGACACATTTACAGATTTAGGGGGCAATAATACAATTCAATACGCATTGGGCTAATCAACAATTCTTTACCTAATGATGTTTAAACCATCCATTAATTTAGAAAGAAAAAACATCACAACAAAAAAAATTGCAAGAACATATACAAATAAATAAATTTATAGAAGTAACAATAAAAAAATGGAGGAAATACAAATTTATCCAAAGAATTCTATGTATCAGTCTATGCCTAAGGAGTTAGGTACAGAGTAAAAACATCAAGAAAAATCAAAAGTAAATTTGAAAAATAAAATACTCAGTATATATACATACGAGCTACCAATGTAACTCGATTCTCTCACGCCTTAGCTAGAATGGTCATTTCTTAGTCTGTTCACAGGAAAAACCTCTATCGTCTCGTACTTTAGCTAGAGTGGTCATTTCTTAGTCTGTTCACGGAAAAGAAGCATGTCAACCTTCTTTTCTTACGTCTTCTCATTTCAGTCTGTAAAGTGTAGCTAAAATCTCTATTCTTTAGTTTCTTCCCCGAAATATCAACAAATTTGACATCGTAGTTAAACCGAAGCTCCACCACAGGAGACTTGCCTTACAAAGTTGTTAAGTTCCAAGCATCCACCATTTTTTCTTCTTCTTCGTCTCATACAACGGTAGCTCTATATGCCACAAAGCATTAGTAATTACCGATCAGTTAGAAGAATATGTTTTTTCTTTGGAAGAGAACAGACAATACAATGCAACAAACAATTCTTATTCTGCTGACAGTATATACATGATGGTTCTGCTTGCAAATGCATAAAACAGCATTTTTTTTTACTCTACTTTTCACAAGAATTCAATCTCTTAACACTCGGTAGAAAATAAAATATTCAAAATCAATTTTTATCGCAGTCATTTAAATAAAAATGAAATGCATACCTCCTTCGGGATAAATCGAGTTGTAATGCACCTCAGCCCAGAAACTCAAGAAAATTACTGCACAGAAAGACAGTATTCCAGTACATAAGGCTTGCAAATAGAAGAGCTCGAAAAACAACTGATAAAATATGTACTTATGTTTTCTATAATGCCAAACACAGCCTGGAAAAGTGAAAATCTCCACTGGATATTTATGTAGCCTATTTTGACAATTATTTCTCCTAAGTAATCGATATTTTCACATCTACCAGGCAAGTAATGGCAAATGAAAGTTCATCCATACATAGTGTTCCACAGAATCACATGATTCATATAAAACATGAAACAAAAGCTATTCAAATTTTTACCTCGTTCAGACATTATAGTTTGCGGAAGGATCTCAATGTAACATGTATCCTTGAATGATGTAAGCACAAATATCTTCACACCATACTGCAATTACATAACAACCTTCGTCAATTACACGATTATTAATCACACACAAGTAACGGAAATGACATTCCAGATCATCATAAATATACACTTCAATGTCTACTATTAAAGTGCCACTAGTTCTTCTACTCCTTGCAATAAATTAGTAGTGTATGAATTTAAGGGATCACAATGTATTTAAACAATTTACAAACTGAATTTCAGCAAGGAAAAGCAACACAAAGAAAACGGATTATAGAAGAGTTGAACCATTGCGCATACCGAATCTGCTGCAGCTTGCAAGGTGACATGATCACCCCATTCACCATTCCTAATTTTATCCACAGGTAATAAGAGAAAACAAACAAAAAAAGTTCAAATAAGACTCCATTATAATAAAGAAATAAAGGGTTAAATTGGAATTTCAACTTGATCCAGTGACAACTTGCCGGTTTTTTGACCAAAATATAATTCTGGGTTTCAATTGGGTCCTTCAAGAAGACATTTTTTTTGTCAACATTAGAAGTTGACATGTGCCAAATAAGCACAAATGACAAGTTGACACCTGTCACTTTTGGGCTTATTTGATGAAAAATCTTCAAGATGTAAACTAAATTGTAACCTGAAATTAACATTGAAGCAAATTGATAACTGAAGCCAAGTTGAAGAACCAACTTGACCTTGTATCCATAAGAATAAAGGGTTAAAGTGAGGAAAAATGGAGGAAATCAACAAACTTGCTCATTTTCTTTAAATAGTCACCATAAGCCATAGGAACATAACCATCGTAGTTTTGTGGCTGAGACTTTAGCTGATGATATCAATATGTCAAACATAACAAAATAAGCATGGTCATTATATGTTCAATCATGGGTTATAGCATTAAGAAGATACTCTTATTTTCCTAACCAACCTGAAAACTGATACGGTCCCTCACAACTTTATGGTACTCAGGGGAACGATAAAGTTGATCAGATATGGCACGAAACTGAGATAAAAGAAAAATGATGAATTATTTTTGGCTGAAAGCATATATACATATTGCAAAAACTGTCAAATCTAAATTTTGGAGCAACCAACCTGACAATTTCCATCACCTTGAACCTTATTCTCAACCAAATCATATAACTTCAACCTACAATCAACGAAGTCTATATTTATAGGCAGCAATACTGATGCCAAAATGTGTACTTCAACTTAAATATCCACAATAAATGCTTTTCTAATAGAGACCTCAATACAAAATTCACTGACAACATATAGAATAAGCGAGGAAAAGTGAGATAATGGCTAAGTTAAGATATTTAAACGTATAGTTACCATAACAAGTTATATTACGCTGAGAAAAATGAATAGTTATTGTGAAGACCATAATCATATATCAGAAAGAAAACCCAATGCTTCGATTTTTTAAATGCTGAAAACTTTGTCAACGAGCTGTTAACCATGATAATAGTCAACAGTATTCATCAATCATGATATTCTACACCAATCATAGTCCAATGCAATAAGTAGTGAACATGAGAGAAATAACTTGAGCCTCCAGTAATCACACATCTTTTGATTGTGAATTGTTAAATTTAAAATAGATATCATTGGGTGGAGCAGAAAAACCTGTCTAACAGCCGTTGATGATCTGAAACTTGTTCATCTTCTGATGGCACTTCTCCATTAATTTTAGGTACATGCTGCAGAAAAGAGAAAGTAAGGCAATTACTTCTCTTGTCCAACAATAAAATTACCATTATTGTACTTCTACTAGATTCACAAGTTCAGAAACTAATAAAGCGCAACAAGGGACACTTCTGCCGTGGCACGGAAAGTGTATGTATATGGTAGAGATCTAGAAGGATATTGTTGAAAGAACACATCCCGAAGATGAAGAAAATTATAAACACAAAGCTTGCAGCTACAATTCTTACAGGAATAGGAACCATCTGATTCAACCTCTTGCCCACTTCTCCATCAAGAGCAGACTCATCTTCTATTTCTAAAGAATGTAATGACTCTTCTTCTCCACTCCGAGGAGATGGAAAAGAAACTTGCATTTCATCACTCTCTTCACTTCTCCATTTACTTGAAATATCATCATCCTTTTTGCTGTAATCGTCATTTTTGTGCTCTAGAAACAGTGCATAGCATCTCAATAAATTACAGAGAAACAAAGGTGGTCAAATAAGCAACAAATTAGATTCCAGTGAAAGAACTAGACGCTACCGGAGCCAGGCCAATTCTGTGCAAGAATGGATTCTTGTGCAGAATTGTGAAAGCCAGATGCTTCTGCAGCAGCAATCCGCGATAATTCCTCTTGAAGAGCAAGTGCAATAACTTCATCATTTTCTACATTATCTGTAACAGGTTCAGAATAACCTTCTATAACATAACCAACTTCTGCCTCATTGCTGCCGTAACGGGTAACACTAGTACATGAACCCGAACGTGGAAGTGCACAAACATCTATTAGAGTATGAAGACCCCACCGAACAACATCAGGATCTTGATCATGGACAATCATTTTGATTGCATAATTCAGAAATTAACTGAAAACCCTACAATCACACTTGATGATATTGGTTTTTGTCCTTGCATACAAATTTCTGAATATCAGGCACTAGAATAAAATCTGCAATACAAACACAGAGTAAAAGATAATCAATTCATTACACAAAAGGGCCACTTTACAAACCGACCTCTATAAAAACAAATTGAAAACAAGAGCTGATTCTTCTGAATTTCATTGGCAACATAGGCGATCAGCTAGGGCCACCGATCTATAGGGGACTCCTATTTAGGTCTTCACAGAGATGAAACTAGACTAGCTGCCGAAAATCAGTGTACAACCAAAACATCTCAATACCTCTTGTTACCATGCTATATTTTATAGTGTCCAACGTCCCAATGAAAACACTCCGTAATGGCACGTCGGTATACATGGCTTGGTCAACAGGTCATACATGCCACGTCACCTGAGTTGATTAAAGCTTCTAGAGGGTTCTCTCTCCTACGGGATTCTACCTCGTATCTAGTAACTCTTATTTCGAGTAGAAAAGCTTTTACTAGTTAGGAACATCCTCTTGACCGACCTCGATAGTAACTCCTACTAAACAGTCCTAAACTAACTAGTAGTGGTATCCTATTCTCATCCCATAAATAGACAGGTATTTAACTAGTACTAGTATCCTATTCTCATCCTATAAATAGACAGCTATATTCATACCTCAAGGTACATTGACTGCATTATACTTCCCCGATCACAAGTTCTATACTAACTTAAGCATCGGAATGGGGTCACCAGTCAACAGCCCCTCAGCCTACGTTTACCATTTTGCAGGTTTTACTAGCCTACGTGGAATCAGATTAACACCTCTATTTGGATGTCAAAGGTCAAATGACATTTTTTTTTGTAATTAATTAAACCAATAATATAGTTGATAACTATTCCGTTCTCTACAAATTGTCCTAACAATCTGATCTTTATCTGATGGTTTTGTTCACCGTCTACGGCTTCCAAAATGCTGATTCCCAAGGAAACATCAGTAATCTAACCTAAAAATAACTGTTGCATATTTATTCTTAATCCATCCACTGGTTTATACCATAGAAATTAAAACTATATAATTAAACTGAAGACATATAAAACATAATAGGAATAAAAACCGAAATTAACAAAATCAAAATCCCGCCGGAATCCTAAAACTTCAAATTTCTCACCGGAAAAACTAAAGTTGAATTCGGAAAAAAGAAAAGCGATGATGGAGAAGACGAGGATTAAGCATACCGTAAATGAGATATTTGAAGCGCCGGCGAAGTTTGGAAGATGAGAAGAGAAAGCTTGACGTGAAAGAGAAAGAGATTCCGTAGGGGATTTTGGATGGATTTGATAGAGATTTGAGAGTTTGGGTGGGAAAAAGATATTTTGACAGCTACCCGCGTCTTTATTGGAATAATAATTTGTTAGATATTAATGTTAAGTATCTGTTTTTATTATGTCAATCATACGTGTAAGTTGTTTTAAAAGTTTGAAATTAGTTTTCATATTTATAAAATCAAAAGCGTATTATTTTGAATTTTTGTTCTTGGATAAGTATATTTACATAAAACAATTAAAAAGATAAAGTAATTGTTTCAGAACCAGGTGGTCTGCTTCTAGCTTTCTGAATTTCATCTAGGAAGTGTTTGTTTAGCTACCAAGTGTTTGTTTAGAATCGGAGATGATATCAAATTAAAAATTGAAATTAGATTAAAATTTGAAGTTGAAATAAAATTCCTAAAAAAAATTTGACAAGGATGAGAGTTATTAATAAGATGAAAATGATTAAGTCACCTCATTTAAAATTATAAAAGAGAAATGAGCACAACTTAGTCATTTCCATATCATAGAACTCTCATCTCATCTTTTTCTTTCTTAAAGTAGCTAAGATAGCTAAGGGGATTTCAAAACGGAAAGAAAGAAACAATTTGAGATGAACTTCCAAAAGAGCAAATTGCTTACTAATGTCATCAATTTAGACATTTAAAATAACTCCAATAAAATGATAAATTTTTCAGAATACTAAGATCAAATAAATAAATGTAAGAAGACTCCACTCATAATCTGAAATTTCTACCCATAGGAGAAAGATAATCAATATGGATGGTACAGAACCTAATAAGCGAAGCACATACATGTACTTATTAACAGAACCTCATAGTTCCAATCATTGCCTCAGAATTGTTCAGACTCAAGTGAATCTTAAGCATCCTCAATGTGAATTACAACCAACTTATAAAATAAAATTATTAAAATCAGTCTTCAAACCATCAAATTCTGTTTTGTCCATTGCATTACTTTTTAGAGGTGTACTTAACTTCAAGGTTCTGGGAACATCAAAAGCAACCAACCAACCAACATCTTCTTGAGGAGTTTCCAACAAGAACACCATGTCGACGATTAAGAATCTGTCCCCCTTGTCCAGCAGATTTGACAACTCTGGAAAAGAAAAAACGACATATAATTTCATCAGTCCGTGTTTTGGATATTCAACTTTGTTTCTTAATAGATTCATGAGACAAAGATAATCAACATGGATGATACTCCTACGTTCGCCAGATTTTTCATAACGGCATTGCATGGGGGCTCCTATGAAACCTCTTTCTTTTTCTCATATCATATCCTATTTGTGTATATAAAAATGTAAAATTAGATTAATATCCCATTATAGTCTGGGAATTTCTAAATTGAACACCTCATTATGGTTGTAGAGATCACAATTTTTTTACCACAACATGCTAGGTATATAACACTTGTGCTGAATTTAGGACAAGCAATTAACTAGATGAATAGAAGAAAAACTTCTTTTCGGACATGCATAACTGACCACTATTCGCTGATATGTCACCAAAGTTAAAACAGTGAGAAACTACTCATAACATATATTCCAACAAAATGCCGAGATAAAACATAAACTAGCCATCAAATGACAATCAATTATCAAATAGTAGTTTAGCTTCAGAGGAATGAATCCAAAGAACAAGAAAGGCCTTCTTCATTAGCAGAAGTCACTAAAGTCATTGTAAACTAGACTAATAATAATAAGAGTAAGCAGTTAATAGTAAAAAGATCATTCTACTTTGAACCGAATAAACTGTAAACAACTTCAAATAAATTCTCTACCTACTGATGTATAACTTAACCTTGATAGGGATTTCACTGAAAGAGAAAACAAGGTAAAAAGCCAATCCTTGACCTCAAAATTTTTTTTGGGAGAAAGACCTGTTGATCATCATATTTCAAGTTTAAAGATAGAAGAACTGTAAAGAAACTACATAAACCTTAGAGGAATTCACAGTAGATGTTCAAACATTGCCCAAGACAACACAAATGAGCTTCAACAGAACAACCTTGAAAATAATCTATGCCACAATAGCTCCAGCTAGTTTAAAAGATGTTTGCTTCTTTTTGCTAATCTTGTTTATAGACTGATAATAACAAAAAGAGATTCATCAAACAACAGATTAATATATTCTTAAGATTTCCAAACATTGCAGGACCAATTTCAACTCACAGATGCTTAAATACCAAGCCAGATCAGGATATAAAACCATTTAATCATATGCACGTGAAATAAGCATGATAAACAGAACCTTTATACAAACTATTTGGAGATCTCAATTATGGACTTCATTTTACTTACTTCGCATTTTAGAATGCCATCAATAATAACTTTGTTTCTCATGTCTACATACGAAACAGAGTTTTCATTGACTTAACCAAATCTACAAGTTCTGAAAACACAGATTGAAAGCTTTACATCAAATAAACAATCAAAACGATTCATTTGCATGAAATCTGAAAAACAACACAGATATGAATCATTCTACTCGAGACAAAATCAGCTTCAAAAGCAATTCTCCGCCTACTCATAGATCTTATGCTACACGGAGCTTCCACCGAAAGAAAAAACAAGGCAAAAAGTTTATCCCCAAACTCAAAAGACCTTGGGAGTAAGATCGGTTGATTGCCACCTTTAAAGTTTCAAACATAAGTACAGAAACACAACGAGCTTAGAGGAATTCACAGTACAAGTTCAAACATTGCCCAATACAACACGAAGAGCTTCAAAAGACCATTAAATCTTTTTAATGAATTTTTACATGAAGGTAAGACACATTGCCAAAAACAACAAAAAGAGCGGATTAATCAATTGAATATTCTTAAAAAGATGGTAGCTTAAATTTTCATGCATTGAGACTCACCAATTTCAAGTGAAGCAATGGTGATTTTATAGCAAAAGGTAGAAGCTTCCTGCCTGCCACTGTGTTTACAGCCACATCCTCACAAGTGCTTACTGAAACAGGACCTGAAACCATGTAAACATATGCACAAGAAATAAGCATCATAAACAGAACCTCACCAAATGCACAACATTATTTATAAGCAGTGAAATAAATGCAAATTTCAACTCATCTTCTTACCTTGATATGCTTGGAGAGAGTTTATAGTAATTTCACAATGGCTTTGTTCTCAGCTACCAATAGAAATGTAGTGTTATCGGCTGAGAAGCCTTTGTGCCGCATGTCACAAATGAGCTCTGCTGCCTTCACCAAATTCTTACGCCAAAGAAACCCATGAATCATCACATTATACGTGCAATCATCTGGCAAGCAAAAACTGTTTTCCATATTTTTGAAGATCTTATATGCTTTATCTACAAATCCTCTCTTGCTAAGTCCATCAATTATTATATTATATGTGTAAACAGTAGGCTGCAATCCAGCATCCGAAAGTTTAGACCGCAATTTCTTCACATCTTCAAACCTCCCAGCTTTGCACATTCCTTCAATTAGGATGTTGTAGGTAACTATGTTAGGCTTCAATTTGATCAATTCCATTTCACCGAATAAGTTGAAAGCTAAATCAAGATGCCCATTATCACAAAAACCATGTAGCAAAGCCGAGTATGTTACTACATTTGGAGGGTAGCCACTAGCACACATATCTTTAAATAACTCGAGTGCTTCTGAAGGTCTTCTTGCATGACATAAGCCAAATATAAGAGAACTATAGGTATATTGATCAGGAATTAAACCTTTAGAAGAGATTTCACCAAACAGTTGCTTTGCCTCGTAAATACGTTTCTTCTTACCATACCAATTGATCAAGATGTTATAAGTACGGACATCAGGATCGCAACCCTTTCTCATCATCACATCAAGTACTTTCCTACCGAGATGTATTTGTCCATGAAGACCATATCCATCTATTAGTGAATTATACGTAACGACATTAGGCTTAACACCCATTTGAATCATTCTGCTCAAAATAGATTGAGCCTTCATTAGCATGCCTTCCTTGCAAAGTTCATCAAGTAATATACTAAAAGTGGTTACATTTGGCGATACATTCCTATCCATCATTTCCTCAAACAACAACGAAACCTCCTTCCACTTACTGGAAAAGCACAGACCATAAATAAGTGAACTGTAGGAGATAACATCAGGCAAAATTCCTTGTCTCTTAATCTGTTTAAAGAGATCAAATGCTTCAACAACTTGATTATCCTTGCAAAGACCATCAATAAGAGAAGTATATGTGACAACATCAGGCTCACAACCTTTGTCCATCATTCGTTTGGGGAAGCCCATAGCCAAATTGACTTTTCCAAATTTACAGAGACCATTGAGAATAGTATTATAAGTAAACACATCAGTTTGATGGCCCATAGCTTGTATCTTATCGAATAAATCTACGGCATCACCAATTTTACCATCCGTACACAAGCCATTGATTAGAGTATTGAAGGTTACAGTGTCGGGATGAAATCCAAGCTTGTAGATTTTGGAAAGAAGAGAAAACCCAAAATCAAGACGTCCTAAGCGGCAGAAGCAGTTAATTAAGATGTTGAAAGTAAAGAGATGAGGTTTGATTCTAACCAAATCCATACGGTTGGAAAGAGAGATGAGGGTATGAAATTGATTCATCTTAACCAATGAAGAAAGCAGTTTGTTGAACTCGATAACAGATGGAGGGGGCCTCGAGTGGAGAAGGTGATGAAAGGAAGAAACAACTAGCTTGATCTCAGAGGGAGAATGATGAGAATGGAGCTGACGATGATGAAATGGAGAACGAGTGAGAGCTGAGGTTGAGGAAGATGACAATGAAAGAAGAAGGCGTCTGTAGATTTGGGAACCCATTTTTGGAATCAGAAGCAAAAATTGGAGAGAAGAGAATTAGGGATTCTTCAATTTGGGAATTTGCAGCAATGAGGAACGGAAGGTGAATTTAGTTTTACGATGGCCGAAATCATATGTAAGCTGTTAGTTTAAAAAAGTTATTTTATTCTTCTAAGAGACGAATTATTAAGTCATTCAAATATCAAAATGTGACTTATTAAGTTTCTCAACTATATCGATCGAGTCCTTATTCGATGACGTGACGCTGAATTTGCATTAAAATATTTTTTTGAACAACTTTAAAAATCTATGTATAATTTAAGGCTCTTTTATGAAGCATTTTGTTGGCGAAACGACAAGTAGGTTCCAGAGGAGTGTTGGCATGCTTACAATTCAAATCAATATGGTTTTTTTTTTGTTTTGTTTTCTATCCAATATTCGACCTCACATTGGGTCGACTAATTCCAATTCGAAACGGATTCCATGACTTTTTTTTATTAATGATACACAAGTCGAATATGATAATTTATCTAAAATTTATAACACCTTACAATTGACACATATTTATATTTATTAATATTTATCTAAAAGGTAATAAAAGGTATTTTATTTTTTATTGTAAAAAAGTAAGGTTTTATTTTATTTTATTTTTCACAGAAATTAGGTTATATTTATTTCAATACAGTAGAAATTTTACATTGAAATATACTTGGGATCAGACTATTTGTATAACAATTAAGAGATTATTTCTATATAGAGATTACAATAAAGATTCTCTGTATTTGGAACCAAACTTTTATATAAAAATTGAAAAGTTATATTTATATAGAGTATTCATATATAGAAGTTCTATTGTAGTGACAAATCAACCTGAATATAGCTTGATTCTCTTTCGACTTGCTCAGGCACGACCCCTTTAATTGGTTTACACATAAATTAGGTGTAACATTTGCTCCGGCCAAAGTTGTATAAGCCCATATAAATATGAGCTGGATTTCAATATAGTAGATAATTTCTAAGAGACGAGCCCGATTGGGTTGGATTATATAATTTGTTATATTAAATATCATATATTAGGGTAAGTATGAAAAAAAGATTGTATAATTTGTGCTATCACCATTTGCAAACAAAATTTCAAAGCATTTAACACTATTAAAATTATGGCATTTCTGCTATAGTTGGCAATTACACATGGATGTTTAAGAAATTTAAGGGTTTTCGGTCTTTATTTATTCATAAATTTCTTAAAAATCCATGTGTTTACAACTTTAAAGTGCGAGAAATGACTTTTTTATATCATAACCCATAAATAAAGACCAAAATACCCCTTGCCACGTCATCACATTTAACACCGTTAATGACTTTTCCGCTTTTTGGTTAACGGAGATAAACACAATCCTCATTTTGTCAAAAAAATAAACACAGACACCTTTTTGACAAAATTGATAAACACAGGGTTTTTTTTTGGAAATTACTCAAAGTTTAAAAAGCTGTTTTGAAGGAGCGCACATGTCTGCTACAAACAAAACCAGTTCTTCCTTGTCTACCCCATGTTGATTCAAAAGAAGCAATTTTCCAATCAACCTTATCCTTGATTTCAAATCACTTACCGGATTAAGTTAAAGAACAAGGTTAACGGAATCAAAGTGTTTGAAGACTGTTTGAAGAAATGACAGATTAACGGCTACAACAAACTGATGTCATCAATTGAAGATTCAAATTCAAATAACGGTCATGTACAAAGCATTATAAATAGTAGCCAAGCTCCATTGAGAAGATACGCGCGATTATCTAGCTAAAATCTCAACGCACTGTTTTAACAAGCAAAACAGAGCATTCTTTTTCCATTCTCAATCTTTCTTAGTTTTAGACTTTGTAATAGTGAGAGAGTGAAGAAAACACAAGTTCATAATAGGAATCTTGTAAACTGATATCGTTTGTGATATTTAGTTAGATTTTGAGAGAAATCTAGTTAAGGTTTGAGTTGGGTGAGAATTCCAGAAAACATGATTGTTGTTGTTCTGGTGGAAATCCTTTAACTCTTTCTAGGCTAGTCAGAACTAAGTGAGAAATTAGCTTAAGTTGTGTTGATGTAAAGGAGCTTCTGAACTTGCCATAAAAGTTATGAATAGTGGATTTAAAATCTCTGCTGACTGCGATCACAGAGGACAGGACCTAGTCACATGACCTCTGTGGCGAACCTGGATAAATCAAACTGTTCATCAGGACCTCCTGAATCTTTATCTCCCTTCCTCATACTTGTTATTTTGCTTCTGTGTACTTGCTATTGTTTAGTGCTGAAACAAATTTTACTCTTTATCTCGTTGTCTTTGTTCAGAAGACTGTCCAGAAGTTCTCTAACTCAGAACTTTTGTTGCTGAAAAGCAGTAAACTGCTAGAAGGCAGAATTTTTCCAGAGGCTACTTCATTTAGCTTGTCTCTGACTCTGAGGAAATTTGACTCTGAAAAATTAAGTTTCTCTAAAAACTTAAAATTATCAGTTTTCAACTTAGACACCTATTCACCCCCTCTAGATGATTCTGATATTGTTATGGCCAACATTATATACAACCCATAGGGTTGTATATATTAGGACCCCTATTTAATTAGAAAGATAAAAATCCTTACAAATAATAGTGTCAAGCCAACTAGGAATATGAATAGTAGAAAAAATAGACACATTTAACAATGCACGTCTAGCAATAGTATGAGCTGCTTTATTAGTACCTCGAAGAACAAACGGGACTCTAAAATCTCGATGTAGTGTCAAGCCAACTAGGAATATGAATAGTAGAAAAAATAGACACATTTAACAATGCACGTCTAGCAATAGTATGAGCCGCTTTGTTAGTACCTCGAAGAACAAACGGGACTCTAAAATCTCGATGGTTGTTGAGTAACTCCCGACATTCTTGAACAAAACCACAAAACTCTGAATGATCTTGCTTTGATCGGCCAATTTTGTCCACAATAGACTTAGCATCAACCTTCAAAGTAACATTATGGATATTCAAAGACTCTACCCATAAGATACTTTGGTGAAGAGCAATGGATTCCACTATACCCGGATCAAACACCCCTTCGTAGAACTCGTTATGGCAAGCAATGAACTCTCCATTATCCCCTCGAAAAACCGCCCCCAAACCACATCGCCCCTCCTCTACAAAAACCGAGCTATCCACATTACATTTCACATGTCCAGCTGTGGGTCGACCCACCTTGCAACATCTCTGCCTTGTTCACCGGAATTGCTGTGAATTTGTCCAGCTGGTTTATGCACCCTCACATCTTTCCAAGCCCCAAAAATAAGCTTACTTGCCAAAATTGCAGCAGTGGGATTTAATGATTTTTGTTTCGAAACCAAGTAATTCCTTTGAGACCATATAGTCCAAAAAATAAGAGCCATCTCCTCTATATCTTTTTTACCATTAGAATCACAAAAAATCAGTAACCATTCCACTCCACTCCACTCCCAAGAAAATCAGTTGGATACAATTTTCTCGTAATACTCCAGCACTCTTTAGCAAAATGACATTAAAAAAAGACATGCAAATCATGCTCAATGTTATCCTTACAAAAAAGACACGCATACGGGACCGGGATATGCCGATTACTCAACCTTCACGTAGTAGGCAGAATGTTGGAAGCAAACTTCCATAAGAACACTTTCACCTTTGGCGGAGCATGAATATCCCAAAGTCTTTTCCACCCATTACTCATCACACGCTCCCCTCTACTATCCTCCATAAGTCTACACTCTGACTTTACTGAATACTCTCCATCCTTTGAGAAATGCCATATCAGTTTGTCCGGATAAAGTCGAATAGGAATAGGAATAGGAATAGGTGTATTAACTATAAATTCAGCTTCATCATGGTGAAACAGTGTAAAGATCTTCCCCCTATCCCCAACCCGACACCCTTCAAGAAAAAGATCTAAGACTTTCATCTCACTCATACCCGGTTGCATTTGGGACTCGATTAAGTAATTGTAATCTCTCTTAAGCCAAGGGTCACCCCAAATCTTTATACCAGTACCCTCTCCAACTCCACCTAGCACCCTTCTCAAGAACAACTTTAGAATTCCACATACTCCTCCAAACATAACTAGGATTATTGCCTAATTTGGAAGTAAAGAAAGTTTCCCTCGGAAAATATATAGCTTTGAAAACCCGACTAACCACCGTGTGCGACTTCCTAATGAACTTCCACCCTTGCTTACCCAACAAAGACAAGTTATACTCACGTAAATCTCGAAAACCCTAACCACCCTTCTCCTTTCTATAACAAAGCCCCTCCCAACTAACCCAATGTATATTTTTATTCCCATTTGCTTTTTTACCCCAACAAAAAGAATTTATAATTTTTTGCATCTCAACACAAATAAATTTCGGAATTTAAAAAGCACTCATACAAAATGTGGGTAAAGCCTGCGCCACCGCTTTGAGAAGAACCTCCTTTCCAACATTAGATAAAAACTAAAAACTCCAACTTTCTAGTCTCTTTTTCAACCTCTTCGTCAAGAATTTAAACATATTTGTTCGAGACCTTCCAATCATGGATGGTAATCCCAAAAACCTGCCTGTGTCTAATGGAGAATGGACATTAAGGAGAGAACATATAACATCCTTACAATCCTGCCTGACATTTAAATACCCGATTTATTTACATTCACAGCCTGCCCCAACGCCGATTCGTAAGACTTTAAGATATCCAAAATCACTTGACTTTCTTCCCAAGAAGCTTGGAAAAACAAAAAGCTATCGTCGGCAAATAACAAATGTGAAATACTCGGAGCTCCTGTTTTAACGCAACAACCATGAAGAATTCCATCTGATTCTGCTTTATAAATTAACCGAGATAACACTTTAGAGCAAAGAATGAATAGATATGGGACAAAGGGTCCCCTTGCCTAAGCCCCCGATGAGGAGAGATATGACCAATTAACTCGCCATTCAACAAAACACTGTAAGACACCGTAGACACACACAACATCATCCAGTCTACCCATCTATCATGAAAACCCATTCTAATCATCACAACCTTTAGAAAACCCCAATCCACTCCGTCATAGGCTTTACTGATGTCAAGCTTTAGCGCAACACTACCCACTTGATTCTTCTTATTTTTACTCATAAGGTGAAGAGATTCAAAAGCTATAAACACATTATCAACCCTACCCGGGACAAAAGCCGACCGATTGTCGGATATAATATAAGGCAAGATACACTTTAACCGATTTGCCAAAACTTTTGCAATAATTTTGTACAGAACATTGCAAAGAGAAATAGGACGAAGATCGATCATTTTATCTGGACTCTCACACTTTGGAATAAGAACAATAATAGAATCATTGAGATTAGCAGGAAATCATTCCGAGTCAACCAACTAGTACAAGCATTAAACACCTCGATGCCAATAAGATCCACCAAAAATGCTGAAGAAAAACCTAGGTTCAGACCATCAGGACCAAGTGCTTTATCCGGTTGCATTTGGAAAACAACAATCTTAAACTCATCAATCGTAAAAGGGGCCAACAAAATATGATTGAAATCGTTGGCACAACATCAGTCACATCATACGATAAGGCATTGGAAGCAGAAAATAAATTCACAAAATAACTCTGAGCAATAGAATTCATACCCTCCAACTCCGTGCATAGCTCATCCTCATTATTTTTCAACTCGACAATGTGATTTGCTTTCCTCTGAGCATTAACGTATGCATGAAAGTATTTAGTATTCATATCTCACCTTCCAACCAAAAGGTTGCTAGTAAATATCCTCCAGCTCCAACTCCAACTCATGCTATAATTTCGACCCCAATTCTCCATTGAAATTGAACAAGCATCTATTTTATTAATCAAATTTATTCCTCAAAACGAAATATCTTCTTCACATTCCGACTCACAATGTCCATCCATGCAGTTTTAGCAAAAGCTTTATGAAGCTTTTCCCGGACCCAATGGTTTGTTCCCCTTCCTCTATCCCAACTGAACCAACTATTCAGACTTATATTTTGATTTTAAGCATATTTTAGAACATTTGAATGGCTTTTTATTGTATCATAAATCCAGGTCCGGTCGTGTTAACGGGTCGTGTTCGTGTAGTTTTTAGGATTTTAAAGCTTCAAGTGAAAAGTCCGTGTCATGTCGTGTTTATCGTGTTACAAATGTGTCGTGTTCGTGTTTCCATTTTCGACACGAAATCATGTTCGTGTCTCATGTTTGTGACATGACATGAATACAAAAATTTCCAGGTCTAACTAATGTAGCCATATTAACTATGACGAATAATGCAACTTTGATTAAAAAAAATAAAAAATATACAGATTTTTCAAATGCTAAACTGCTAATAACAATATTCACCAATTACACTTTCTTGTATGCAAACTGATACACAGAAGACAAATGTTTGTATAGTCTTTATAAAAGACCAATGCCATTATTTTTCATTTTACAAAAACAAAAAACTATAAACAATCAGCCATATTTGGGTTTTACCAAACAGGTTTATATAAACAACTAAACTTTATTTGAATTTGAAACAGTTACAAATACTGAAATGCAGATGAGCAAGATGTAATATTTGGGTTTTACCAAACATGCATAATGGCATGTTTTTAAGACTTCAAGTATAAATCACCGGAGCATATTCATGCGTAGAAGTTCCAACAGAAGCCAACAATTCGAATAAATATAGTTAATATATTACATTTTGTTGAAAAAGGCTACTGATACTTCATGATGGAACCTCTTGTCTCTCTTCTTTTCAGTAAGCTTTACATCCCTCCAAATTCGTGAATCATCAGAGTCGCTCAAACCAGAACCAGAGGGTAGCGGTGCCTTCCTGCTCTTGCGCCTATTCCTTCTACCCGAGTCCTCTGATGCATTTGTGTCAGAGTCATGAGAATATTGATGACTTCTCCTCCTCTTCTCCTTCCTGCTTTTCCTCTTATGGCGTTGTCGCTCCACTTCCTCTTCTATAAGGGAAAGTGCTACAAGATACCCAACAGTCCAGTGGCATGAGCTGAATCAAGCTTCAGCTGCCCATCCAACTCAGCCAGCAATGAATAAATCTCGTTATAAGCTGCATGAGATTTATCAGATGCTGCAAATTGGTGAACTCTGTTTCCGATCTCAATCCAACTAGAGGCAGGCAATATCTTTTCTGCACCCACTTCTTTCATTGTTTGCCTCACCTTCGCAGCTTCATCCCATCGATTAACTTCAACATACATGTTAATCAGCAGGGCGTAATGCCCCGTGTTGCCTGGCTCTACGATCATCAGCTCCTTGACAGCAACCTGAGCAATCTTTAAGTTTCTAAAAATCTTACATCCACTCAACAGAGAGCCCCAAATAACACCATTGGGATTAAGCGGCATTTCTCGTATCAATTCCAGTGCTTCATCAAGCAAACCTGCCTTGCTCAATAGGTCAACCATACATCCATAATGCTCAACGGAAGGACGTACGGAAAAATCGTGTATCATACTTTGAAATCTCCTATGGCCTTCTTCAACAAGCCCTGCTTGAGCACAAGCACTTAAAACACTAACAAACGTTACACCATTTGGTTTGATTTTCTCTCTTTCCATCTTATCAAACAATGTCAATGCTTCTTCTGGATATCCATGAGCAGCAAGCCCTTCGATCATTGAATTCCAACAAAAGAGGTTCTTTTCTTGTAATTTGATAAACACCAAAAGCGACCTATCTAAGTTTCCACACTTGGCATACATATCAATCAACGCAGACCCGATATACACATCGAGTTTCAATCCACTCTGCATTAGATAATGATGTATTTCCTTCCCGAGGTCTAGGGCTCCGAGATGGGCACATGCTGAAATAACAGTTGCCATTGTCACTACATCAGGACAAACACCGCTTTTTTTCATCTCACTGAAAATTACTAATGCTTCTTTAAATTTCTTATTCTGAGAATAGCAGTTGATCATCGTTGTCCATGAAATAATATCTCTCACATGCATCTGGCTAAATAAATATTCTGCAGACTCCGCATCTCCCAGCTTTGCATACCCATGAATTAAAGTGTTCCAAGTAGCTATATTCTTTTCAGGCATCACATCAAACAGTCTCCTGGCAGAACTCAAATCCCCTGCCCGAGCAAAAACAGATACCATGGTGGTCCACGTAAAGGTATCTTTGTCAGGCATCTCATCGAACACCCTCTTAGATTCAACAATTCTGCCCACATTTGAATAAAAATCAATTAAAGCAGTTTGAACAAAAACATGGGACTCAAACCCATGTTTCCAAATATGACCGTGAACAGCTTCTCCAAACTTCAGCTCTGATACTGTAATACAGGCTTTGATTAACGATGAAAACGTATAACTTGAAGGCAAGACTTGAGATCTCAACATGTGTATGTAAAATGAAAGTGCTTGAATTGGGTAATTGCATTGAACGCATCCTCGAATTATTGCATTATAGACAAAAACATTGGGATTTTCCATTTCTTTATAGGCTAAAATTGCATAATGTATGCAGTCAAAAGAGGAACAAGCTGTGATAAATTGGTTCATCAAGAAGCAATCTTGGCATGTATTAGATTTGATCATGGCAGCATAAGCAGACTCTAGCTCTCTTAACTTGGAACAAAGTTTTAAGCAATTGAGTATAGAGTGCTTTTGAGCAGTGTGCGATTCTTTTCTGAGGGTACCATCTGTCAAAGACCCCAAAAAGAGTGTTTACAGTGAGAAGCAAAGTTGCAAAATATAGTAAAGAGAAAAGTGAAAGAGAGAAACATAATTGGACTTATCTCAATACCAGAAGTACTTACATGAAGAATATCGATTGCTACTGGAATCAGCAATATCCCCATGTTCCTGAGGCATATTTTGCCCAGAATTTGTAACCACGGGCACTTTGTTTATCTCTTCCTTCTCAACCACATTCATCCTATATAAGATTAAATATCAAGATTAGAAACATCAAATAAGGAATTCAATAACGCCATATGGAGAAAGAATTACAAGAATAGTATGTCCATACACACGCCTATTTGTCAACCTCAATAAAATGAGACTCAATCATGTATTGCGTTGGGTCAGACCTAAAGCAAAATTAATAACTGGTCTTAGAAAAAACACTGCACACTTACATGGTAACATATCTGGATGTAGAAGAAAGCATTTTTTGACGACTCATTGAAGAATAAGCTCCGCAAGCCATCATGCAAGAAAGTAAGCATTCTTCCTCAACAACAGCCTAATACACCATTCACAACCAAGAAACCTGAAAATTTCAGCAAAAGCTTTCAGAACAAAGATAGCTGTTGCAGTTAGCCGCTAGAATTGATTATTTGAAACAAATTTGTTATGGCTAACAAAAATGTAACTTAAATAAAAGTTCAAACATGAGTCTGTTCAACTAAAAAAGCCATGACCATGAGTGACAACTCGTGAGGACAACTCTTTATAAGAAAGTAATCACAATACAGAATCAAAACAAGAGTTGCATATTTTCACAACCAGAACCGATGTTATCTGGAAGCTGACACTAATCTATAAGAATTACTGAAAATCTTATATTTGGCTCGTGAACATAGTTTTGAGGTTACATGTATTTAACTCATAATCCTTCATCCCTTCCCCCCGCAAAATATTTGCAACTACTTACTCGTTTTCTATAACATCCACCGATGTAACTTTCACAGCCCACCGATACAAGCAATCAAGTGTCATAACTAAATGTCATAATGCCTTGAATATGTATTACACGATACGCAGAGGAGGCAACGGTCCAAGTCTGATTAGCATAGATTAAGTACTATAAATACTCTCTTATTATGTTTAGCCATAAATTGTAAACTATTTTCTAAAACTTGTGCTCCTCAACACAATGTTGGCGAACTACATTAAATCTGTGTTTCCTTTCTTTCGTTCTTGTTTGATAATTTATCGTTCGCTCAATCTGCATAACTTTAAACAATACTACAAATTTGTTCATTTTAATTAGAAGTCATTTCTTAATTTGACATGTAATTAAGAGGTTCTGAAGTATGGAAACCTGCTTACCGGAGAAAGTGAAGAAGTGAACTGAGTCTGAGATTTCTAGCCGGAGAATATGAGCGAGCTACGCTCATTAAGACGGAGCAAGATGACAGCGTGGCATGTCCGGCGGCTCAATAACAAGAAAGGGAGAAGAAAAAGAAAAGACTGAAGAAAGTTTGAAGAAACGGGCTAGGCCCGGCCCGCTCAATATATTAAATAAAATAATGCGTTCAAAGATATTTTGAGAATAATTAATTTTTAGTAAGAACAAACATTAAATAAATAAGGCTGTATATATAAATAACTTCCTAACTTGGCTCAATATTTCTATTGACCCATCAACATTCGATTGTAACAAATACCCTCTCTAAATTTATAAATGCTAACTAATAATCCCCTGGACTTGGCTCAATGTTGCTACTGACCCCCTCAACTTTCGATTGTAACAAATATCTCCTTCAACATTATAAATGCTAACAAATAACTCTCTGAACTTGGCTCAATGTTGCTATTAACCCTCAACTTTTGATTATAACGAATACCCCTTACAACTTTCTAAATGCTAACAAATAACCCTGAATTGCTGAAAAGACAGCAAATGTGTAAATAGCAACATTGAACCAAGTTCATGGGGTTATTTGTTAGCATTTATAAAGTTGAAGGGGGTATTTGTTACAACCGTAAGTTGAGGGGGGTCAGTAACAACATTGAACCAAGTTTATGGGGTTATTTGTATATTCAGCCAATAAATAAAGATGATGATCAAAAGTGAAATTAATCAAAGAGTAAAACGTATAAACAAATAGAGAAATACAAGAATTAAAACCAGTTGTTTGTAGTTTAATTAGTATATTTATCAATGTACAAGTTAATCATTTAAGGTTCGAAATTTGCAAATATTAGAATGGAAAATTAAAATTAAAATAGGAACTAGAGAAGGATTTTAGGAAGAGAAGATTGATGTTCACGTACATTTTGATGTTTTGAGTAGAGATTAGAGTAAGAATTTAGAAGGAAATGTTTAATGTTATCTTAAGTGGTAGTTGTTATATAAATAGTTCGATCATAAATGTTGAGAATGTTTGTTATATCAATTTCTATTTAGTAATAACAATTACAAATGTGAGAGATATTACTAAATGCTAAAATATTATTAAAAAATGAATTAAGATGATGAGAGAGACTCTTAAAAGTGAGGAGAGAGAGTGTAGCTCCTAGTGATTTGATGAGTGACTAGAAGGCTATTGGAGCTCTATTTTCATTGAAACTCCTTAAATTTTAACTTAAGAGCTAAATAAAGAGTCTCTTGGAGATGCTCTAAGCAGTCCCATTCACATGGGGAGTACTCTCCAAATTTAATTTGGAGAGTCACCCTTAGATCAAACATTTTTCAATCCTAGGGTGTATAATAATCATAATTTTAAACCCAACCCTAACCCTAAACGCAAACCTACCCAAACCCGAACCTAAATCAACGCCATTGACAATAATTCTGACGATGGGGTTTAAGGTTCGGGTTCGGGGTCAAGTTTAGGATTAGAATTAGGGTTCGGATTTAGGGTTAGAATTAGACTTGTTATTGAAAAATGTTTAATCTAAGGGAGACTCTCCAAATTAAATTTGGAGAGTACTCACCATGTAAATGAGAGTGAGCCTCTCTCTTCCTCCTAACTTATTTTTTATTAATATTTTCACCATTGTCTAATCTCTCTCTTCTTCCTATTGGTAAATATAACAATACAAAACTAAATTTAGTAACAAAAATTAAATAAGGAGTTGTAATGAAAAGTATTGTTCGAGATTGTAAAACTTAGAGCCTCCATAAATAGCTAAGAGTCAATATTTTGTATTATTTTTAGAGAGTGAGCTAAGAGTCTCTTGGAGAAGATGTCAAATTTCAACTCTATGAATCCCTCGACTTTCAAACAACAATAAAACGGATCATGTCTTCCAATCTTTTGCTCTTTCTTAAAACTCCAAAACAACCGTCGCCTTGCTAATTTTGATTAGATCAAGTTGGGTTGGATTTTTCATCAACAGCAACTAAAATAAACTAAGCAGCAGGGATATCACCCATTACACAGGAAAAGATGAACTCTGAAATGTCTTCCAAACTAATCCCAGCCGAACCAAGATTCGAACCCCGCTTTGCCAATTCATGTGATGGTTTCAAGTAGCGCCTATCGCGGACGAAGAGCAGTTGCTAACCTTCTCTATAACATCTTCAAGGAAAGAATCTGCAGACGGAGGAAATAAACCATTAAGAGTGTCAACCACATTCTTGATATCAAGCTCCACTGTAACTCAAGAAGCACCTTCTTCCAAGACAACCCGCGGACATTCTCTCAACGCTTTAGCCTCTGCAACCTGGGGAGCAACAACCAGCAATCAGCATATTAACTGCTAGGAAAACAGCCTCCCTATTAACCCGAAGAATAGCACCCGCATTAATATTTTCATTTCATTTTCTAGTGATGTTTCTTTCAGTTTGGTAAAAACATCAACAAGCAGTTGACATTGCACATCCCTTTAACACACAAAAAAAACATTTCACATAATCTCACTTGGAGTTTCTACATTGTCATACAAAACGTCGACAACTTAATTTGCATTTTCATTTGCTATGGACTCATATTCATATATATAAATATATATTATTATATACATGGTTTCGTAAACAAAGCCACCAAAACATTGTTAGTTATAACAAAAAGAAGCTACTCATGAACTCGTTTAACGGCAAAAAAACTTTACATTTGTATTTTGCAGTAATATGAAACAATGATTCTACATATTCCAAAAAACGGATGTCTCAATAGATGAGTCATTTTTCACCTTGCTCAACCTGATGCTCTTATCGCCTTTCTTCTCCATCTTTTCCAAGCAGACAACACCTTCTCTCCAATCATTGGACTCAATAGCTTTCGTTTTAATCGTGCCCGTCTTGATGTTTCAGAATTAGCTTTAGGAGCCAAGCTCTTCATCGGAAGCAAGGGGCTTCCTAAATCCGTTGCATCCACAATTTTATCCACCATTACTAAAACTTGGCTCATTTTTGGGCGGCCTTTACCCTGCCGAACCAAGCATTGGTTGGCAACAGCTGCAAGTTTTTGGGCAGACTTGAGATCATACTTCCCCTGGAGCCTTGGATCCAGTATCAATTTGAACTTCCTTATATCAGAGAGATGAGGCCTCACCCAGTCCACGAGCTTTTGTTCGTCCTTGGGGCGGTTACGGTCCAATGGACGTCTACCTGTTATTAGTTCGTAGAGGAAAATCCCGTATCCCCACACGTCACTTTTAGATGTGAGCCGTCCAGTTTGAATGTACTCTGGGGCTGCATATCCAATGGTTCCCACAACCTGGTTGAGAAACCAACAAAACGTTAATTTTCTTCTAAACCTCAGATCCATGAAAGTTATCTCCATAAATATAAGTAACTTTTACCGCTGTTGAAACATGACTTAACCCGTCTGAAGGCCCCAACCTGGCCAACCCAAAGTCGGACAGCTTTGCATTCCATTGTTCATCCAACAAAATATTAGAAGACTTGAAATCTCTGAAGATTATCTGCATGAGGAACAGATCAAATTAGACACTTTAAACTCGGAAGAGCAGCATGCAAAGCATAACCAGACAGATTGAAAATTGAAGAATGACTTGACACTGATTCTGTCAAACAAAATAAGCACCTGAAAATCCATGCCTTCGTGAAGATACGCTAATCCCCGAGCAGCATCTTGAGCAATCTTAAGTCTAGCAGACCAAGGAAGAGGAGTCTCAAACCGACTTGACAAGTGATCCTGGACGCTTTTGTTGGGCATGAACTCGTATACTAGCAACCGTTGGATTCCTCTTTCATCATCCTCAGCACAGTAGCCTACTAGCTTGACGAGATTTGGATTGTCAACCACTCCCAAAACATTGACTTCTGTCACCCATTCCTTGTGCCCCTGGAAAAGAATATATAACATATAGCACACCTATCAAGATCCGGAACTATATATATTGAAGTAAAAGTAATCAAAATTCTTTCTTCTTGACCAGAAAAAAGATTAAATTTAAGGAAGCAACATTGTTTATATCATATCATATAAACATTCCTTATAGGTTTACTTATGATCCCAAATGAGGTATATCAACTGTAATATTCAGTCTCTCTATCAATCAAGTCATAATCTGGTGTTTAGACAACAAATGTGCTTTTAATGGAACACATGAATAAGAAGACATCGAGATTTACAGCAACGCAACATGAAATTAGATGTTATGGAATGAAGAAATTGAACAATTAGATGTTATGGAATGAAGAAATTGAACAATATCTAGTATTTCACTTGAGGAGTAGATGTGTAACAACCCGATAGTGAGGCGTGGCACTAGGACTGAATACCGGAACAAAATGGTAATGGACCAGAATAAGCTATACTAGTAATGTGTGTTTCTAATATATTGCAAACGCATTTTAAAGCTGTGAGGCCAAAGGAATACAACTTAGGCCAAAACAAAAAATATCTACGTGGTATTGGGCAAGACTTTTACAAGGTGAATCCCTCAACCAAGAATCTTGACTGTTGATTCATCCAAGAGAAAGACTAGGGGCCTATTGAAGGGTGCACAACACATGCTCATCCCAATTTGTTTTTTCAATTCACCAATTAATGGAGTTGACAAGACTCAAACTCAGAAGCTTTCATTGGAGTTGACAGAACTTGAACTTAAAAGCTTTCGATCATAAAGACTCTGATGAACCAATTAAATTAGAATGAGCATAAAAATGAGAACCAAACAGCATAAAATGTTGCATAATGGAACATAATAAAATCTGAATAAAAGACGGGAAGCTAGCAAATGGAACAGAGACAGACATCCCAACCATGTTGGCAGCCCGAGAACACTTGAACATAATAAATGATCATAAAATGAGTTGTAAACACGTCACGATTTTACCAAACAGCTACGAAACATTAATAATTAAACAGCTAAGAACAAACCGCTACTGCAACAGCTGCACCAAACAAGCCCATAACAAATGCAAAAGAAGAAGCAGAAAGAATGCTTGCCTGTAAACCTCTCCTACTGAGTTGTTTAACAGCAATATCAATCTTATCTCTTTTCTGTTCACCATTCCTTATAACCCCTCTATACACACTCCCAAACCCACCCTCTCCAATCATAAGAGAGCGGCTGAAATTCTTCGTAGCGGTCTTCAACTCTGTAAATGTAAACACCCTAAGATTGTTACTCTGTCTCTGAGACAGAGCAGCAAACGAATAATTCTTCGTGGTTGAAGTCGATTCCGAGCTGAAATCTGATATATTTTGAGAATTAAACCCTGACCCTGTTCTTTTATGATCACAATCAGTTGATATTGACAGATTAGAGCGGCCAGAAGCTGATTTTGAAGCCTTCCCTGCTGCTACTGCTTCTGGGTTTTTATCTTTACTTGTTAAGTAAAAGCACTCCATAACCACCTATGTCACCAGTTTCTTCAGAATATGAGAAAAGTGATCAAGAAACTGTTGATGATATAAGTAACAGAATTCAATAAGTAACAGAATTCAAGAAAATCAAGAAAGTTTCAAAATAAGAAAGTGAGGTGATGAAGAAATGAGAAGAGGAAGAAGAAAAGAAGAAGAGGGTTGTGAAGAGAGGGGTGCATGATCTGAGGAAGGGGAAGAAGGAAGTCAAAAGAAGGCAGCTGGATGGATGATGGATTGTGTAAATGTAAATGTAGCTCACCAACCAAGAAGAACCCCATTTTTACAGATAAAAAGAGAAAGATTTTCAGGGAATTTTAAACTATGATGATTAAATTAATGGAAACAAAGACAGGTTCAAACTTTGACAAAAAGGTTGAGTTTGCTTGTATTTATTGAAAGTGAAAGCAAAAGCCAGTATGAAATGAAAAGAGATGTGGATAGGTGGAGGTCCGGGTGACAAGTTTTTTAAATCCAAAATAATATTTTGACTTAATAATTTTTTCCTTAATAATGTTTATATGATCAGTTCGGTAAATTCAATTCAGTTCTAAAGAAAATGATCTTAATCTCTAGTCATTTTGACCGAACAAAAAAATTGAATTGGAACAATACTAAATTTTTTGTAACTAAAGTAAATTTACTGAAATAAATTTATAGAACTAAAATATAATTAAATTTAATTTTGTTGAAACATTGAGATGTCACATGTTGATGTGATGATGTGAAATATCAATTTGATAATGTAACAAAATGATTTTAGTCAAAGTTTTATAATTGCTAATGTGGTAGCATATGTTCTTTTTGTAAGAAAAAATATTTCATATTCTTCTGTTTACAAATATATGAGATCACAAAGATTTTGTTTGTACTTTTTCCTTATTAGTTTCGAGTTTATTCCTCTTGAATTGGCTAGTCAAAAAGCATACCAATTAAAGAGTCTATTCTCGGACATTTTGTTGTGGGAGATTTTTTCAATCTATCGCACTCCATTGTGATTCATAGATAGGTACAGAAACTGCAAAAAATAATGTCTATTATGAAAAGAGAAGACACATTTTAATTAGATATGGTGAAATTTTTTGTTTTGAATAAAGATATAGTGAAGTTAATCTTAGAGAAAGAGTGAATTTTTTTTTTAACAAATAAGGGTTAAAAATTTCCAAGCAAGCGACAAAAAGAAAAAAAAAATTAAATAGAAATCCTGTTGGGAAAATAGAAAACAATAGACTTAAAGCTGAAACAGTAAGAAGAAATATAGCAATCAAGAGCAGATTGTTTTGCTTAGTTTATTCAATGAGAAAATGTGCCTTTTATAGGCTTACAATAAACTGAACTCCTTAAATATCTGAACTACTTTCAGTATTATTAGCCACTACTGCAGAACAGAAATATCTAACTAAAATCTCTAACTCCATCAGAAATATCAGCAAAATATCAACTACCAAGTCAACTTTGAATTAGTTTCCAACATTCCCCCGTAATTCAAAGTTAGTAACTCCAAGTAAAGCTCTAAAGTAAAAGAACTTTTCCTGAGACAAAGACTTTGTTAGTATGTCAGCCATATTCTCATGAGTGCTGCAATACTGCAGTGTTATCTCTTCCTTCGCAACCAGTTCGCGAATAAAATGCAAACGAGTATCAATGTGCTTAGTTATGCTATGGAATGTTGGATTCTTTGTCATGGCAATTGTAGATTTGTTGTCACAAAATATTGTTGTTGCTCCCTCTTGTTTCTGTTGAAGTTCCGCTAGCATTCTCCTCAACCAAATGGCTTGACAAGCTGCTGAAGTTGCTGCAACATATTCGGCTTCTGAAGATGACAGAGCTGTTGTGGCTTGCTTCTTGGAGCTCCAGGAAATTACTCTCGATCCCAATGTGAAAACATTGGCTGAAATACTTCTCCTATCATCTACAGAACTTGCAAAGTCGCTATCTGTAAACCCATACAGCCGGTTGTTTGAAGCTTTTGTGTACCAAATTCCATAATCCATCGTACCGGCGATGTAACGAAGGACCCTCTTTGCAGCTCCAAAATGAATTGAAGAAGGAGATTTCATAAACCTGGAAATTGTGCCAATAGCAAAGGCGATATCAGGTCTAGTGTGGGTTACATAAAGTAATCCTCCAACTAAACTCCTAAACTTTTGAGCATCACTCTTCCCTGCTCCATCATCTTGCTGCAATTTTTCATTGAGATTCATAGGTGTAGCTACTGGATTACATCTAAGCATGCCAAACTTCTTGAGCAAATCCATAGCATATTTTCTTTGAGTAACAAAGATTCCATCTTCAGCTTGTTCAACCTCAAGGCCTAAAAAATAGTGCAGTAACCCCATATCTGACATCTCAAATTTGTTCTTCATATGCTCTTTAAACTCAGTCAACAAAGAGCTAGACGAACTTGCATAAATGATATCATCGACATAAAGACAGATAATGATGAAGTCATTTTTACCTCCCTTTTTCACATATAAGGTGGGCTCATTCTCACTTCTTATATATCCATTTTGCTTCAAGAACCCATCAATTTTGCTGTACCATGCTCGGGGAGCTTGCTTCAAGCCGTACAATGCCTTTTTTAACTTATACACATTTGGTTCTTGACCTTCCACCACAAAACCTTCTGGCTGGGCTACATAGACTTCCTCCTGCAAATCTCCATTCAAAAATGCAGATTTAACATCAAACTGGTAAACTGGCCATTGTAATTGTGCCGCCAAAGCTAGAACCGTTCTCACAGTCTCAAATCGGGCTACTGGAGAAAATGTTTCTTCAAAATCGATTCCATATTGTTGTGTATATCCCTTCGCCACAAGCCGAGCTTTGTGCCTTTGTATATTTCCGTCTGCACCAAACTTTGTCTTGAAGATCCACTTCAATCCAATTACATTTTTGCCTTCTGGTAAATCTGTCATCTCCCATGTCTCATTTCTTTTGATCGCTTGCATCTCTTCCATCATTGCATTTCTCCATTCTTCATTTTTAGCTGCTTCTGCATATTGTTGAGGATCTGAAACAGCAAGAGCAAACTGACAAGTTGAATAAATGTCATTAGTATATTTGGGATTCTGCTTTTTGACCCTCGTTGATCTTCTAAGAGAACTTGGTTCATTGGCAGCTTCAACATTTGTATCTTCTGAAATTTTGCTTTGTGGTGAAGATGCTTGTGGGCTAGCTAACTCCATGGATGAATCAGAGGATGTAATTGCAGGTGCCGGCTCTTGTCTTTCATCTTGAGAGACTTCAAGTGGAATTAAAATCTTATGTTGTACCTGTTCTTCATTGAAATCCCAGCTTACATTTTCATTAAATATGACATCTCTTCTAATCAAAATCTTCCCATTAGTTGGGTTATACAGTCTAAATGCTTTGGATTGAGTACAATAGCCAATAAAGATACATTTTTCAGATTTTTCATCAAGCTTTTGACGAGAGTGGGAATTGACCAAAACATAAGCAACACATCCAAAGACACGAAGATGACTTACAGATGGTCTCCTGCCGCACCATGCTTCATATGGAGTTTTATTCATGACAGCCCTTGTTGGTGAGAGATTTAATAAATAGATCGCTGTTGCAACTGCTTCAGCCCAAAACTGATTTGGAAGTCCTCTTGCTTGTAGCATGCTTTTGGCCATCTCTACAACAGTCCGGTTTTTCCGTTCGGCAACGCCATTTTGCTCTGGGGTATAAGGAGTAGTCAATTGCCTGTGAATGCCACTTTGTTTACAGAAATTAGTAAACTCGTTAGATAAAAACTCTCCACCTCTGTCGGTTCGAAGAATTTTAATGTGACCTCCACTTTGTTTCTCCACCATGGCCTTGAAGTGCTGGAATTTCTCAAAGCTTTCTGACTTGTATTTCAGAAAATATACCCAACTCATACGAGTATAATCGTCAGTGAAAAGCAGGAAGAAACGACTTCCACTGAAGGACGTTGTTTGCGTCGGACCGCATAGATCAGCATGAATTAATTCAAGACATGTTGAAGCTCTCCACGCCTTTCCAACTGGGAATGAGTTTCTGGTTTGTTTTCCATAAATGCAGCTTTCACACAAATCAATGGAATCAATTTTCGGAAGTCCATAAGCCATACATTTAACACTCAGCAATTTTAAACCTTTAATATTCAGATGTCCATATCTCAGATGCCATAGCTTTGAATCATCTTTTCCATTTGCAGCCAGAAGAAAGTTCTCCACATCTAATGGAAACATTTTGTTTCGAGTCATCTGGATATTGATCAATTCTTGACCTGTTTGTTTTTCTTTGATCACACATGATTCTTCATCAAATAATACTGAGTATCCACTAGCAATTAATTGCCCAACACTCAATAAATTATAACCCAAATCAGGTACGAATTGAACATTATGTAATGACTTGGTCTTACCATTGCTGTTTTCAAATTTCACCACACCTTTTCCTTCAACTTGCAGCTCCTTCCCATTGCCAAGTTGCACTGACATCTTTTGTGTCTCATCAAACTCATGAAATAAAGATTTCACCCCTGTCATATGGTTCGAACAACCACTATCCACAAACCACATATTTTTAGAATTAAAATTAGTGATTGATTGAGCCATAAAGAGCATGCCCTCTTCTTCTTCATCCTCTGCTGTGAAATTGGCTCTTTGATCTCTATACCAGCAATCAGCCTTTACGTGTCCATATCCGTTGCAATGATAGCATTGAATACCATTTTTGAAGTTCCCTGGCTCATTGGACTGCCTTTGTCCTTCATATCTACCTCTGCCCCTTCCACGGCTACGACCACGACCACGACCACGAAATCCTCCTCTTCCACGACCTCTCCAGGATGATTGTTCACCCTCACCGATTTCCTTAATTACTTCTTTCACTTGAAATGCCTTCTCTTCCGTCTTTTCAAGTGACCTATTGATTCTCGTCTCATGTGCTTGAAGAGACCCCATTAGTTCATCAAATGAAAAAATTGACAAATCCTTAGATTCTCCGATAGCAGCTACTACATGGTCAAATTTAGGAGTTAAGCTTCTAAGTACCTTTTCCACAATGGTTTGGTCGGTAATCTTCTCACCATATGATCGCATTTGACTGACTATTGTCATTGCCCTTGACAAAAAATCAGCAATTGTTTCTCCATTTTTCATAATTAAGGTTTCAAAGTCACGCCGAAATGATTGCAGCTTCACTACGATGACTTTTGAAGCACCTTGAAACTCCTTCTGCAAAATACTCCAGGCGTGTTTTGATGTGGTTGCTGCTGCAATTCTCGAAAAAACACTATCATGAATAGCCTGCTGAATGATCACCAATGCCTTTGAGTCTTTCTTCTTATTCTCCTTCAGCTTATTTTCATCATCTCCAGGATCTGGATAACCTTGTTCTACAAAATCCCAAAGGTCTTGAGATTTGAGTAGAGTCTTCATTCGAATGCTCCAAAACTCATAGCTCTCTCCTTTAAACATGGGAATGAGAGGTTGTGAAGAACTCATTACATTCCCGTTACTGGCCATTGAATTTTCACTCAAGTGTTTCACTCACCTCACGTGTTTACACTCTCTACTCGCTCTCTCAAACCTGCTCTGATACCACTTTGTTGGGAAAATAGAAAACAATAGACTTAAAGCTGAAACAGTAAGAAGAAATATAGCAATCAAGAGCAGATTGTTTTGCTTAGTTTATTCAATGAGAAAAGTTGCCTTTTATAGGCTTACAATAAACTGAACTCCTTAAATATCTGAACTACTTTCAGTATTATTAGCCACTACTGCAGAACAGAAATATCTAACTAAAATCTCTAACTGCATCAGAAATATCAGCAAAATATCAACTACCAAGTCAACTTTGAATTAGTTTCCAACAAATCCTTTTCGAAGAGCTAGCACCACTCGAGTCAACAAATAAAATGTCCTGAATGTCTGCAGTCGACATATCACACTCGTGATAATCCAATGAAAGAATTCTTGCAAAATTAGCCTTTCGATCGACTGCCCAATTTTCCTCTCTAAAGATATGAAAAGTTCCAACCTCCCAACTCTGCTTTAACAAATTTTAATTAAGGGCGCAATATTATTTTCTTATGCATAATATAATTTCTAGCCCATAATCAGCCCATGGTTAAAAATTAAAATCTACTAACCGATTGGATCTAGACTTCTAGCATGATTTTGTTTGCGGCAAACAAATGCAGTCAATTTGCTTCACTTCTTTTTGTTAGTCATACTAACCGATTTAATGTTTACTTCGTTGGTCTTTTTGTTAATCATTCTAACCAATTTACTTGTTTATTAACAAAAATATAAAGCTTGCATTTTTGGTTGATCATTGTGTTCTGCATAGCACCTCAAAATGACCAAAATGGTCCACCACCTCAATCCGGCATAATCGGAAGATCGTTTTCCCCACAACATGACGCGACAAAACGACCAAAAATATCATTAGTTGGCGGTTCTTGATTTGGCCATTTTGGTTTTCGTCAATAGTTCGGAGCAATTGCCATGTGTCCTAAAAGGTTGGAGATTAGTGTAGAAGCAGTAATAGATCAAGTAAAAACAAGTCTCTTTCACACCAAACCAACTATTATGCATTTTATCAAACAGTTTATAAGTCAAGTTTGACTTTATTCTCTTCCTTGATCCATCTATTAAATACTACAACTTCAATTTAGTCAATTGTACGTACAAGTGACATTAACGTTTGACATTAACTTAAAAGCTTATCCCGAATGATTTTAATTTTTCTTAAATATGTATACTGATGTTTAATTTTTGTCTTGAAGTGTTGATCGAACGTGGGATCCTGTATTTAAATGGTGGTTAGTTGTTGCAAACCATTAAGGAGAAATTAACCATACCAACATAATACATGCACAAAGCAAAGTAGATCTATATTAAATAGAAATTAAAATAAAGTATATGTTAATTTATTTGCTAAATTCGAAGGTAATGAAATAAAAATTTAAGAAAGATGAGTAACAACAGCAGAAGAAACCATAGTGTTGATGCCACACATACCATGTCCTCTACATAGCTTGTAATACCCTTTTTCTCCCCATTTCTCACCCCAGGAATTCTTGATAATCCAATACGGTCTGAACCCAAATCTCAGAATCGAATATCCCTTCGCTCCATACCCGACTAACAATACTCCATGGTTTATCCATTTCTTCCCACAAATTAGAGGACATGATACTCCTCCAATGTATGTTTGCATAAACATTGCATTCAGCCCAACTGCATTTTACATAAATGATCGATCAATTGGCTATACATTGAGACAGTTGAGAAACTATCGGACAACATGAAAGTTCGATGAGTCGATCGAGTTTTTTCGACAAATTCAATGGTTGCAAGGAAGTAACTGACCTGCCAAAGGACCATGGTGAACTAAGTGTGCTGCGATTTGATCCTCATCAATAGGAATGTTAGTGAAATTAGCAACTTTAACTGCTATTTTATCGGGATGGAACTTGCATTCCCCTCGTTTTCCTGTGTACGGGTAAGAAGTCTCCTCTTCTAAACCTCCAGCCTCCATCAAATACCTGTATGCATTCGTCATAAGACCTCCTCCGCACCCGTTATCACAAACATCCTTCTCCCTTATGTCACACTAGCCAATTTCACAATTAACATCACAGATCATAGTAGAAGCTATTATTAATTAATAAAATTGTGCAAAACACGAACATATTTTTTAAAAAAAACATTATTACATAGGACAAGAAGTATCCTTGAGACAACGGAATAAATCTGCTGTTGTCCAAAATTGGGAGTCCCCTCCCATGTCCCCCATTCAATTTTGACACGTGTCCAATTTATCTTAATTCATTGCTACTAATTATGGTTAAACTTAATTAATTATGGTTAAAGTATGGTTAATGTGACACGTATTAAAAATTTAATGGAGGAAATGAAAAGACTAGAGGTGGCAATTCGACACGTGACACGACAACACGACACGAACACGACACGAATTTTTCCGTGTTTGTGTTGAGCATATTAAGTAACGTGTCATTTTCGGATCGACACAAAATGACACGCTAATTTCCGTATCGTGTTACAAAAAATCTAATTAGGGTTACAATTGGAGGAGGTATTTAAGTCATCATTATATAAAAATGTAATATTTTTATATTCTAATGAACTTAGACTTTGTGAAGATTGAGTGGTTAATTTTGTATATAAATTGTCATCTTTACATAGGTCAGGTTGGGTCGAGTCAGGTTGGTAAGGTCGGGTTCGCTGTAATTTCCGTGTTTTCGTGTTTAGAGCAGGTCGTGTTTGGGTTTGGAATCTCGTCACGAAACATTTTCCGTGTCACGAAACATTTTTCGTGTCGTGTTTGTGTTTAGAATTTTGACACGAACACGACACGAAACACGAAATTGCCACCTCTAGAAAAGAGGCCTAGTTTAGGACAACTTTTTTTCCGGTGGGGGGGGGGGGGGGGGGGGGGGGGAAACAACTAGCCTAAACTAATGTCTATAAATACCTCAACCAACGATGGTACAATTACTTTTACATTTTGCCTCTTTACTTTTTTGTTCATTTCGCAAAGTCACTCTCTAAAACCCGTACCGACTCAACCCAACTCACAGGAGAAGCCCGACACCTCGAACTCAACAACCATGAACCATCCGAAAATTTTGTCATTAACTAGTGTAAATAAATAAAAGTACTAACCACATGATCACAGTCGACCAGCTGCTGCTCACTAAGGTTGAGAAGCTTCCCAGTTGCAATAAAATTGGCTCCTTCAATGGCACCAGTTGTACTAAATGCCCAGCATGATCCACATGCACCCTGCCACGTCATTACCACGTGTCTTTATAATATAAATAATCTCTATGACCATATTTGCTCTCAATTTAGAATATGGACTTCCAAAATCACCCCCAAACAAAGAGCCGATTGCCTTGACATGTCAATACTTTTTTTTTAAAATAAAAATATGGCATACCTTTAACTCCTTACAATTAATACCCTTATCAGAATTATTGATTAATTTGCTTCTGTTTCATGTTCTTCCTTAAAAACAATTTGATTATACATGCATATAAACACAAAAATACAGAACAATTTGATGTGCCATTTTTTTAACCAAAACGCCACGTGTCTATCACACTTTATGAAAAAAGAATTTTAATAAAAAACGATGGCATGGTTAAAGTCAGCAAGCATGACTATAGGTTGTAAAAAGGATTTGTACACTTACTTTATATGTGAATTTTCTAATATATTGCAATAAAAATTCATATTATAAAACAAGGAAAAGAAAAAATAGATTAACTAGTTAATATGAAACGGAGAGTGTAGTTGATAATTATTTAATTCTCCCAAACTTGTCCTAAAAATTAGATGTTTTTTTGTTCACCGCCTAGGAACTCTAGGATGACACCAACAATTCTTTTCTTTTAGGCTCTCCAAAAATGAATAAAATTTCATTTTTTTTCCTTGTAAAAATGAAATAATCACTACATATAGGATCAAGAAGGGTTAATTAATTAATGTATTGATAAATAGGCACCTGCATCTTAACGCGAGTAACGGCACCTTTTTCTCGCCAGTCAAAGCTTCTAGGAAGTTCTCGAGCATCCAAAAACGACACCCTATTGGTGTGATCATCACGAGCATTCTGCATCATCGGAACAACACCAGTATACATCCTGTGAAACTCCTCCTCACTCAAATCCATGAACTGAGTAACACCGTGGACAGCCGTAGGATCCAAAGCCTGATGTTCAACGGCTCTGATTAAATTCCCAGCGAAGATCCCAAGACGCCGGATGTACTCATCCCTACTACTATAGGCTTTGTTGTACTTGACCATAAACATTTTGAAATTCGCTTCCGTAGTAGAACCGATCAGACGGTTGTGATCATCTGTTACCATGTTAATGGTTGCATCTTCATCGTCAAAATTTGCACGGGCTACATAGACTAATAATAATTCTACCGTTATGGCTATAGCTATTACTACTCTGGATTTTTCTGTAAGCATCTTGATTTTTGTTGATGTTTAAGAAAAAAAGATACTATATATTTGTGGGCATCTTTGGAGTGGAGGGACACGCGGAAGTCAAAGAGATGTGCAACGTATCGTACATGTTGGACACGTGGCAGTAAATAAATTATTATATAGTATCTTTAACTTTTCATTATGTATGTGTAAGTTTCTGAATCTGAAGTATAGATGTAGAAAGTTGGTTAAGTTTATCGGGCTCGTTACGATTATTTTGTTTTCAATGTATTTTAACGTTGAGTTGGTTTAACTTTAAGGCGTAGCTCCTGCTTATTTTATTTTCTCTTTACTTTATTTATACTTTATTCAATTTATCATTAAATTATATTTTAATTCATAATTTAATAGTAAACAAAATAAAGTAATGGTTATAAAATTTTCCTAACTTCAATATAAATGAAAAGAAAATTTGATTTGTTAAACCGATAAAATCTCTTTAACTTCATGCATTTTAGTTATTAATTTTTAAATTAATAGTTAAAATTTAATTATTCAAAACATATTAATTAAATTTTAAAATGAATTAAATTTTACATTTGTTTTGGGATTTAATAGTTGAAATTACTATTTAACTAAAAATTACTATTTAACTAATACGATGACAATTGTATTCTCTTAGTTAATAACTGATCAAATACAATTTAGTCAATCACCATTAAATTAAAACTTTACGAAATCTCTTAAACAAGAAGAGTTGATATAAGACTAATTAAAGTAAAAAAAGTGATTTCATTACGTTTTAATCTTCAGCCTTAAATTTTAATTTAATGATGATTGACCAAATTGTATCTGGTCAGTTATCGATTAGGTGAGCACCATTCAACATGACCATATCTAACTTAAAAGAGACCTGCTAATTAATACAGTAGTGCTCACATGGTCAATGATTGACCAAATAAGTCTAAAATGCTTTAAAAAAATTGCAAATTTTCCAAGGACATTTATATAAATAACTCATGGTGAAATTAATGGGTAAGATTTACACTTTTTTATTTTCTTCATCTTCTAAAGAAAAGGAAATTTTTACACTTTAATTATTTATGTGAGGAAACACATTTTAGTCTTCGATAATAATGTAGGATATGGACTTTCATGGCTTTACATATACATTATATTTACTAGTTTTGTTCACATATGTAAATAATAAATTGTTGACTTTTGATAATGTAGTATTTGTGGTGGAAATAAGGATTCACATATAGGATTGATTTTAGACCTACAACGATCAACATCTAACGGTGAGAGCTTAATACCTTATATCTTTTTACTGTAACCTTCCTCTGGTGAAAAAATGCATGGATGGAGCAAATTTTCCACAAAGAGAGAGAGAGAGAGAGAGAGAGAGAGAGAGCTTAAACGAAAAATTAATGGCATCCCATGAAGAAGCACAGATGTAACAAGTTTGCCAGCGGTAATATCCGAGAAAGGTGATTGCAGAAAGAGTTAGAGAAGGGAAAGAACTAACTACAGAGTTTTTGGACAATTAATGTATATAATGAATTTATTTTATGATATGTGTCTTCAGTTTATAATAAGAGTCTACATTACATTAGTAGTGTTTAACCATAGCTTACACGTAATAATATTAGTAGATTGACTTATTAACCCTTTAAAAAAATGATTAATTATCTCATTCTCATTTTCAAATCTCACCCTCTCTTTCTCATGCTTTTGTTTTCTGTATGGATATGATTTCTGAAACTACCCATTAGCTAGACTCTTCTTTCTTTCTTTCATCTCCATCTATCTCTATAGCTATAGTGTATTTTTTATTTTATTTTTTTAATGAACTTAATCTCCTCATGGACCTTGAAGGACTTTTTTGGGTATCCTCCTTTGATCTGGGGATCTAGGATCAAAACCTTGTAATCTTTGTGAAATTTAATTGCTTTTATCAAATCAATTTGGGAGAACCAACCTGATAATTAGTATTGCGCAACTCAAATCTTAGGGGATTTATAAGGGATTTCGTTTGGGACATGCAAAACCAAATTCTAACCGATCAAAATCCAAAAAATTATTTAGAATATATAAAAAAAAAATCAAATTATCAAATAAGTTTCTCTCGAAACTGAGATCGATGAAGAAGAAAACATGAAAATAGAAACTGTGTGGTTTGATGAAGAAAGTAGTTAATCCAATAATTGATTACTTTATAAAAAATAAAGAAACTAGGTCTATAATTACATAATCTCTGTTATCAAAAGTTTAAATATATATAATAAATGCTATGGAGTTTTCTTATATACAGCCATAATAAAATATGATGATTGTTATATTAATAAATTACATTAATAATAGTAGCTAGTAGTAGTAGTAATGTAATACAGTAGTGAGTTTCTGACAATGCCATCGAACTCTTCTAGTATGGTACTAATATTGGTCTTCCATTTTCTAATGATGAGGTTCTGCAAAACAAAAAGTAAGAATTGGAAAACAAAATTAGCATAGTTAGTGATATAGGAAAACAGTATTATGAAAATCATTGTGCGAATTGATCAGAAAATATCATCATGCATGTTGTTTTTCCGACGAACACAAAACTCTAGCGTTAAGGAAACCGTATTTACAGTTGAACAAAAAAAAAAACCGTATTATGAAACCGTATTTTTTCGTATAGTACTTATAAATTTAAGCTTACGTCTTACTCCATTAATGCATTCTTTTTCACAACTCTTCTCGCAACCATCAGTAAGTGTTAATCCAACTATTTGGACCATACTGCATCCACTCATACATTTGCTAACACAAGGAGTACGCATATGATGATGATTTGATTCAACCAACGGTAATTTACTCAAATTGATGACCGTAAAACAAATAATTAAGAACACGAGTAACTTTTTCTCCATTTTTCTAAACTGATTTCACTTTTTTTTTTGTTCTTTTGACTTAATTATTATTTTTCATTCATTTTAAGAAATAAATACTAATTTACAAATGCTTTAATTAGTAATCACATTATGATCACACAACTTTTATATATATATGGAAAATTTCTTGTTCAAACTCTTTTTATGATCCGATAATCTTTACTTGCTTTTAATAGTTTCATTGATCTGAAAGTCTTCAAGTTACTCTAATATTTAAGTTTAAGATTGTCCAAAATGAAATAATTCATATAAAGACTTTCAATAATATTAATTTCTTCACCGATGATCCAATTGATCTTTAAACACTCGTTTTTATTTTATTTAATCAATGACCTTAAATTAGAGGTAATTTCAATTTTGTGGACTAACTTAATATATAAAATAGACTAATCCTTAATCCTTATCGTTTCGTTTTCATTTTATCCTCTTATAAATAATGAATGTGTTTTTTCTTTTTTTAAAGAAAAATAATGAATGTGTTTTAATGTTCAAGAACACTTTTCTTTTTTCTAATATCAGTTTTGCACTTTCATTCATGAATTTATGTATTCGCTCGGACCGTCAGCGTGAAGCCCCTCACCGTTTTATATTGTTGAAGCCATCACAACCGGGAAGGGAAGAACTAAATGAAAGAAGAAAATCGAACACAACCGGGAAGTGAAGAACTGAAGAAAATTGTGATTTTCAAGTGAAAAAACCGCAAAAGCAAAACTGAAAGTTGTTACTTAACTGATTGAACTAAAAGTTTGAACTTATAGTTAAGGTTAATAACATTTTTCATATTAATCTCTGATCCATCACACGAATGTCATTGGGTTTGAAGCGTGTACAACACATGCCCAAACCTGCAACCCTAGCTAGGTACTAATAATTTTTTATGATGTATTGATAAACTATTGATTCAACGTATGAATAATGCAGTACACACTGTATTTCAAAAAATTCATGTAACAGCTCAAGTGTGAATAATGTTAAATTAAATAATAAATAACAATAATATATAATTTTGGAATGAAAGAGATGAAAGGATATGCATTGCCATAATGTTTGTAGCATGGAAAAAGTGCAGCACTCAAAACCCTAGTTGGAGCATAGGATTTAACTAGAGAAATAATTAGTTGATGAACTGAAATTCAAAGTAAGAATTTCACAGAACAACCCATGCATACAATAAAAGTGAAATTAATAAAAACGTTAAGAAAATCGAAAAGAAATATGGAGTAGAAAATGACCACGTGATGAGTTAGTTTTGTGGTGTTGAGATGGTCGTTCTGCACTATTCTTGCACTGTTATTATTAAAATCGAAAATTGTGATTATGAAAAATTGTGACAGTAATTGGGTTTCAGATCCTCATTGTTATACCATAATGTTAAATTTTAAATTTATTATACCATGGATGAAAAGCAATGTAAAGTTTGAATACCATAATCTTAAATTTTAAAATTCAAATGAATGCCAAGATAAAATTAAAGTATGTGAAGAGGCCACTATAAGTACTATTTGTGCATGTTCTGTAAAGCTTTTGTTTGATATCACATGGATTTGGCTCATTAAAAGTTGATGAAGTCATTCAAGAAGTAAAAAAACATACGAACTCGCGATCGTGGGTCGAGTATGTTTTTCGCCGTTATGCCAAAAACATTTTCAAGCACTGTCTACTATTTTTCCATATCATGGTCTATGATATTGAAGATGCAGATTCAAGCTTTCTCTCATGTATTTCTTGATTGTAATTTTTAATTACGCTTGTTGAGATGTACTATCTTTATATGAATAATTGAACGCCATTTATAAAAAACAAAAAGAATAAAAAGGCTTTTAGAGATCCTCTAATACTTTATGGTTGGGTTATGTCTTTCATTTTCATATTGCTTATAGAGAGATTTTAGTATATTTCTAGAGCATGATGACGTGGTACTCCAAGCCAATAAATGGTTGACATGTGTTACATTAACCAATAAGATTTTGACAATGTGTAATTAATTAAATGTATTTTTTAGTTAATTGTTTATATAAAATTTTAAATTTAAAAATAAAAACCCTAGATTCTAAGAAATAAACTCTAGACCCTAAATGATAAACCCTAAATACTAATCAATATGATATGTTATCGAATTATTGGTCTGGAGTACCACGTCACCCGTACTCCAAGAGTATAAAATTTCTCATTAGTTATAACTTATAACAGAAAATAATTCTAGTAATAAATAAATAAATAAGATGTGGGTTTGAAGATTATGTTATTCGAGAAAATATAAAAGATTATGTTGTTCGAGAAAATATAAATTAGCACATTTAAATTGGTCAAACGTCAATTGTTTATATTATTTCCAGAAAACCAACTAATAATCTTTTCTTTTTACCGAAATTAATGTTATATCGTAATAGACTATACATTAAACTAAATTGATTGACGTGGTGTTAAACACTCTCATCTTTTTAGAGAGATGTGAGGTCGATCTCTGCTCTTATATGAAGCAACTCAATTTGACTAGTACTTATATCATTTATAGAGACCTTTTCGATACGAGCGTAAAATTAGTGTAGCATTATATAAGGATACCGCATTGTCAGACCAAAAATATATGAACTATACACTCTTGTTTATTTTTATTGTTGGAAAATTATTGGTTTAAATCATGGTGAATTTGTTGTTCTGGATTTTATGTCCACTTAAATCTAACGAGTAGATATTAAATTAGTATTTATTATAGCCATCATCTCCCCCTATTGATTTTGTTTCTGAAAAAAAGTCATATATAGAGGTCATGGATATGAATACCCATAATGCTTCTTTTTCTTGGGATGATAATACCCATAATGCTTTTAGCATGCAAAAAATGCAACACTAAAAATTGTAGCATATGATCTAATTAGTGAAATGAATTGATTTATTGAGAAATGGAATTCAAAAACAAATTGATTTATTGAGAAATGGAATTCAAAAACACATATTAAGTGGGATGCAAAATTGATCTAAATATCGATTTGAAGAAACCCAAAATCTAAAATTGTACTGGAACATAAATTGACACATTGAGTGATATTTTAGTCGATTATATATATATATATATATATATATATATATATATATATATATATATATAATATTTATCATGTGTCAATGATTTTAAATCAAATGATAATATATATTTTTTGCTAACCAGGTTTGGATGAGTATTTCATCGCTTTTTGGTCGTAATATTTGTTCTGTTACCCCTTTCTGTGAACTAGTAATTGCTTCAAGTGTCTAAAGATTTGATTAAAATTCTTTGGTGTAGTGCAATTGTTAATGCAACCTGGATTATTTGGGGTGCAAGGAATGCTTCTTTTTTTGATAATGTGCGGCCAAATATTCATGTGTCTTTGAGCAAGTTATGGTCCGCGCTTCGAGAGGCCGATTCTTTTAATTCAGGTCATATGTAGAATTCTTTGGTTGAGAATGGGGTTCTGCGGAATTTGGGACTTGCTCCTCGGTTAAGTAGAGCTCCTCATGATCGCGATTTAGTGGTTACTCAATCCCTCGGGTTGGTGGAAAGTGAATATGGATGCTTCTGTCATGGGATCCTCGGGGCCGGCTAGGTGTGGTGGTATATTTAGGGTTTCAACAGGAGAATCTGTTGGTTCATTTGTTTTTCCTCTTGCAAGTTCTTTTGCTTTCTTAGTGGAACTACATGCAGCAATTTTTGCCATTGAACAAGCTTTTGCTAGGGGATGGACTAGATTATGGCTTGAAAGTGACTCCACTTATGTGGTTCATCTTTTCAAAACTAACCCATGGAGTATCAGACGGGATTGGATCAGATGTCTGAGGTTGCTTCAAGACATGCAAGTCATCGCCTCGCATATTTTCAGGGAGGGAAATCAAGTGGCGAATGCGTTAGCTAGCTATGGTCGTAGGTCTTTGACGCTAGATTGGTGGGAAACTTTTCCATCCTTTTGTACTTTATATTTTTCTGATAACTTTAGTGGCCGACATATGTACCGGTTCACTTAGCTTTCTCTTTGTTTCTTGTACTTTCTTCTCCTTTTTAATATATTTGGGCTCGGGTTTGCGGTTTGTTCGGGGGTGCCAACCTAGTTGGGATGTCCGGCTTCAAATTTTCAATTCCCCACTTTTTATTCAAAAAAAAATTCAAATGATAATAATAATAATAATAATAATAATAATAATAATCATCATCATCGGGAAGGAAATTGTACAAGGACTGATTAGCAAATTCCGCAGATTTCTTTTCTTGAGTCATCACGAGTGTGGTGTGCCTTTCGCAAAGCTTCTAAAGAAATTCCTATAGAAAATCGTAGTAATCGGTTGGTGGAAGATTTGTAATTTTTGTAGTTACTTTTTCTTTTTATTTATTTATTTGGGGATTAGCATTCTTCTTAAATAATAATAATAATAATAAATAATAATGATGGTGGAATGGAAGAGATGGAAAGATATGAATTGCCATAATGTTTATAGCAAACAAAAAGTGAAGCACAGAAAACCCTATAATTAGAGCATAGGATGGAATTAGAGAAACATAGTTAATTGATGTACTGAAATTGATTTAAAGAATTTCATGGAACAGCCCATGCATGCACATGTTAAACTGAAAGTAATAAAAAAACTTAAGAAAATTGAAATGAAATATTGAGTATAAAATGGGATAGGGATGAGTTGATTTTATAGCAAGAACAGCAAACATGTTGAGAATATGGTTGTTCTTCTGCTGTATTCTTGCACTACTGTTTTTATCAACTCCTCCAATATTAGCCGAAAAACAAAGCTATATTTTCCAAATGAATCACTACTTGAAGCCAAACTCATATCCTACCCACCTTGAATGGTACCAATCTCTCACTTCCACCTCTGAATCCGTTTTTTACACCTACACCACCGCATTTCACGGCTTCGCGGCCTATCTGGATCCAGATGAAGCAGAGTCACTGAAAGCGTTTGAGAGTGTAGTGAACGTTTTTGAAGATAATGTTTCCTATCAACAAACCACACACAGTCCGGAATTCTTGGGTCTGAACTCCAACTTCAATTTGACAGAAGGCGGTCGTGAATTTGATCAAGTTGCCCAAGCCGCCGAGGATGTCATTGTTGGAGTTTTGGATACAGGGGTGTGGCCAGAGTCTAAAAGTTTTGATGACACAGGCTTACCTCCTATCCCGAAACGCTGGAGAGGTTCATGCACGACTACACCAGATTTTGATGGGACACGTCTGTGCAACAAAAAGATAATTGGCTGCCAGCATTTCAAGCAAGGGATCGAGAAAAAAAGATTGATTTTGCAAGAAGAAGACGGGGACGAGGAGGAGCCTGTGTCGCCAAGGGACTTTGAGGGGCACGGAACCCACACTGCAAGCACAATTGCTGGCTCCCCTGTGGCAAATGCAAGTGCTTTTGGTAATGCTAGAGGCACAGCCCGTGGCATTGCAGCTCGAGCTCGCCTATCAATCTATAAGGTCTGCTGGAGTATGTGTGCCCACTCTGACATGCTAGCTGGAATGGAGCAAGCTCTTAAAGACGGAGTTGATATATTATCTATATCAATTGCGTCATTAGGGCCAGAGCGCATTCCTTATCATAATGATCTGATAGCTATGGGTGCATTCATATCGATGCAGAAGGGTGTTTTGGTCTCTTTTTCTGCTGGTAACGAAGGACCAGGACGATCCACTCTACAAAATGGGGCACCATGGGTCCTGACGGTTGCTGCAGGAAGCATAGATCGAGACTTTCCCGGATATGCTTTACTTGGTAATAAACAGCGATTGAAGGGCGTGTCACTATTCAGTGGCCCTGGAATGGGGAATAAGTCAGTGGGTTTGGTAAATGCTAATACTTACTGTGAGTATCCAAGTGATCTTGATCCAGAAATGGTGCGTGGTAAAGTAGTAATATGCCACGCTGGCGAAACCACCGGAAAAGTAAAGGGCTAACTGGTTCGGAAAGCTGGTGGAGTTGGGATGATACTGGTGAACCCAATGGTGCCTAAGGTGTTGAGCTCTAACATTGTATTTCTCCCCACAGTAGTCGTGGGAATGAGGGATGGTCATTTGATTAAGGATTATGTTGACACTGATCCTAATCCTACCGTCCAACTTAGCTTTGGTGGAACTGTTGTCGGCGTTCGTCCCTCGCCGGTGGTGGCTTCCTTTAGTTCCAGAGGACCTAATTCCTTGACTCCGCAGATCTTGAAGCCTGATATATTGGCACCTGGAGTTAACATCTTAGCTGCTTGGACCGGGGCAGCGGACAAAGATAAGAGCAACACTGACCATTACAACATTATCTCTGGTAATTTTTCTAATTTACATTTGTATAAATTATTTATTAATTGTGTTTATGATTATGTATTTTATTCGTTCCTTTATGTTTATTTTTATTCATTTGTTCGTTCGTTTCTTCAGGTACATCTATGGCTTGTCCACATGCAACTGGAGTTGCGGCACTAGTGAAAGCTGCTCATCCTAACTGGAGCCCTAGTGCAATAAGATCAGCCCTAATGACAAGTGCATACACTACAGATAACACAGGGCCAGGTTCAGTAATCACTGATGAAAAGACAGCCGAGCCTGCAAATCCATGGGCGTACGGGTCAGGCCATATCAACCCAAGAAAAGCTCTCTCTCCGGGTCTCGTTTATGATATCTCCAGCCAAGATTATCTCACCTTCATCTGCTCACTCGGCTACCCTCTCAAGGATGTGCAAGCATTGGCGAACAACCCAAATCTTACTTGTTCTGAAAAGTTCACTCATCTTGGACAACTCAACTACCCTTCCTTTTCAGTAGCCTTTGACAACAAAACTAAAGAGATTAGATATACCCGAGAATTGACAAATGTCGGAGTTGCTCAGTCTACTTACGAAGCTTCTGTGACTGCACCCCCATTTGTTGTTGTCAAAGTGGAGCCATCTCATTTGGTTTTTGAAAATGTTGGGGACAAGCACAAATATGAAGTCATTTTTATGCTCTCACAAATCCCACCTGCTCAAACTCATGATGCATTTGGCTCTATCGTTTGGTCCAGCACTACCTATATGGTTAGGAGCCCCATTGCTTTTAATTGGGCTTAGTTTCCCTCTATCTTGTAATGGTTGTCTTCACTTATCTACTAAAGAAACAGCCTCCTTTTTAAGTATTTTATATATATATATATATATATATATATATATATATATATATATATATATATATGCTTGTTTATTTAAAAGCCTTTTAGAGCATTATATGGCCTCCTAACTGAAAATTGACTTCTTGAAAGTGATAAAGTCATTTGAGGGTTCCATCCCAAGAATCTTCTCTATATATGCTTTTGAGCTCTGCAAAATCATAACATGTCCAACTGTTCATTTCTTTAATGCAATGAAAATTTCCTTTGTATGAGGTGGATGTCGTGTGATTGGTTCAGAATTTTCTTGAATTTCCAGAACCAACTAAACACCATACTAAGCTGAGTTACTTCATAATGTGCCTCCCCTGTAGATTACTTTAGGTGCATTCTATGCTTGTCTTATGTTTGTGTACTTTGCCTATATAACATTCACATGAAAATTGCTCTGATCATCCGATTTGATTACAGACAAAATAGTTGACATTGTTTCGAACATAGTCACCATAAAAATTGCTTTTTTTCATTTTTGTTGCATATTTGAGCATTGCGCTGAATGGATATCATAAAAAACTTTTTTTTTTTTTTTTCATTTTTGTTGCATATTTGAATACATGGTTGGTGTTTTAGTGCAGATTTTACAAAAGAATGTCCGTTTTACAAAGAAAACTCTACCAAATTTTTTATAGAATAATATAGTTATTTTTAAAATGATGAACTTTACTAAATTGTTGAATCGCGATATCTGTTTGAAATAGTTATGCATTATAGTGAGATTAAGAATCTAATACGGGTAAGTAAATATCCTTTTATATGTATAATTTTTGACTCATTCTCTGTTTTTCTGTTTTAAGGACTTCAGAAAAGCTGAATCGTATGCATAAGACAAGATTAGTGAGGTCTTGGATATATGGGGCGACATGGCCGGCTCTTGAGTTAGTCACCAGTTAATTCCACTAGCGGTCATAAAAGTTTGCCTAATTCCCATGAATGGTCACAAAACTTCAATTTGTCCTAGTAAAATCATAAAACTTTGATTTTATCCCAGTAAAGTCACAATGACTATTTTTCGGCTAATTTCTCTCCGGAGATAATGACGTGGCATTATTTTTTAAAGTTTTATGACACTTCATCACTATCTCATTGCCAAATGGTGGACTAAAAAATTAAAATTAAAATTAAAGTAACCTAAATCAATTTTAATCCGAAAACTAACGCAATTATAATCAAATAAAAAACGTTTTGCACCTTTATTTGTTCGAAAATTTGCTATGTGGCAATGTCACGACGCTAAGGTATTATAAAGATTTGAAAAATGATATCACGCCATCATCTCCGGCGAAACATTTGCCGGTAAATGGCCATTGTAACTTTATTGGGACAAAATCAAAGTTTTATAATTTCACTGGGACAAATTGAAGTTTTGTGACCATTCATGGAAAATAAGCAAAGTTTTATGACCGCTGATGGAATTAACTCGGTTAGTCACCCAACGCAACAACCTAGGGCCCCAAAATCACAATTTTTTTGTACCTTCAGTTAAAATAACTAAAGCCTACAATACAAAGTAGAAGCTCATGAAATTAATAAAATTGACCAGCTTCATTTCTTTCTTATCTCAAATGTACTTAATTTAGCTATATATTTCACGTTTATTTTCATAATATTTCATAAGGAAAAACCTCATTTAGCTTAGAAATATCTAGGTTAGGAGCAATTTTACTTCAATATATTTGTTTGATGTGCAAAGCTTAATCTAGTGAAATCATGGTGATTTGGTTTTAGTTCGAGCCACAAACAAGCAAAGTATTGTCATACAAGTTATATCGTTCGAAGTCAAAGTTGTAAAACAGAGAAAATAAGTCAAAGAAGTGGAGTTTCAACTGGTTGCGCCAGAGATGGGATGCATCTCAAGTGTGGTAAGGGTCTTTTTACCCTTATCTCAGGCGCGACAAGGCTTATTTCTGCCCCATCTCTGGCGCGACAACCTGCTGTTTCGGGTAGAAACGGATTTTATCAATCGTTCTTATTGAAACCACTTTTCCCAATGGTCGTATGCCTTTGTAAAGTTCGTGCCCGACCATTAAAGGTTGTAACCATTCATATACACCTCTTAAATGCCTATAAATACCCCAATCCTCTACAGATTTCTGTTGTTGATTCATTAGAGAACAAAAGAATACTAAATACTCCCTCCATTTTTTTTTTAATGTTAGTCGCTTTTGTAAAAATATAAGAAATTAAGATATCACTAATTATAGCATTCAAAATACGAATCTATCCTCCTTTTAATTTCTCTTATGTTACTTGTTTCCTTCAAACTATATAACCATAGGGGCATAATTAACAAAACACTAACTTTTGTTACCATAAATGACATAATCGTCCAACATTTATGGAAAAATTCAGTTCCCAAAAACGACCAACATTTAAAAATGGAGGGAGTACTTACTTACATTTCCTATTTCACTTATACCCGAAATTCGCCCGACTTACACAAGTTCCAGCCAAAATTCATTCCAAAATTCCAGTAAGATCTCATTCCATTTCTAAGGCGTTGTAGTTTAAATCGAGAGATTCACTTCTTTCATCCGTTCCTCGAAGAGAAGACGAGCAAGAACGCCCGAAGCTTGACACGCCTTCCGAGAAGTGAAAAAATGATTGACGCTCCAATTTTCCCTTGTCGTTTATGTTCTGTTTAACTTTTTGATTCTCTATTTATATCTTGTATGATAACAAGTTTATTAAGAGATTAATGTTCTTCATAAGATTATATTCTTAAGTTTTATTAGTTTGCATGTTTAGTATGAAATTTACACCAATTTGATTATTAAGTATATTTTACTAGTGGAAATCATTAACTTACAATCTAAATAATTTTAAATATGTTTAGTTGTTTAAATGGTAATTTAGTTTTACTTATGTGACAAAAGTTGATTAAAAGAGATTAAATATGATAGTTCCATTTGGTTTTTATAATTGATGTTCATGTAAGGTTAATTTATTTGCACGAATCGAAAGATCGAAATAAGTTAGTAAGATTAGATTGGTTATATAAAAATTGACTTGTTAAAGTAATTTGTGTGCTTCAATGAATTCATGTCTTTGTCTAAGATTAGTATGGAAATCCTTAACTTTGTGGGTTTGTGAAGTAAAGTATAAATAAAGTGTGGCATGGTAAAATAAGTTGTGTTCTTAGTCAACCAAATTATCAAAGGTTATTGTTTTATTTATAAGTAAAAGGGAAACGAATACTTGTGAGAAAAAGTTGACATATTATTCCATCTTTGTGGATTCGATCTTTTAAAGCTATATGCCATACTGTACATTTGCAGAAATAGTGGAACAATATCTAAGTCAAAGCTAATTTTGATAGAGGTGACAAATTATGATTTCCACTAGAACTATCACAGGGTGGAGAATTTTCATTGATTACAGGAAACTAAATGAAGCTACAAGGAAAGACCACTTTCCCTTGCCTTTCATTGATCAAATGATTGAGAGGCTTGCTGGTTATGCTTTCTATTGCTTCCTTGATGGCTATTCCGGATACAAGATCCCAATCTTCTCTAAAGATCAAGAAAAGACAAGATTCAGTTGTCCCTATGGTACTACATATGCTTATAGAAGAATGTCATTTGGTTTGTGCAATGCACCAGCAACATTCCAAAGGTGTATGATGGCAATATTCCATGACATGATTGAAAAGACAATGGAGATCTTCATGGATGACTTCTCAGTCTATGGCAAGTCATTTGAGAGCTGTTTGAAGAACCTGGAGGCTGTTCTCATTCGATGCAAGGAAACCAACCTTGTTTTGAACTGGGAGAAGTGTCACTTCATGGTCACTAGTGGCATAGTACTTGGCCACAAGATTTCACAGAGAGGAATTGAAGTTGATCAAGCAAAGGTGGAAGTTATTGAGAAACTGGATGTTCCTAGCACTGTAAAGGATGTTAGAAGTTTCCTGGGCCATGTTGGCTTTTACAGGAGATTCATCAAAGATTTCTCGAAGATTGCAGTCCCTCTCACAACATTGCTACATAAGGATGCTGATTCTCATTTGACACGGGCCTGTTTGGAGGCATTTGAGCTTTTAAAGAAGAAACTCATTAGTTCACCCATCTTGATTGCTCCCAACTGGGAACAACCTTTTGAACTAATGTGTGATGCAAGTGATACATGTATGGGAGCTGTTCTTGGTCAAAGAGTAGATAAAAAGTTCCAACCAATCTACTATGCCAGCAAGACATTGAACGATGCTCAGAAAAACTACACCACCACTAAGCTTTGGGCAGTTGTTTTTGCCTTTGACAAGTTCATATCATATCTTGTTATGTCTAAGGTGACTGTTTACACTGATCATGTTGCCTTAAAGTACTTATTCGCGAAGAAGGATGCCAAACCAAGGTTGATCAGGTGGTTGCTGCTGCTCCAAGAGTTTGATTTGGAGATAAAAGATAAGAAAGGAGCTGAAAATGTAGTTGCTGATCATCTCTCACGCATTCAAGCTACCAACCAGGAGGAACAACCTGAAATTTTGGATACATTTCCAGATGAACATTTACTTTCTATTCCTTCACTCCCATGGTATGCTGATATTGCAAATTATCTGGTAGGCTCTGTTAAGCCTTATAACATGTCCACTAACCAAAGGAGAAAATTCTTTTCCGAGATAAAATACAATTTTTGGGATGAGCCTTTTCTTTTCAGGTTATGTGCAGACCAAGTCATAAGGAGAGGTGCCACACAAGAGGAAGGAGAGCAGATTCTAAGCCATTGCCACATGAGAGAACCTAGAGGACACCATGGTGCAAGTAGAACAGGCGCTAAAGTGCTTCAAGCAGGGTTCTTTTGGCCCTCAATCTTTAAGGATGTCTACAGGTTTGTTAAGGAATGTAATGAGTGTCAAAGGACTGGAAACATATCAGCCGGAAATGCTATGCCCTTGAAAAGTATTGTTGTATGTGAGATTTTTGATGTGTGGAGCATAGATTTTATGGGCCCTTTTCCTTCATCCTATGGCAATAAATACATCCTAGTGGTTGTTGACTATGTAAGTAAGTGGGTAGAGGTTGTTCGTAGCCCAACTAATGATGCAAGGGTGGTGACCAAGTTCTTAAAAAAGTTGTTTGCTAGATATGGTATCCCCCGAGCAATCATTAGTGATCAAGGCACACATTTTTGCAATGAACAATTTGAAAAACTCTTAGGCAAATATGGTGTCACTCATAAAATTGCTACCCCTTACCATCCAGACAAGTGGACAGGTGGAGATCTCTAATAGAGAGATTAAGAGAATCCTTGAGAAAACAGTTGCTACTTCTAGGAAGGATTGGACAAATAGGCTAGAAAACGCACTTTGGGCCTATAGGACTGCTTTTAAAACACAAATAGGCATGTCACCTTTTTGTTTACTGTATGGCAAAGCTTGCCACCTACATGTTGAAATGGAGCACAAGGCTCTTTGGGCACTAACCTTTTTGAATTTTGAGGAACAGGCTGTTTGTGAGCATAAAAAGCTACAACTAAATGAAATGGAAGAATTCAGGTTGTTTGCTTTTGAGAATGCAGTGAATTACAAGGAGAAGGTCAAGAAGTTGCATGATGAAAGGATCCAGAAGAAGGAGTTCCATGAAGGGCAGCAAGTTTTGTTGTTCCCTGGAAAGCTGAGGTCTAATTGGGCAGAGCCATTTATGGTGAACAAGGTGTTTCATTATGGAGTTGTAGAAATCTCTAGACCAGGAGGTGAATCCTTCAATGTCAATGGTCAGAGACTCAAGCCATACATTGCACATATCACTCCAGAGGTGGTTGACACAAACCATCTCCAAGAACCACCATGAATCAAGGGAACATGGTATTTGCTGCAAACACCAATTGCAGCAAACTAATTGGGCAACCCCCAATTTTTCTAATCCTTAGCTAGTTTTTAGTTTATTGTTGCATGTTTAGTTTAGTTAAGATGCAAGTTTGAGTCTAAATTATTTAATTTGCAAAGGTTAAAAACTTTTACCCTAATGAATTGTCTTCAAGAAATTCTACAAGAGTTTAAGTTTTAAATTTTTGCTTAAAAAATAATTTGGGGGTAATGTGTTGTGATCCACCATGATTTTCATGTACATACATAACTGTTATTTGGAATTTTGATTGGAAGAAAGAAATAAAATTTGAATTAGTGGGTAATTAGGACATAGAGAAATTTGAAAGGCTTGAGCAGTTGAATGAAACAAAAGGCAAAATTATAGGAGAGATTAATTTGAATTTAAAAGCTTAATTTAATCAAAAAGAAACGGCCAAAAGATGTTGTTCTATCTCCATTGTACAAGTATCAATTGATGATTGCCTTTTCTCTCTCCTGAAACTGCCACACCGCCTAAAAGAACCAATTGAATTGCTGCATGCCTAAACTACCCACTAAGCTAAAACTGCCATTTCTCTCTCCATCAGTTCCCATTTAATTTATTCCACAAAAATCTCCTGAAGTTAACACTTTCAATCCTTTTCAAATTCTAACTGTTGGGCGATTTCCGCAAGTGTACGGAGTCACTCATGTAGTAATAAAATATCGATCCCACAGAGAAACGCTAATTACTCATTTACGTTCATTGTTTACTTTATTCGTTTTCTCGAGGTTTATAGTTAAAACGATAATCCTTATTGATTTGGTTGATAAGAACACAACTTACTATACCATGCCACACTTACTTATATTTAAATTCACAAACTCACAAAGTTAAGGATTTACAAACTAATTCTTAAGCAAAGACAACAATTCATTTAAGCACGTAAACACAATATTGAATAAACTTGACATACTTAATCTAATCTCGATATAACTTATTCCGATCTCTCGATACATGCAAACAAGTTAACCACATATGAACATCAATTATATACTAACCGAACCTATTCGTATCAATATTATAACCGACTACAATCACACATGTAAAACTAGATTATAACCTAAGCAACCGAACCTATTCGTATCACAAGATTATAAGTTAATGATAAACACAAGTTATTATACTAAGCAACTATTCTTGATCCAAATTAATTACTTAGCATGCAAACTATCAGTTCAAGAACATAAGCATATGAAGAACATAAATCTCTTTATAAACTCAATATCATATTCATACAAGATGTAAACAGAAAATCAAAGTTGGACAGAACATAAACAAGTAAAAGAAATCAGGGTTGTCAATCCTTTTTACTCTACTCGGAAGGGTTGTCAAGCCTCGGGGCGTTCTTGCTCGGATTTTCTTCGATGAACGGATGAACGAAGTTGATCTCTCGATCTAACTACAATGCTTAAGGAAAAGAATGAAATCATGCTGTAATTCTTGTCAGGAATTACAGCGAGAACGTTTATGAAATGGGTGATTTAGGTGTAAGCATAGCGGGAAATGTAAGCAAGTATTTAGCATTCTTTTTGTTAGATTTGTCAACCATCCGAATTTCAGATAAGGATGGTGTATTTATAGGCACCAAGAGGTGTGTTTCAAAGGGTTACAACCTTTAGGGAATGGTCGTGTCCGTTGGGAAGGCGTACGACCTTTCGGAAGGATTGTGTGGATAAGAACGACGAAAGAAATCCATTTTTGAGGATTCTGGAGAGTGGCGCGCCAGAGGCAACCTTTGCCTCTACAGAGCCAAGGCTTAAAAAGTGACCAGCGCGCCAGAGGCAACTTCTGCCTCTAGCGCGCGACCTGTAGGTTGAATATCTCGACCCTTTTTTTCGATTTTCCAACTTAAGCTCGCACGTAACTTCACCGCATGGCCTTGCATGAACTTGTATGAACTCAAATGTCTTCTATTGCTCGTTTTTTGCTCGAACTAACATCAAATTGATATGTTTTCATAAGAATAAGCTCTGGAGATCAAAACAAACACAAAGTAGTGAAATTGCCCTTATCCTAGATATTTCTAAGCTAAATGAGCTAAAACTATATGAAATGTTATGAAAATATATACGAAATACATAGCTAAATTAAGTACATTTTGGACTTAACACTAACTTAGAAATAGTTTTCAAGTCTAACTCTTTTTTGTGAAAATGACATCGAAAACCAGAGCAGGATAATTGAAGATGGGAGCGAAGAGGGGAGGAAGTTCATGTTGGCCCTAACAAGAACATAATCACCTAGAGGGGGGGGGGGTGAATAGGTGTCTAAGTTGAAAACTGATACTTTTAAGTTTTTGAAGAAACTTAATTTTTCAGAGTCAAAATTTTCTCAGAGTCAGAAGAAATCTTACAGAAGAAGCCTGATGCGCCTCGAGCTAGTGCTACAAAAAGGCAACAATTAGAGGACAAGTGTACCCTATCGTTATCAAGTAATAAAATCCGGGGTTTAAGTCCGGGTATCGAATCCACGGGATTTATATCAATAAGTACTAAACTACTTGGTTTCGAGTTGTTATCTAGGCGAATATTTCTTTATGGTTTTGGTTGAATTAATTAACTACTCCTAAACTATAACACACAAGTGCTTTCCATATTCCTTAGAATGAAATGGCGATGAAGAGTTTATATAACAATAGAGATAAAATAGAGTTAAGATTAATCAAAATATCATAGCTAACTTCTTAGGATGTTTATTAACACGTATGAACTTATAATTACACACTTATTTAATCCTATGTTTTCAAGGTTAAGTGTCTCCAATGGATTTAGAAACTAGGGCCCTTTAAGTTCCGTGATGTTGTCAATATCTACGGTTTCCGGCTTGTCACTTCCGATGGGGGCAACACCTATATAAATCCTATAGAAATGTTAAGTTCATATCAAGTATTTATAAATAGACTTAAGAAAAGCATATGATGATGATAAATCAAATATTCTAATTTATACAAACTTGTTGTATAAACTATGAAAAAGAAATAATATGATACTACCAAGTCTAGCACATAGACGGGTCACCACTAGTTTAACAAGATAAAGGATTAGCTACTCCCTTTTACCGTGCTACACCGGACACAAAATCGTCGCTTATGATCTTGGAGAGGAACTCTTTGTTAACTTGAAGATTTGAATAGAATGTATGAAGATGAAGGGAAATATTTAGTAACTTTGTATTGATGGAATGGAAATGGATTACAAGTTTACAAAGAGGGGAAATGGAATACGGATTGTACTCGGATCACCTCTTTAAACAACTAAATGGAGAAAATTACAACTAAATGAAAGCTTAATACAAGTAAAGAGGGATGATCTCTCTGGCTAGAGAACCCCCCTATTTATACAGAAAAGTTGGCTTTGTGAACAAATGTGAATCCTCAAAACACATGCTTGAAAATCTCATCGAGGTGCAAAATAAAGCTTGACACGGGTCGTGTGGGCCAAGTGACACGCCGTGTCAAGAAGAAAATGCATAAAATGAATTTAATCAGCTCAGGCGTGTCCTTGGTCGTGTGGATTGACACGGGTCGTGTCACATTAATTACTCGACAATTTGGATTTTTGCTAATTAAAACGCCGCGCAGACTAAATGTCTCCATTTTGACACGGATCGTGTCCCACGTGACACGGGGTCGTGTCCTTCAGTAACCGTGTGAACACGCCCTCAAAATCAACCCGTGTGGACTTTTTAGGCTTGACACGGATCGTGTGATTACGGACACGGGTCCGTGTCAAGGGCAAATTCTGGACAGTTTGGCTTTTTCCTTGAATTATTTGCAAATCTCTTTGTCTCTTAGCTCTTTATTAGCACAAAAACATCTCTAATCATGTCTGGAAGTTGCTTTCCACCTTGGATATTTTTAATCTTTGAAGTGAAACCTATAAACAAAATAAACATGAGTTACTTTGACGGTTTTCGGTGAAAATAGTGTTTTTACGGAGAGAAATTCATACTAAGTGATTAAGAATTAATTTGTTCACAAAGTATAATAAAAAGACTTGAAATTATACTAAAAGTAATAAAACAACATTTAATTACACCGTAAATAACCCGAAAAGATAGGGATATTTCATCCCTATCAACCTCCCCATGCTTAAAGCTTTACTTGTCCTCAAGTAACTTAAAATTCCGTAATCCGACTCAAACTCCCGAGTTTGGTAGAAGCCCTAAAAGCATGGAAAAGAAATTCACAAAAAGAGAAAACTCAATAAGTAAATCCTAATTGACTAGTTCATTGATTAATTTAAGGTGGCATGCTCAATTAAAACGTGTTTACTAATGGAAGAAAGTTATCAACACCTCGCAAAGGTAGTTCACTCAATCACTCATCATTTGGTGACTTGGTGTTTACTCTCGACTTTGACACTAAATTATGATTCAAGTTGAGTTTGCATTGTCATCCAAATATTAGCTAAAAACTCTAACATTATCAAAAATTTCCTCAAAAAGGGTTATAACTTGGTTAGGGTACGGGTATGTAAGTGGTCTATTTAGGTCAAGTTTAGCGGTCAACAAATGACCTAATTGTGACAAAAGAGATAAAAAATATTTAATAGCTCGTATCCAATAAGTTTGGGTCTTTTCATGAAGTACTTTTTGAGAACATAGTCGAGGTGACAATGAAAAAACTTTGAGAATTTCGTCAATCGCAAATTTTCTTTTCTTTTTATTTTTCTTCTTACTTTTTCTCTTCTCTAATCTTTCTTTCTTTGATGAAGAGTTTTGACTCATTTGAGCACAAAGTGAATGATTTGAGACTAATAAAACTCATTTTAGGAATATCAAGCTATTTATCAAGTGCCTTCTCTTTTGTTGACTTGCCACAATTAGTGCTAAACAAAGTTAGTTGACAATTTAGTGTGTTAAAGTGTTTAGGCTAACTAAGGTGTTTGGTGAGTTAGTAGCAAAAATGTCGTTAGAAGAAAACCTAAAAGGAACTTCATCGTCTAATGTTAGTTATATTTTTAGCTAAGGATGTTATTCGGTATTAGATGCAAACTCCATGACTCAAAAATTTAGTGAAAGTTTCACACAAAAAACCTATCTAAGCTTTTTGATGTTCGCTTAGTCTTTTGGCTCTAGAATCTCACTTTCGGGTTTTAGTGTGTTTTCAAACTTTTCTTCCTATCAAACTCATTTTATTGTTCATGTCATTTAAATTAATCAAAGAACTAGTTAATTATAATTAACTTAGCAAATTTAATCTAGTACAATAGTGAAAATCTTAACTTTTACGGGTTCTCACTTAAACTAGGTGTTTAAGTTCGAAAATTGAATTTTTATTTTATATGAGGTAAGTATGAAAACTTAAATTTGGGAGAGGTAGATTAATTAACAATGTAACTAAACTAAAATATTTTTGTATTGCTTGATTTTCAACTATTTCTTTTTTTTTTTTTTTTTTTTTTTTTGACAATTCTTTTCGATACAAAAAAAAAATAAAAATTAGTCTAGAAAACGTAAAAATCTATACTAAAAAGCTTATAAAGTTAAACTAGAAAGCAATTAAAATCTATATTAGAAAGCAATTAAAGATAAATCGGGAGTGCTTTCGCCCTTCCTCCGCTTTTAAAATGCAATTACTCCCAAAATTGCACATAAGTAAAAAGCGAAAGAATTTAGAAAACTCCCTCAAACCGCCGGAGGAGATGGAGGTGGTGGTGGATAAGGCCATTGATTTTGGCGACAATAATACGAAGCAAAATTCTCCAAGTTGTCAAAGCGGGAATTTGCTTGTTGTTGCCATTGCAAAATTTGCTCGTTTTGAGCAAAAAGTTGCGCATTAGTCGGACCTTGTTGCCATGGTCTCCATTCTCGTGCCGCGGCCTCATCCCATTGATTAGGGCCGGTGTGATAATGAGGTTGGGGTTCGTAGTCCTCATTTCCTCCGTCAACCTCCTCATTGTGCTCTTGAACATTCACCTCCGGTTCCATAGCATTAGTCACCGGACCACCAAAGGTAATTCCCCTAACGGAATCCTTGTTGAGAACACGTGGTCGTACTAGCATAGCTTCACCATTTAGAACGTTAGGAGCAATATTACTAGCTATAATAGTAACAATCCACCCAAGACCAATATTAGCTTTGATACGCTTATTCATCCCGAGTAACTTCTTCCACAAATAAGACCCAAGATCATAAGGCATATGCTTACGTATACAATATAAAATGGTGAGTTCATCGGCGGATACCTTATTTCCCTCGGTTTTACCCGAAAAGTTGAAGGAGATAAATCGATGGAGCCACCACATTACCGGGTCTTGGATATGGCGAGAGCGAAGATCGGTGAGGGTGAAGCCGGTGTCGTTGGAGATGCTATGCCAAAAGTTAATTTGATCGTACTCTTCCTCCACAAAATCGTTAACCCCGTGTATCAAATGAGGAATTATTTGATCAAAAGAATCACGTGGTAGCGTATAAATTTGATTCCCTAAGGAAAATTGGAGAGCACCTTGATTTGTAGCAAGTGTGGAAAAAAATTCAACACATACCCGTGGGTGCACAACATAGGCTTGGTCTTGCAAAGCGAGCCATCCCAAAGTGTCAAATGCCGATCGGACTTGAGCGCCCCACGGAACCGTGGTGAGGAACATTAAATCGAACCCCAAAAAGGCGAGGCAACTTAACTCGCGAAGAAGTTGAAAACGCCTCCCTTGCTCCACCGTGGTTAAGTTAAACCACGCACCTAATTCTTGGCTACGTTGGTTAAGAACTTGGTTTTCTTCCTCGGCATTTGGTTCTTGGCGAGAACTACGCCCTCGGATGGGACGTCGGGGTTGTGGTGTTGTCATTTGCTTTTGGCGAGCCATCGGAAAAATCAAGAAAAATGGTTAGAGTTTGTTGGATTATGGGAAAAAAAACACAAAAAATGGGAGCAAAACGACTCAAAGAAAGGAAAATTTGCTAGAGAAAATAGTTAGGAGGAAGATGAGAGGTAGTGTGAATATTTTGGGGTGAAAATGGGGTATTTATAACCCCAAAAAGTCACCCCAACGGTCAAAAAACGGCTAGTTTGTCAAACTAGCCGTTCCAGAGGCCTGACACGGACCGTGTGAAACAGGTGACACGGTCCGTGTCATTTCTAACCGTTGTAAATAACAACGGTTATATCTTCACACGTGTCGTGTCAACCGGGGACACGAGCCCGTGTCAACAAGAAAAGGTTAATTTTTTGGACACGGCGTGTCAAGACTAGGACACGGCGTGTCGACTATTTGAATTAAATCCTATCAAAATTAAATAATGGAAACGGCGTGTCAACGGGGGACACGGCGTGTCGACTATTTTTATTAAATCCTAAGAAAAACTAAATAATGGACACGGCGTGTCACAGTGGAAACACGGCGTGTCGACTATTTTTATTAAATCCGAAGAAAAAACAAATAATGGACACGGCGTGTCAAAGTGGGGACACGCTCCGTGTTGTGTGACACGGGGAGCAACACGTGCCGTGTCCTGAAGTCAAAAGGACCAAAAACAAGTCAACAGATTGACACGGTCCGTGTCACACCAGGGACACGGCGTGTCAAGGTATCAACCCCTCTAGAAAATGCATTTAGGACCTGTACTGAATTAATTAAAATGGAGGGGCGTGTCAAAACGACACGTGTGCCACACGCCCCGTGTCAGAGGTCAACTAAGCAAATTTTTGGTCAAACTTCGGACACGACCCGTGTCAAACACGGGACACGGCGTGTCAAGGCTAAAACAGCCCAGAATACACCGTTTTGACTCCAAAATACAATGTCAATCGCTACTACGGTCGACATCCGACCAAGATGAGGTTATTAAACCAATTCATACTTGATATAACTGTAGGGAAATCATTTATGGATTGGTTAAAAACCTCTCCTCGTAGAGATTTCACAACGACACGAACATACATCAAATGACGCGGAGTTCGGGTGATTGTAAGATCTCCAAAAGTGGTCGACGACTCTACAAAAACTACGAAAAATAAAATGAAATATGACAAGCAGCAAAAAATAAAATATAAAACATAGAGTTAATAAAAACCAAAAAGGACGAGTAAATCAAACCGATGCTATGTTTATAGTCGGAATAGCTCGACTTTCAAGTGTCCGAAGATGGTCAAGGGTCCCTAAGGTGGGTACAGTCCTTCTCTTTGGCGAAGTCGCCTCCGAAATAGAGTTTAAGACGATGCCCATTCACATGTTGTTGGGTACCCATAGAATCCTTGATTTCAACCATTCCGGAGGGGTATGCTTTCCGAACCACAAAGGGACCGGTCCAACGACTCTTGAGTTTCCCGGGAAATAGCCGCAAACGAGAATTGTACAAGAGAACATGATCTCCTTCATTGAATTGCTTGTTTTGAACATGCTTGTCGTGTAATCTCTTCGTCCGCTCCTTGTAAATTTTTGCATTCTCATAGGAGGTCAATCGAAGTTCATCAAGCTCATTGAGTTGCATCAAGCGATTTTCACCGGTTACCTTGTCATCAAAATTAAGAAATTTTAGTGCCCAATAAGCTTTATGTTCAAGTTCAACCGGCAAATGGCAAGACTTTCCGAAAACCATTTTATAAGGGGACATGCCAATAGGGGTCTTAAAAGCAGTTCGATAAGCCCAAAGGGCGTCATCTAAGTGCAAACTCCAATCTTTCCTAGACGCACCTACGGTTTTTTCTAGGATTCATTTTATCTCCCTATTAGATATTTCAACTTGGCCACTAGTTTGCGGGTGATATGGTGTTGCAACCTTATGAGCTACGCCATACTTACGAAGCAACGACTCAAACAACCGATTGCAAAAATGGGAACCCCCATCACTTATGATGGCTCTAGGGGTTCCAAAACGTGTTAGGATGTTTTTCTTTAAGAACTTAATCACCACTCGAGCATCGTTAGTAGGTAAAGCAATGGCTTCCACCCACTTGGACACATAATCAACCGCAACAAGAATATAAAGGTTGTTATGCGACTTAGGGAAAGGTCCCATAAAGTCTATGCCCCAAACGTCAAATAGCTCGCAAACTAGTATTCCTTGTTGAAGCATTTCATGTTTCCTAGAGATATTCCCGACTCGTTGGCACCTATCACAATGTCTCACAAATTCAATTACATCTTTATGCATAGAGGGCCAAAAGAAACCGCATTGTAAAATTTTAGCAACGGTTCGATCGGGAGCAAAATGTCCACCCGGTTCATCACTATGACACATACGAATGATAGGCAAAACTTCACTATCCGAAATACATCTCCTAATCATATTATCCGCACAAAATCGAAACAAATAAGGTTCTTCCCAAAAGTAATGTTTAGCATCATGAAAGAACTTACGTTTTGCTTGGAAATTTAAATTAGGAGGAAGGATATTACCGACTTTGAAGTTAGCTATATCCGCATACCAAGGAGTAGATGTTACCGCAAAAAGGTTCTCATCCGGAAACGTCTCACAAATGTCTAACTCGCTTTCCTCCGCCTCTTGTCCTTGCAACCTAGATAAATGATCGGCTACCACATTCTCAACTCCCTTTTTGTCTTTGATCTCAATATCAAATTCTTGGAGAAGGAGTATCCACCGAATCAACCTTGGCTTTGCATCTTGTTTGGACATCAAATACTTAAGAGCCGCATGGTCCGTGTAGACTATTACTTTAGATAAAACAAGGTAAGACCGAAATTTATCAAAAGCAAAAACTACCGCTAGCAATTCTTTCTCCGTGATAGAATAATTTTGTTGAGCACTATCAAGAGTTTTACTAGCATAATAAATAGGGCGAAAGATTTTATCGACCCTTTGACCAAGGCAAGCTCCGACGGCGAGATCACTAGCATCACACATGAGTTCAAATTGGAGGTGCCAATCCGGACTAACCATAACCGGAGCATTAATCAACTTTTCCTTAAGCGTTGTGAAAGCTTGCATACAATCATTGGAAAAATCAAAATTAGCATCTTTAAGAAGTAATTGAGTGAGGGGTTTAGCAATGTTGGAAAAATCCTTAATGAAACGACGATAAAAACCCGCATGACCCAAAAAACTCCTAACAAGCTTAACATTGCTCGGTGGAGGTAATTTTTCAATCACCTCAATCTTAGCCGGATCGACTTCGATGCCCTTACCGGACACTTTATGTCCCAACACAATACAACTTTGGACCATAAATTGACACTTTTCCCAACTTAAAGCTAGGTTTGTCTTTTCACAACGTTCTAAGACTCGATCCAAGTTGTTTAAGCATGCATTAAATGACGACCCAACTACGGAAAAATCATCCATGAAGACTTCCATGAAATCCTCAATCATATCCGCAAAGATGGACATCATACATCTTTGAAAAGTGGCGGGTGCGTTACATAACCCGAATGGCATCCGCCTATATGCAAAAGTACCGTATGGACAAGTAAACGTAGTTTTTTCTTGATCAAGAGGGTCCACGGGAATTTGCATATAGCCGGACAAACCATCCAAGGTACAAAAGTATTCATGACCCGCCATTCTTTCCAACATTTGGTCAATGAACGGTAATGGAAAGTGGTCTTTGCGGGTGGCGTCATTTAATTTCCTATAATCAATGCACACACGCCACCCCGTTACCTTCCGAGTAGGAATTAATTCCCCTTTATCATTTTCCACTACCGTTGTACCACCTTTCTTAGGTACACATTGAACCGGACTAACCCATTGAGAATCGGAGATAGGAAAGATTATACCCGCATCGAGAAGTTTGATTACTTCCGCTTTGACTACCTCCATCATGTTTGGGTTTAGTCGTCTTTGTGGTTGCACGGAGGGCTTGATTTCATCATCAAGAAAAATTCGGTGAGTGCACATCGCGGGACTAATCCCTTTTATGTCATGAATAGACCATCCGAATGCTCCTTTGTGTCGCCTAAGTACGTCAAGCAACTCCTCCTCCTGTTTTGAAGATAACAAAGAAGAAATTACAACGGGTAAATCACTAGGAGGATGCAAAAACACATATTTCAAATTAGGAGGTAAAGGTTTAAGTTCCAATTTAGGAGGTTCCTCTATCGAGGACTTTGGTGCCGGTTTGGTCTCACGATCGAGATTCACAAACCTACTCTTTACCCATTTACATTCTTCGTGTGGAGAGATCTCAATGTACTCGTCATTCCAAACGTGATAGACTTCCGCCCCCATCTCACTTTCCACATCCTTTTCGCCATTCTCGGAGGAGGTGTTATTAATTCTATAAAAAGATTCCTCAAAGCAAACATCAATAGCATCGTCACAAATGAAATTACAACGTGCTAAATCAATACTAGGGAACTTCATAGCATCATACACATTAAATACTACCTCCTCATCGTGCAACCTTAGAGTTAATTTACCTTGCTCCACATCAATGAGAGTTCTACCGGTTGCAAGAAATGGTCTTCCCAAGAGAATAGGAACCATGTTATCTTCTTCCATATCTAGTACCACGAAATCCACCGGAAAAATGAACTTGTCGACTTTCACAAGAACATCTTCCACAATACCTTTTGGGCGAGCAATGGATCGGTCCGCTAGTTGTAGTGTCATATTGGTGGGCTTCGGGTCCCTAAGACCGAGTTTCCTAAAAATCGACAAAGGCATTAGATTAATACTAGCACCTAAATCACATAAAGCATTTTCAATAAACAAACCACCAATTTGACATGGAATAGAAAAACTTCCTTGGTCCCTTTTCTTGGGGGGTAGCTTGTGTGAAATAATAGCGGAGCATTCCTCCGTTAAAGCTACCACTTCATGATCATTCAATCTCCTCTTTTTAGTTACAAGCTCTTTCAAAAATTTTGTGTATAGAGGCATTTCCTCCATCATTTCCGCAAAAGTAATATTTATTTCGAGCTTTTTCAACATGTCTAAGAATTTAGAATATTTAAGATCAAGTTTATCTTTTCTTAACCTATGTGGATATGGCAATTTAGGTTCAAAAGGTTTAACTTGTTCCTTATTATTCTTCGCTAGAGGAGAGTTTGTAGACTCGGAGTCGGGGTTTACCTCTCCCAACTCCTCACTTACCTTTGGAGATGACTCGGTTGTGGCTTTAGTAGCATAAAATGGTTCCATCTCCTTACCACTCCGCAAGGTAATCACTTGAGCCGTTTCCCTTGGTTGAATTTTTGGGTTCTTTTCCGTGTTGCTTGGAAGAGAACCGTGGGGACGCTCTTGCCTTTCTCGATTTATTTGGGCAACTTGATTGCCTAAGTCCCTACAATAAGCTTCATTGTTAGCAAGACGAGTAGAAATATCTTTAAGTAAAGAAAGTACCGGGTCGTCTTGCTTTGGCATTGGTGGCTTTTGAGAGGATTGGCCTTGTTGAAAGGTTGGGTTGCCCAAACCTTGCTCCTTATATTCATTGATAAATTCGGGTGAAGGCTTCAACACATTATGATTATTTCCATAAGAAAGATTAGGGTGTTGAACCCTTTGCCTCCACCCTTGATTACCATAATTATTGTAAGCATTATTATGAGGGGGATAGTTATTATACCTTTGATTTCCACCGACATAACTTACTTGTTCATTATCACCGGCGAATGGACTACCGGTTTGACAATCCCCACTCTCATGATCACCTTGGCAATGTGTACACATCAAGACTTGTGTTGGCTTGGTTATGTTCATTTGGGCAAGCAAGGTGTCAAGCTTCTTTGTGACTTCTACCATGGCCGCATTTGGTACCTCCTTTTCTATGGCAAAAATTTGATTTCTTGGTGGACCGGCAAATTTATCCGATTGCCATTGAATACTTTTCCTTGCTAGCTCATTGATTAAATCATAAGCTTCGGAAGCCGACTTTCGGAATAAATCACCTCCGGCCGCGGAATCTACAATAGCACGATTATTAGGAGTTAAACCATGATAAAAAGTACTTACCAAAGTGTGCTTAGGGATATCATGATGAGGACAATTCCGCAACATTTTTCGAAAACGACCCCAAGCTTCATGAAGGGCCTCGCTCTCAAATTGGCGGAAGGATATGATCTCATTTCTCAACATCACCGTTTTAGACGGCGGAAAATAGTATGATAGGAATGCCCTCTCCAAACCTTCCCAAGAATTAATAGAATCGGGTTCCAAGGAGTGGAACCATTCTAATGCTTGCCCCGTCAAAGAGAACGGAAACAATTGGAGACGGATGATATCTTGGGGCACCCTATTGATACGGGTAGTATTGGCACACATGAGAAATTTATCAAGATGTTCGTTTGGATTTTCATGCATTTCTCCACCAAATTGGCCACTACTTTGAACAAGTTGAATAATACTTGTTTTGAGTTCAAAGGAGTGAGCCTCAATACGTGGAGGAACAATAGCGGAGCGATTTTGAGGACGGTGAGGAGCCAAAATCTCCAACATAGAACGTTCATCATTACCACCTCCATTTCGCCCCACATTTCTAGGTGGGTGTTGTCGGATGGGCATAGCCGGTGGGGGTTCAACCACGGGTGGTTCGTCATTGAATCCAAGTATAACACCCTCATTAAAATTTGCCATCTCGTCCAACCACCTAGTGTAGCAATTCCGATTCCTAGAAAGAAAACGTTCAATTTCGGGATTAGTAGGAATCAAAGAATCACTTTTTGATCTAGTATGCATAAAAATAAAATAAAAGAATAGATAATTTAAACTTTACAAACAAGTGTCTAGTTTAACAATGAAACACTCGGTTTAATACTTATTAGAAGATAATTCCCCGGCAACGGCGCCAAAAACTTGATGCGCCTCGAGCTAGTGCTACAAAAAGGCAACAATTAGAGGACAAGTGTACCCTATCGTTATCAAGTAATAAAATCCGGGGTTTAAGTCCGGGTATCGAATCCACGGGATTTATATCAATAAGTACTAAACTACTTGGTTTCGAGTTGTTATCTAGGCGAATATTTCTTTATGGTTTTGGTTGAATTAATTAACTACTCCTAAACTATAACACACAAGTGCTTTCCATATTCCTTAGAATGAAATGGCGATGAAGAGTTTATATAACAATAGAGATAAAATAGAGTTAAGATTAATCAAAATATCATAGCTAACTTCTTAGGATGTTTATTAACACGTATGAACTTATAATTACACACTTATTTAATCCTATGTTTTCAAGGTTAAGTGTCTCCAATGGATTTAGAAACTAGGGCCCTTTAAGTTCCGTGATGTTGTCAATATCTACGGTTTCCGGCTTGTCACTTCCGATGGGGGCAACACCTATATAAATCCTATAGAAATGTTAAGTTCATATCAAGTATTTATAAATAGACTTAAGAAAAGCATATGATGATGATAAATCAAATATTCTAATTTATACAAACTTGTTGTATAAACTATGAAAAAGAAATAATATGATACTACCAAGTCTAGCACATAGACGGGTCACCACTAGTTTAACAAGATAAAGGATTAGCTACTCCCTTTTACCGTGCTACACCGGACACAAAATCGTCGCTTATGATCTTGGAGAGGAACTCTTTGTTAACTTGAAGATTTGAATAGAATGTATGAAGATGAAGGGAAATATTTAGTAACTTTGTATTGATGGAATGGAAATGGATTACAAGTTTACAAAGAGGGGAAATGGAATACGGATTGTACTCGGATCACCTCTTTAAACAACTAAATGGAGAAAATTACAACTAAATGAAAGCTTAATACAAGTAAAGAGGGATGATCTCTCTGGCTAGAGAACCCCCCTATTTATACAGAAAAGTTGGCTTTGTGAACAAATGTGAATCCTCAAAACACATGCTTGAAAATCTCATCGAGGTGCAAAATAAAGCTTGACACGGGTCGTGTGGGCCAAGTGACACGCCGTGTCAAGAAGAAAATGCATAAAATGAATTTAATCAGCTCAGGCGTGTCCTTGGTCGTGTGGATTGACACGGGTCGTGTCACATTAATTACTCGACAATTTGGATTTTTGCTAATTAAAACGCCGCGCAGACTAAATGTCTCCATTTTGACACGGATCGTGTCCCACGTGACACGGGGTCGTGTCCTTCAGTAACCGTGTGAACACGCCCTCAAAATCAACCCGTGTGGACTTTTTAGGCTTGACACGGATCGTGTGATTACGGACACGGGTCCGTGTCAAGGGCAAATTCTGGACAGTTTGGCTTTTTCCTTGAATTATTTGCAAATCTCTTTGTCTCTTAGCTCTTTATTAGCACAAAAACATCTCTAATCATGTCTGGAAGTTGCTTTCCACCTTGGATATTTTTAATCTTTGAAGTGAAACCTATAAACAAAATAAACATGAGTTACTTTGACGGTTTTCGGTGAAAATAGTGTTTTTACGGAGAGAAATTCATACTAAGTGATTAAGAATTAATTTGTTCACAAAGTATAATAAAAAGACTTGAAATTATACTAAAAGTAATAAAACAACATTTAATTACACCGTAAATAACCCGAAAAGATAGGGATATTTCATCCCTATCAAAGCCTCTGAGGGAAATTTTGCCTTAAGACAGTTTCTGCCTTTTCAGCAACAGAAGCTCTGAGTTAGAGAACTTCTGGACAGTCTTCTGAACAAAGACAATGATATAAGGAGTAAATCTGTTTCAGCACTAAATACAAGCAAGTATACAGAAGCAAATAAACAAGTATAAGGAAGGGAGAAAGAGATTCAGGAGGTCTAGTATGCTAAAATAGGGCCTCAAGAGGAAAATAGGAACAAATGTCATGAAAAACAAGAAAAGATGTCTAGCTTCATGCAACTCTGTGCATGGGATTGTCAACTCCTTACGCAAACTTGGGAGAATCATTGATGACACAACTGAGCGCCGACCCCTTGCGTTGATGCATAAGAACACTTTTAAAACACTGTCAAAACTCAACAGAATTATAAGATCTTCGGGCAAGCACACCGGTCTCTCAAAAGGCTCCACAAATTCCTCAAAATCATTCGAACGCACCTAAGACTCACAAATCGTGTCATAGAATGCTAAATAGACATGATAATTAAACTAAAACACTATAAAATATGGAAGCAACAACCGTCTTCATAAAATTTCCATTTTGGATAATATTTAGCGCTTCTGAAGAAACGTTGGGGAAGACAAATAATTGTCTCTTCCGGCGCGCTTCCACATGGGCTTCTATAAATCGTTTGGCCTTGTAAAACTTTTTTGAAGATTTTATCTTCTAGCGACTTTTAACACAAAGGCATAATTTATATTCATACAATTTTATACTTAACAAAAAATTGTTAGTATAATTCGAAATTAAAATATTTTAAGTTTTTAATTTTGAAATCTCTTTTCTTCTAAAATGGCTTTTTTTTATCACAAAAATAGTTTTTGTCATTTATTTAAAATCTTTATCAAAATATGGTTTCAACAAGATTGAGGTTTTATTTTATCTCTCTTTTATATTCAGAAACTCAATTGTCATGAAATGGTTTCAATATAATGTCGTTGATAAATAAAATAAAATTGAGTGTTTCGAGTTGGAATCCTCGATAAAGAAATATTATTGAAAGTTTTTGTAACTAATATTTCATTTTAAAGAGTTTTAAACTTAATTTTTAGAAAAATTTAAGGATTTTAAAATCAATGAAAACTTTTAAAACCAGAAAGATTTTCGGATCACAAATAAAGCTAAAAGTTGAAATTCTCCATAGAAAAGTTATGTGGTAATAATGTATCCCTAACTTTACTAAATAAGGTGTTAAGTCCAAAATGTACTTAATTTAGCTATGTATTTTATATATATTTTCGTAACATTTTATATAGTTTTAGCTCATTTAGCTTAGAAATATCTAGGATAGGGGCAATTTCACTACTTTGTGTTTGTTTTGATCTCCAGAGCTTAATCTTATGAAAACATAGCAATTTGATGTTAGTTCGAGCCAAAAACGAGCAATAGAAGACATTTGAGTTCATACAAGTTCATGCAAGGCCATGCGGAGAAGTTACGTGCGAGCTTAAGTTGGAAAATCGAAGAAAAGGGTCGAGATATTCAACCTACAGGTCGCGCGCTAGAGGCAGAAGTTGCCTCTGGCGCGCTGGTCACTTTTTAAGCCTTGGCTCTGTAGAGGCAAAAGTTGCCTCTGGCGCGCCACTCTCCAGAATCCTCAGAAATGGATTTCTTTCGTCGTTCTTATCCATACAACCCTTCCGAAAGGTCGTACGCCTTCCCAACGGACACGACCATTCCCTAAGGTTGTAACCCTTCGAAACACACCTCTTGGTGCCTATAAATACACCATCCCTCTCTGAAATTCGGAAGGTTGACAAAATCTAACAAAAAGAATGCTAAATACTTGCTTACATTTCCCGCTATGCTTACACCTAAATCCACCCATTTCATAAACGTTGCCGCTGTAATTCCTGACAAGAATTACAGCATGATTTCATTCTTTTCCTTAAGCATTGTAGTTAGATCGAGAGATCAACTTCGTTCATCCGTTCATCGAAGGAAATCCGAGCAAGAACGCCCCGAGGCTTGACAACCCTTCCGAGTAGAGTAAAAAGGATCGACAACCCTGTTTCCTTATACTTGTTTATGTTCTGTCCAACTTTGATTTTCTGTTTACATCTTGTATGAATATGATATTGAGTTTATAAAGAGATTTATGTTCTTCATATGCTTATGTTCTTGAACTGATAGTTTGCATGCTAAGTACTTAATTTGGATCAAGAATAGTTGCTTAGTATAATAACTTGTGTTTATCATTAACTTAAAATCTTGTGATACGAATAGGTTCGGTTGCTTAGGTTATAATCTAGTTTTACATGTGTGATTGTAGTCAGTTATAATATTGATACGAATAGGTTCGGTTAGTATATAATTGATGTTCATATGTGGTTAACTTGTTTGCATGTATCGAGAGATCGGAATAAGTTATATCGAGATTAGATTAAGTATATCAAGTTTATTCAATATTGTGTTTACGTGCTTAAATGAATTGTTGTCTTTGCTTAAGAATTAGTTTGTAAATCCTTAACTTTGTGAGTTTGTGATTTTAAGTATAAGTAAGTGTGGCATGGTACAGTAAGTTGTGTTCTTATCAACCAAATCAATAAGGATTATCGTTTTAACTATAAACCTCGAGAAAACGAATAAAGTAAACAATGAACGTAAATGAGTAATTAGCGTTTCTCTGTGGGTTCGATCTTTTTATTACTACATGAGTGACTCCGTACACTTGCGGAAATCGCCCAACATAAGGCATTGTAAACAAGTATATATATTCCTCAAATAAATGTAAATAATAACTAAGCTAATAAAAGACACGAAGGTGATATCAATTTTGCTAGAAAAATGGAGAAAAAGTTTCTTGTTTGCCTAATTATTTGTTTTATGTTCTTGAGTTTGAGCGAACTACCATTGATCGACTCTGCTAATGACAAATTTGCTTGTGTGAGTGAATGTATGGGTGGATGCACTACCATTGCAGTAACTACAAATCATCAGATTTGTCGGGAGGCATGTGAAAAACAGTGCGGAGGTCCATCCTCAAGAAGTAAGCGTAAATTATTACATTATTATAATGTGTTATACAAGCAAACTGCATAATACTTCCTCAATTCATACAATAATTTTCATAATTTTTTTTCTCTTTCCAAAAATCCTAACTTGTTTGATCTTCATATTTTGTCTTTTTATGTTTTGTAGAACCCATTCAGTAATTAAAATGGAAGAGTACTCGTCTCTTACTCCAAGAGCTTGATTACATTGGCATATCCTCAATTTTGCATTACATTATTACTATTATTATCATAGTGTGGTGTATTATGATTATGTAAAACTCCAAGAATATTTTTATTTATGAGTTTTTCTAAAATATGCCCAAATAGCACATGTTAGACTTTATTATTGCACACAATAACGTTTAATACTAGAAAGATAATAACATTAAATGTTATCGTATGCAATAATAAAGTTTAACGTGTGCCTTTGGGTATATTTTAGAGAAACTGTTTATGAGTATATTGCATTCGTATAATAGAATCTGCAGTTTGGAAAGACTATGAATTCCCCCCAAAACATAAAGAGTGACAATATCACTCTTTATGTGTTTGGGGTATGAAATAATCATTCAATAATTATTTTTATTAATTTAATTTTTTATTGTCATATGTAATTTTTTTTATCTAAGAAGCTTGTTAGTAGGAAAAATAGAGTTCAACAACTAATCTTTTAACTAATACTATATCAAGTACTTCTTCAGATAAATTTCTGATTTAAAATTTAACCGTCATAGTACTGAGTCCCATCTATTGTAGTTTTAAACAACGTGTGATGAGTCTTCCAATAACAGTTGTTTAATCTTTAAAATAGTTATTTCAAAATTTAAAACTAGATTAGTCGCTCGAAAACTACGGGTAATAGTATTATTATTGAGTGGCCATTAAGGATTGCTATTGAGTTGGTATTCTTCATATAGGTCCCGCTTCCGCCTCCAACCATAGAGGATCAGAAGATACCTTTAGGAATCTTCTCTTCTTCTTCTTCTTCATGCTGCATAAATTATACTTTAATTCTGAGTTTCATACTTTAATTCTGAGCAAAAAGAATTAGAGAAATGAGATCCATAGTGGGTGGTTCTCCATTTCTGCTAATTGATATCCAGAATTCATATCAAATCCCATTCTCAACTCTCAATTACCTTTCTGGTCGAACACGTGGCGTGCAGCGGATCTCATCGTCGTCGTTCAAATCATCATCTCCGCTTGTTCGGAGACCGTCTGATAGGTACAAAACGACGTCGGATTTGTCTTCAGGTTCTTCTTCTTCTTGTTCATGCTCAGTGGAGTTGGATTCGTTTCTTGAATTGTTGCCGTTGGGGATGAGGAGAGAGCTGTGTAGACATCGAGAGATCGGGAAGCTGATTGAAGTTGTTTTGGATCTTGGACGGAAACCTATTGCTAGGTTTCCCTCTGGTGATTGGGTTATTTCCGAGATGCCCGTGAAGCATGACGATTTGGATCATGCCGTATCTAAGGTTAGCTCGAGTTAAAGTAACATGATATCAAGTTTTTTTGATTCATTGATTGTTGTGATCGGAATGTTTTGAGTTAGAATGTATAAGGTTAGCTCGAGTTGAGTAACATGATATCTAAACGGTTCTCGTTGGTCTAATGGGATTCTCGATTTCGAGCGGGAGAGACTTTAGTTTACTGGTCCACAAGTGAAGGATGATATAAGCCAATGCCCTTTTCTACTATTTTGTTTATGTGCTTGATTTGGACATTAAGCTGATTATTTTATTTGCATGATTACATGTAATTATTATATTTAGGAAGCTTACTATATTGTTTATTTACTTTTTCTGTTTCTCTGACCAATAATTTACTCTGACTTCCAATACTTATACATCATCTGATTGTGAGCTAGAATTAACTTTTGTAGAATGAAAAAGATCTGCCTTTTGTGTGCCTTGTGAGGCTGACTCTTTCTGTTATTGTTAAATATTCAATGAATTTCTGTAGTATGTAGTAACATGATTGAGACAATTGCAGAAGAGAGGAATTTTTACTTTATATCTTGTCTGAAAAGGCCTTTATCATTATGCTTAGGTTGGAGACTTTTCTGATGATAACCGTTCCGGCATTGATAGTTCCTTGCATCGCATCAGTGCCATTAGAAACCGGAAAAGTCAAATTATTGGTCTCACATGTCGTGTAGGTCGAGCTGTTTCTGGAAGTGCTGAAATTATTCGTGATTTGGTTGAGGGGGGAGGTTCCATCTTGGTCATAGGCCCTCCAGGAGTTGGTAAAACAACTTTAATCAGGTATTACTTGGTCCTCCACTATTATGTGATGTATATGTGCATCGGACTTCTCATATATCCTTGTTTACTGCATTCTATGAACGTTTTTTGCATATAAAATTTGTAGACACTCTTGTATCCTTAAGAACAGTATGCTGTGTGTAATTTAACATAAGAGGAATTCATCAAGTTGTAGTTTTATAATTTATAAATCATTTAGAATAATTTTTGTTACTGCGCATCTTAGCATGTTAGTACTTACAATGCAGCATTAAGAATCAGAATTTTTCATGTTGCAATATGTTGATATCTAATTCCGTGTATCGGTCTCTGTGCACGTGCAGAGAAATTGCCCGAATGCTTGCAGATGACCAGAGGAAACGTGTTGTTATTGTAGATACATCAAATGAAATTGGGGGTGACGGAGATGTGCCCCATTCTGGAATAGGCCGTGCAAGAAGGATGCAAGTGCCAAACGTCCATATGCAACATAATGTCAGTTAATTTGATTTTGTAGTTTAGGCTGTTCCAATTTGCAAAAATCATTTCTTTCCGTAATTATGTTGCTCCTAATGAATTATATAGGTTATGATTGAAGCAGTAGAGAATCATATGCCAGAGGCCATCATAATTGATGAGATTGGAACAGAGCTTGAAGCCTTAGCTGCAAGCACTATAGCTCAGCGTGGAGTTCAGCTAGTTGGAACAGCTCATGGAATGACCATAGATAACATAATAAAAAATCCTTCGTTGCAGATTCTTGTCGGTGGCATAGAGGTGTGAAGTAAATCTTTGTCAGTTTCAGTCTTCCTCGCCCCATGTAGATGGGGGTATATCGAATTAAGTGTATGCTGTGTGTTCACTGTCAAAGATATTCGTAGTTTCACAACAGCATTTATTGTCTCTCCGTTGGTCTTGAAAAGTTACTCTAAAATGCTGTTGTCAATGTCAAGTAACTTTCTGATTCATCTGTGAACAGAGTGTAACTCTTGGAGATGAGGAAGCAAGGAAAAGGAAAGTGCAGAAGACAATTCTTGAGAGGAAAGGACCTCCAACGTTCACATGTGCTGTTGAGATGATAACTAAGTTTGAGTGTCGTGTTCATCACAGATTAGATGCTACAGTAGATGCTATACTTGGAGGTAGTCTAATGTTTAGCTTGGGAATCTCATCATGAATGCTATTGCGTTTATAAAGTCATCTTGATATTGAAGCTAGGGTGCCAGAAAGGGTTGATAAATGATGTACGAGTCATGTTGAAATGTTTAGCGACACTGTGACACAACTAGAATCAATATGAACATGCTCAATCTATTAGAAGTGTCGAACACGACAAAGCATGAAATTATAAAGGGTTATGAGTTTCAACAACATCGTATCTTACTATTATCTTCTTTGGGTAATAGGAAAAAGTCCTTTATTTGAGATTCGTCAAATGGACACTGAAGCTGATGATTCGTTGGAGTTAATTCCGTACCCTGGAGAAAACCTCAAAGTTGAATCTGGGGCATCAGGTACCTATAAAGACGAAAGCAGTGTAGCGGAATCTGATGAAGTGAATGAATCTTATCCTCCAAGCCTCAAAAAGGTTAAAAGAAATGGATATGTGAAACGGAGTTCACCAGTACGTGTCTACACTTACAAGGTAACTGGTGGAAGTTTCTTTTGTGGATGTTGAGTGTGAATTTATTGTGTAAAGCATTCCATGTATAGCTTTGTTAATCAGAAAACAAAGAATCATTCCATGGTTAGTTAACCAACCCACCATTTTTTGGGATGATAGTTTGACTATCTCTGCTGTGTTTTTTATCCAATTTAGATCCTTGAAGCCGATCTATCACAAGTGGCAATGGTGATGGGACTTGAGGATGAGATAGAAGCGACTGATGATATCGAAACAGCAAATGCAATTTTAGCTTCTAGTTCAGAAATGAAGCAGAACCCATGGATCCGTGGAGTGGCTAAATACCACCAAATGCCGGTGTTCGTCATCAAGGTATCATAAATTGTTGTTTCTTGCTTAATAGCATGTTTTTATTATAAATTATTTGTAAGCTTGTAGCACCAGACCAGGAGATGATATTTTATTTAACTTCAATAGTGTAATGAGCCATCAATAACCATGTCTCTGTATCTTGTGTGATAACTCTGTTAAGGTCACGAGTATTCCTATGGTTGATTAAAATTGTCAGAAAAATATTGACTTGTGGAGTATAATTTATATAATATGTTGTTTTAATTTCCTGCTTGCAGTCGAATACAATGGCGCAGATGGTGAAGGCAGTCCGTATGATTCTTGGATTTGAATCATTTAGCTCCAAAGTTAAGCAGCCAACCAAGATTGCCTTTGACATAGAAATTGAAGATGATGCACCGAAAAGGAAGCCCACGTTAGAAGAGATTGATGCTTTGGAGGTTCAACTTCCTACCTTTTTTCTGTTTTCTGCTTTTATTTCGTGAATTTATCTCCCATCTCGACCATCTAGTCACTTAAGCTGAATATTATTTCCGATTGTTAGTTACAGAATAAATGTTGGGGAAGGAGCGCCATTGAAAGACTGGATGTGATTCAACATCCAGCATGGCATGAGAGAGATGCATGTTGTTTTTTCGAGTTTATCGTCTTACTTCTTGCTAATGCTTGGAATTTGTTTCTTGATGTCATTGTTGTTCATATTGTCCTCTCATATTTTATACAGGAGGTCCGGCTTGCAATAGAATACATTGTTATTCCAGGAGGAGAGCCAGTGGAGCTTCTTCCACGATGCTCGGAAATAATTGCTCGGCAACTGGAGCTTGTGGAAAGTTATCATCTAACAGCAGAAAATTCTGGTACTGAACTTAGCCCTAGGTTGCAAATTCTTCCTTTGAGATCTAACAACAAGACTTCCAAATCGTGTTCAACAATCCCTACGGGGACTAGCTCGAAACCACTATCCGGTGACGGGGTAGGTACAAGCGTTTCTAGGCTTCCCCTGCTTCCCAATTAATCTCATCATGTTCATATTGTCAATCTTTGGTTGATTCACATCATTTTATGTACAGCTATTGTAAATTATGTATGATGTCAATGTTTAACATTTTCAATAATGTAAATCCAAGTTATTCTTGTCATCATTAGCCTTGTTAGAAAAGGGTAAATCACCTAAATGCCATAAAAATAATTATTGTTGTTCATGCCCACCTAAGTGCTCAAAATTAAAATTTTGATTAAGTCTCATAAGACCGCCTAAGAGTTTTAAATTCAACTCTCCCCAACTAATTCTCAATTAGTCTTCAAAAGTCTCTAATCGTTTAATTGCGTTTAGCATCTTTTACTACACTAATCAAAAGGTTTCTAATTAACAGCAATTTGAAATTTTATATGTTTATTTTAGTTGTAATACAAGTATACAACTGATAAATACCATATATGATGAGTTTAGATAAGACCAAAAAATCATATGAACACCACTTTGATGGTAGGGATAGATTTCCTATAAGCTTTTCAAAATGTCATACATCACTATCCGTATGAAAATGAAAAACCCATCTTAAATGAGGTGTATTTTTGTTTTGTTAATTTGTAGCCAAGTATATAACCTTTAAACGTTGCTAAGTGAAATTGTTATTCTTCATTATGTTTTTTTGCTAACTCAATTTAATTTAAAGTTCCTCTTCCTGAGGTCTATATATAGAATACAGAAATATTAATCACACATGTCAACTTAAACACCCCTAATCAAAGCACTAATTAATAAAGCTGCATGGATTTGCTCATCCTTGTATTAGTTCTTGTTCCTACTATCTTCTTATTTATCTTCCAAAAACATAAAACAAGAAATGTTAATCTAGTGCCACCAGGTCCTAAAGGTCTTCCATTCATAGGAAACTTACATCAGCTTGATAACTCAACCCTACCTCTCTACCTTTGGAGACTTTCTAAAAAATATGGGCCTTTAATGTCCTTAAAGTTAGGGTATAGACAAGTTTTAGTAGTTTCATCTGCCAAAATGGCCAAGGAAGTCATGAAAACACACGACCTTATTTTTTGTAGCAGACCTTCCTTTCTTGGTCAGCAGAAATTAACTTATAATGGTTCAGATATAGCTTTGTCACCGTATAACACGTATTGGAGAGAGATCAGAAGAATATGTATTGTTCATCTCTTTAATTCTAATAAGGTCCAAAGCTTTCGACCAATTCGAGAACATCAAGTCTCTTCCATGATCCATCAAATATCAGAACTCGCTCTTGCTTCGGAACCTATTAATTTATCGGAGCAAATGGTGTCCCTTACGAGCAGTATAACCTGTAGAGTCGGTTTTGGGATGGGGATTGATGAGACCGGGATAGTTAGAAGTCGATTTCAAGAGTTGCTTGAGGAAACTCAGAACTTGTTTACTGCCTTTTTCGTGTCGGATTATTTGCCTGTTTTGGGTTTTGTTGATAAACTCACGGGATTGATGAGTCGTCTGGAGAAGAATTTTCAGGATTTTGATAGATTCTATGAGGAGATAATCAAAGAACACCTTGATCCAAACAGATCAAAACCTGAGGAGGATATTCTTGATGTCTTGCTTCATATTTGGAAGGATGGCTCCTTCAAAAATCAACTCATGACATTTGATCACATCAAAGCGGTGCTAGTGGTAAGTAACTATATATTATATTACGATATCCGTTACAAAGCTCTTATATTAATTACTTTGTTTAATTACAGGATGTATTTGTAGCCGGGACAGACACAAGTGCGGCTGCTGTGGTATGGGCTATGACTTTCCTCATAAAAAATCCTGCTAAGATGAAAACAGCTCAAGAAGAAGTTAGGAACGTGGCTCAAAAAAAAGGATTTGTAAACGAAGACGATATTGAACAACTATTATATCTCAAAGCAGTAATCAAAGAAACAATGAGATTGCAACCACCTGCTCCATTATTATTGCCAAGGGAGTTATCTGAAAGTTGCAAACTAGATGGATATGATATAGCGCGAAACACTATCGTTCACGTGAATGCATATGCAATAGGAAGGGACCCTGAAGTTTGGCAAAATCCTGAAGAATTTTGTCCCGAAAGATATATTGGTAATTCCATCGACTTAAAAGGTCAGGATTTTGAACTAATACCATTTGGAGCGGGTAGACGAATATGTCCAGGGATTCATATGGGACTAGCAACAGTAGAGATATCTCTTGCAAACTTGCTATATAAATTTAATTGGGACTTGCCTGATGGATTCCAAAGTGAAGACATAGATATGGATGTGAAACCAGGCCTTACTATGCACAAGAAAAATCCTCTTTGTCTTGTGGCAACTACTTGTGAACCATAGTAAAACTTGGCCGTGGAGATTTAACTCTCTCATTGTAGATATGCTTGTTGATCTTTCTTTCTTTTTTTATACATTTGTAAGAAGTATGATTCGAACTTTAGTTGCATTAGTGAATGTATCATTTGCTATAGGCAATTAGTATGCTTGTTGATTTTCTTCTGTTTGTGTTTATTATGCTCATTTACTACTTCTATTGTAAAAAGCAGAAATTGTATATTTGGCTTTTTTTTCTGCTGATTTTCAATTGTTATTTAGTTCTCTGTAAATACAAAACAATGAAATTATAATATAATTCTTGTTCTTTTCACTTATTTTTTGTATTTTTGTTAATTTGAGTTTTATAAGTTAATATGGACTACTAGGTGCCAACATGTAAAGAATTAACTCTCTAAGGGGGTGTTTGGTTAAGTAAAATTAAACCATGAAATGAGAATGAAATGAGAATAAAATCAGTTGATTACCTTTAATAATGTTTGGTTGTCTAAATGTCTACATAGGAATCGGAATACCATTCCCGAATGTATGGGAATCGTGATTCCCCTCCTTCCACCTAGTAATCTATAACTAACACTTAAAGCTATAAACATTTATAATTAATTTGCTGACATGTCATTTTCTCATATTTTCTGAATTACTATTTTATTTGTTTTTATTTAAAGGTTTCTACTTTCGTTCTTTTCTTGGTTTTCTAAACCGCAGTACACGTTCCGAACAGTTGTGATTCACGTGGTTTTCACTTTTTCCTCAACTGAATTCTTCTTCCAATCGGTATTCTCTTCTCCTTCCAGACCAGTCCTAATCTAAACGGTTTTATGCAGGTAACTGTTTGCCCTAATCTCTCATGTTGTTCATATGCTCTCTTCGATAATATTTCTTTACTTCTTGGGCTTAGGATCCTGGTTGTTGCTGTTTCTACTACGCGGACATTGATCATGGTGATTTTCCAAGCTTAGCTCATTTTATTTGTTGATCATCGAATGTGCATTAAATTACCTTCATCTACATCTTCGGTTTCTTCTTTCTCTTCATATTCTCCCTTTAATTGATTTTCTATTTGGTTGCCATCTTCCAACTATGATTCGATCATATTTCATATGTTTGATTATGATTATTCTTCTAATTTAAATGGTGGGTGTGTGTTAACTTTTAATTTATTTCCTTATTTCCTAATCAATATGGCTTGATTACATTTTGACAACTATTCTGATTTTCTTTTTCCTCCTATCAATATTGTGCCATGGAAAGAAGTATACTTACTATTTCCTATTGCTATTCTTTTCTGGATCAACTTTATATCCCATTCGAAACTCTTTAAGTTTCAGTTTACAATATTCATCTCATATTAATATTTTGTTATGATTTGTTTTGATGATATTTTCCCAGGTCATGGTGTGTAATTGGCTATTAGTGACCGCATTTCATTGTGCTTATTTCGATATTAATCACTAAACTGTAGAGTTTTTAGTTTCTGGTAAGTAGTGGACAAAAGAGAGGGTTCATGCTAAATTATATTAAAAAGATCCAGTACTTGGCTGATTTAGATTATAGTATATCCATAATTAGTGAGATTAAATACATTGGTTTGGTAATCACTTGAGCATCAAAGACGATGTCTCCCAAATACATGAGTGGTTTCATGCTTATGATGAAAGTTGCATTATACATTTGAATTTGTCTAATTGTGGTCATCAAGCCTATATTGAGTTGAATCATGCTTCATTTCCAATTTCCAATGTTATTTGCACTTTTTGCAATGGTTTTTCTCCATTATGCTATCATTTTGAAACTTGGTTCCTCATTCTGCTATTATTTATGTGATACAGATTCCTGCTCTTGCAATATAACTGGAGATTACGTTTTTAAAAGCGAACTACTGATATTTACATGAAGTTATTAAAAGGTCAGGGATAAGTAAGATCTAGACTATAAGAGCTTCCACATATATATGCTCAATCTCCTGTTCAAATTCATTTCATTACTTGGTAGATTTGTGCATTGAGGCATTTGTTGCACTTTCATGGTCATTTATAAGTAAGGAAATTTCTCTTGTCAGTGACTTATACATCATCGACTCTAACTTCTTTTTATTGTATCATTGGCAAGTTTGAGATTGTGGTTCTTTTTGATAATTTACACAAGTGCTGTAATATTTTGTTGCAGTGATTTTACAAGAATAAAGAGAATAGCAGGGAACAAGCAACATTTGGGACAAAAAAAATGCTATATGGTATGCCCAATCTATAAATATATTTAAAGTTGTAATAGTTCTGTTAAATTTTATTGACGTTTAATCAACATGTCTAAAATTTTGTGATTGTTTCCACACTATTCCTCTATGCTTCCATTGTTTTTTACATTGTTGGGTACTCGATTTCCGATTTTGCCTCATACTTTTGTTCTTGCATTGTCACTAATTTCAGACTAGGGAAAAGATTATCGATAATTTTGCATACTTCTTTTAGTGTTTTTGTAGTTCATTTTGCATACTGCTTAGGTCTCATAAAAAAAACTCAGTGCAATGAATCCTAATAGTTATACAGCTGCAGTTACATTAATCTTAATATCTACAATAATCTATAGCATCTCTGCAGTGTGTTTGTGAAGATATATTAACCTTTTAGGGTTTGTGTTAACTAATCTAATTTTATTGACATAAAACACCCCGAGCCAAATGGCAAGCCCGTTTTTGTAGCCTGCAAGTTTTAAATTGACTTAATTTATGATCTGATTAAAGAGAGAATAATTGATTATAATTTTTATTTTATTTGCAGCCTAATTCTCTAATTTTGTCTCTCTAGAGAGGGTTTAGCTATAGAGAAGGAAGAGATGATCCAAGGACTCAAATGACATATCATCATTCTTCTAATTTGTCCATTCTTAATATGCACCATCTTTCACTAATTACAACATTTCCAACATTTTATTATGAAATATTGATGCTTGGTCTAATTCTTAAATAGATTTAATGTTCCTTTTCTTCTCATTTACAGTGAATACTGAGATTGCGAAATTCTAATTAAGTGATGGAGCTTAGATTATATTCATACCTTGACTGCTAGGTAATACGTTTTGTTTATTGCTTTTTTGACATTCAAACTATGCTCTCTGTTGTTAGCAGATATTTTGCATTCTACTTGGTAATATTTTGCATTCTACTTGGTAGTCTTTTTGCTTAGGAGACAGACAACAATGCTTGCTAAATTTTTTATTGCATGACATTAGTGAGACCTTCTCAAACTCCCTTTAAACTATGATCCTAAATGTCATTTCTTCCTCTCAACTCATTTATATGCATAATATTCTTGATTAATAACTAAAAGTTTATGATAATTTACTATGAAAAGTTATAGGAACTTGTGATTAACAAGTAAATCATGGTTATTTTCTAACTGCTTTTCTTTTAAGAAGTCTATAGTCAAAATATTGAACAATCATAAAAATGAACATGTTTATAATTAGTTGTTCATTCTTACGTATCTAAGTTGAAACTGCATATCGATCTTATTTGTTAGTTATGACCGTGTTGCAGTTTAGTTGTATTGCTTCTTTGATATCGTTCTGATAACTCCGTTATGGTTGTAATTTTAAAATAGGCACATATCACCTTCGTCACATATCGCAGCTTTCATCTCCGTTTGGTTTTTGTTGGTTTGGATATTATTTCACTTTCTTACAGTGTGATTAGTGAATAAGCTGCAACGACAATCAAATGTTGGTACCTGATTTGCCGTGACTTTAGCTTGACTGTTTTGGGGTTGGGGAGTTTCTAACTTTATTGGCTTCCTCCAAAAATACAATGCGTTTACTGAAGATAAAGTGTCCAAGGCATATTCTTGCTGCTGGAATCAGTACTGGATTTGGATTGGTTATTGTTGCTTGGTTGGGTACTCCCTGCTAATCAGTTGTTGAACATCTCAACCCTATAATTTTCACTTGATGTGTTTTTGAACTTTTTGTGTTTGGGCATTGTTTTCATGTCCATGGTCTTTTGTGGTTCTATCTTTTTAATGAGACTCTATTGGCCTCCTACTGGAAGAATTTAATTATTTTTTGACAATGTTGTACACTTTTTGTCTTCAACTATTTTTACATTAATTTGATTGAATATAAAGTATACATTGATATTTTAAACAAATAAAAATTTTAAACATCTGAGTTTTTAGTTTTTGGTTTATTTTAATATATGTGTACATCAATAATTGAAAATTTAGAAAAATTCCGTGCATTGCACGGAGTTTACACTAGTCATATTTGATTTCCATTCATTTATTTTATTTAATAAAAAATAATATTAAAACTACCTAAACCCACGTTCTAATCCAAATTCCAGCAATGTTTTGTTTTCAAATTCTTTTCCTATATATTATTTTAATAAAACTATGTTTATCATGATTATAATTTAATCAAATAAATAAATATTAAATGCTCTATTCCCATTAAGGTATAAACCAAACAAAATTAGCAAGTAGTAATTCCGATTCTGATTCCGTATCATTCCCATTCTGTTTCCGTTTTCGATTCCGAAGTTTGAACCAAACGCTCGTTAAGAGTAGGTGGTTTAGAAAGGGGACGATATAGGGAAGAGAGAATTAAGGAAGATCGTGGGCATTTAGAGAGTTAGTTTTAGATTACACGATTTTTTCCTTTTTAGTCTTAATTTAATAGATTTAATTTTAAAAGACTTAATACCTAATTTGTTAATTTTTTTTCGCTTAGCCACTTCAACTCAGAAACAACTTCTCAGGCACCCTCAAGTCCACTTTTTACATACAATTAGTCACTCAAACGTCCATACTCAATCTCACTCACGAGAGTGTACTACAAACTCACCTAATATTACAAAATTGATCAATGTACTTTTTTTTACTTTCTTATTTCTTCATTTTCTTTCTCCTTTTTCTTCATCTTCTATCCTTTTCCTTTAAAAAAATTAAATGAGAATATGCCGGATTCGACGGGCGGAAACTAGAAAATTTCATATTCCAACCGAAATCCATGAATTTTACAGAATCTGACTGGAAACTAGAAAATTCCAAAATTCGGCCACAATTTAGAATTTTTCAGAATCCGGACGAAATCCTGGAATTTTTTAGAATTCGAGTGGAAACTAGAAAATTCCAAAATCCAGCCGGAAACTGAAATGTTCTAGAAATATGGCAAAAATCCTAGTACTTTTAAGAATCTGACAGGAAAATTCCAGAATCCGATCTAAAATTGAAATTTTCCAAAATAAGAATTTTGAATTTTTCGAAATCCGACCAAAAATTGGAATTTTCTAGAATCCGGCTGGAAACTGGAAAATTCTAAAATCAAACTTAGAAATAGGAATTTTCCAGAATTTAGCCGGAAACTGAAAAATTCCAAAATCAGGTCAAAATTCTAAAATCCGATTGGAAATTGGAATTTTACGGAATTCGACAAGAAATTGGAAAATTCCAGAATTACGGCCAGAAATTAGAATTTTCCACAATTCAGCCTCAAACTGAAAAATTCCAAAATCTAACAGGAAATTGGAGAATTCCAGAATTTGACTGAAAACTGGATCTTTCTAGAATTCGGTCGGAAACTAGAAAATTCCAGGATTTCATCCAAATTTTAGAAAATTTTATTTTCCGGTCGGATTCTGAAAAATTCTAGTTTCTGGTCGAATTTTGGAAATTTCATTTTCTCGGACGGATTATGGAATTTTCCAATTTATAGTTGGATTCTGGAAATTTCCAGTTTCTAATCGGATTCTGGAAAATTCCATTTTCCGACTTGATTTAGGAATTATTCAATTTTCGGTAGGATTTTGGAATTATCCAATTTCCGTCCGGATTCTGGAATTTTTCAGTGTGCGGCTGAATTATGAAAAATTCCAATTTCTGGTCGGATTCTAAAATTTTCTAGTTTCCTGCCAAATTCTAGAAAATTCCAAGTTTCGGCCGGATTCTGGATTTTCAACCGAATTTTGGAATTTTCCAATTTCCAGCTGAATTTGGAAAATTCTTATTATCAGTCCGATTCTAGAATTTCGACCGGATTCTAGAATTTTCCAGTTTCCTGCCAAATAAAAGTATGAGTTCGAGTGTCTAATAACTCGTCCATTAAGGTCATGTTCTTTTTGGCTTATTTTTAACAAAATTCAGTTCGATTTTGTTCAATTCAGCTAAATTAAATAAAATTCATTAAGCATTCAGCCAATTCAATTCAGCAAATTCGAGTTTAACCAGTTTAGTTCAGCAATAAAGAATGGGTGACTCTGTTCTTTTTGGCTGAACGAAACTGAATTTGGCTGAATGAAGAAGGAACTTTGAACAAAATTTGGTTGAACTGAACTGAATTTTGCTGTAAGTAAGTCAAAAAGAATATGTATCTTTTGATTTTTCACGATAGATTGACTAAATTAAGAAAAAAAAAGATTGAAAAAGTGAAACTAATGTACAAGTACAAGGAGCTATGAAGGAATTAACCCATATATATTAATATATCATCCTTCTTATCAAGGGTACATTCGTCTTCAGACTTAAACCACGCTACAGATTTCATTTTCTAGGGTTTGTTCCATCTCTGCACAGAGAAACGCAAAAAGGTAACCGCTTCTTCTTCATCTTCCTTCCTCTTTGATTTGTTCGTAATTTTTCTTGTTTCGTTGAACCGAATTGAATTTCCAGATGGCCGGAAAGGAAGAGAACCGGATATTCGTCGGAGGTTTATCTTGGGATGTCACTGACCGACAGCTCGAGACTGCTTTTAACCGTTACGGAAAAGTTGTCGAATGTCAGGTATAATGAGGAAAGACTAGAGCTTTATTGTTATTATGATTTTGAATTTTCTTGAAAAGGATATTGAATTCTTGTTTTTTTAGGTATTTACATATCTTTTTGTTGAAAAAGTTCCAAACTTTAGCTGTTAATTTGGTTTTTTAGCTGTTACCGCAACATAGTGTGTTTTACGGTTTGATTTAATTTTGTTTACTCTATTTGTATTATTAATTCTTCTTCTTGTTTTGGTTTGCTGGTTATTGTCTTTTGAGATGCTGTTCGTTAGAGATGCTGTAGCTGTATGTTTAGAGATGAGTTTGGTCGGACTGGTTAAATCAGATGGCTTTAGAAAGGCTGTTACTTGTTAGAGATGTGTTTGGTCAGACTGGTTCAATCGGATTGCTCAAGGTCGATCTAACTTACTGATTAGGTTAACGTGGATGGATAGTTTATGGTTGTACAAGTGCAGATATGTTGGTTATGTATGTGATGTGGATTACGTGGTGTACAGAAGGGCTGTTGCAGTTTAGCATCTGGTTTTTGGACCTATTTTGTTTTTGTCTGGGAAGTTTTGTAATGTGAGGAAACATCGGCATTGTTGGATCCGGTTCATAATGGGGTATAAGCATGTGCAGTGAAGCAAAATTTATGAGTTATAGGTTGGTTGACAAGTTTCAAGTTTTACCAAGTTGGTGTCTATGATGGTGTATGAATGAGAGGTCCTGTGAATTTAGGTGATCGTTCTTTGAGATCTAGAATCTCATGCGGGAACATCGCTGGAAGCCCTTGTGTTAATGTCATTGAAGTGACCTTTCGAAAGATTTTTTGCTAGTTTGGTTAAATATCATTAAAGTCTTGCGTGGATATTGAGGAAAAAAATTAAGAGCCAGGCAGTTGCTATATTGTTTCTGTGGGGCTTGTTAACTGAGGATTGATTTTAACATGCTTTCCTTCTTTCTGGATTCTTATGGTGATATATTACTACGAGCTTTATCTGTATGTTTAGCACGGGAATTATGTAACTGTCTTGTTGTTTCATATTTTCCTTGTTCTCCTCTCCTTTGCTCGTCTACTTCATGCCTCGCACTCAAATCGATTGAGCAGACTACAAACTTAAACATGAATTTAAACCAAAGACGACTTTGGGTGAAACTGTGCTTGAATCCGAAGATTATGAGGAATGATCTGATAAATCATTTTTTGAGGTTATAAATTATGTACAGTTGTCTTCTTATGCTCGGAGGTGGATTTATATGCTATGGTGGACACGAGATAGGCAAGCTTCCTGTATTGCATCCTCGTTCGCATCAGTTTGTGTTCTTCGCTCACTTGTTATGACGAGATTGCGTGCTGGATATATCAGCTTAGTAGAGTCTTGATAAACTTCAATTCTTGCTTCCGAAGTCTGTTGAAATTAGTCAACCTGTCTTCATCTTCTGCATTTCCCCTATTTAGGTGATTCAGTTGATGAACCGTAGTTTGTTCTACTAGTTCTTCACATTCATGTCTCATGGAGGAGCTTGGGAACCATAACCTGTATGTTGTTACCTTTGCTGTTCCAGAACTCCATTCTGCATGGCGGATGACTGATTGAGGGCTATCTGAGCAATGCAGATTTGGATGCCTCCATATATAGGTGTAGGTCATTAATGAATATTGACATTGAGATTAGGGGTGGGCTGTATCTGTTTTTACCACCAGAAAGCTCTTCTTGCTTTGGCCTGCTGTTTCATGTTCGTTAGCTAGCTGATGATTCTTTTGTCTTCCTTCTGTCCTTTATTCTGCATCAACACGTAATCTTCCAATTAAAAGATTGTAGCACCTAGTAACATAATGATTTAGTTTATTCAACATTGTTGGGAACTGTATTCTTATAGGCTTTTGGATGAAAAGATTGAGCCAGCTTATTTGTGGATTTATGACCATGTATCTGTATATGCCCTGTTTGTTGGTTGTAAGAGATTCTTCTCCTGTTTTTGTCTGTTTGACTTGGTCGGCTGATGTGTGGAGGAAATTGTTGATTCTCAAGTCTCGGCCTTTTTCTTGATCTTCCAACTGAATGATGGGCTTTGAAGGAGAAAATGAAACATTTTCCTTAGTCTCTAAATTGAAAGAAGCATGAGTTATGGTTTTCTTCTGCACTGTTGAAGGACTGAAACTGTTGTGGTATGATCTGTTAGGATGTTTTTTGATTTTGTGGAGATTGATCCAGTGACTATCTTATGCTTTATGATAATTTGTGCAAGATTTTTTACCGAAATGGTTGCCTGGTTATGTTCAGCAAGAGTACTATAATGGGGATGAGTTAGTGTATTCAAGATTTATCGTGCAATATGGCAGTTTATTTTGAGTTGTTCTTTTGATTCCAAGGAGAATAGAGGTCAAAAGCTGGTCTACTTTAATAGATGCCTGATACAGTTTGCAGAATCTTCTAGTTTCTTTTAGTACTCTTTGGAATCTGAAACATGTTGGGATGCCTTGGCCCTTTCATAATAACAAGGTGAAAGTAAGTTATCTGCTCATTTCCTTTCGTCCACATCTTGATTAAATTCTTTCAGAGCAGATCATATATGTAGAGTGAGTTGTTGCCTTTCCTTCACTTCCTAGTTGATGAAGTCAATTATTGAATTGAGACTTTATGTAGAGCTTAACACATGCATGTCCATTGCAGCTATCATTAAATATTGAAATACAAATTCTGAACTAGGTCTCTCATGAACTTTGCTTTACATGCTAGTTTTTAGTTGAATGCCCGTGTAAAATGTAGAGTCTAGCATCTGTATCTATTACTGACTCCTGATGTTATCATGTGAAGCATAAACTTGAAGAAAATGTAGATTTCCAGAGTTGTTGAGACTTGAGATAGAGGATTTGATATCAAATAATTTGCATTGTCTCTGTATAAGTCGCTTTTCTTATAACAAGATCATGTATCATGTTCGTATTGAGATTTCCCATTAACATATTTTTATTGTTTTTTCTTGTTTTCACCTTCAAGCTGGATATTGTGAATGATTTTCATCATGCGTGAAACTTGACATTTCCTTTTTTTTGGTAATGGATTATTCCAATTTAAGGAGGCATTTTAACATAGGATGAGCTATCTATACACTGGTTGGGTCATTTTAATTGCTGTCCTTTTCTTTATTGTTCTTTCTATTTGATGGGACGATACGTTGCTGTCTCAGTTATTTCAAAGCAATAACAAATTAATACAACCTTTGCGTATTATTGCACACGTTTGCTTCTTGTCAGGATTTTTTACTCAGCTATTCATACAGGTCATGCTGGAAAGAGATACAGGTCGACCACGTGGATTTGGGTTTATCACATTCTCAGATCGTCGGGCTATGGAGAATGCTATTAGGGAGATGCATGGACGGGAGCTTGGTGATCGTGTAATCTCAGTGAACAAGGCTCAGCCTAAAATGGGAGGGGATGATTTAGATCAAGGCTACAGGGGGGGAGGTTATTCATCATCAGGTGGCAGAGGAGGAGGCTATGGAGGAGACAGACCTGTAGGGCAAGATGAATGCTACAAATGTGGCCGCCCAGGGCATTGGGCTCGGGACTGCCCTTCAGGTGGTGGCCGAGGTGGGAGTGGAGGAGGTTCATTCTCTTCACGATCTAGGTTCGGTGGCGCTGGTAGTCGCGGTGACCGATTTGGTGATCGTGATCGATACATGGATGACCGTTATGATGGGGGACGCTTTGGTGATAGGGATCGTTTTGACAGTAGAGAAAAATATGGCAGCCGTGATCGCTATGCAAGTGACAGGTAAATGAGGTTATGTATATTTGGATTCTTAAATTTATGTTTTCCATTCTTTGGGTTTAATCTTGTAAACCTTGCAGGTTCCCACCAGCTGCAGATCACTTTGCAAGTGATAGATATGGTGGGTCAGATCGATATGCAAGCAATGGCTATGGGAAAGAGAGGGGATACGAGAGAGATGGAGTTGGACGAGGAGGCAATGATAGGTATGGGAATGGAGGAGGGCCTGCAAGGAATGATAGAAGCTACAGGAATAGGCCAGGTCCATATGAGAGGCCTAGCAGGGGAGGGCAACCGTCTTCTTTCGACCGCTATTAGTTGTTGGATGGAATGACTTAGTGTTATGAAAAAGACTTTTAGGTTTATGCCATGCTAGAAGATATTTTGGTTTGTTGATATGGTATGTAGTAGGATAAGAACAAGTTAAAGTTTCCTCCTCAACTTTGTAATTGGAATTTTCTGTGTTTCCATTTTAATCATGTACTTTTCTTCTCTGCATGCTTTCCAATTTCAGTTTAGCCATAGTATGTTTTCGGCATGGGGATAGGAGTTGACAAATGAATATTCCAATTTGATTCTGATTTTGCTTATATATAATTTATGGATGTAAAGGGGCAGGATGGGGATTTCATTAACCATTCCCGTCCGTGGAGTAATTCAGGATTCCTCATCCCTTTCCCTGTGAACTAAATGGGAATAGATATCAAACCATCCTTGCCTGTGGAGTTAATCAATAATTACATACCTGTATTGGTCTTGAGGAGATAAATTGACAATTATACGTCTTAACGTCAGTTCATTGGGGATTCCCCGTCCCCCAAACGGACGCGGGAGAATCTCAGACCAATTATTCTCCTTCTAACTAAATGATACCCTAAATAACAGGATTTAGAATTTTTATAATATTATCTTCCAAAACTCTAAATTAAAGGATTACCTATTATTGGAGCGATTATTTTGATTAATATTTGAAATGGTTACTACAGTTTATTATTCAGATGTTACTGTGTCAAGTTTTGCAGTTCTGGGTCAAATGAAAGTAGAAGTGAAGTTTATGGCCCATGAGAGTAATATATCCATGTAATACCCTATTTTGGATTAAGCACCATCAAGGGTTACAAAAATAAAATGGAAGGTTGGTATTGGTTTAGAACTAAATTTCTTCAAAGGGATATTTCTAACCATCTCATCAAAATGCATTTAACTAATATTATTTAATACAATTAAAATAACTGTTCATTTATATTTATATATTCATTGTATATGAAAAACAATTCATGTGGTTACATGCTTTTCCAAAATAAAGATCTTTTGGTTGATATTTTGATACCGACTAATGATATAAAAAAGGAACAATTTAAAAAATTGATTATATGGTAAGCAATTTTAATTCTTTTACGTGTTTTTCTCTTACTATGTGGTACTAATAATTTTAGTTCAGTAGAAAAATATTTTTTGAAAACGGCAAGGATAAATATTTATAAAGTCAAATTTAGTAGTCATCATTTTGAGAAATCATGTAATTAAAATGATCAATAATTTTAAATAAAAGTAAGCAAATGTATTACTTCCGTTTTTTATTAGTTTGGGACATATTCCTTTTTGGGTTGTTTTCAATTAGTTGAGACATTTCCGTTTTTGGCAAAACATTTTGAGTAAATGACACTTCTACCCTTAATTAACTCAATCCATCTACCTACAATTATTTTGAGCAAATGATTTATTAGTCCCCGACTTTTGTCCAAACTTACTGATTGGTCTCTATATTTTGGAAAACCTACTATAAAATCTCATCTTTTGTCATAATTAACTCTTTAGTCTTTTATATCAATTTTTTAGATTTTAAAACTAATGTATTTTAATTTTCAAGACATTCGTACCGCAATAACAAAATAATCTTGTGATTCTGTTATATCATGTCTCTCTGTCTATGCCGAAATATAAAAGTTACATATCTAAAAGAATGGATAAAATGACTAAAGAGTTAACTATAACAAAATATGAGAACTTTATTGTGAGTTTTTTAAAATATGAGAACCATATTGTGAGTTTTAACAAAATTAAGAGATTGATAAATTGTTTGCCCATTTATTTTTCCAAATCCAAATAATCATAATATTATTTTTGTATGAACTGGTTTTCTTTTTTTTTTCTTTTCTTAAATGGTTCAATTGTATTTGTTAATTTCACAAGTATAATTGAACCATTTTAGAAAAAAAGAAAACAAGAAAACGAGTACGTACACAAATATTAGATGAATCCATCTTAATTAGAACCATAATGCATTGGATGTTCTGCTGAAGACTAGATTCTCTTAATTGGTAGAGTTTAATTTTGATTAGAAGTTGCAATCGCAGAGATTGAATAATAAGTTTTCAAATAAAATATATTCAACTACTAAAATCTCTCAAAATTGGTAACAGTTTCGTCAATTTTTTCGACTAAAAGATTTTAAATATAGAAGAATGAGAACAAAGATCCTAATACAGCTACTGAGGTTTTTATTTTTATTACGGGCAATACCCTTAGGCAGGGACGAATCTACAGTGGGGACACTGGGGGCTGAGGTTTTTATTCTTATTACGGGCAATACCCTTAGGCAGGGACGAATCTACAGTGGGAGCACTGGGGGCTGAGGTTTTTATTCTTATTACGGGCAATACCCTTAGGCAGGGACGAATCTACAGTGGAAACACTGGAGGCTGAGGTTTTTATTCTTATTACGGGCAATACCTTTAGGCAGGGACGAATCTACAGTGGGTTAAAAACCCCCTTCGTATGTATTGGAAGTTTGGAGGTTTGCCCCATAGCTGCTGTAGGCGGTGGACTGGTTTTTAGAAGAAAGGATGTTAGTTTAGGTTTCTATTTTACTTCAAGCCAAACGACGTCATTCAATTGAATTTAAATAGGACGACGACGTTTTGATTTAATAGCATTCAAAGAATATAATAAATAAATTTAATTCTAATTGTTTTGTCCAGTCATTCCCTTTTTCTTACCATCACATATCCTGACTTTTATAGGTATTTGTCCTTTTTTTTAAAAAAATAAAATTTGGAAGTTGCTCTTTGAGATTGTAATTGATTTAATGTTATAAAAGGTCACAAGGCTCATAGATTGAACTAGCGAGCACAATATTTAACTTTAAATTAAAGGGTTGAGGTATCTAATTCTTTATATTATTTTTTTATATATAAAATGCAAATATCACTCCGTAATAATTAGCTAATGTAATGATTTTATGACATTTGGTTATCTTAATTTGTATTATTCGATTCTTATGTCATTGTTTCGTAAACTTTCACTAATATATAAATTTATTTATACCATTTAATTAATGTGACTCTTTTCAATTCTTTTATCTTGTCATTTATTCGAGTGATATTCATAAAATATATGATGAAGATATTGAATTTAGGGGCTATCAAGGCCCATGGGCCTGTTAAACTTTCGGAGCCAACATAACTTAATCTGGTCGAGCTGTTCAATTCGAGACCTAATGCCTTGGATCTTCGAACAGCTCGACCGAGATGCCACCTATATACCTCGACTACATTAGATTAAAACAGTATAAATAGGGACATAATCTCTTGGCTAGGGGCAAGTAATTTTCTCTCTCTCTACTTTCTAGTCCATATATATTTATATTAAGGTATCGGGGCTCACTTTAATCCAATATCACATTAATATATATTATACCAAAAGTGTCAAATGTTTCAAATTACACTAAAAGGACAAATGTCATAAATTAGAATAATTATAAGAACAAAATTTCTTCAAATCAAAACTTCATTACATGCAAACATTTTGAAAGAAACAGTGGTTTAATAATATTTAGTCTTTTAACATTTTTGAGATGTTATATTGATGCTAATGTTTAACATTCTTTTCAAAATCATTATTTTACAAATATAATTTGCCCCCACAAGTCGGAATTCCTGGATTCGTCCCTGATCATAAGTTGCTTTGTCAAACAAGATCATATCGTTAATTATCAGCTCAAACTTTCGGTTCAATTAGTTAAGAAAAGTAGACTATGAATTAAGAGCCAAAAATCAACATTTTAGATAAGTCAAGACTAAGCAGTACTGGTTCCTATTACATGCATACCAAATATTATTTCTACCTGAAAAAGAAGTTGAGAGAAGTACTCTCAAGAAAAAAATAAATTACGGAGTATAATATATACACACATGTGATTCGTTCACTTAATAGACTAAAGTAGTAAAAAATAGTTTTTGTCATTTATTTAAAACCTTTATCAAAATATGGTTTCAACAAGATTGAGGTTTTATTTTATCTTTCTTTTATATTCAGAAACTCAATTGTCATGAAATGGTTTCAATATAATGTTGTTGATAAATAAATTAAAATTGAGTGTTTCAAGTTGGAATCCTCGATAAAGAAATATTATTGACAGTTTTTGTACCTGATATTTGATTTTAAAGAGTTTTAACTTAATTTTTAGAAAAATTTAAGGATTTTAAAATCAATGAAACTTTTAAAAGCAGAAAGATTTTCGGATCACAAATAAAGCTAAAAGTTGAAATTCTCCATAGAAAAGTTATGTGGTAATAATGTATTCCTAACTTTACTAAATCAGGCATTGTAAACAAGTATATATATTTCTCAAATAAATGTAAATAATCACTAAGCTAATAAAAGACACGAAGGTGATATCAATTTTGCTAGAAAAATGGAGAAAAAGTTTCTTGTTTGCCTAATTATTTGTTTTATGTTCTTGAGTTTGAGCGAACTACCATTGATTGAGTCTGCTAATGAGAATAATGCTTGTGTGAGTGAATGTTTGGGTGGATGCAATACCTTTCGAGTAACTACAGATCCTCAGATTTGCCGGGAGAAATGCGAAAAAGAGTGCGAAGGTCCATCCTCATGAAGTAAGCATAAATTATTACATTATTCATACAATAATTTTCATAATTTTTTTTCTCTTTTTAAATATCCTAACTTGTTTGATCTTCATGTTTTGTCTTTTTATGTTTTGTAGAACCCATTCGGTAATCAAAATGGAAGAGTACTCTCCTCTTACTCCAAGAACTTGATTACATTGTCATATCCTCAATTTTGCATTACATTATTACTATTATTATTATTATTATTATTATTATTATCATATTGTGGTGTATTATGATTATGTAAAACTCCACGAATATTTTTTATTAATGGATTTTTCTAAAATATGTCCAAATGGCACATGTTAGGCTTTATTATCGCACATAATAACATTTAATGTTATTATCCGGATATTGATTATTTTTTCTTAATTAGTGTGATTCTCTTTCATTTTTATATTTTTCTACCTTAATTAGAAATATAATAACATTAAATGTTATTGTATGCAATAATAAAACTTAACGTGTGCCTTTAGACATATTTTAGAAAAACAGTTTATAAGTATATTGCATTAGTACAATAAATTTCAAGTTCGGAAAGATTATGTGTTATTTTCAAAAAATTGTTTATGAAATAATCATCCAATAATTATTTTTATTAATTTACTTTTTATTGTTATATGTAATTTATTTTTTTAATTTAAGAGGCTTGTTAATCGGAAAAGAAGAATTCAACAACTAATCTTTCAATTAATATTATGTCAAAGTACTTCTTCAGATAAGAGACAAATTTCTGATTTAAAATTTGACCATCATAAAACTGAGCGCCATCTATTGAAGTTTTAAATAACAGTAAAAAAGTATGGTGCGATATGTCTTTCAATAACGGTTGTCTAATCTTTACAATTGTACTTTCAAAATTCAAAATTGGATTAATCGACATCTAATTTGTTGCTCGGAAAGTACGGGTAATGGTATTATTATTGAGTGGCCATTAAGGATTGTTATTGAGTTGGTATTCTTGATATGGGTCCCGCTTCCGCCTCCAACCATAGAGGATCAGAAGATCCCTTTAGGTATCTTCTCTTCTTCTTCGCATCATCATCATGCTGCATAAATTACACAGTACATGACATATCTGAGTTTCATACTTTAATTCTGAGCAAAAAGAATCATTAAGTCATAAAAAAGAATAGAGAAATGAGATCCATAGTGGGTGGTTCTCCATTTCTGCTAATTGATATCAAGAAGTGAATCGTTATACACCGACCCCTACTTTTGTTAAACACCGACCCCGGCCCACCATTTATAAAATAAAAGACATTATTACCCCTTAACATTAAAGTTATATATTTATATATTATTATATGTTTTATATGTTATTATGTTTTATATATATTTATATATATATATATATAATAATTAATATAATTATAAATAATATAATTTTAATTATTTGAATCCATAAAATATATTTATTATTATATATTCATAATAATAAAAAAAATAAAAATAAAAAAATTAAAAAAAAAGTTCCGACGGTCACGGCGACCGTCGGTACCATGGTTCCCACGGTCGCCGTGACCGTCGGTCCATTTTTTTTTAATTTTTTTTATACAAAATAATTAATTTAACTTAATTAAATTAAAATATATAATCATAATTATATATTAATCCATAGTCGAATCAAGACTATTTTCAATTATTGTGTTTTGTGTTTCAAATATTATTTTAAAAAAAAAAAAAAAATTTGAAAAATTTATTTCTTCACTATATTCCAAATACATGGACGCATCGAACTAAGACAATTCGATGCAGTTTTATACAATGTTTGGGACAGTCGATTTTTGAGTCATAGAATTGCATCGAATTGTCTTAGTTCGATGATCCTGAAAAATTGAGTTTTTTTTCCTAAGTCCAATTATTTAAAAAAAAAAAAATTTTTGAAAAAGGTGACCGACGGTCACCATGACCGTGGGTACCATGGTACCGACGGTCATGGTGACCGTGGGAACCATGGTACCCACGGTCGCCGTGACCGTCGGTACCATGGTTCCGACGGTCAGGGTGACCGTCGGTCACCTTTTTCAAAAATATTTTTTTTTTTTTTTTATATAAACAATTATTTTTAAAATTTTAAAAATTTATTTCTTCACTATATTCCAAGTACAGGGACGCATCGAACTAAGACAATTCGATGCAGTTCTATACAATGTTTGGGACAGTCGATTTTTGAGTCATAGAACTGCATCGAATTGTCTTAGTTCGATGATCCTGAAAAATTGAGTTTTTTTTCCTAAGTCCAGGGAGTCATCGAACTAAGGCAATTCGATGCAGTTCTATTTCCCAAAAGGGACAGTCGATTTTTGAGTCATAGAACTGCATCGAATTATCTTAGTTCGATGATCCTGAAAAATTGAGTTGTTTTTCCTAAGTCCAAGGAGTCATCGAACTAAGGCAATTCGATGCAGTTCTATTTCCTGAAAGGGACAGTCGATTTTTGAGGCATAGAACTGCATCGAATTGTCTTAGTTCGATGATCCTGAAAAATTGAGTTTTTTTTTCCAAGTCCAGGGAGTCATCGAACTAAGGCAATTCGATGCAGTTCTATTTCCCAAAAGGGACAGTCGATTTTTGAGTCATAGAACTGCATCGAATTGTCTTAGTTCGATGATCCTGAAAAATTGAGTTTTTTTTTCCAAGTCCAGGGAGTCATCGAACTAAGGCAATTCGATGCAGTTCCATTTCCCAAAAGGGACAGTCGATTTTTGAGTCATAGAACTGCATCGAATTGTCTTAGTGCGATGATCCTTGAGTTATAGAACTGCATCGAATTATCTTAGACATTCCCTGTAAATATACAATACAACAACTCAATTGGGGTCCGAAACAACACGGTAACTATTATAATTGGGTCCGAACCAACACGTTAAGTATTATTCTTAATAATAAAGTGAATAAGATTAAAAAGTAAATAAGATTAACATAATAGTCGGTTTTACAATAATAACTCATGTATTGAAATTCGAACATTTTTATTCGTTTGGCCTCTTTCCACGCCACATGGTTTGAAAATCATTGAATTTGTCGAGCATATGTTGGGATTTGTCAGGCTCAACCAAATGCAACGTATCACGCCACATATCCACAACTTGATCGACCCACTGCATTAAAATAATAAAAATAGATAAGCGCATATTATAAGTTTAAGTTACTTGCTTCAATATTCAACAAGTAAGAAATGACTTACATAGTCCGACTCCGAAGAACGAGGCGGAGGACAATTCACAAAGTTATTGGGAGTTTCAATTGGTAGAAGTCGGGGTCTCGATACCTGTGTGTACCAGTCCATGTAGTCGGGTGCAGAAGCATAACTTATATCCCACACCTTATCCGCCATTTTCAGAAGTAGGCCCGACGCTTCGGGGTACGACTCCCAAGCATATAATGCAGCTGCCGGCTCAAATCGCACAATATAGCCAATAGCATTCCATGCCCTAACAACACGAACTGGTCTAGGAATGCGGCCCGGAATCTTCTGGATATAGCCAATCTGACGAGTACATCTACCGGCCAAATATGGCTCGATAATGTCACGACATTGAACCCAACCGCTATATGTAGGTCGTAACGACTCCTCAATTGGACCGGTTCCATACGGCATCCAAGAGATCTAAATACCGAATGACAATATAGGGTTTACACAACCATTAAAATATATGTACAAATTAATAACAAATAAAAATAACTTAGAATATAGAGGGTTTTTACCTCGTGTGCTTGTAGCCGATCAATACGTTCCCGAAACGCCGTTAGGCGCTTGTTTGTTCGACCGGGTTGGCCAGGGTGCCATAAAGATGCCCGAGGCGCAAAATCAGTCGGCGTCGGCTCACCTTGTGTCCTAAAAACTGGAAAATGCTCATAAATCCATGTTTGGAGAAGGACCAAACACCCCGCAAGCCGTTTACAATCGCCTCTACTGGCCCATCCCAACTGGTAATATAGGGTTGCTAAAGTTGCCGACGCCCATGAAAAATTCCCAACTCCAGAAAAACCACCAATCAATTCTTGAATGAATGAGTCACGAACGGTGCACCCACTCTTGTCCACAAACAACGTGGATCCTAACATCATAAGAATCCACACATTCGCCTTAGTATCAGCATCACTAGTCTCGTAAAAACGCCCCTCCAAAGACTTAAACCTAATGCCATTGGTCTTCCAATGCATTTCCTTCATCGTTTCTCGGTCGCATCCAAATAAATCTTGATATAAACTGTAAAGATCATTTTTGCTACCCGTAGCGACAATAGTTGTCCGTCCACGGGAATGCGCAAAATCTCCCACACATCATGTAACATGATGGTCGTCTCCCCAAACGGCATATGAAATGAGTTCGTATCCGGTTGCCACCGCTCAACAAATGCACATATCAAGGGAATGTCGAGAAAATCGAACATAATAGTAGGCAAATGAAATAGGTCGGTATCGTTGATCCTTGACTGCACCTAAACCCGCCAAAAATATATACTTAAGTAACCTAATAATAATATAACTATAGATATTAATATTTAATCAACTATACTACGAAATAAAATATGCTCAAAATCATTGTTCGGTTCGCTCTACAAATAATAATAATAACCATAATATTAATTATAACGAGTTAATAATCATATAACTAGTATTAATGCATTAAATTACACCACTAACCTCGGGCCCGACATTTTCGTACATCAAATTCAATTTTTTATTTATTGATACTCGATTTTCCATCCTTAGCAATCCTCGAATTTGCCCATGACACATCTTTGAGGCGACATGCCCTAAAATATTATTGAAGGAAAAAAATAAAATTATGTAAAAGAGGTTATAGTCCGTTTGACTTGAGAGCGAACTATGTAACAAGACTTTTTATTGTTACGAATTGTTAAGTCTTAAAAATTAGCACGTTTTTTCAAAATATTAAAATTAGTATGTGTTCTTAAATAATCTCAAAATTAATCTCTCTTTTTAAACAATACTTAAATGAGACAAAAAGGTAGATAATTATATTTAATAATAATTAAAAATTATAGATCACATGACCAACTACACGATAATTAAAAACATAATATTTTTGGTCCGAAATATTTTCCTGACCTTTGACGAGTCAAGTTAGAGTTAAACTCAAAAGTCAAAAAAATATTTCGGGCCAAAAATGTTCTCGTTTACGTGAACAAAATCGACAGTTTCTTTAATTTTGCAAACACTGCAAATCATGGTTCCTTTATTTACTCAAAAGGCAAATTACAGTCATTTATTTGCAAAACTGCGAAACCACAAAATACTTATTTGAAGTTAACTCTAAATAGATGTAAAGTAGTATTTATAGTTAGGGTATGAATTTTAGTAAAAAAAATTTGCAAAATAAATGGATTTAGGGTTTAAGATAGGGTGTAGGCTATAGTCACTTTGTTTTTCCCTTACTTTGTCTTTTTCACCATTGGATTAGTTTTTAAACCATGATCCAATGGTTGACAAAATAAAGTAATGGTTACTTTGTGAAAAACAAAGTGACCATAAAATATCCCTTAAGATAGTATTTAAGGTTAGGGTATGAATTTTAATAAAAAAACTTGCAAAATAAATGAAGTTAGGGTTTTAGGTAGTATTTAGGGTTAGGGTATAAAGTTTAATAAAAAAATTGAAAAATAAATGAATTTAGAGTTTAAAGTAGTATTTAAGGTTGGGGTATGCAATTTAAGATTAGAGTATAAAGTGTAACTATTCCATATTTATGTTTTAATAGAGAAATAGAAAAATTAAAAAAAAAAAAAAAAAAGGTAATGACGGTCGTGGTGACCGTCATTACCATGGAGGCAACGGTCATGGTGACCGTCGCCTCCATGGTATGGACGGTCACCACGACCGTCCATACCATTTAATTTTTTTTTTTTATTTTTTTTTTCTTTTTCTAACTACTAAAATATTATTTAAAAAAAGCCTAAAACTATGTAATCGAGGTTTTAGTCCGTTTGGCTCGGGAGCGAACTATTTAATCGAAACATTTTGTCGTGTAATAGTCGGGTTAAAAACGCGTTAAATATTATTTGAAATTTTTGATTTTATTTTCAATTCCTTATTTGAAATAGATTAATTAATGTTTAATTTTAGGGAAAAGTACAAAAATAAACCTCGTGATTTCGACGATTTTCAAACATAATCTATGTGGTTTGAAAATTTGCAAACAAGTACCATGAGGTTTGAACCATTAGCAAAGTCAGTATAATTTCGAAAACATATTAAACACCCGCCATATTCAACCGTCTACTAACCTTAGAGTAAGCCTATATTTAAATCGTATTATAAATTCGTTAATACATATTAGCGTTTAATTACAAACGTAATGAAGTGAAATTACTCGATATAACCAGAAAACTTACCATTTTAACCTTTTTCGACGATGAACTCTCGGATTCCATTTTAAATATTATATTTATTATATATAAACTTGGTAGTTGAAAGGTTATTAAGAGTTTTATTTTATTTTTTAATTTACTTTATTTTTTATAATTTTATTAAATTTATTAGATATTTTTTAAATTTATTATTTAAAGTTTAAGTTTTTTTTAAAAAAATATTAAAAATTTGAAAATAAAAGCCGACGGTCACGGTGACCGTCGGAATCAAAATTTTAATATTTTTTTTTATTTTTTAAATTCTCTTAAATAAATTAAAATGATTTTTTATATTTTAAAAAATTATTAATATTTATAATTATTTTGACGGACTAATTTTAACTTTTTGAGAAACCGGACTAATTTTGAGATTTTAAATAAAACGGATTATTTTTGAACTTTTAAAAAATAGACTTATTTTAGTTTTAGTAAAAAACGGACTAATTTGAGACTTTCAATAAATTGAACTTTATTATGATTTTCAAAAATCGGACTAATTTTTAATATTTAATATTCGTAGTTAATTCAACGAATTTATTTAGAGATTTTTTTTTAAAAAAACGGACCGTTTTTACTAAATCGACTAATTTTAAGATTTTCCACAAATTAGACCTTTTTATGATTTTCAAAAAACGGACTAATTTTTACAATACTAAAATAAAATAATAAAATAATATTAATTGCAAATGAATTTCTATTATGTATTAAATATTTAAAAATTAAATAACAAAAGTAAAAGTTAAAGGAATAAGGGTATAAAGGTAAAGTATTTTTGAAAAAGTAAATTTAAGGTGGACCGGGGTCGGTGTATAACAAAAGTGGGGGTCGGTGTATAACAACACCCTATCAAGAATTCATATCAAATTCCGTTCTCAACTCTCAATTATCTTTCTGGTCGAACACATGTGATTCGTTCACTTAATAGACTAAAGTAGTACAAAATGAACAAGTAATATCCAGGAAAGAAATTGCATTGTTTGCCTAATTAAAATTCAACTCTCAAGACCTAAATACAATTTTCACCAAGACTTGTGGTTTCTATTGGATAAGAAAGTTAAACTAATAAAATTTCCATTATTTATCTATAGTATATAGTTCCATCTTTTGACAAACCATTAAATATTTTTGACTATATATATTGCTCCTAGAAGTTTCAAGAAATAAGAATGATTTTTCTAAAATAAAGCGGTGTCAAGATATTTCTATAAAACCAGTCATTCTAATGTATAACTACAATAAAAAAATTATGATTATTCATATTTGAAATGTCCAATATAATAATTAAATATTTATATTTATTTGTGGGTGATCCGTCCGAGAGATTTTAAAGCGCTTTTAAAAGTATGATAGTACCTTAATTATAAATAAAATTAAGGATTAAACACTTAATTGCCCCTTGTGGTATTCAAAATTTTGTTTTTTGCCCCTTGTGGTATGATTTGGTGACATTTGCCCCTTGTGGTATTTAATTTGGTGGCATTTGCCCCCAGACGGATGAAAAATGAAAAAATTTAGTTTCTCGATCAGTTCAATTATCATATTTTCATAGATTCATGCCATCAAATTTGCTAAATTTACAATTTGAAATGACATTATGTAATAGAAGTTATCTAATTTCCATCCATCATGGGGCAAAAATGACAAAATTGAATACCATAGGGGGCAAATGTTACCAAATCATACCACAGGGGACAAAAGCTACAATTTTAGATACCACAGAAGGCAAATAGATGTTTTATCCTAAAATTTATGATTTTTATAATTATCCTCTAAATAGTTTCATATCAATTCGTCGTGTTTTATATTTTCAAAGAGTACTGCACTGAGAGGTTCTAGATTTTTTTCGTTTTATCCCGCTTCTTATTGATATTTAATTTTAGCTAATTATAATAATAAATTTTTTTTACTTTTTTAAAAGTTAATATATTTCTATTTTCGACAAATCAATAATAAAATTTATTTTATTTTATATTAAAGTTTGTTAAGCACAGATTTGCTTATATATAAAAAAAAGGAAGAAGATAAATTTGGGTGATACAGGCATGCCCTTATTTTATACACTTATCCACAAAGACATATAAGGTATTTTTATTTTTACACTTATCCAAACGAAACATATAAGGTAAGACATTATAATGTGGTTAATCACTAATTAAATTACTTGTTTTTTTCTATTGAATCAACCAAAAAATAATAGTATGACTACAAAGTCGCCATCGTTGACATTAACAGCTGGAATGTTAGAAAGGTCATATGAGTTGAAATTTCTTGGGGTAAATTAAACTCATGCCCCCAAATTTTCACTTATTAATTTAATTACCTTACACTTTTAAAATTTTACATTATTGTACACTTTAATGTTCTCAAAATGACAAAAATCTTAAAACTAAAATTATTTAAAACAGCTTTCCGAGTATAATTATAAATTTTGGAAAACTCTATGATTATTTTATTTTTTGCCAAATTAACCATTAATTTGTTTTGAATACCATTGGATATTGTAGAAAAACCACTCCAACGGTTGCTAAACAAACTAAAAACAAAATAAATTAAAAACAAAGTGATTATAGGTTTCACTATAATTTTTTATTTCCATACCGTAATTTTCAAATAAAATAATTCTCTAAACCAATATTCTTTTCTTAACCAAATAATAGCTAAACAATTTTAACTCGAAAAGTTCAACGATTAATTTTCTTTTAATATCATTTTCATAAACTCCGCATCAACCAATTTAACTACTATGTGACCAGTTATTATGATTTATGTTCAAAGAAAACTTTATTTTTCTAAAGCGTAAAACTCAAGCACTATATTATGCGTTTTCAAAAAAAAGTACTATAATGTGAAAGTTTGAAATTTAGTAGTCATTATATTAATAAATATAAAAATAAGGGATCACTAAGAAAATTTCTTGACATTGAATAAGTTTTTGGCTATATATATACCATGATAATTCTCCAGAAGTAGTACTCCCATGCTCAAAGAGTGTTGATCACCATTAAAAGAGTGTGACTCAACCATAAAAATGGTGGTTGCTACCGGAGGCGCCGGGGCCGGCGGCACTTTTTCCGACATGAAAAACTTAAGCATCCAAGTAATCACCGGGCGGTGGTTCATGGTGTTTGCATCATTTCTCATCATGTCAGCTGCCGGAGCAACCTACATGTTCAGCATCTACTCCGGGGACATAAAAACCTCCCTCGGATACGACCAGACAACCTTAAATCTCCTCAGTTTCTTCAAAGACCTCGGTGCAAATGTGGGGGTCCTATCCGGTCTCATCAACGAGGTTACTCCCCCGTGGGTGGTTCTTTCAATAGGAGCATTAATGAATTTCTTCGGGTACTTTATGATTTGGTTAGCGGTGACCGGAAAAGTTACCGGAGTACAAGTGTGGCAGATGTGCTTGTATATATGTATAGGAGCAAATTCTCAAGCATTTGCTAACACAGGGTCTCTTGTGACTTGTGTGAAGAACTTTCCAGAAAGTAGAGGGGCTGTTCTTGGAATATTGAAGGGGTATGTTGGGTTGAGTGGTGCTATTATAACTCAATTATATCATGCCTTTTATGGAGATGATTCTAAGTCTTTGATTCTCTTGATCGGGTATCTTCCTGCTGTTATCTCTTTTGCTTTCTTGCGTACAATCCGTACAATGAAGGTAATTTCTCGTTTTTCTTCGATTGAGTTAAAAGTTTAAGTTGTTGATTAAATTAAAAGTTTAAACTGGCAGTTAAACATGTACTAATTTGTAGATGTGATGATATTGATTTGTAAATATTGTGGTTTTGCTTTTTTTATGAAAATGCAAGTCTTTTACATGATTAGTGGAGAAAAGATGGGATTTGATTAATGATGATATTATTTATGTTGATTTAAATGACATGTTAAAATGTATTATTGACTTTTATTGACATTATAATATAGTATGTTGACTAGATGAACCGTAAAGACAATTATATTGACAATAATATGAATGTTTGCACTAAATTAATTCAGAAATAACTCCGTCATTTATCGTTTAGTCTAAATGACACTTGTATCATTTAACAAACATTAAGCTAATAATTAAAGCTCGATAATAACTTTTTATCAAAATATGTGATCGCAGGTAATCCGGCAACCAAACGAGCTAAAAGTGTTCTACAATTTCCTCTACGTTTCACTTGGATTGGCTGGATTTCTAATGCTTATAATCATAATAGAGAAGAAGGTTACTTTTAATAGAACTGAATATGGATTCAGTGCTGGAATGGTCCTTTTCTTGCTCTTTCTTCCTCTTGCTATTGTTTTCATAGAAGAGTACAAAATTTGGAACTACACCAAAAACAGCAAACAACAACAACTACCGTTAGATCATCACTCGTTACCCTTGGAAATCATAACTCAAACCCAAGAACCATCCTCTATCTCAAATTCATCCACCAATAATGACAACATTTCTTGCTGGAAAACCATGTTCCGGCCACCGGAAAGAGGGGAAGATTACACTATACTACAAGCTCTTTTTAGCATGGACATGTTAATCCTTTTTTTAGCTACAATTTGCGGGGTAGGAGGGACACTTACAGCTATTGACAATTTGGGTCAAATTGGGACATCTTTAGGGTACCCTAAAAGAAGTACTAGTACATTTGTTTCATTAGTTAGTATATGGAATTATTTGGGCCGGGTCGTGGCTGGTTTCGGGTCCGAACATTTCTTGACCAAGTATAAATTTCCTCGCCCTTTAGCACTCACATTAATCCTATTCATATCTTGTTTAGGACATCTCCTAATTGCATTTAATGTCCCAGGAGGACTTTATGCTGCTTCAGTTATAATTGGATTCTGTTTTGGGGCTCAGTGGCCATTACTTTTTGCTATGATTTCAGAGATTTTTGGCCTAAAATATTATTCCACTTTGTATAATTTTGGGTCAGTGGCTAGTCCAATTGGGTCATATTTGCTTAATGTGAAAGTGGCTGGTAATTTGTATGATAAAGAGGCTGAAAAACAATTGGCAGCTAGAGGGCTAAGTAGACAGGCAGGGCAGGATCTTAATTGTGTTGGGACTGATTGTTTTAAGTTGTCTTTCATTATAATTGCAGCTGTGACATTGTTTGGTACTTTTGTTTCACTCATTTTAGTGTTTAGGACTAGGAAATTTTATAAGGGTGATATTTATAAGAAGTTTCGGGATGCACCGGATGCCGTAATGGATACAGTTGGGAAGGGAGTTGTCAAACGGATGGAAAAGAATGAGGTTGACTGTACTGAAAATAGTGATAGACAAAAGGAAGTTAAAAGCACAGAAATGGGTACAACAGAGAAAAGACATGTATCCTCATAATTTAGGAGTAAAATTTGAGTATTGTTTACGATGAAAGATTGTTAGTTCTGTATGCAGTTGTATTTACTGGAAATTAACTCTCATACTTGTTCTTATAAATCCAATTTGTATTGTATACAAGTTACATCAAGCTTAAGTTTTTTTGATAGATTTTGTAAATAAGTTGGATTTGAACTCTGGACTTTTTACTCACATGTTGGTGATTGTACCAATTGAACTACGACACCAATTGGTGCAACAAACTTAAGTTTTATTTTTCAATTTACAAAGGGGTTTATATACCACTAAACATTAAAATATGACACAAAATCACTCAGTTTAATGTAATTCTCACCTCAAAATAACGGTTGATCAATGAAAATAAAAATTTCTGAAAACAAATTATATTATATCTTTAGTTCTTCAATTTTTCTATTAGTAAGTCAATGCCGATAATTCTAAACCATTGAATTTATTTATTTTGAAGAAAATACTAAACTATTGAATTGTTAATTTGAAATTTAGTGCCATAATATCAGAAAGTATAAACTTTTGACAACTTTTACATTACATTTTAAAATTTAGTCATCATATGATCATTATAGTCAAGTTAAGTGAATGCAAAATCACATGTTCCTTTGGAATTTGTTTGTTATTTGAAGGTCAATTATGGATCAATTGCTTTTAGAATTATAAAATTGTAGGACTTTTCTTCGAAATTATTTTCAGAAATAAACAATATGGAAAAAATGGTTTCTCATTTTGGTTCACACGTTAGTTTTGTTCCTTGCTACAAGGAAGTATTTGTCCCTTTCATGATCAGTTCCAAGTTTGACTAGATAGCATTGCCAAAATCTTTTGGATATTCACATTGACTTCAAAGACTGATTATTTCTAGAAACCAAATTATTATAATATATGTATACTTAATTCATTGCGAGAAAGTTGACTCTTCTTACCAAAAAAAATAAATAAATATTTATTTACTCCACTAGATATTATTAGGGCTGAGCAAAAGCACCAAAAACCGAAAACCGAACCGAAGTGTTAGTTTGGTTTGGTTTTTTGGTTTTTGGTTTTCGGTTCGGTTTACATATATGTAAAGTTTGGAGTTCGGTTTTCGGTTCGGTTTGAGCCAAAAAAAATTCGGTTGGCCGAAACTGAACCGAATTAACATGTAGTGAAAAATTAATTTTTGAATAGGTCCACTTTTACTAGCCCAATTCGTTTTTTATTAATGCCTAGCCCAAGTCCATCTCTGTGACCTAATTTTTAGGACTATATAATTGTAAAATATCTAGTAAATGTAAGCCCCACTTCTTTTCTTCTTCTCTTCTTGCTGCGCCGATTTCTCTGCTCTATCTTCATTCATATCTTCTCCATTTACTCAATGAAAAAATGAAATTAATCTTTCAATTGAGTGGTCTCTAATTGAATATGTTGGTTCAATCAAGTATTTTGCATGCTAAAAGAGCTTTTCGTGAATTTAGAAAAGCCCTCTAACAGATTTGTTCTGTGGATTTTGTATGTTTTTGCTAATATGTTCTTATTTTGTTTGTGGAATTATAGATCCAGCAGATTATAATGTCTGAGTTATGTAGAGTATCATTTACAAATTTGAACTTGTTAAAAACGTATTTAAAAAATGTTTAGCGAATTGATTATGTTGATAAATAAGGGCTCAATTTTGGGGAAAAATAGTAGTAGTTCAAAATTCGGTTACTTTGGTTGGTGACCGAACCGAACCGAAATAATTCGGTTTTATCAATTTCGGTTTTCTCTCTAATCTGGTTCGGTTCGGTTCGGTTTCAATTTTGAAAGTGATTTCGGTTCGGTTACAACCGAACCGAACCGATGCTCACCCCTAAATATTATCAACAATGCGTCGGATATGACAATTGCATTATTTTGGATTGTAACTTATAAGTTGTCATTTAAATTCAGTGATAAAAACAAAAACTTGTGAACTTGTATTCATGTTTCCAAGTTCTCACATTTTTAAAATAAATAAAAGATCAGCTAAAATATTCCATATTTAATTAGTTTTGAGATATATTTTTGTAGAGAAGTTTTCAGAAATATTTTAGTTTTTAGTGCCCTTTTGTTTTTTTCTTATTTATAGAATGAAAGCAGTCTATTTTTCCAAGAAAAAATGTTTTTCTTTTTTTTTCTTCATTTCCTAAACCTGTGGCTACATATTATTTGAATTAAAGGGAAAGGTTTCTTCATTTTTTTTAAAAAGCAACGAATACATACATATATACATAAGTGATGTAGATATGGGAATTTGGGCCTACGGCCCACCATCAGTCCAATTGGGCCATTTCCATTAGATGCCCAACAATGGAAGGACTCCTGCCTCCCTATATCCGAGCACAACAGGTTATCGGGTCTCAATAAGTAGACACCGCTTAAGAAGACCCGTCTTAAACAATTTTGGAGTCTTCTACTAAATGTGAAAATTGAACCCTAAATATTCTTTAAATAATTCAATGCTTTTATATAACAATTTTCATATTGATAAAATATCCTAAAGAAATAATATAAAGTGAGGTTCAAGGACTTGTGGTTTTTCTTAAAAAAAGGACTTATGAATATTGTTTTAATGTTATAGTAGAAAAATATAATGGCTGTAGAGATTTTTATAAACTAGGCCCAGCTTAGTCTATAATGCAAACAACACCATAACTTTCAAATTGGCGGGCCTATTTTTACTTTGATTAATTAATATACTTAAGTGGGGCGTATATTAAAGAACATAAAATAAAAATTAGGTCCAAAAATTTTGGGGGCCTCAGTAGAAATGGTTGCACATCTAGTTCACAACTTCTAACTGTGCATACATATCCCAATAGCACGAAAGAGATGTACTAACAAATAATATGCCACTCATCCTAAAGGAAAACTCTTGAAAGATGAAGAAGATGAAACAGCCTCCAACGTTACTTTCACGATTAAATAGATCCAAAACATTCTAATCAAGCTAAAGGTCCATGAGATTGACATCTTCGATCACATATTAAAAAGTGACTTCACAATAACATGTAGCTCCTTACTCAAGGCCGGACGAAACTCCCTTAAGGGTCGTGCAATCATCGGTGGATCAACTGTCTAGGCTCGTACAACACTTATCTTCGTGCAATAATCAAATTCACGTGTCATAAACATCTATATCCTATCCTGACTCTACATAGGACTCATATGCCACTCATCAAAGTCATACAACTCCCTCTAAACAAAACAAGTCAATTTAGATATAAGACATGAATCTAATTATTTGGCGACATTGCCTAATAGAGGTTCTGAAAACTGATTCACGAGAGTCAATATGCATTACTCGTTTATGTAAGAAAAGCTTTATACAAAGAAGCTTTAGATTTTAGCTTGCTGCAAATTCCCAAATCGTAGAATCCCTAACCTAATTTCTCTTCTCTCCAACTTTGCTTCTGATTTCAAAATGGGTTCCCAAATCTACAGACGCCTTCTTCTTTCATCTTCAACCTCACCTCTCACTCGCTCTCCATTTCATCATCGTCAGCTCCATACTCGTCATTCTCCCGCTGAGATCAACCAACTTGTTGCTTCATTTCATCAGCTTCTCCATTCGAGGCCCCATCCATCTGTTATCCATTTCAACAAACTGCTTTCTTCATTGGTTAAGATGAATCAATTTCAGAGCGTCATCTCTCTTTCCAACCACATGGATTTGGTTACAATCAAACCTGATCTCTATACTTTCAACATCTTAATTAATTGCTACTGCCGTTTAGGACGTCTTGATTTTGGGTTTTCTCTTCTTTCCAAAATCTATAAGCTTGGTTTTCAGCCCGACACTGTAACCTTCAATACTCTAATCAATGGCTTGTGTACGGATGGTAAAATTGGTGATGCTGTAGACTTATTCGATAAGATAGAAGCTATGGGCCATCAAACTGATGTGTTTACTTATAATACTATTCTCAATGGTCTCTGTAAAATTGGAAAAGTCAATTTGGCTATGGGCTTCCCCAAACGAATGATGGACAAAGGTTGTGAGCCTGATGTTGTCACATATAATTCTCTTATTGATGGTCTTTGCAAGGATAATCAAGTTGTTCAAGCATTTGATCTCTTTAAACAGATTAAGAGACAAGGAATTTTGCCTGATGTTATCTCCTACAATTCACTTACTCATGGTCTGTGCTTTTCCAGTAAGTGGAAGGAGGTTTCGTTGTTGTTTGAGGAAATGATGGATAGGAATATAACACCAGATGTGGTTACTTTCAATGTATTACTTGATGAACTTTGCAAAAATGGAATGCTAATAAAGGCTGAATCAACTTTCAGCAAAATGATTCAAATGCGTGTTAAGCCTGACGTCGTTACGTATAATTCACTAATAGATGGATATGGTCTTCATGGACAAATACATCTCGGTAGGAAAGTACTTGATGTGATGATGAGAAAGGGTTGCGATCCTGATGTCCGTACTTATAACATCTTGATCAATTGGTATGGTAAGAAGAAACGTATTTACGAGGCAAAGCAACTGTTTGGTGAAATCTCTTCTAAAGGTTTAATTCCTGATCAATATACCTATAGTTCTCTTATATTTGGCTTATGTCATGCAAGAAGACCTTCAGAAGCACTCGAGTTATTTAAAGATATGTGTGCTAGTGGCTACCCTCCAAATGTAGTAACATACTCGGCTTTGCTACATGGTTTTTGTGATAATGGGCATCTTGATTTAGCTTTCAACTTATTCGGTGAAATGGAATTGATCAAATTGAAGCCTAACATAGTTACCTACAACATCCTAATTGAAGGAATGTGCAAAGCTGGGAGGTTTGAAGATGTGAAGAAATTGCGGTCTAAACTTTCGGATGCTGGATTGCAGCCTACTGTTTACACATATAATATAATAATTGATGGACTTAGCAAGAGAGGATTTGTAGATAAAGCATATAAGATCTTCAAAAATATGGAAAACAGTTTTTGCTTGCCAGATGATTGCACGTATAATGTGATGATTCATGGGTTTCTTTGGCGTAAGAATTTGGTGAAGGCAGCAGAGCTCATTTGTGACATGCGGCACAAAGGCTTCTCAGCCGATAACACTACATTTCTATTGGTAGCTGAGAACAAAGCCATCGTGAAATTACTATAAACTCTCTCCAAGTATATCAAGGTAAGAAGATGAGTTGAAATTGGCATTTATTTCACTGCTTATAAATAATGTTGTGCATTTGGTGAGGTTCTGTTTATGATGCTTATTTCTTGTGCATACGATTACATGGTTTCAGGTCCTGTTTCGGTAAGCATTTGTGAGGATGTGGCTGTAAACACAGTGGCAGGCAGGAAGCTTCTACCTTTTGCTATAAAATCACCATTGCTTCACTTGAAATTGCTGAGTCTCAATGCATGAAAATTTAAGCTACCATCTTTTTAAGAATATTCAATTGATTAATCCGCTCTTTTTGTTGTTTTTGGCAATGTGTCTTACCTTCATGTAAAAATTCATTAAAAAGATTTAATGGTCTTTTGAAGCTCTTCGTGCTGTATTGGGCAATGTTTGAACTTGTACTGTGAATTCCTCTAAGCTCGTTGTGTTTCTGTACTTATGTTTGAAACTTTAAAGGTGGCAATCAACCAATCTTACTCCCAAGGTCTTTTGAGTTTGGGGATAAACTTTTTGCCTTGTCTTTTCTTTCGGTGGAAGCTCCGTCTAGCATAAGATCTATGAGTAGGCGGAGAATTGCTTTTGAAGCTGATTTTGTCTCGAGTAGAATGATACATATCTGTCTTGTTTTTCAGATATCATGCAAATGAATCGTTTTGATTGTTTATTTGATGTAAAGCTTTCAATTTGTGTTTTCAGAACTTGTAGATTTGGTTAAAGTAAATGAAAACTCTGTTTTGTATGTAGACATGAGAAACGAAGTTATTATTGATGGCATTCTAAAATGCCAAGTAGGTAAAATGAAGTCCATAAGTGAGATCTCCAAATAGTTTGTATAAAGGTAGTCTTCTCTAGTTTTTCAGTTTTCTGTGAGAGTTAGTCATGTGAATCACCAGAAGTAATCTGGTTTTGTTTGAGCATGATAACTGAAAAGACTACAAGAACGGAGTTGGCTCCAAGGGGAGCCGCCTCCGATTTAGTAGGGCCTCCACTCACGGGCAAAATTAATAGAGGAAGTATGTTTTTTTATAGGTAATTATCCTTTGATTCCATCAAGAACTCAATCTCCTGGAGATCAAGTTATGAAGTTACTTACAATCTTATACCATCTTTTCTCTATTGCTTCATTACCCTTGAAAATCTTTGTACAACTTTTGTACTTACTATTTTCTACTCTATTGTTTGTCTTTGTTATCTGTATAAGTTCTCTTAGAAAGGTTTTCAAGGAAACAAAGTGGTCCACGTTTAAATTCAATTCATCAAATTGGTCCATGTTTAAATTTTTCTTTGTAAGTTTCACAACTGAGGTTCTGTCTTCACCTTTTGTTTTAGCGACTCTTTTGGTTAAGATAATCTTGTATCGCATATTTAACTTTGCGCTTTTCGTCACAATTTAGGTTGGGGCTGATAGCTAAGCTGATTATATGAATTCCATGTACTGAAATTGTCCAACTGACGTGCTCTTTCTGATAGTTAAGGCTTCGCGTATTTGTTTTTTATTTTCTGTCAACATGTCCTTATTTACCTTTGCTGTTTTTATTTTTGCTTGTTATTTACGTTTGAGTGGACTGCATTTCTGCAAATTGTGAGGTGGTTTCAGTCTGAGTTCTTTTGAATTTTTGGAAGGGAAAATCCTAACAGCTGAGATTACTTCTTGTTCTTCTTATTGTTCAATGTTATTGTTTCTTTTTTTTATCATAATGCAAAAGCAATGTTTCTCTAAACGCTGGGAAACATCTACCTTTTCTTTATGATAATGCAAACGCAATCGTGAGACAGCATTTGGTTTCAGTCACTGTATTTGGATTATTGTGTTGCTTTTCACAATAAGCTTAAAACAACTACCAAAAAGTGGCAAATGAGGAAAATAAAGATAAAGAAAGGAAGAAGAAGCAACTGCAAAAATACTGGAGCATTTGAAGATCACCCCAATATCAAATATGATAGGTTCAACCGAAAGCTATTATATATACCTACGGAACTTTTCATATTGAGCTCAATGATTGCATTCAAACTTTCTCAAATAGACTGACTTGATATGTCGCGAAAAGAAAACCGAAGCAACGTGATCTTGTCATCAATTGATAGACTCTGATGCCTTCCCATCTTATCTAGTTAGGAATCATTGGGGGGAAATAAGAATGATCCTAATCCTACAAGAGAAAAGAAACAGTAAGACCAAAGTCATTATAACTAAGGAACAGTAATCAAACTGGATTGAAAGCAATGAGTGATTACAGATAACGCAAATTGTAAGAAAATAAGATCATCAAACATATGAAATTATAGCAAATAAAACTAAAATAAGAATCATCAAATATATGAAAATAATTATAGAGCGGGTAAAAGTAGAATAATATCCAATGACGTTAAAATCGAGATGAGGAGAGAATGAAGATAAAATGTGTCAAATTAACTATTCTAAACATATAGACACCAAACCACACAAGAAGAATTTAAACAAACATGAGTTCGTTTCATATTCAAGTGAGATCACTTCATCTCAAGATTCTAAAGAATAATGCGAATGAAAATAACCATTGTTAAGCGATAACAGCAAAAGTAGAATATATCCATGGTAAGGAGAAAATAAACTAAACAACCAACTGTAGAACATCAAAATAGAAAATCTCAGCAATTGAAAAGCAAGAACAAAGATAATATGGAGGAGAAAATGAACAGCATATTTCAACGAAGTATACCTAGCTTTTTTATTGCATCGTGATCAATATTCATTCGTTTATCAGAAGCAAGGTTAAAAAAGCAAAATTCGTGAGGTAAAATATCAACAATCTTGTCCCTTGTTTGAAAGCAGTAACAACGCAAGAATAAAAGTATGAGACAAAATTGGAAGTTGAATATTTATTTTTGATAAAATTGAAAACACAAAAGATAGCATGAACATCATGGAATTTAGACATGTATAAACTATCCGTGCAAAGGGAATAAAAATGCAGATTGGTGAGATTGAACAATGCTGGATGGCATGAAAAACATCAGTAAATAAAAATAATTACAACGTAAAAGGCTAATTAAAGAATCACACCCCATCACCGGACCTTTTCCAGATATGAGTAGCTGTAATCAGTGTCGAAACATGGGGCATACAGGGAAATTAGGGAGCTGAGTTTAGACAATAAGTGAAGCGGCAAGTGAGCGATTTAGAGAGTCAAGTATTAGCAAATTTCCAAATCTTAAACAATTCCAAATCTTAAACATTTGAAGATAACTGTACCTGCTAATCTGAGGAGCCCCAAAATGGAATGGATGAATTTCTGCATAAACCAAAAAGAACGATCACAGGTAAAGCAATCAAACTGAATTGAGAAATGTCGTTTGATACTTTCACAATTAGAATCAAAGAAAGCAAGAAATAAGAATCTGACTTAAACTTGAGATAAGAACATGGATGCGATAAGAAATCAAGTTTGCTCTAAATTAACTGTCTGCGATTCTAGCAATTAAAGAAAACACGCCATATATAAAACCATTTACAAATAATTTGAAGAATCAATTGTTAATAATAGAGGAGTAACACCATTTACCTCTATTGGGCAAGAAATCCGGCTTGAGAGATCAAATTGCAACAATTTAAAGAACTGAGATGCTGCCAAAATACGGAATAGGTCCAGAGTTGCAAATCTGGTTTGATCGTTGCCAATCTCGCTAAGCTTCATCTTGTCTGCTCGAAAGGCTCCTTGCAATCCAGCAGCCAAGTCAGTGTTAGATATCTAAGCTGGTTGACCTGTATTGGCTCCTCTTCTTCCCTAATCAGATGGGTATTAACTGAAGCAAACAAATAAATCAGAACAGATAACGAAATAAAATAGAAAAAGAAGCCAAGCATGTTAAGTGCAAGAGAATTATGCTAATAAAGAAAAAAGACATATAAGACTTTCACAAACCGAGATGAGATCAGTTCCAAACTTACCTGAGAATAATTCAGTATTGGGAAACAAAGTCTGTTCTGATCTGAGTAGTAGTAAAGATGGTGGAAGCAGCAGTTTAAGAAACTGGAACCACCAAGGAGAAGAATGTGGAGCGTGTGTATATACGGCTTGGGGTTGGAATAATTGAGAGATAAATGGTGTTTGTTTTTATGTTGGACCCAGAAAATAATATTTTTAAAATAAATGTCAAAAAAAAAGGAGAAAATTTCCAAACACTTTTAATTGATACTATCTAGGAAGCCACATCAGCGATAAAAACTACTGCTTTAATATAACGGTTCCGATATACATCACTCGTAAGCTGCATATAAGCATTAGTGAATTTATATTTGTATTTTGTAGTTTTTCATTTGTAAAATTGTTATTTTCAAATCTATTTATGGTAAGAGTGTAATAAAAATTTGATATATATAAATTGTCATAACAAAAAATAAAATCATCAATTATTTTAGAGTGAGACTCTAATTTCTAAATTATAGACGCTAAACCATGGACCTTATAGCGAAAACCTACAAATTCTAAACCCTAAACCCCAAATTGGTGAACCCGAAGCACTAATGAACTGAAATTCTAATTATTAAACCTAAACTACATAATATAAAACCCTAATCCGAAATTGGTGAACTCGAGACTCTAATTAATGAACTTAAACTACATACACTAAACCCTAATCATAACTGAACCCTAAGTCCTAATTATTGAACTCTAAATCCGAGATCCTAAATCCTAAATTATTGAAATTTTAATCCTAAAATAGTTAGTGCATATGTTAATTTTTGTAGATTTAGATTATTTTGTAAACATAAATAAATTTGAAATAAATAGTTTAATTAATATACAAACATTAAATACAAGATAATATTCACTTGCATTTAATTCCTTACATGTAGCTCTACGGACTGCATATATCAAAACTCTTAAAAAATATATAATTTTCTTTTATATTTTCAATAATACTTAGATAAAATTTAAACGTATATTCTATTCAACAATTTTCATTCCATTTGAACTACAAAGTCACTCTTTAATTATTGAGTTTCAGTTATATTTTTTGACACATAATCTTTAGGGCTTTTTTATAGTTACTTTGTTTTTCACAAAGTAATCATTACTTTACCCATAATCACCATTGGATTAATGGTATGAGATGTGATCCAATGGTAATAAAAACAAAGTAATAGTTATAACCATAGAAAACACCTAATTTTTAACATATTTACATTTTAACATCAAGAATTTAAACATACAACTTACCATAAATACTTGATAATATTTTTTTATAGTAAACATAAATTCTTGGTATCAAATACGAAGGTCGTTGTTCAAAAACGAAGGTCGAAATATAAACATTTCATAATTTAAAGGAATATTAAACTATTTAACCATCAATTAATTACCAAATAAAATTAGATAACGATAGAGAGGGGTAAAAACGTCAAATCACAAACTGCAGATATATAAACACCTGTTCCACTCACATGCTTTTCTCATTTGCGCTCCGATAATGGGATCCAAGGGCAAAGAAGTCGACACCGGCGGGAAGCGGAAGCGCGGCGGCGACGCTCCCAATGTCGACGTGTCCGCCGGTGGTCGGAAGAAGAAGAACCGTGAGGTTCTTCAGTTTTTCGAGGACGCAGCTGACGTCGACGAGGACGAGAGTGACTACAGCAGCAGCGATTTTGACGACGAGGGTATTGAATTCGTCGTTTTTGGTTCTGCATTTCGATTTTGCTGTGAATTCTTAGTATTTTATGCTGATCGAAACGGCAATCTGTGAAGATTTTCTCAGATTTCTTCTTTTTTTTGTTCGCTTTCGAATTCAAGTTTTAGGGTTTTGAGTGAAATGCTAGGGTTTCCAGTGAAATGTGAGTGATGATTGTCACTCGACACAGTATGTGATGTTTCATTTTCGCAACTTGGCTAGAGATTTCTAGGTAGAAATTCTATTGAAGTTCAGCGATGCATGTTGTAATCTTATAGGTTATTTAAGTAGTATTCTTCAGGTGAAATAAGGTTTTGCTTTGAGTACTTGATTTTAGCTCTTCATTTCTGCAACTTGGCTAGAGATCTGTAGGTACCGAGACGAGATAGATTCTGTTGAAGTTCGGGGATCCATGTTGTAATGTTATAGGTCATTTAAGTAGCATTCTTCAGGTGAAATAAGTTTTTGCTTTCTATACATGATTTTTAGCTCTTTTTTCGTGACTTTCAAGTGTTTTTATAATGATTGGGGGTACTTGAACTTCTGTGAGATGGCATGACTGAATTTATGGATTTAATGTCGAAATTTGGGGTCTAGTGTTATCCGTATTTGTTATGATTCAACTTGTTTCTTCACTTTGTTAGTATGCTAGTTTTTATTTATGTTGCTGGATGAGTGAGGTCTAATGGAAATTTCAAATTTCTTGTTTTTATGGCATGTGTGAGCTTTGAGTTAAACAGATTAGTGAAATATCTGCTCAGCGCAGCTCAGATATTTTATGTTTTCCACTCACTCCCAAGTTGTATATCATTTTGCAGTTTATTTTCTTAGAATGTGAACTCTCATCGGTGTGCATTTCGATTCCTTGACTGTATGAAGTTGTGATCTTTAAATTCGGTACAATATTGTTATTGTTATTATATTTCTAGACATTTGAAGTTAGGTCATCTTCAATGCGTCAAGTGCTTACAACTATTAACCTACAGATACATGTTTTCCTGAGGATGCACTCACATGTTCAAATTTATGTTTGTCATGTTATTATAGTTTCAACGTATTGTCTTTAAAGATCAGCTGTCACCAGGTTGAACTGACCTTGTTCAAAGATCGGTATCGGCAAAGTAATCATTCTTTGATATGTATAATATTTTCTAGATGAAATTTATATCATGTATGGTGGAAATTAATGCACTATTTTGTTTATTTGTGACTTTCGATATTATTTTAATGTATGATATGTTTACTTCACATTCATGCACATTTTTCACCTCCTTCGAGGTTATTGACTTGACAGCTTCCTGTCAATATGCATTTGTTTTCTATAATGTTGATTGCTTTTTATTACTATGATCTCTGGCATGCTTTTTACTAATGTGAAAGTCTATCCAATTTATCTGTAATTTATAGTTTTTATAACCCAAAAGTGATGATGCCTTGCTGTCAAATGACAGCTATCTCTACCATATAGATATGTATGTGGTTACTAGCTACGTGTTGTGGATAATTATTGAAGCCACTTCTCATGCATGTGATTGCACAATTGGAGTTTTAGATTCAACTTTCTTGTTAGGATATGCTTACTTTTCTGTGATTTATCTGTGCGTCTTTGTGTGTGTGGCTAAGAGATGGAGTTTTTCGGATCTGAATTAGATTTGACCTGCAAGTTCCTGGCGGTGGTGGTTTTTACATTATTTATTTTCATCCTTTCATTTCTGATTCTTGCATAAGGTGGTCTCCTCTTACCTTTTTTGTTGTCAAGACAATCTAATTCCTCCTTGCATCAGCAACTTTCGTTGGTGAATATTCCTTTTACTAAACTTAAACTTCAAATATTGTGAAGATGAAGAGTTTGACATTCAGCTGAAAGTGAAGAAAGAACCAGGGAAGACGCAAAACTTTCAATTTCCAAAAGAGGAGGTGATAGATGAGGAAGAATTTGATAAGCTGATGGAAGAGCGTTACAGAGCGGGGTCCAGTTTCGTTAGATATCCTGAAGATGCTTATGAGGATAAATCAGTGGAAACTTCAGTTTTCCCGTCCACTAAGATTCCGACCATCTGGAAGGTCAAATGCATGGTATGATATCCAGTTAGAGTTGTTGTCGAACACGGGGTTGGGTTACTAAACCCTTGTTGTTGTTGGCTTATTTCTAACACTATATTCATCTGAAACTTTTGGTTGTAGATTGGACGTGAGAGACATTCAGCTTTCTGTCTGATGCAGAAGTTTGCTGACTTGAAATCTCTAGGCACCAAACTTCAGATAATTTCTGCATTTGCTTTTGATCATGTAAAGGGTTTTGTTTTTATTGAAGCCGAGAAGGAATGTGATATAAATGAGGTAATTATGCTATTGAATAGTGGAAAAAAAACCTTCCTTTTCTATTGCCAAAGAATTCTAAATTCGTTATTTGATCATTTCACAGGCTTGTAAAGGGCTATGCGGAATATATTCTTCTAGAATATCCCCAGTTCCAAAAAGTGAAGTCTGTTATTTGCTCTCAGTCCGAAGTAAATCTAATGTAATTAGTGAGGGCATGTGGGCCCGTGTCAAGAATGGAAAATATAAGGGGGATCTCGCACAGGTATTGATTGCTGTTTGGCTAGCTTTCTTTGGTTAAAGTAAATTCTACAACTTCAGTACTTTATTCTGCATCAGTTTTGTTCCAGATTGTTGGTGTAAATGATGCACGGAGAAAAGCTACCATTAAGCTGATTCCAAGGATTGATCTGCAAATGATGGCAAAAAAATTTGTACGGTTCTCTTACTGCATGACCAAAATTTGTAATGCTGGAAATATGAATGTCTTGATTGTTTCTGCCGAAGTGTGATAATCTCATAAATTTTGTCGGGATGTACTTTTCTCGTTTTGCGTGCATTGGAGTTCATCTTGGATGTCACTGATACACTTTGAAGTCGACAAAGGTTAATGTAAATATTGAGTAATCTGATAGTAGAATGAAGGAGTTATTAATTTTGTAAAAGCAAATATCACTTGGGCCTGTTGCATGTTATTATATCTATGGAATAATTTTTGCTTGCATGTTTTATAAAATGGAGTTCTGGTGCTTTTTATGAAATGATTTTAGCTGATAATATGGAACTTGGGTGAAGATATCAATGAGGAATCATGATTGATAAAGGTTTTATTGAATAGAATTTTCTTTTTGACAATCTCAAGTTGTCATGATTATTGCCGTTGCTGATATTGATACACACACACAAATGTCAAGTTCCAATATTTTCTTTGTCGTTTGCATGACAAATGTTTCCTTCCGATAGTTGATATAGAGTCGTGCTCCCTTATGGATTCAATCCATCTCAATTTTTCTTAGGGTGGTGGAGTTTCAATGAAAAGTGCTGCCATACCTGCTCCAAGATTGATCAGCTCAAATGAATTAGAGTAATATGCTCATCTTCAGATGTTTTCATCCTTTTCTTTTTGTATAGCTTTTCTTCTTTATCTTGCATATTTTTATCTATGTAGGGAGTTCCGGCCTCTTGTCCAATATAGACGTGACCGTGATACTGGGCTGATGGTTGAGGTTCTTGATGGCTTGATGCTCAAGGATGGATATTTGTACAAAAAAGTTTCTGTAGATTCGTTGAACTTCAGCGGTATCATTCCATCCGAAGATGAGTTGTTGAAGTTTCAACCACCTGAGAATAATGATGCTGATAATTCGGAGTGGCTTTGCCAACTTTATGGTTCGCCAAAGAAAAAGCGAATCAATATTGGTGGTAAAGGTGGAGAGAAAGGAGAGAGTTCATCGGGGTCAGGTCAGAATGGGTTTGAATTATACGATCTTGTGTCTGTTGGGTAAGTCATACACAATTTGGGATCCTGTATCAGCTGATTATATGTGCTAGTCTCACTTACATTGACAATATTCGCCATTGCAGCCGCAAAGGATTTGGTCTTATTGTTGGCATGGAAAAGGATGATTATTATAAGGTGTGAAGTGTGACTGGCTTACTATGAAGCCACTTTATGTAACCTGATTGTCATCTGCTTCTGAGTTACTTCATCTTTAGATTTGTTACTAAGCTTTTTTCCTTTTATCTGCTTTAGATTTTAAAAGAAGGACCAGAGAAGCCAATTGTGATAACTGTTGCACGGCGTGAGATAAAAAGTGGACCGTCTGATATGAAATTTAGTGCTTTGGATTACCACACAAAAACTATCTCGGTTAATGATACTATCAAGGTGTTGGAAGGGCCACTAAAGGTTGGTTCTGGATGTAAAAGTAAATCTTTTGGTCATGCATTGTGGACATGGTGGTACGTTTGCTGTATAATTCCCTGAGTCTGTCTTACATGTTTCTATTCTTTGCAGGATAGACAAGGAATTGTTAAGCATATATACAGAGGAATAATTTTTATGTTTGATGAGAATGAGACAGAAAATGGTGGTTATTTTTGTTGCAAGTCTCAAAAGTGCGAGAAAATCAAGATCTCCGGTGACGTGTGCGACGAAAAGGTCATCAAGTTTTAAGATTTTGCCTTTTCCAGTATTTGGTTTTAATGTTTCAATACTTAATGTATATTTCCTCATTTCAGGGAGGTCAATCTGGCTTTGGTTTTGAAGACAACCCTTCGTCTCCAAAATCCCCTCTATCACCTAAAAAACCTTGGCAAATTGGGGAAACTAGCCGTCAGTGTATGTCTCAGTGTCACAACGATGCTTTCAGCTTCAGTTCTCCTGTAATTTCCCCCCTACTGATTTTTTGGTTCATTTGCAGTCAACCAAGGGGATAAGGAGGGTTCATTCTCCATTGGTCAGACATTGAGAATTCGAGTGGGGCCTCTGAAGGGGTACCTTTGCCGTGTTTTGGCTTTACGATATTCTGAAGCAACTGTGAAGCTTGATTCTCAGCATAAAGTTCTCACAGGTATTCTTTTCTGGGTTCTATTTATTCTTACTTTTATGTTTCATAAAACTTCTGGGTCTCTGTGTCCCTGCAGTTAAGTTTGAGCATCTGGCTGAGCTTCGTGGAAGGAACACTGCTGTGCCTTCGAGGTATATATTTCAGACTTCAATTTTGCTTCATATTAGTGTGTTTCGCATCTATGATTTCCCTAGTCGCCACAGGCTTATTAACTAATTGTTTTTCTTTTTAAAGTGAGGATCCAGGGTCCAGTTTCAAACCTTTCGATTTACTCGGGGCAGAAGGTGGTTCTACAGGTGGGAGTTTTTCCTTTAATTCTTAAAGTAGAGATATATTAGATTAGGACCAAGATATGTGCCAGTCCTCAACATACATGAGGAACTCACATTTTTGGTCCTATTTCCAGTGAGAGGACTAGTGCATGCGTTTTCTTACTCTGTAATTTCTCCTTTGAACATGATCTGTGTAAGGAACTGAGTTTAGTGAAGGGATGCTCACATATAAAAAATTCAAAATGATTTAGAAATTCGACAAATCTGCAACCATTTTTCTAATTTGACCTTGGTCAATTAATATCTGATTTTATTTGTCTATTTTTTCTTTCCTTTTCATGAAAGCACGCATTGTTTTGTAGGTTGGACGGGTGGAGCAGGAACATCAACTGATGGTGATGGGTGGAATACTGGAGGTGCCAACACTGAAAGGTGAAATCTTGTTAACATATGCCTTATGTATAGCAACGATCTTGAAATAGAGGATGGGTTTCAGTTATTGATTCATGGTTTGAGTCTTGAGTGCAAGAAGATAGTTGGACATGCTGAATACTGGTGTTTTTCCCCTAGTGTTTCTAATTTGGGTGGTCTAGAATTGTTTGAATACTGTATACTTGCTTGATGCGTATAGTGGGAGTTTAAGTTCACCATATATATGTTCGTATATACGTACTTTCGATGAGTTGGTGCTGTTTTTGTTTAGGAAATAAGTCACACTCCCTCTAGGTACAAATCATAACACACACCATATATCTAATTTTTTCTCCCAATATGTTACAGTAGTGGAGTGAATTAATGAATTGAGCTTTAAATTATTAAAATTCACTAATTTCAGACATTATAGATAGGGTATATTAGGAATTGATGTAGCAAATGTAGTTAAAAGAATTGTGCCTATTTCACTGGAGATAAAAAGGTGAATTTGTGCCCTGTATTTGTGACATGGAGTGGGTGTTTACTAGGAACATTCCCGTCTTTTGTAGAAATACATGGACATGGTTACCGAGGGCCATAATGTTCAGAAATCAGACAAATGAATTTTGATTATCCTATTGCATACCAGTTCCTTGTGAATTTTAGTAGAGAACATGTGAATTTTGTTTTTGCTGAAAAAGTTGTGGCCTTGTTGGCTTGCAGTTACTGCATTTTGCTTTAGCTGTTTGGGTTTTAAGGGATTTAAGTTGTGAAAAATCTGTGCACAGTGATGTTTATATCTTATTCACTTCAGAATCAAATCTGTTATATTGAATTATGATTATCCTATTGCATACCAGTTCCTTGTCATGCCTTTCGATATAGTGTTTCTCACGTTTCTTGCATTACCTAGTCTTCATTATACTGCAAATATCTGGTTCTGTAGTTTTGTCTTCTTGATATGTCATTTTTTTCTTTTATCTGATTTTTTGGCACTTCATTATGCAGTACCTCATGGCCTAGTTCTTCCTCAGGCTTGAAGGTATGCTCGTCAATTTTCTTAGGTCATTTTTCTTGTAGTATTGCCACTGCCGTAACCATAACTGTAACTTATTGTGATTTTTGCAGCTTCAACCTGATTCCAGTGGCACAAAGGAAGGTACATGTTCAAGCTATTCTATATAGTATTTACAAGTAGACATTTTTTCTGCAACGATTTGTTAATATTTAATGTTGATGCAGAGGATTCGGGTTGGGGGAAAAAGGATATTTCAACTCAGAATGCATCTTGGGGTGCGGCTGCTGCAGAGGATTCTGGTTGGGGAAAAAAGGAAGCTTCAACTCAGAATGCATCTTGGGGGGCAGCTGCTGCAGAGGATTCTGGTTGGGGCAAAAAGGAAGCTTCAACTCAGAATGCGTCTTGGGGGGCAGCTGCTACAGCCAATGAAACTGTTGCTAATAATGAGAGTGAAGACTGTTGGAACAAAGCTAGTGCTAATGTAGGTTCCACCACTGGTGGAACTGGAGGTTGGGGTAAAGCAAAACTTGATTCTGGAAGTTCACTAACAGGTGCTACAGAAGCTTGGGACACAGGGAAACCTGTTACTGAAAATCCATCAAACAGTTGGGGAAGTGCGGCTGCTACTACTGGTGCAGATAACTCGAATAAGGGTAGTGATTGGAGTCAACAGAAATCTGAAAACAAAGCTGATGCTTGGGGAAGTACGGCAGCTGAAAATAAAGGTACTGCTCAAGGTGATTCTTGGGGTAAAGCTATTGTGGAAGACGGTTCAAGCGGAGGCTGGAAAAGCTTAGATGCTGCAGCTAAGAAACCTACTGAGACTTGGGGTGCTACTGCTGGAGGTAATTGGGGCAAACCAGAAGCAGCAAATACTGAAGCTGATAATGGCTGGACAAAACCCAAAGTTGATGGCACAAGTCAAGTGGCAGATTGGGGTAAGCAAGATAGTGGCTCCAAGCAAGAGGCATCCTCTTGGGGAAAACAAGAGGGAGGAAATTCTGGTTGGAATAAACAAGATGAAGGCTCCAAACAAGAGGCATCTAACTGGGGTGTTCCTAAAGCTTCCGGTTCATCAGGTTGTGATAATAAAGATGGTGATGCAGGTAGTTGGGGTGCTGGAAAGACTTCTGATGGAGGGTCAACAAAGGGATGGAACTCTGGATCAGGTGATTCAGGTGGAAATGCAGGCTCATCTTGGGGAAAAAAGAGCGATTCGACCTCTGGACCAAATGATGCAGCTCAGGATTCTGGTTGGGGCAAGAAAACCAATTGGAATTCTGAATCGGGAGATGCAAATCAGAATTCTGGGTGGAGCAAGAAAAGCAATTGGAACTCTGGATCTGCTGATGCAGACCAAGATAATAATGGGTGGGGAAAAAAGAGCAGTTGGAACCAGGATTCTTCTGTAGCCAGTGGTGATGATCAAACTGAAAATTCTGGTGGCGGTAGGGGTTGGAGGGGTGGTTTTAGAGGCAGAGGAGGCTCAGACAGAGGAGGTTATAGAGGTAGAGGGGAGAGAGGAGGCTACGGTGGGAGAAATGGGTCTGATGGAGGAGGCAATGGTGGGCGAAATGGGTCTGATGGAGGAGGCTATGGTGGGCGAAATGGGTCTGATGGAGGAGGCTATAGGGGTAGAGGTAGATCTGATCGAGGGGGATATGGTGGCCGGGGAAGGAGTTGGGGTAACAATAATGATTCAGGTGACAATACCTCAGACTGGAAAAGTGGAGGAAATAATAATAATAATGAAGGATGGAGCAGCGGAGGAGGATGGAGTAGTGGAGGTAGAGACAATTCAGAGAGAGGAGGTTATAGGGGTAGAGGTAGATCAGATAGAGGAGGATATGGTGGCCGGGGAAGGAGTTGGGGTAACAATAATGATTCAGGTGACAATACCTCTGACTGGAAGAGTGGAGGAAATAATAATAATAATAATAATAATAATAATAATAATAATAATAATAATAATAATAATAATAATGAAGGATGGAGCAGCGGTGGAGGCAGTTGGAACAAAGGAACTGGTTCAGGCGGAGGAGGCGAGACCGGTAACGCTTCCGGTGGTTGGAACAAGGGAACTGGTTCAGGCGGTGCTTCGAGAGGTTGGGGCACAGGGGGTGAAACGGCTAATACTTCTGGTGGTTGGAACAAGGAAACTGGTTCAAGTTGTGAGACTGGTAATGCCTCTGGTGGTTGGAACAAGGGGACTGGTTCAGGCGGTGGCTTGGGAGGTTGGGGCTCAGGAGGTGGGACTGGTGACGCTTCCAGTGGTTGGAGCAAGGGAATTGGTTCAGGCGCTGGTTCAGCAGGTGAGACTGGTAATGCCTCCGGTGGTTGGAACAAGGGGACCGGTTCAGACGGTGGCTCGGGAGGTTGGGGCACAGGAGGTGGGACTGCTGATGCTTCCGGTGGTTGGAGCAAGGGAACTGGTTCAGGCGCTGGTTCAGCAGGTGAGACTGGTAATGCCTCCGGTGGTTGGAGCAAGGGGACTGGTTCAGGCAGTGGCTCGGGAGGTTGGGGCACAGGAGGTGGGACTGGCGACGCTTCTGGTGGTGGTTCAGGTGGTGGAGGCCAGACTCAGAATGAATCAAAAGAAGGAAGTGATGCTGAAGAAACGAATCCATGGTCGTTCTTGTAAGTAATTTGGAAGGCAAGGGAGATGATGGAAGGAAGCATAAAGAGGACTGGTAATTAAATTAATCCACAGATTCAACTCTGGACTTTGACGGAGTTGTGTAAATAGTTTCATTTATCGTTTGTTGTGTTGATAACTCCGACTCTCTTTTGATTTTGGAGATCTTGAACCCTCTTATTTGGTGCAGAGCTCATCTTATCCGAGCATACCTGCACCGGAGTATGTTGTATTAAGGGTGGTTCCCTGGTTAACATAAACATAGTTTCATTATAGTTTAGTGTCAGTGTCATGTTTTGTGGTCAGAAGAATGCTGCTGCTTTCATGGTTATGCATATTTAAGATATCTTTATATATTAGTAAATGCCACCATGGTATATGGTCAAATGTTGCTTGCTTTCTTGAGCTGTTATTTCCTATGTTCATTTATCAGGAAGTTTTTTAACATAAAATTGTCGGATGCAGGAATATCATTTTGCATGAACTTGACTGCATTTCTGTTGAAATTCAGTATCCTCAAGATTTGAACTTGAGATCAAATGGTCGTTTATTCTAGGAAGCTATGATATCAATGTCAACAATCTTGAGCTGAATGATGAAGTTTGATCCTTTTTGTTATTATTTCTGCAAGTCAATCAAGAAGAATGTCATGATTATGAACTCATGGTCAGTTTTGTAAACTTGTTTCACTTGAGAAAACATTTTCTATTGAGATTATTACATTGTTTTCTACTTAAATGAGAAATTTTTTTGCTTATTTCTACTATATTGTTATGTACTTACAGCGAAGAGTCCAATTACAACTAAAGCTTATATAGAGACGAAGCAAACAAGAATGATTTGGTATATTTAAAAAGATGAAACGTCACTTGTCTCTAAATCATACCAAGAATTAGGATGTAATCAATTACAATAGCAAAATTTTTTTGATGCTCTTGTCGGAGTATGCGAAATTAATGTTTGTTTAAACTTCACCATTAGTTCGAAAGCCAAGAGACATTTTTAGATGAATCTTCTTTCAATTAAAGTTTGTGTAAGATCACTCAATTGGTGTACAACTTTTATCAAAAATTACCTGATTAGAGACTCCGGTGAAATCTTTGATCTTCTTTCAATTAAAATTTGTGTAAGATCTAAAATAGAAATTAATCTGAATTAATATGTAATGTATGTATATTATTTGGTTAAAATTTCGTCAGACATCTAAGATAACATTTCGTTTCAATTGAAGTTTGCTTAAAATCTGTACCACTTAAATCAACCTTGATGAATATATGACTCCTTACCACAATTACAACAACTATAAACCCCAAAGACTGTAATTTATACGACCTGCACCCCCTAGCGAGCTCATATATAATTCTTTAATCGGATATTATTATTTAATATTACGGGTCTGACTGAATGATATCAAGCCGAGCTAAAGCTAAAAAACGGCTGAACGTATTTATATGCAATGTTTATCCACAAAGTGTCAAGCCGTCTTAGCTCAGCTGGTAGAGCGCATGGCTTTTAACCATGTGGTCGTGGGTTCGATTCCCACAGACGGCGCTTTGAATCTTTTTTCTATATGTGAAATTGCATTTTAAACTTGTTAAGATTGCAATTTAATGTAATAAATGATGATGCAACCTTAAAAAATTTCAGAATTCCTAAAACAACATCATATATTGTACTCTTTGCTTTGAAATAGCACGGATTGTGAAAAGAGTTTTTTTGTTTTAAGTATTATTTCAACTTTATAAAAAATTCTATTACGGATTTGGTCTAGTTAACTCTACCAATAGACATATATCACTTCTACGTTTTTTAATGTTGGTGTAACTTCTTTATTTGGTGAAATTTTCTTTGTTTGTGAGTTTTGTATATAAAGGTTGGACATTAATTTAAACTTTTAAAATAATAGATAAACACTTATTTTAATTTTATTTATTGTGTGCCCTCAATTTTATGTTGGTATCGTAACTTATAGCCTTATTTGTGTCACAAAGTTATTTGTCAAAAAATCACAGGTCATATCTAACCTCACTGGAAACTGAAAATGAAATTCTGAAGAAAAAACACAAAAACTTTTTTTCGACCTCAATCAGGTTATTATTGTTGAAATCAATTTGTTATATATTAAAGATTGTTGTTTTTCTTTCGAAAAAAAAAAAGATTGTTGTTTGCGATAATGTAGAAAATACATTAAATAGTACTCAAAATATAATCTTCAAAATGAAATTAGTTATATTATAAAATTGTATATTTAGGTATTTTTTATATTACATTTAAATTTATTTGTTATGTAAGAGAAAATTTATACAAATCGTGCATCACACGGGTCAAAAACTAGTATTAATTTAATGTAAACTGTATAAAAAATAGTAACATTCGAAATAGAAGAATTTATTAATACTTCTAAATATTTTATGAATTAATAAGTAAACTAATTATTTGCATTGAGATAAATCAGAGCCAAGATGAAAAAACATTGGTTAACATAAGTTATTATGGATAAATTGTAAGGTTTCATATTTTGGATGTAGGTGACAAATGAAGTGTTTAGATATGCAACAAAGGCGGGAGCAACTTACATAAATAAACCAAAAATGCAATTTTATGTGCACTGCTATGCCTTGCATTGCCTAGATGAGGATACTTCAAATGAATTTTGGAGAGGGGAAAGAAATGTAGGACCATGGAGACAAGAATGTTACAAGCCAATATTTGTGGCCATAGCTGCACGCCAAGGATGGGATATAGAGGCTATTTTTAATGCTCATCCTCGGCTAGCCATTTGGTATGTGCCCCCAAACTTCGTCAACTTTGTCATGTTGAGCGTCATGCTGTTATTGCGCCATTTGGTATTTTCAATTAGTTTGATCATTTGATGTAACTAACATTGATGGAAACGTTTTTAATTATATTAGGCTATTTTAGAATTTGATTACTAGCTTCAAAATTGTATCTTTATTGATGAGTGGTGCTCATATGGTCAATGATTGACCAAATACAATTTGGTCAATCATCATTAGATCAAAATTTAAGGATAGGGATTCGATACTAATGAAACCACCAAACTAATCTCAACCCTTAGATTTTGATCTAACAGTGATTGACCAAATCGTATTTGGTCAATAATTGACCATGTGAGCACAACTGCTTTATTGATTACATTTATCTAATTTAAGTTAAAATTAATATGATTATGTGGTTGGGTTACAAAATAAAAATAGAATTTCTTGCACTGCACTGCAAACAAAGCAACAAAACACAATTTAATTTCATTCGTACTAGGTTGACCTCCAACATGTACGGAGAGGTAGTTGTAAATTTTCGAAACTTTGTTACTTATTATTCTTGATGCATACGAAATAATTATCCATTATAAATCTATGATTTCTTCACCTTTGTTTTTCACATTTCATATTCATATAATCATATTAATGGCAACTGAATCAGCTAGTAAGAAGCTCCATGTTCTCTTCTTCCCATACATGGCTCATGGCCACATGATTCCAATGTTAGACATCGTCAAACTTTTCACTACCAAGAACCTCAAAACCACCATTGTTACCACTCCTCTCAACGAGCCTCTCGTTTCCCGACAAGTCAAGAAATCGGATATTCGATTGCTTGAATTTCCCACCGCGGAGGCTGGATTACCACAAGGCTGTGAGCATCTCGATTTTATCCGTTCGAGACATCTAGGTGGCGAGTTCTACGACAAGTTTAACTTTGCTACAACCTTACTTCAACATCCTTTAGAGAAAATCCTGGAAGAACTCCACCCTGATCTCGTTGTGGCCGATCAGTTTTTCCCATGGGCTAATGATTCTGCTTGCAAATTCGGGATTCCAAGGGTTGTTTTCCATGGAAATGGTTTTTTTGGTATGTGTGCTATGATTTCTGTGGAGCAGAACATTTACGAGAGCCGCCCCAATGTTAACTCTGATCCAACCCCGTTCATGATCCCTGATCTTCCTGATGAGATTATGATCACCGGAAAGCAACTACCAACTTACAATCCTGATCATGTTCCATGCCAGACTGTGAAACTTTTTATGGAATGCCGAAAAGCAGAACTCACGGGTTTTGGAGTAATTGTCAATAGTTTCTATGAGCTCGAACCATCTTATGCTGATCATTATAGAAACTTTTTAGGCAGGAGAGCTTGGAGTATCGGTCCGGTTTCACTCTTCAACAAAGATGTTGAAGAGAAATCAAGACGAGGACCGGAAGCATCCATGGATGGACATGAATGCTTGAAATGGCTAAGCTCAAAGAAACCCAATTCTGTTGTTTATCTAAATTTTGGTACATTATCTTATTTTAGTCCAGCTCAGCTGAAGGAGATTGCAATCGGACTGGAAATGTCCGGGAAAGATTTTATCTGGTGTGTGATAAGCCAAGATGATGCAGAAGATTGGTTGCCAGAAGGATTTGAAGAGAGAACACAAGGAAAAGGATTGATAATTCGAGGATGGGCGCCTCAAGTTGTTATACTTGAACACGAAGCAATCGGAGGATTTGTGAGTCACTGCGGATGGAATTCGACTCTTGAAGCAATAACAGCTGGATTGCCAATTGTGACATGGCCTTTCGGGGCTGAACAATTTTACAATGAGAAATTACTGACGGAAATACTGAAGATCGGTGTATCGGTTGGTGTTGAACAATGGACACAAATTGGAGGAGTTATTGTCAAGAGTGAGACTTTAAAGAATGGTGTGAATAAGATAATGGAAGGTGAAGAAATGAGGAAGAAAGCAAAGAAACTTGGAGAAATGGCTAAGAAGGCTGTTGAAGAAGGTGGATCATCTCATTGTGGTCTTAATGATCTCATTGATGAACTTAAAACAAACAGGATTAATTAGTAGTTTCTATTTATGAAATTTGGATTTTGCAGTTTTATCAATAAAATAGTTCCTCACGTAACGGGGCAATTTTTTCAATTCTAATTGATTAATGCAATTTAAGTTTGTAACAATAATATAATGGTTGGATCCTTGTAAAAGCATAGCTTTAATATGAAGTTGGGGTTAGATGGTTAATTGATGTATGCACACACTGTATGAAATTGGCAAGATTTATAACTTGATACTTTAATTTTAGAACTCAACTTTACCATAGTCATAAAATTGGCAAGATTTATTTAATATGTTGATTTAGATAGAACACTGAGGCTGCTTTACTTTTTAAATTGTAAAAAACAAGGAAACATCTAAGAAATATGCATAGAAGTTGCATTACATGCTTGCTGCTTCTTACTTATTGGTTTTAACTATGTTTCTAATTTGATGCTAGATTCATACTGATGAGACAAAAGGCAGTCTTCAGTTTGCAAGTAGAGCATTACGTGTCACAAACTGTGCTCATGTGAATGAGGTTTTGATTTAATTTACTTAAGCTGTGCTGCTCTTGTTATGCCAGATTTTGACAGAAGAAAGAAATTGAGGACCTTCGTGCAAAATTACAGGTGGGAAGCTTTTTGTCTTCTGATCATTCACATGCACCATCTTTTACTTCTCTGTTTTAAATGTATTTTCTGATAGTGCAAACTTGTTAATAATATTTCATTTCAATAGGGTTCTCATTCCGGAAATTCTTAACCTTCGGAACACATAATTACAGGTTTGATGATTATAATATTATGTTTAATCTTTTAGAAGGATAAATATGCCAAAAGTATGATTATTTACAGTCTGCATTGGAGAGGGAACGAATAACTTTGGAGTTGGAGGAGGAGAAAAGAGTCGAGGCTGAGCGTGAGAAGGTCTTGCAAGAGCAGGCCAAGAAAATAGAAAACTTGAGCTCGATCGTATTGCACTCCAACAGAGATGAAAGCCATCATCAACAAAAAAGGGTTCGTATTGCTTTCCAATTTCTGTGCTATTATTATAGTTTATCAGGAATGCATTTAAAAGTTTCAAAGCATTGCCTTTTCTCCTCAATGTTGATATGGAAGTCCTGGAGCAACCAAAGAATAATCTCTAGTACCAATAGTTGTACCATATAAGTAAATGGTGAAATGATTTGCAGCAAGCCTAAGAATCTTAATCTCTAATGCTGTCAATTTATGATTTCTAACTAGGCCTCTGACATCACAATTGAGTGCACAAATTGCTAATTTTATTTGATAACCAGATCTTCCTATGACATGGTATCCATATCCCAAAAGTGGCCTACACTTTTTTTCCTTAGCAAAATAATGATGTTTGTGTTCTCTTTTTGATTATTAGTAATCTTAATTATAACTTTTTTCTTGGAGCTAAGTATGGAGTGAAGCTTAAGTTGGTGAATTCGAAGCGTGTGCATAATCTAACAACAATTACATAACTTAGTTGTTTGTCCAAATAGAAACTACATGTTGTTACTCTCTGAACTTTATTCTATACTCTTGCTGTAGAATATAACTTTTAAAGCTCTGGAAGAAGAAAACAAATAGGGAAGAACAGTAATTGGTCCATGCTTTTAGTTGTAACTCAGTTTCTGACACTACAGGGGAAGAGACGTGATACATGGTGCCCCAGCAAAGTTTCATGGCAAAATGTTGAGGAGGTATTGTCATCAACATTGCTTAAACCACATTCATTTTAGCTCTCCTTTTGCAAAATAGATTTTATCCTGCCTGGTTATTGTAGTAGGGGTTCATATTCATTGTCTGTATGTTGATAGTCAGTTTGACCCGTGGCAATTAAATGTGCCGAAGTGACTGTATACTCTAAAGTATTCGATGAGAGTTGGGATAATTCAATTTATTTGATGCAAGCTGATTGTGTTCTGATTTGATTTAGGTGGATCCTAATATCCAATCAAGGGCTTCTTCTGTAAAGCCTGTGAGAGGTACCCACTTGTTCCTTTTGATGATTTGGTGAATGAAAATGAAGGTGGGGGAAAATTCATCCAGAAACTTGAAGATTTTAACAATAGTTTACCAGAAGATTGTATTCTTCCTGATGCACACGCCTTAATTACATGTAACAAATAGAAGAAAGTCGGCACCAAAAAAGAAAGGCTATGTTGAGGTTTGTCCAATGCCATTTAATGACTTGTGAAACTGAGGTTATTTGCATTCTCCTGGGACTTCAACTAGCTTGAGACTTTGATCTGTCATTACTGTTGATCATATTATTAATTATTATTACTCCACGCAGATGACTATGAGTCAGATACAGATTGATTGCTTGATGAGACATACAAATAATTATAAACCTGCTAAATGTATCAGCTGCTCAATCGGAGGCAATTCATGTGATCAAACAACTTCAAGAAAAGGTTTGTTTTGTTTTGGCTCAGTTCGTGTTATATTTAAACTGCATATTTTTAGTTTCTTTTTCTCATGTATGCATATTTCTTATATACTTTAGCTCACATTTATTACAAGGGATTTCCTATATTTGTACTTACATTAGTTTGCGATGTGACCTCATAGATTATGATCTTAGAAATGGACAAGTCAGCAAAATCTGGATAGCACTGTTGAACTAGCGATGGAGCAAAGTATATGTGTGTTTGAAGAGGTAATAATGTTTTCTGGCCTATATATCATGGGGTGACATATATACTTTTACATCTATGTAGATCCGGACTCTTATAATGCATCAATATCTATCTGGTGAATTTAGCTGGGTGCATGTCTCCATTATGTAAAAATGAACTTCCACTCTGAACCAGCTCCTCCAAAAGTTTGATTTGCTAATGCCTACCATCAAAAGTTAAATAAGCTGGAGTCTCCCTGCATAAGACAGATCATTTGCTCCCCAAGAGTCAATACGTTTAGTGATATTTTAATAAGAGAAGAGCAATCTTGCTTAGATAATTTGGTGGAAATAAAAGGCACCCCCAGATACTTAATTGTGAAGGATCCCTCAGTGGCTGCAAGAATGTCTTTTTTAATTTGAGCTGGAACACCTCTACTTAAGAAAACATTACTCTTTTATTGACATTAACATTCAGATTCGAAACCAGAGAAAACTCCTTCAAACAGCTGACAAGAGTATTAATTGAACCAAGATCCCCTTTGCTGAACAAGAAGAGGTCATCAGCGAAGCAAAGGTGGTTCAAGCGGAGCTGACCACAACCTTTATGAAATTTGAAACCCTGAGAAGTCCGAAACTTCAAAAGTCTGGATAAGTATTTCATACAAAGAACAAAAAGTAAAGGTGACATGGGATCTCCTTGTCGCACTCCCTTAGCACCGGGAAAGAAACCAGTGAGACCGCCATTAAGCACAATAGAGTAACATGAACTCTGAAGGCAAGTCATAATCCAACCAATAAATTTTCTAGGAAACCGAACTGCAACAAAATTTCTTCAATGAAATCCCAGTCAACAGTATCATAAACTTTTTGTAAATCGATCTTCAAAGCACAATGGCTTGCAGAACTCTCTCTATGATAATTTCTGACTAATTCATGTGCAAGGAGAATATTATCAGCAATACTTCTGTCGGGAACAAAAGCAGATTGGTTAGAACCAACCAGATGATCAAGGATCGAGGACAACCGATTAGTAAGAATTTTTGTAATGGTTTTATAAATAACCGTACAACAGACAATTGGTCGAAAATCTCCTAAACCTTGCAGATGAAGAATTTTTTGGATGATAACCAAAGCAGTAACATTAATTTGCTTAAGCAATTTGCCAGTGCTGAAAAATTCCTTAATTGCTCTGCAAAAATCAGTCCCCACAATACTCCAACAATGCTTGTAAAAAAAACTGCCATAGCCATCAATCCCAGGGGCTTTAGCCTCATTTATACTCCATAATCCTGATTTAATCTCTAAGTCAGTAATAGGCAAACATAATCTAAAGGCCTCATCAGAACCACTCTGAATGATCTCAGGATCAATATAAGTTAATTTTCTCATATGTATGTTTTGATTTTTTACTTCTAACATAATCGTCACATCCAAGGCACATGAAAAAATTATAGTAAATCATCGAGGCCTCGACTTTTATCAGGATGCATTGAAAAATAAACAAATTGAACCTCCTCCTCCGTAAATGGTCCAATCAGATCCACATTATCTCATTGCTGTCGCAACCTCTACTTATTACATAATTTATAATATGTATTCCGTAGAAAAAATATATAATGTAATTATTAGTTGTCATCTCTAAGACTAAAACTTTGGTATTTATAATTGAAAAAAATGAATATAAGAATTAAAAATTATTGAACTGAAGTGTGCATTTACTAAATGAAATTATTGAATACTATTAAACTCAACAGTTGTGTTCACTTGGTCAATGATTGACCAAATATAATTTGATCAATCACCGTTAGATCAAAATCTAAGGGTTGAGATTAGTTTGGTGGTTTCATTAATATCTAATCTCCATCCTTAGATTTTAATCAAAGGGTGATTGACTATGTAAGCACCACTCTAACTCTATTTGAGAAGACATAAATAAGGATCTATAATTCAAAATAAAGAAAAATCAAATTAGTAAAATTAATTATTTAAGTAAAATTTTCTGTAGGAGTATAAGAGTCCAAACCAACCGACCTGGTCGGGTATATGGCGACGCACATGCAGGTTTTAGATGTTGTATGATCCTCCTTTTCCACAAAAGGGCATACCCCAATTCTATAAGGCACCAACATGTAATGCTTTTTCATGTGACATTGTTCAACTCTTTCCAAATCTCATGTGCCTCTTGATTATACTTTAAGTCAGGGAAGTCTTTTTTTTTTAAAAAACAATGTTGTGAAATTTGATTTTTATCAAACAAAAATTAGATTTTTTGCTTTTAAGAAAACAAAGATTTTTTGGATTGGATCTAAACAATAAAATCATTATTAACAACATCAAAATGAATACAAAAATAAAAATTAACTATCACATTTACTATAAAATCACATTTTCAATTTTTTGAAAATCATCATTTTTACTCTCTAAACATTTGTCTAAATCATCTCAAAATGATACGTTGAAGAATTAAAGTTTCTTAAAGTAACATTAATTCTTGAAACATGCTTTTCTTTAGCCGTAAACGGTGATTCTTTATTATGTCAAAAAAAAAAACCTTAGTTCCATCGCTTATAAATCAAGGAAATTACACGAGTTTCTTTTTCTAAATTTACCTTTCAAGTAATTGTTAGAATTTTCGTAAAATCATAAATTTTAGCCAATCTTATTATAAAGGCTTTCTACTAGTTTTTGACCCAAAAGTTGTGCTTTCCTCGCTCGCAACCCAAAACAAAACACTATTGCATCTATAAAAGAAAGGTTGTTACGAAATTCAAAATGAAATTTCCCAAATTTGTCCGACAAGGAGACATGCCATCTTATTATACTTTTATTAAGTGAAAAGATACTTTCAAAGGAAAAGAAATTAAGGGAACCAGTTATAGTTTAATCTATAAATATTTTGAAGTAAATAATATTGATTAGCAAAAAAATAAGTAGGATTGAACACATGTTAATTGAGGATGAGAGATGAAAGCTATAACAAATATAGGTAGGACTCATTTATTTCAACCAAATAGAAATTTTTGACAAAGGGACTAACGTACTCATTTTTATAAATCTAACCAAACACTACTACACCCATCAAATATGAAGTCATATTGTAGCATCGCCTGGATAACCTTTACTAGCACTATTCGAGTTCATCATAGTTCAACTCTCATCATTCAGCCTTACAACACGAGAAGACTCAAAAGCACAACTAAAACTCAACTCTTGAGATCAAAAAAGGACATCTCATCATCACAGGGTTGATAAAAAAGATTACATCACCACTTCCAAAGCTACCAAGTGATGGTGGCAAATGCAGCTGACCAAGCTAAGTCATTACACACATAGGACAAAGAAAGGTTAGAGCAAAGCCATTAAACCCGATCTAAAGTGAAGAAAACGTGATGCCACGCTTCAGGGACTAACACCTACCCAACCGTTCTAGAAAACCAGTAATCTGAATTACAATGGTGCACTCCCTCTACCTCTCGGGGAAGACAACACACTCTCCGTTGCAAGGTGACGGCTAACCCGAGAAGCATTTGTTAAGAGCTTGCCATGCCCATGCGCCACTAGCCATAAAAAGAATTGGACGTGAAGTTTCCGAACTATCGACCATAACCCATGCGCTGCAGTTGGGTCTTCCCATTTTGAAGCCAAGAAAAAGCAGACCAAAGTGCATCATTTCGAGAACTAGTGATTGCCAACACCAAAATTTTTATCTATCCACCTCTAGGAAAAGCACATGGAAGAAAGTTTAAGACCGTATTTCAGTCAAAGTCATTGAGTCATTTCAATCCAATTCCAGCTACCCTCTGAATACCAAATCGAAGCCACCGACCGCTTTATATCTAATATCAACACACTCAAAATACCAACCGAAGTCAGAGGCCGACCCCCCTACCCAATGTTATCATCAAGAAGCTCATAGAAACACTATTAGTAATCGACGGACCCAAAACCTTGAGATAAAAACGCGAAATTCTTAACAATGCACTTCAAAGTATGGTTGAAACTAGCTTTCTCTGAAACACTTTCATACTCCACTTACCAAGTGCATAAATCCTTCTGTACAAAATAACATCCCAACCGCAAACCTCCGCTAAAACGTTGTGCCAAATTAACATCTCACATGCAACGTACATAGATACTCTTGAAGCTCCACAAAAGACAAATTGTATTGTAATGACTGGATGAACAGAGCATAAAGTTACACGTGGAAGAAATTTTATAACTCATCCAATATGTGTAAAACATATTGAACTGTGTACATGTTAAAACACTATTGGACTGTGTACTAACACATTTTGGACATAATCCACTATAATTTTCTCAGCCCACGAATGAATTTTTTATACACAGACTATGGTTATTTTATTTTTCATTTACTTTATTTGTATTTGTCTTATTTACTGTTAGATCACTTTTCATTACATGATTTAATAGTGGACAAAAAAACCACAAAATTTCCACAAAATTTCCTTAAAGAAAACCAGAATAATTGTGAAATTTCTTTTTGCTTTTTACTTAATTTCCTTTCCCCACATATACATTTTGATTTGATAAATAATCGGCTATAATAATAACTAATAAGTCCAAATTCTATAACTACTATAATAAAAATAATGGAAAAGCATGATGATGATGATGATGGTGGGTAGCTAATGTATACAAACATAAAATAATTAAAAACAAAGAAAATGAGAAAGTAGACAAGGGCGGTGGAGCGCCGCTGCCAAATATCATTGAGAAGTAGTCGTCGCCACCGCCGCCGGTGGACCCTGGTGTGCCGGTGTTTGTGGTCCCAAATCCTGGATTAGAGATGCCCCTACTCTCTTCCCTGTACAAATAATAACAACAATGTTAAACGAGTCGTGTCAAATTGGATCAAAGGGTCACAAATGTGTTAAAGCACATTTAAGTAAAAACGACTAAGCAAATAATTTTCAAGTGATGTCAAAATGGATTACCGGTTATAAACGTATTGTGTAATGATGAAATTTTAACAATCATGTCAAACGGGTTCTCGTGATAGACCGTATTATCATGTCAGAAATTGACACCTCTAATTTACACCCATGATTCGTAAAATTTGACTTAAGTTCCACTATCATCGCTAAACTTTAGAATTTGACATCGTAACCCTTTCATTTTGCACTTTATTAGTATAATTACTTTACCGTTACAATCTTAAAATCAAAAATTGTAATGAATAACTTTTTTCATGGAACCACCATGTTAGATCTTTCAAATCACCTTTTCCGAAACCGTTTTCTCTAAACAACTACTTTCTCTCTATTAAATAAAAAATATATATACCTAAATAGAAAAGTTCGAAATTAAAAAATGTTTAGCATATCATTGTCATTAACTACAATGAAAGGCTGCCTACTATGCAAAGAGACCATTGTGCTAGTAAAGTACAAACTTTAGAGAATACTAAAGTTTGGAGGCCATAGTGAAACAGAACACAAAGTTCAAAGTTTACCCAATCATTTAGGTGACAAAAAAACTGTGAAAAGCATAACAGAAGGTTTAAATTTTACAATTTAGATTAGCACAACTTGGAATATCCCAATAGAGATAAGAAAGTAAGAATAAAGTTAGGCCTAACTTGGGATGGATGTCCAAATTGGACATAAAAAGCAAGCATATCAAAATTCTTTTTACATTCAAGTGAACTATCATAAAGCATCAGAATATTAATACCAACTATTACCATATTATCCAATGCACCTAAAAGGTTTGCTACACATGCTTAAGAAAGTGAAAGCCCTAAAAGATAAAGAAAATAAGTAGAAAATCTAATAAGCACATACCAAACCAAGTTTTTATTTCAATTAGTTTTTAGAAATGGTATCAGAGCCACTTAAGACCAGTTTGACATTACTTTCTCAGAATCCAAAAGCAGTGTTTCCAACTTTCCCATTCAAAACCAACATTTCGTAAATGCAAAGTTGCTTTCTTTATAACCGGGGAAAGTTCTAAACAAACAACAAATGTAAAGTTGTTGTCTTTATAAGATGGGAAAGCTATTGGAGAAGCTACAATCTATAGCTTTTTGGGAAAGCAAGTTTCCCAATTTATTATTAAGCTTAGAGCTTTTGATAATAACAATGCCAAACCGGGCTTTAGAACAAATGATCGAAAAAATTTCTCGATAACTTGAGCTAGACGAAAGGGTATATTTTTTTTTTCTTTTTCCATCTGGTATCTGAACCCACACCGGGCCAACTAATCTAATTCAATTGATTCCCTAATAAACTTAATGTACAATTTTGAAATTTTTTATGTCAAATTCAAGTGCATTTCTAATGCTGACATATAAATGCAAGAAGCAAAAATGAACACCCCAAAATTGATTTTGATCATGCATATTAAAGTTAAAGCATTAAGGTGTTACTTAAAACATTAAATAAACCCTAAGCAGCCATATGAAAACAAGATTAGAGAGAGATAATAAACAAGAGAAGAGAAAGTCAAGAAAAATGACGATGCAAATACAGCTTTTAAGTAATATGATAAGCTAGTTGCTGAATAGTCCAGTTAATATCAAATCACAAAATGGACCCCTATAATTTCAAAAAATACACAAATTGGCCCCCACAACACATCATAGCTGGAAAGCAGATGAAGAGAATCTAATTTGAGTCACCATAGACCAATAAACCATGTACCTATGTAGGTCCTCCCTTCCCTACCTATTTCCAACTCTATATACCTTTTTTTTTCTCCTAATAGTCTTACAAGATTGTAAATTTTAGGCTTTTGATTAAAATTAAAGGTCACAGAGAATCTGTCAAACACGGGCCTAACTAATCCTAAAAGGTACCTCAAAAGAATACGATCATCTTAAATGTATAAGAAGCTACACAACTTCTCAATTTAGTAATGTGGGGTATTTATCAATTACATGTTCAAGATCGTGAGCAACACGCGATTGTGAAATTTCTTTAATAACTTGAACAGGATTTTGAACTAAAACCAAACTCGAGCTCACTTGTTTTCAAACTAGCCGAGCATGAGCATGTCAAAGGGTCAATTGCAACCCTACAAGCATGGTACCACACCGATACATACAACTACACAGTGACCCGAAAACATTAAAAGTGACTTTATTGAAACACTATAGTAGACAATAAGAGTGTAATAAACATTTGCAACTTTTATTAAACCCATTTTCTACTTTTTGAACTAAGATTGACACAATTATCAAAGCCAAAGTTTGTTTCCCTTCGTTGATTCCGAGAATAAACTGAAAATATTTAAACTAAACAAAACATGAAATAATGCGACAAATTAACTGTATTATGGCTGTTAACTTTTTAGCTAGATTCTTGATGCACGCGCCCGACCACGTGCATCTGTTCAAAATATAAATTATTATTCGTATACAGACAATTGATCACTGTAACCATGTTTTGTTTCTACTTTTTCATTTTTTATTAATCATAACTTCTTACAGTGGACCATATTTAATAAGTTCCAAACTAATAAAATTAAAGTGTGACAAGAAAATGGTATAAAAAGAAAAGGAATACCAAGTATCACATTTATATTGGTCGGGTCCGTTGAAGCGAGATCGTAATCTGAGTAAATAAACGAAAAGAAAAGGGTACCTGGGGTCGCCGAAAACGCCGGCATTTAGGGTAAGTTGGGTAATATAAGCAGCGGATTTAGGCTCGACGCTGGAAGCTTTAGCATATTGAGCACTCATACCAGCTCCTGAAGGCACAAAAAATGCACCATTTACCAAAATGTCCCCATCAGTTCTCCAGTTCCAATCTGTCCAATCCTTCTCGTTTGTATCCACGCGCTTTGTCACCTGCCCACCCATACAATCAGTTTCTTATATTAAAAATAAATAAATAAATAAACCCCACCTATATTCATATTCTTATGTATGGGCTGTCACTCACTTTTTTTTTATTTTTATTTTACTACCTATCCACCGCTCCTCCCCACGCGCCACCACTATACCACCATTACACATGGGCTTAGTTAAGGATTTAAAAAAAAACTAGCACGTTATTAAAGATAAGCTTATTTTTATGGACCGTCCTTTATTTCTTTCAATGTCAAAACCTTAACTCCATGTACTACACATGTTAGGGTCATATTTAATGTTACATATGACAATTATGTCTTTGTTTACCCTTGTCCCAATCACTGTTTTGAACGAAGCATACTTCGACCGCTTAATGGCTCAAACATCGATATGACTGATTAGATGTTCAAAATCCGACTAATTTGGAACTAATTTTCAAATATACCTTACTAGGCTTCGAAAATCCTCAACCGTGCCCTACAACCTAGTGCTTTCTAATACACTGGGTAAAACAAGAGTGTCCTGCTCACACACTAACTACATTGTAGGTGGCCCAGTTCGACAACTCTATTATGATCCAACTAGACGAGGTAGAAACTACTCCGAGATCTTGGCATGTGCGTCTTTTCCACGCACCACTATGCCATACATTTTTTCTTAGTAAAGTAAAAAAAAAAATAGCACACAGACCAACCCTCGTTTTAAAACAAAAAATAAAAGCACACAAACCAATTTGAGAATCTACGGAACTATAGGTGTTTTTTATTTACCCAAAAAACAAATGCATTTTCAGTAACCAACACCCAATGTCAGGAGAACCCTATGAGAAAACCTGGCTAAATATTTGAAGAAAATAATAGAGCAAGTGCTACCCACGCGCCACCATTGTGCAAGTGTAAAAATATGCCAACAAAACAAACATCCCTTTCAACTAATAGATTATAAGTCAAAAAGGGTCCCCCGAGCTCGACTCAAGCATATATTGTGCTGAAATATTTCGAGTATAAAATATCTACCTTAACTAATTAATTTAAATGAAGCTAAATTCATTTATTTAAAACAAAAACAACTAACCTCTTTGGCATTAGGATCACCCGGAGCAATATAACGGTTACCCTGACTATTAATGGTAGGGCTAGCGCTCCCCCCGATAGCATACATCTCCCAATACGCGAACTCGTTATTCACTACGTGTATATACCCGCGTCTACACCGAGGCATTCGCTGCACCAATGCGTCCCCGAATCTATTAAACGCTATAGTCACTTGCATTCCGGAATCAATCACGTACCGATCATCATGCCCCAATAGCATCACTTCATTATGGTGCGAAAAATAGTTATTCGATATCGTAATCCCTGTGGACCCCATAATAGCATCAATCAAACCGTCAGTACAAGACGATAACGAGCAGTGATCAATCCATATTTTCTGGGCCCCGAACAATGAGATCCCATCACCGTCCGATACGCCTCTATGGCCCACATGAGAAGGTGATGAAGCTATGTTTGTGTTACCTGATTATGGTAGGCGTGTAAAAATGAGTTAGCGGATCATAAACATAGGATAAATTACCAAAATAAGTCTAATGTTTCAAGTATCAATTTAGGCTCAACTTACAAGACGGTATCAACTTATACATTGATAAAATGGTACTAATTTATAACTCGAGAATTTGGCGCTATTACCTTCGGTATATGCTTACCGAGACAAACCAACTTTATCAACTACGACTATATGACACTGAGGCCTTCAATTGACCATTCTGTCAATGTGTGGCCTAAATTGGTACCATAGTTTAAACGGTCCGACTGTTTTGGTACCTTATACTAAATGTATTAAGTGCATTTAAATATTCGTCGTGATTATACATGATATTATTAATGAAACAATGACAATCGTGTTAAACGAGTTGTCTAAAACGGGTACCTGATGGTTTGCAATTGTGGACATGGATGTTGTGGATTATGATATGGGAGACATACTGTAGTGTGAGGCACCCATTGCCCGTAATGTGGACGTTAGCTCCACGGCCGTCGATTGTTTTGTAGCTGTTGAAGATGAGCTCATGTTTGAGCTTGATTGTCATACTTGATGAGAACACTATCCAGAGAGGTTCATCTTGGATTACCCCGTACCGGAGAGTCCCCGGTGTTGGGTTCGACGGATTGCGGTCAGAGGAGTCGGTCACAACATAGATCTGGCCCCCTTTCCCGCCTAATGCGGATTGCCCGAAACCGATTCCACAGTCAGCTAAACGCTGCCGGTTGTTCGCCCAGTTCGGGTCACACCGCCAGCAGTCGTCAATTGGGTTTCCGGTGGAACATTGGGCGTTTTGTTCCACGGACAAAAGCTGTCTTCTTGATAGAGAAGCATTTACTTTCCTGTGAGCAAAACAGAGAGCATCAATAAAGAACGCAGTTATTTATTTGCTCAACGACAAACCACAATCATTTATTTACAAAAACGCGACAGTTATAAGAAATTAACCTCAAATCTATAAAAATCTCAAACTGGGGAGATTTTAATTGAAACTAGTGACAAATTTGGGATAGATTAAGATCTGGATTTAGCATATGGGTAATGCAAAATATAGTTAAAAAAGACTCAATCTTTCCAAAATGAGGTAAAATAGAAGTTGAATGTGACATGAACACAAGTAAAATTTTACAAAATTGATAACAACCCAGATTAGAAAACACTAAAATGAGGTATACCCAGATGGGGTTAAGCAATATAATGACATAAAAAGCTAAAAAGAATTCACCTTTGAACATCTATGGCAACGGATTCCGGGTCAGGATGTTGGTGAGTAAGGGTGAGATTGAAGGAAGAAGATGAAATAAGAAGAAAAGAAGAACACAAGAATAATTTGAAGAGAATGCAGGAGGAGGAGGTCATTGAAGCAAGATTGATTAACAGGGTGGATTTTGTCAATTTGCTAAGAATAAAAATACTTGAACAAGGAAAGGATGTCTTGGAAAATTATGGATAAATGTGAAGTGTATAAATACTAAAAAGAAAGATTAGAATAAGAAGTTTTTTTAAAAAATATAGTGTGGAGAGGGTTTTGGGTTTTTTTTTTCTGAAATAGGAGAGGAAGTGAGAAGGGGAAAGAAAAGAATGGTGGCTGATGATGGAGACAACCTTGTATAGGAGAGAAGAAATAACTATGTATGCCCTAAAATTCCAAGTTAGCAAAATCACTCTTTTAATCCTAAACAGTAGATGGTATTCTTGTTAGCTAATTATTCTATTAAAATAAAGGTAAAAAAGACTAATTAAGAAAAATTTGATGAAAGTTTAAGTGGTTAATTATCCTTTAGAAAGGTTGAATTAAGGGAGAACTGGGGAGATTCTTTGCGGAATGGCTGCGAGCACGCATGTTCTTTTTTTTTTTTCTTTACTTTTTTAACAAAATTATTAAGTTAATTAAAGAGACAAAACCCAGCTTCAATTTTTGATATTGGACTCTGATAGATACAGCTTTTGTTGCAGTCATTATTGTTTTTCTACTGATCTTTCTTCTTCTTCTTATTTCTTTTTACATCTTTTCATGTAAATATGGGAAGCTTTTCATCTTTTTAAACTCTTAAGTGTGTTTATTTAATTGCAGTTACCAGTATAAAAAAAGCAAATTAAAAAAGATGTAGTTAGACAAACTAAACCAAATGGAATTGATCTTGAACTAAATAGAATAGAATGTTATGGACTGATATAAATTTTACTGAATTTAAGTTAAATATAAATTTATATTATTTTTGAAAATGATGCATGTGGTTTATTTTGTCTATATTGCACCTTGTAATTACAATGAACATGACCTACTTATATTGTTGTTTTATAAACTTAACAACGAACCATTCCGTTAGACGATTCACGGTAAAATTACACATTTCTAAACAGTTAGGCTTATACGGTACATTAGCATCAAAATAGAAAACAATACTCAAATCTCAAAACAATTAAATACTGATCAATGACAAAATCCTTTAACTATTACATCTAGACTTCTTTAACATAAGCATTAAATTGGAACTTTTGTATGAGCAAAAAGATGTGATTATTCGTTTACAAAAAGTGAATTCAGATCTAAATCAATATCACTTGCAACAGATTTGTTCCAGTTAAATTTCCTTAATCATGTGAATTGATAATATTCTAAAGATACTTTTAGAGGGAAAAGTTAGTTGAGATTTCACTCTCTTATTTAGCAAATAAAATTCTAAAATAATATGGAATTTTGTATCATCACATCCTCGACAAAAATTGCTGTATTATTTTCTTATTTGTATGGATGGTACTGCAGCTTGACTTTTTTTTTTTCCCCTTTATCTGCATAATCATGTATTTTATTATCCGCATTCTAATTATATGCAAATATTATCAAGTATTACTATTAATCTAAGCTTCAAAAAAAAAGTTATTACTAATAATCTATAAAATTCCTAATTCTGGGCAATGGTATGTGGTAACAAATGAATTGTTATTGGGCTTTTGTATGAAGGCTTACTCACCAGGCCCATTGACAAGAAGGCCTCATATGACCAGTTACCCGCCACTCGGCACTTACCTTAGAAGGTGCGGATAGTTCAAGATTGGGAGCGCTTGGTTCGTATTAGAGTAATGGAAAGGAATTCAGAAAAGAAAATGAGAGGAAAGGAATTATTCTAAATTCCCCTATATGTTTGGATCTTTTCCAGAATATTTCAAATGGTCAATTGAAAACTACGAGTTGAATTTTGTACATTCAACTTGGACAAAATTGTTGATGCACAACTAGTAAAAATTATACATTCAACTTTGTAGTATCGTGAAACTTGTCTTTTACAATTAAAAAACGGGCTTAAAGCATATGCTGCCTCCTATACTTGGTTAAAAAAATCATTTTGCCCCCTCAACTTCTGGGACGTTCTATTAGCCACCTCTACTTGTAAAAAAAGATACATTTAGCCCTTTTTCATCCATATTCACTATATTCTTTCTTTTCCATCACTTAGACACGTAGAAAAAAAAATTGTCCCATTTCTCTTCTTAAAGCATTCTCAAACTGCTGATTTTTTATATATCGAAATAACTCTCCTGAAAATTAAAAAATTAATCCTTACAAATATTACAAAATCGATCATTTATTTTCTCTTATTTTTTACTTTTTGCAGATCTTTTTTCTTCTTTCTTTTTCTTCTTATTCCATTTGAAATTTCGGAATTCGGCGGCTAGATTCTGGAATTCCATAATTTGGCGGCCAGATTTCGGTGGCCGAAATTTGAAATTCTAGAATCTGATAGCCGGATTTTGAAATTTTCGACGACTGTAGTCTGAATTTTCAAAATTCGACTGTCGGATTATTTTAAAGAAAAGAAAGAAAGAGAGAAAGAAGATGGAGATGGAAAATTAAAGAAAATAAAATCTAGGTTTTTTTTTTATATATTTTCTTTATTCTTTTTCACCCCTCCACTCTCTCTTCAATTTTAATATTTTTGCCATATCATCGACATTTAGGACATGAGGAGCTAAGTGCATCATTTTATACAAGTTGAGGGGGCTAAGTGTATCACTTTTCACAAATTGAGGGGGCTAATAGGACATCCCAGAAGTTGAGGGGTTAAAGTGACTTTTTTGACCAAGTTTAGGAGGCTGCATATGGGTTAAGCCTAAAAAACGAGATTAACACAGTTCATACTGATTTGAATTGAGTAAGAACAAGTTCAATTTTCTTCATTCCTATTCCCCTAGATTTCTAGATATCGTTGCTATTTAGAACAATTTACCACAATACACATGATTAATAACATCACAATCATCATCAAGAAAATCAAATAACTGTCCCCTGATAATCCAACTAAATTGTTGTCAATATTTGTAAAGCTCGGTCCCAAATTTTTAAGTTCATAAGTTTCTAGCAAAAGCCATTAAAGAACCCAAGTTTCCCATCTGAATTCTTGATTGAAGCCCACAGTTTACAACCTAAAAATCTAATTCACGATTTTTGGGACAGAGCGGTGCCGAAGATGAGATGAGCGGAGCAAAATAGTGGTGTCAAAGATGAAATAAATTTCGCCGGCAACGGGATGTATGGGATAGAGCGGTGCCGGAGGGGGGATGAGTGGAGCAAAATAGTGGTGTCGATGATGAAACTGACGAAGCAAAGAGTAGGTCAGTTTCGTTTAGAGAGAAAGAAAGGGAATCCAAAACTCAATGGGGTTGTGTAATGGATACAATGGATTTGGAGTAATCACAAAAGTAAAAAAAAAATAATCAAATTCCTTAAATTATTGAAACAAACACTAACAAAGAGAATATTATTATTTTATTCTCTTTCCCTTTCCTAAAATCCCTCAACTGAACGCCTCCAAAGTTAGTGGATATCATCTTCTTAAAGAAGATAAGTGACCTGGGATTATGAATCCCAAGATTTGGGGAGAAAGAATCCAGTCGTGATTCTCCTTCCTTATATCGGAGCATATCCACAACATAAGAAAGAGAATAATAGTTCTTTTAGGGTTTTTCTATGGTTACTTTGTTATTTACAAAGTAACCATTACTTTGCCCACTATTATCATTGGATGAGGGTAGTGGATTTTGATCCAATGGTAATGAAGACAAAGTAATGATTACTTCAAAGTAACCATAGCCTACACCGTTCTTTTAAGGAAGAAACTCATATTCCACAAATGTTAGCCAACAAAGGTACATATTCAAAACAATACACATTACTTGTTTTTAACTGCCACTCAACCAAATATCAATCGACACCAAATTGTTACATGAAATGAATGATTATTGACTATTATATAATGTCCACGCCGACTTAGATAATAAAGTTTGGATAAAATCCATATATAAATCATTGGTTTTTTTTTTTTTCTTCCCAAAAGAATCATTGTTTTTTTAGAGTGATAAAACCATTATTCTTTAAATATCAGTAACAAATCTTTAACGGTATAAAGTTTGTTCGTCGCATAAGGTCAAGGGTTACTCATTATGCTAGCTAAAAAGGCAATCCCTCAAATAAATACTAACATGCAAATGAAGTAACAATAATTCAGTATTGAGAAAAATATTGTTTGAAAAGGTAATAATAACTCAATGACCACAATAGAATTCAATTCTATTTATCCGGTCCAATTATTGCATCTAAACCAGAACTTTTAGTCTAGGCTGGAAGCTCCCACCATTGAATTAATCCCTTGTTTTGTGGAAGTTTTCATTTTAATTTGGTAGAAGGAGCAAAAATTTATTCAACTCCCTACAAGGGGCCTTATTTACCGGATGGTTAAAATAGCCACATTATGGGGACTAGCACACTTTAATGGGTAAAAGTAACCCCATTCGGGAGTGCTCAATTCATACCCATTACAATAGACCCACTGTCAACATGATTAAATGTAAGATATTTAACCATTTCGGTGGTAGACTCCGCTTGAATACTTTCTTTTTTCATCATTATGGTGCCACACTCGACGTAACGATGAAGAACTATCCTTCTATCATTAATGAAATTAATAGATCCTTAATCATATTAATCGACCCTAACTAAGTGTTTAATCTCGCACCATTCTATCTCCAACCAAATATTTCTCACGTCCTAAACATAGTGTTATATGCTACTCTAATTACTACAATACCTTCCATACGAATAAATTGTACCCTTGCAAGTTTATTTAAAGGTCTGTCTTACTCGGTATATTTTATGCCATGCCCGATTTTGTTACTGTGTGTGATAATGTTGAAGCTATTTATCTCAATGTTAACCTAGTATTCCATACGCGCACCAAAACACGTTAAGTTGGAAAATTATTTTGTCTGGGAGCAAATTGCCAAGAGCATTCTATCAACACCTTTCACCCCTACTTATACATTAATGTAGTTACGATAAATATAAACCTTAGTCGAAATAGATTTACTACTATTGTATAAATAGTATGAACCATTCTTAGTATGATATTCTATCTATATACCTAGTTAGATAATACATTTATTATACATATGGTTGTTAAGAGAATGTGAGAACCTGAGACTTTTCTATGCTACCAGATACAATTCATTCTCATCTTCTCTAATACAATTTTCAACTGTCAACTACCAACTCTCTTTCTCATCTTCAATCTTTTCACTTATGTTACATTTGATTCGTCAAGAATCCACAACGATATAAGAACTAGAAGTCTCGTGATCTCCTTTTCTCTTTCTTTTAATTGTGAGCTTGTTGCTTGTTTACATCAAAAGATGTAGTCGATGTTTTGATAATTAAAAATGATAGTAGTTAGCACAACTTTTGACACGGTAAAGATAGAAATAGTCTGGACGATTGGCCATAGGCGAAATAAAAATAGAGCCCCTTTTAATAAATAAAAAATTAAACATAATGTTACATGTTTTACCCCAGCGAAAATGAGGTTTTTAACTGCCTCAAGGAAATATATACACACAGTGGCCATATTTGGTGTGAATTAAAAGAATAGTCTGAACAAAGAATCCTCTAAAAACATGTAGCTAGTTAGCACACTTTGCAAAGCATGCCAGCAAAAAATTCCTTCCAAATAAATAATAGCATTGAGCCACTATCAAATTTACACTTCAACTAAATCTATGTAACAACTAATTCAATATAGTGAAAATAGATAATCAAAACTGAAAAGTTAAATAAAATCATAATCAAAACTGAAAATGAAGTTAAATTTCCTGTTAATTTGTAGAGTTTCATTTTTCTCGATTTTAGAATTCGAACCTAAGGCTTCAAGCCTCCTTTTTGGAGTGTAATAACCACAAAGCCTATTACCACGTGCATAAATTTATTGGAAATTCAGTACCGTACTTGATAGAAACTAACATAATGTCTTATCTCCAAGAAACCCCAATAGGAGTTGATGAAATTTAATTTCATCGTTTCTCTTTGCATAGAACATTCTTATTCAAACATTTCATGAATCTGTAATCTGATATTATATGAGATTACAATTTATTACTATAGTTCCTCTAATTTTGGTTTCTTACTAATATTGGAGATGAAACAGAGGACAAAGAGAAGATGAATTAGGCCAAATGGTATTGATAAATATAACAGTTATTTGGGCTCTTCACTTAAGAAATGTAATCAAAGTTGGGCCTTTTTGAAGTCTAAAATAACAATTATTTTTTGGGCCTTATATTGATTCAAGGCTGACTAATAGGTTGAAAAAATATATGTAGAATATGATTGGGAATAGGGGATAGTTAATTGTTTTAGCACTTATTAGCTCTTTTTCCTTAATTGATTTGACTAACAATTTTTATAAACCTATTTGTTAAAATTAACTGACTGTTCATATTTATTTGTGTAAAATGACTAATTAACACGTTGTCTATTTCAACGTATATAATTATATTTAAAACAATAAAGAAAAAATATTATATAAAAAACGTTAAACAAAATTTACGAAAGACATGCTTATTTATACTAGAATAAAGTATAACAAAATACCGTGTGATTTGAGTCATTTGTAAATAAGTTCATATGGTTTAAAATTGTACAAATAAATTTATGTAGTTTGTACTATTTGAAAATAAGATATCAAACTGTCAGCATTTTAAAAAAGATGACGTTGCAGTCAAAACCAAAGTGTCAGGAGAAGTATTCTTTATATGTAATTTTCAGTGGACCGCTGCTAACTAAATTCTATAAGTATTCAAAATTTACAATTTTATTTGTTCATAGCCGTTATTGTATTTGTGAGAAAACTACAAATGAATTTTTAAGAATTTTAAATTGTAAATAAAGATTTATTAAGTTTAAATAAAAAATTATTGAATTATTTTATCAAACAAAATGTCGAAATTACGGATTTAACTTTCTATAATAATTAGTTTACAACGTATAAGAACTAGGGTGAATAATTTAAAGGTCCCTAACGTTTTGCGAAACACATTGTTTAGTCTTCTCATTTTCAAAAACACACGAATAGGTCCCTAACGTTTTACGAAATACATTATTTAGTCCTTCTGTCTGTTTCTCGTGACCAATATGTTAGTCAAAATGTACTTCAATCAACATCCAATGAATGTGTTATTCACCCGGTACCAATTATTTTTAAATTGGATGTTGACTGACGTACATTTTGACTAACAGATTGGTCATCAGAAACAGACGAAAGGACTAAACAATGTGTTTCACAAAACGTTAGGGACCTATTCGTGTGTTTTTGAAAATGAGAGAATTAAACAGTGTGTTTCGCAAAACGTCAGGGACCTTTAAATTATTCACCCTAAGAACTAATACATGTACTAGCAACACATTAGTGTCAGTGACGGCTTGTAAATGTAAGAAAGCGACTCTTGTAATCTATAGAGTATCTAATATAAATAGTTTGAAACAAATAAGCAATTGAATTTCAATTTTGAAAAGAGTTTCTATTCTTCCCTCCTCTTTTTTCTTGTCTTGCAGTTTGGTCTTTTGAAATTCCAGAGCTGCAAAAGCTCGAGGCTTTACATCAGCCAATGCTACGCCATGGATACTGTCACTCCACTTCATAAAGAGAACTTCGATATCTCAGGTTTCTTCCAACTTCCTCTATTTCTTTAATTACTCTTTTCTCCTTTCGCCTCATTAGGGTTTGTGAATTTGGGGATTTCATTTGGAATTTATGAAATTGATTGTCTATCCAACAATTTATATAATAAAATTGCATTTTTAGGATTGTGGTTATCTGAATTTCAGCTACTTCAGCAATTAGGGTTTAGATAAACTGATTTGTTCAGTAGAATCAAAATTGGCTTCTTAGTCGTACTTTCTTTCTTTGAGAATCGACCGTTAATGTTTCTCTCCGATCTTAAATTGATGAGTTTGTTTTGCAAAGTTCAGAGAACTATGTGGGTCTTACAATTCTAATCACAGTTTTCTTTATGCCTTTTTAGGGTTTTGTTAGTGAATAACAACTGTCGAATTTCATTCGTTTGTTAGGATTTTAGGTTCAGGGTTTGTGAAAATGGGTCGGATTTATGATTTCATTTGGAATTTTATAAAATTTGTCGTCTATCTTCTTCACTAATTAGAACAATTCCTGGATTAGAATTGCATTTTAGGATTGTGGTTTTCTGAATTACAGCTAGTTCAGCAATTTGGCTTTAGATAAACAGATTTGTTCAGTAGAATGAAAAACAGACATTCTTACTTGTTGTTGCTTTCTTCGAGAATTGACTGTAAATGTTTACCTCAGTTCTTAAATTGATGAATGTGTTTTACAAAGTTCAGAGAAATGTGTGGGTAGTACATGCACTATTGCTTCTGAAGTCTATGTTCCTATTTTCTTAGCTACTTTCCAGTGGTATGTGAGGGATACTGTTTTTATGTATTTCCGGGTTAGTATTTCATCAATGAACAGAGAGTGATTTTGGTTAACGGTATCAGGTAACCGAATAAAAGGAAAGGAAGTAGCAAAGGGATCTACAGTTGGAAACCTGTCGAGGAAGGGACTTGCTGACATTAGCAACTTGCCTCAGCCAAAGGGATCAACAGTTGGAAACCTGCCAAGGAAGGGGCTTTCTGACATTAGCAACTTGCCTCAGCCAAATGATGATTTGAGACCCCAACCTCAGTCAACTAATACCGAAGAGTACATTCGAAAGCTCCATCAGGTATATTTCCGTAATGTCTTGGCAGAATAGATTACATATGTATATGCATAAGCTTCATGTCTGTGTTACATGCTTTGGTTTTTAGATCAGCTTCATGCCTGTGTTACAAGTTTGGGTTGGAGGATATGTGTTTGTCCGTTGATTTATTTATTTTGATCCAGGAAAATGTGTCACTTCATGAGCTTCTTGCAGAAAGAACGTATCCTTTATGATCTACCATAATTGGCTTAATTTACAATTTTCCTTTTAATGGTTATCATAATTCTATTGGTATTCCTGTTTGTGTTTTATCTTAAGCTGGTCAATAGTAAAATTATTCAATTGCAAGTTATCGAGTTACAGAAATTTAGAACAGCATGGCAGCAAGTGCAGCAAAAGAATCTGCATCTTGTCCAAACGAACAGTCTGATGCTGGCGGTAAATATCATTCATTTTCCAAGGGTCATTAAATGAGATATATATTACTGTTTCATCATACTACCAGTCTTGATTATGCTGATTTGTTACTCTGAATTTTTCAGGAACTTAATTCAGCTAAAGACAAGGTGAGTTGATAAAAGTTTAAGGTGCCTGAATTAGTTCCCTCAATCTTTATGTTCAGTTTTAATGGATTCACAATGTTTTCTGTCACTCTTCAGTTAAAGGTTCTTGAACATGAGCTGGGATGCGAAAAGGGCTTGCGTACTGCAAGGAAGTTGGAGTCTGAGGTGAGGCGAGTGCACTTCATGCCTGATGAATGATTTTTCTTACTATTTCTGACTGAGTACTTTCTGCGTGCGCGCGCGCACACATACACACACATATTTGGTGAAAAATTTCAGACCTCCAATTCACATGTCAGTGTTATGTCATGTAAATTTTGTAGAATGTATTTCATATGTATTTACAGCTCTTTTTTCACTGCTTTAGGCTGAACCCACCAAATGTTGTGAGGCTGGGAAGTTCCCTCAAACGGGCAATAAGAACAATGGACCTCGTAATAAAAAGAGAATGCGACAATCCAAATGTAACTAGAAAACTGGGCTTTTATTTGAGTTGTTTTGTTTTTTTAAATGAAACTAAAACTTCCCTATTATTTTCTCTATGCAGCTCTGCAGACTAATAGTGTTAAACCTGTCCAAGTTCAAGAGAAGATTGATGAAAGGAGGTATAATCTATTGCATGCACCAATTACTTTTATCGCTGGTTTTCATTTTTGGCTGCTGTCTTCAAAAGTTTTAGATTATGTGAATATTTTTCTTCACTTGCTTTGCTCAAAGATGTAGTGCATGTTACAACAGGCGTTGTTCGAGACGTCAGTCTACAAGATTTAAAGTTGGGGAAGAAGAACCAACTACTACGGTTGATCGAAGTGATACTTTGGACCCCACAAGAGTTAAACTGGTTCCAGCTGAACATCTTACGGATGAAGAAACCAAATACGAGAACAAGGTTGATGCTAAGAGGTTTGTCTACCTGCCCCACTTTTAACCTTCAGCTCTTTTACTTGTATAATCTTTCTGCATTCTCAAAGAAGTGCATGTTAGAATAGGTGTCGTTTAACAAGACAGTCTGCTAGATTAAAAGTTGAGGAAGAACCAACTGCTAAGGCTGAGATTCATGATACTCCGAACCCCGCAACAAATGAAGTCGTTCAAACTGAAATGAAAATTGATGATAACAGGTTAGTTGTGCAGTCTACTAATGTATATACATCAACTATTAGGCGAACTTCAAATTTCTGAAGTTCTATTTAGAGAAATGACCAAAAACACTTGTCTTGTCAGGCTTTGCTCGAGAAGGCAGTCTGCTAGATTTAGACATCAAGAAGAAGTACAAGAACCAACAGGAGACTCACCTCAGATAGATAATGTTAAAGTTCCTGTTTCTCCTCTGCATGAATGTGATCCAGCATCATCAGTAGAAATCAAATTTGAATCAGCAGAATGTATCTCTCAATCTGAAGATTCAAATTTAAAAAGGACATCTATTCGACCCAAGCGTCAAGCAGCCGAGAAGGTTCAGTCATACAAGGAAATTCCAGTTAATGTCAAGATGCGCAGGATGCAATGAGTGGAGTTCTTTTTAACTTCTATTTTGTTTGGGAAGACAGCAGGAGAGCAAAGAAGTAAAGAATTATTTTTCTGCATTTTGCCTAACCTTGATGTTTCTCTGAGAAAATCTTGTAAGATACATGATGCTGTTAGCTGTAAATTTTGAAGCTACTATTTTCGATGTATCATGTTGGTTGGTGTTTGAGGATATAAAGCCAATCTACCGGAAGTAGAGGTTTTATTTGTCTTATAAACAGCGGAAGGCCATAGATTAGTTAGTTATGAACAAGTTTCACATCAATAAGCTTAATTTGCAGTCTTTTGTCTCCATCATCCGCCTGGCATATCAGTTTGTTTCTACATTACTATCAGATTTGCTCTTAACATTTACAGTTTAATGGCGTAGAAATTGATAGGAAGATGTTTGTTGTGGCTTGGTCCGTGTCGATTGATATTTGAGACCATGCTTCTAGTGTCGTTTGAAGCTGAAACATTCGAGCAAAGAATCAATTTGACCTTTTACTTGGCTCCTAGAGTTGATTATGCTCGTACTCACTATTTAGTGAAAAATTCAGCCAGAATGGCACGCTTCGTATTGCAATCGGCTGTTTGTAGACACGTGTCGATGGCAAGGGAGTTGTCCTATTGCTTGTGTCTGTTGGTCGTTGATGCATATAGCAGGCTGGTTGGAGTAATAATAAGGTGAGAATTGTGTTGTAGACACATATAACAAAAATGATGATGGGTGGTAATGTTATTTCTTTACCTTTCTTGTTTTGTATGCTTACATTATATGATTATGCCTTTGGATAGTGCATAGGATAAAGTAGAAATATATGCTATTTCACACACTTATTTTGGATAAAGGATTCAAGACCTTTCAAGTGAACTAGGAGAGATTATGTTAATTTAGTTCCTTTTAGGTTAAATAATGAGAAAAGATGTCATTTGCGCTATTTGCAAATAATGTTTTGTGGCTTAAAATGATACAAATAAGAGCTTGTAGTATTGACTTCTAGCAAGCAAGATATATAAGAAAATGTTGTAGACAATGTCTATGAGGGGGCAAATTTTTTAGATGGTGGAATGCTCTTATATCAACTTTTTACATATTTAAAATTTACAAATTTAACCATTCAAAATTATTTTATTTTTTTTATGAACAAAATCAGTTTTTATATTTGTGATAATGGCAAAATTTTTGTTAAGATCCTTAATTTGTAAGTAGATATTTGTTTTGTTAAACTAACGACTCACTCCACTAAATGAAACAGTAAATTTACCTCATTTTTTAAACATATGTTAACTTTTAAGACTTATTTGCTAGTAACTGCTAACATATACTCGCATTTGTATAGTTCACCGGATTTTCTTATAAACAGTATACATCATGTAGTTCTTTTTTGTACTCCACCTTTTATCTATGAACTAATATTTCATTTTCTAATTATTTCTTTTCATTTTATGTTATTATTATAGATGAGTATATGAAAAATAAAATGAAATGGCAAGCAATACCAAATAGAGGGAAGGTGATGACACACTCTCACATCACATGTAACTAATTGTATAATAAGGTGACAAAAAGGAACCCATTTTCACATGAATCTATCTAATCTCCCCACCTCCAAACCGCGTTTTTGCACCAACATTTTTCTTTTCTTTCCCTATCAATTTGAGATTTAAATAACAGCAATCATTTTTCTGTAAAAGAAAAAAAGTGATAATAATTATTTTTAAATTGTTTTGCATGTTCTTTTGTTTAAAGTTATACGATTTGGGTTGGATTGGGATTATCCTAATCTTTCATTGTCAGTTCAAGATATCATGTTCTGAAACTTTTCAAGTATTTCAATTTCTGAACTGTTTAAGATAAAATTTTAAACATCTAGAATCTTATATTTTACTTTTATACTATAACTAGAAATATTCGTTAGGGCTAAGATATATTATATATGCTCATTAGCAAAAGAAATTAGAGATATTTATATTAACTTCATAAATTTACTTAAAATAATTTATCAACAATTTGAATTTACTTTAAGTAACATATGAACTTAGTTTCAAAGTGAGCTATTGTTTCCTTAACTTAATTAACTTGATCTATATAGTTTTAGTTGCTCAAATCTCTTTTCAATCTGCAATGCAATACAAAAAGTATTATGTCAGAAATTAATATAAAAAATATCATTAAAACTTTAATTATTAATTTAAACTTTTAATTCAATCGATTATTTAATACATTATAATCTTGTTTGATATTTTATATGATTGACCGAGCAATATGAAAAAGCATAATATCCCGCTTCTTATATTAAAAGAATCTCATAAAATAAAACTAATAAGATGTTACTAAAATCAATAGAACTAAATTTTTTTAATATTTATATTAAACTCACACACACTATTTCAAGAATATTTCTATGTCTAACTTTATCTTCAATATAGACATGTATTGTATCTCTTTTGGTTCGTCACTCTTTAGTTTTTAAGGAAAAAGTAAGTGTAAGAGTTATGTTAGAGTCTCTACTTAGTCAAAATTTAACTCTTATTGATAAACAATCTATAAATTTTACCGTACACATTATCGAGGTCTGTGGTTTGTTCTGACCTAGAGAATGAGTATGGCTACCTACTTAAACTGTTACCTGCTAAAAGAAAAGATAAGATCTGTGAGATAGAGACTCAACCATGCCTATCCCACAAATACATGTAAAAAGGGTAAATGTAGGTAATAAATTTAGAAGAGGTGATCTTAGATTAATAATTTTGATGATTGTTGTATTCAAGGGGACAAATGAATTAAGGCCATGGTATTGTTAAGCAAAACTCAATTTTTAGTTTACTTTATATGATTTTATGATGTACACGTGTGGAAAGCCCAAATGGAATTCCTGCAGCTGAATTAGTACTTGTACAAATTAAGGAATATCAACTAAGGATACTATAATATCTTAGTAGCAGCCAAATAGGGTCACAATTTCACATCTTTCCAAACAGTATGAATTTAATTACACCTCTTTCCACCTCCAAAGATTTGCAATTAACTTTATTTAATTTGGACTTTTGTGTCTTTGTCTTCCCTCTCATGTCCCCATTTTCAGAAAAAAGATAGCTCAAGATATCATATAAAGGATACATAACAGAGGCATATATTTGAAATTCTCACTCTTTTCTTTTCACAAACAAAGAAGAAAATGGAGGACCATTGTTCTAGTCATCTTTGCTCAACATACTTGTTCCAAGATGAGGTAAGCATATTATATATATGATTTGATGTGATTTGTTGTATTTGTAAATGTTAATCTTTTTCTTTTAATATTTAATCCAAGATTGAATCCAAAGAATCCATGCAGTATTTGATATAGATTCTTTTGAGTAGGGAATTGAAGAATTGAGACATTGTATGCTCTACATAACTGAATTAGAAGCCACAATTATTGCAGCTAAGGAGGAGATTACAAGAAGAGAAATTGAGATACTTAATCTCAAATATACTATAACCAAAACCATCCAAGAAACACACGAAGCTGAACAAGAATCCAAGAACCTATTTCTTGAAAATGCTATCCTCCAACAGCAACAACAACAACTTCGAGAACAAGACACAACTAGCAGTGAAGAAGATGAATTTGAGACATTGCCAGAAATAGTCCTAAAAGAAAGGGCATTGCCTGAGAAAGGGAAGCTTCTAGAAGCAGTGAAAGAAGCAGGGCCACTATTACACACACTTTTACTAGCTGGTCATCTTCCTCAATGGCAACATCCTCCTCCTCCTTTACACTCCATTGATATCATTCCACCTCCCTCTTTCACCCTTAAAAGGCCTTTGGAATACTCTTCTGATCCTTCTACTCCTAGTAACAAATTTCAAAAAGTTACTTTGCTTTGATCATCATAACTTCCCATTTTAATCGGTTTGAAGTTGCTCAGACATGAACTTCTTTCGCTCGAGTTAACTTTAATTCTATTCTTTTCCATTCCGCTTTTGTCATTTCATAAATTGTAATGAGCTAGATGGGGACAACTAATTTTATGTTTTTGATTATTTTAGCTTTCAACTTAAGATTTTAACTTGCTGATCATGTAAAATGTAAAAAGGGTTATGAAATTTAGCAAAACAGAATTTTTCAATTACTGTTAATGTGGAGAGTTAGATTGTTCATTTTTCTTGTGCTTTTGGTTATGTTGAAGTAGTTAATTGTACCCTATGAGTTATGATGAGGATTAGATGAGTTTTAACGGATAAAACGAGTTATACTTTTAGGTTCGATTCTTATTGTCTTAGAATCTTATAATTAGAGCAATATATGAGTTAGAGTTTGTTTTTTTATGCCTTACTAGTTGTTTATTTCAGTTAAATTCTGTAATTTCATTTCAGTAATTACATTATAATTCAATCCAATTAGGTAAATTTCAATTGTAAAGCATTGAGTCTTAATAATTTTCTTTGTGTTTTAAAACTTTTTTTAACCTTACCCTCACAACTCAACTGTTGATAAAGTGTTTTTTCTTTTAAGAAAAAAGGCAACTGCATATGGGTATATTATATAGTAATAACAACCATAAATCTAACAAAGATTGCTTTCCCTTTCCATGAAGCACACTAAAGTGTCTGCCATAATTACTGCATGATCTGAATTATGATATGCCAAATTCTTTCAGCTCAACCAATCAAAATGCATTAATCCTACCCACCCACATTTACCTTTTAGTTAAAAAGTTTTCTCTTCATTCCAATATGAATATTGGGTTTAAGACACCATTTCTCAAGTTCATTGCATTACCATCACGAAACTTCATCTCGTACAACTCTATCGATGCGTCTAAAACTCGAATGCTGCCAAATAATTGGCGTTTATCTTCGTACATTTAGTTTTGAGTTATATTCGAATAACTTAACTATGCAGAAGAAAACATGAATAAAGGATATGAAGAAGAAAAAAATGGTTGATTAAGTTAAATTAATTAGAAAGAGTAGCATAAAGAAACCATAATCATGGTGTGCACATGCCTGCCTATAGTGACCAATTTGGTCCCACACGGTTTTGTGTTGCCATATTAGCAGATAAAAGCTATATGGATTGGACTAACTTGTTTTTGTGTTCATAATAAAAATTAAGGACTAAAACTACAAACATAATTAACTTTCAATTATGTTCCATAAAAACAACTTGACCAACTTCATCTTAACCAATGACTTTGGATAAAGAGATATGAATTTATATTAATAGGCTCTTTTATGCTTAAAACTTTTAGTGATATTGTTTGAGGGGGTGATAGGGTGTCTCTCAAATATAATAATGCAATTATCTATAGTTCATATTCTTTTTAGGGTTAATTACATATATGATCTTTTGGAGAGATTCATTTACATTTTTAGATCCATTTTATACAAGCTATTAAAAAGGCTATTTTTATTTTTGCTCCTGTTATACCTTTATTTGAAAAATGAAGGGAAGAAGCAGGAAATGTCGCATTTTCATCTCGGTTCCGTTTGTTTCCAGAAAAAGTATTGTGGAGGGAAATATTTTCCGAATTTTTCGGTGTTTGTTTGCTCAGAAAAATAGGCCACCTGTTTTTACTCTCTCCCTCTCTCTCTGATTTTTTTGAACTTCAATTTTCTCAAACACATCATCTCCCATCTATCTAATGGTTGTCGGTAACTCAAACTCTTTTAACTTGGACCTAACCATATTAATATTTAGTTATTCTTTTTCTCTTATTCTTCTTTCTTCTCCTCATTTTCTTTCATATTTTCATGGCTTAATTTATTAAGTTTTATATATAATTTTCATGCTGTCGAGATGTTGATCCTATCGATCTTTCCAATTTCTTTTAATAGCATATTTCTCGTAAAAATAATTATAAAGAAAATCTATCTTAAATTTTTTAATTCAACAATATGAAAATAAAATACTAAAATAATTCTTTTTAATTTTTTTTTTTAACTTAAGAGTATTGTATCATTGAAATGATTGTTGTTGAATGCTTTAAGTTAGTAATCGAAAAATATTTTTTAAACTGTTGTCAAATAGTATAAAATATTTTTAGTATCGAAGTCAAATATAAGAAAATATTTCATTTTCCTATAAAATATTTTTCAGCAAACAAACGGAGTTATAATTCGCTCATCAAGACCATGGTCAACTCCCATACGAATTTAGCGCGTAAACCGTTTGTGTCACGAACCGTGACTCGTGACACATAACAAAGATAGTACCAACTTTTGTGGGCTTGGGCTAGTGGGCTTGATGTTGGAGCCTTGTAATGTTCAAATAAGTACACTATAAATACCAAAAGTTGAATTCCCCTCCGTTTGTTGTAATGAAAATCACAAGATGTCAATGCTAAGCAGCTCCTTTCCTTCCTCATTTTTGCTTCCATCAAATCCGATCTCTTCTTCCCGTATTTCTCAATCTCTCCTTCGCCGGAATCTCATTCTCCGGCAACACCACCACCACCACCACCACCGCCACCGTCATTTCCTTTCTTCTCTTCCTTCCTCTTCTAGCTGCACATTACGCTGTTGCTCCTCCTCCTCATCAATGCCTCTTCAACAAATCTCCGTATCCACTTCTCGTCAGGTTAATCGATCCGTGACGGACTTTTCTTAGCTTCTTTTGCGTTTTTACGCGCGAATTTATGTATGAATTGGAAGTTTGTTTGATTTGATACTTTATGAATGTTGATTTTTCAGTTGCAGGATAGCTTATTGTTGCGTTCAACGGCGTTTTGGATTTCGGAAACTCTAATTGCGTGGAATGTAGATGTCGGGAGTGACGGTTCTTGCTTTTTATATGCTAGTCAGACTGCTACTTTATCTGTTACTGATGATGCTGGTGTTCAAGGTTTTCGCTCGTCTACCGATCTTTTTGTTTAAACTTTCCTGGTAGGAAAGACATTTATGTTTATAAATATATATATAATTGGAGTCAATTTCCTTTCATGTGTCTATAGATGTGAGAGTTAATAGAAAAATTATCAATTTGGAATTTGCTATTTGTAATGCTTACGTCGAGTTACTTTCACTTCCATCTTATGCTATAGTTTTGATTGTTTTTCATTTAATATTGGCTTACTCCTTGAACTTGGGCAAAAAAGTAGATTGACTCCTTAAACTTAGAAGGTGTCTCATATTAGCTCACTGAACTTGCTACCTATTTGCCACTTAGATTTAGTTAAAGTGATCTATTGGCCACTCAAACTTGTTTAAACCGATATATTTGCTATTTGTGCTAGTAAAAAGTAATATACTTTGACATCGACTCTTATTCTGCCACGTGGACTTAAGGAGCTTATTTTGCCATTTTAAACAAGTTCAAGGAGCTAACAAAACACTCTAAAAGTTCAAGGAGACAATCTAATTTTTTTGCCAAGTTCAAGGAGTTTGTAATGTGTTAATCCTTAAATATTATAGTAAGTATTTATTCAAAATAGTTGATGAAATCTCATTCTTTACAGGACATGATGTGAAAACTAATCTTGAGAAATATGATGGAGGGCTCCCAGAAAATGTAAGATAATGAGGACTTTTGTATAAACATCGAACGGTTGCTTCTTCTTTTTTATTTGTTGTTTATTTTTGGTTTGTGTGTGGCTATACTTGTTGTTACTTATTTAACGCATTGTGGCTTCAAGTGGCACCTTCTAATTTAGTCAACCCTTCTAACTTCTCTTTGGAAGGTAATTGCAAAGTTTCCTCATATTCGGGATTACAGAGCTTTCAAAGTGCCTCCTGGTCTAGATACCAAATCTCTTCTCAAATTCCAATTAGCAGTTGCAGCATTTGGTTGTAAGTACTTTCTTGATCTTGTTTTTTGTAATTCACGCCGAGGTACCCAAATCTCTTCTCTAAACCTGAGAGTTCATGTATCGAAATTTAATATTGCTTGCATATATGCTAACAAACATGAATGATTGTGAACTTTCTCCCTAGGACCCTATTTGGTGGGGCTGTAATTGGTTCATCTTTCATAATGTCACATGTTAGCCTTGTAACTTGCTATTCTGATAGGATATTGTACATCATTTTGGGGTTAGGATTACAACATCTAATCTTCTTTCAGACCTGCATTTATGGTCAGTTTTTTAATTTTTCAGTTGAAGTGTTGCTGAGCTTGACTTTCTTTGTGTCAGATCCATCAAATTGCTGGCTTTCCATGTATTATATTCATCAAAATTCTGATTTCTTGTTATCAAGTAATAGAAGGTGATAGCTTGAGCACAAATTAACACGGTCATATAATTAGTTTGGAAGTCGATATGTGATCAGGATTCAGGAGGTGCAGGTCTAGCCAGCATTCCCGATGCCTATGTTTGAGTCTTTAGCAAGTTGTATAGAACCATACAAATATGAGAATTCTTTTACATACTGTCTTTCTAGATTTATAGATGCAGGTCTCATTATTATGTTCCGTGTTTAGCTGTGTATATAATGTAAGATATAGTTAAATTAAACCCACCATATTATCAAGAAGAAAGAGTAGAGAGTGATGGCACAGTGAAAGGATCGGGATTCTGTTTTCCTTTTACTTTTACAATTTCAAGTGCAAAAAGAATATTTACTGGTTCTTGATATGCAAGCAATAATTTTTCAGGGTCTTGGTCTTAAATATATTAGTCAGATACTATTTACTTAAAATAAAATATATTACGCACCTGAAAATTGAGAATTATTGCATAAATCCTGTATCTGCTCTACAATTATGTGTTTATTTGCTGAGAATATATACAATGATTCATGTGTAAAAGGTTTGGGATTCATACAGAGTTAAAGTTTACTTTAGGACAAGGACTTTGTTTGTCCCCTTTTTAACATGTAGATCGCACTGACAGATATGTCGTGACATTCTCAATTTATTGTTTCCCTTTGCCATTTTTCTATCTTGTCAGTCATTTATTAAGGTTAATTATCTGTTTGCAGATACTTCATTTCAAATTTACTGTAGGTTTTGGATTTTCTTTGTCCCATCACACCTACGTTTTGCTTATATGACAGATACTTATGAATTTTTTCCATTTATTGTTTCCCTATTGCCATATTTGTAATCATTTCAGTCATTCTTAAGCTATGTGGTGGTATGAGGCTTATCCGTTTATTAATTTCAGTGAGACCTGTTTCGTGGACATATGTATACCATCTGCTTCTGTAACTTGAATCTATCGCATCTATTTGCTTGTTTAGTTTTTGCCTACTTTTTATTTTTCTTCTGTTCCATTTAAACAGCTGATGGGAAATGTATCAATGCTACTGGTCTGCAGTTACCCGGTATTTTGGATGAATTGTTCTCATATGATGGTCCTCTTGGTGCACATTATTGCAAAGATGCTGTGTCACTGTATCTTTGGGCCCCAACTGCTCAAGTTTGTTTATTTTCAGAACACATTATAGTTTTCTCTTGCATAATCAGCAATAATATTTAGTTTCTTTTTTTTCAAAGTAGGATGTTCGAGTCTGCATTTATAGGGATTCTTCAAGTAAGAAACCAGATGAAGTTGGTCAGCTCGTGGAGATTAATGGGGTTTGGAGCATTAAGGGACCAAAAGATTGGGAAGGTTGTTATTATGTGTATGAAGTATCTGTCTACCATCCTAGCACCTTGCGTTTTGAAAAATGTTATGCAAATGATCCATATGCCAGAGGGTATGCTGGTTGTCTCAGTTTGTCAATTGTTCTCTAAAATACATGCTTTGACGGTGCGTAGCATTTGGAAATCAATGAGATGGTATGTCTCTAATGGTGCTTTCCTTGTTTTTCCTCGCTATTACAGGATTTCATCCAATGGAAAAATGACATTATTGGTCAATATCAATTCTGATACCTTGAAGCCTGAGGGGTGGGATACTTTGGCTAATGAAAAACCATGTTTAAGTTCTACGTCAGACATAAGTATTTATGAGTTGCATGTAAGAGATTTTAGGTAAAGAAATTTTTTCCCTGTGCCAATCATAGGAAAAGATTAACTATTTAAGCTTATTTGGTAGAAGAGACCTATCCTATTATTTGCTTATTTATTTATTCTTTTTCACATTCTGATAATTTTGCGATTCTGATGATCTTTCTTTGTGTCCTTATAGTGCCAACGATCCCACTGTTCCTCCTAATATTCAAGGTGGATATCTGGCTTTCACTTTGGAGGTAATCCGTTCTTCTAAGATTACAATTAGAGTTAATGGTCCTTAGGAAATTTTTGAAGGTTTTCTACATGTATTCACTAAGGGTCAACAATTATTGTCAAAATATGAGATCACAGAACTGGTTGTCTCCATTTTGTTTTGCATTTCTGGTTACACTGAATGAAGTATATATTACTGGTTACAATGCAAAGACATATAATAATAACACAGTGGATCGGATTGTCTGAGAGATTTTCAAGTGCATGTTACCAGTAATAAGCAAAAATCTTGCAGCTACATGGAAGACATTAGCAGCTCTCATCATGGCTGTTACAGGTTTAGAAGTTCCATAACGTGCAGAAACATTTACTTGATTGCACTTTTAACCAAATAACTTGACTCTAAGCCAAGTATCACAAGATCCTCGAAGACACTCTTTTGCTAGTGATGCATATAAGATGCAGAGTCTGTTTTCTGTTTTGAGCTGGTTTCGAACTTGATTGGCATCTATATCATGGAGCTATAAATTGTTAATTTATGCATTAAGTTCATAGATCAGCTACATTTTCTAAAGTTTAGTTAATTTCTTCTAAATGCATTTTGCAAGTTCCTTAGAAATTTGCACCATGATGACAGGCTGCACATTTAAATAACTGCCTATTGAGAATCCAATGCAGTTAACTCACTTCAGCAATCACAATTTTTAATACTGTTTAGTGGCTCTTCTATATTCTGTATATAATACTTCTATGAAACATAAATCAATTGGTACCATGTCCATCTTTTCCTGGGTTGGCTATTTGCGGAATAACTGTCGTGCCTAAGTAATCAACATACAGTAGAAATAAGAGGGAATGTGGTGTCTTTCAAGTAGTTTCAGTAAATATTTTGTTATTAGAAGTAACTGTTAAAATGATGCTTTCTTTAACTCTAGTAAGAACATTCTGCCTGAAGGATTCAGCTGGTGTGCGTCACCTAAAGAAATTATCAAATGCTGGACTTACTCATATCCATCTGCTACCAACCTTTCATTTTGCTGGTGTTGATGATGTGAAGGAGAACTGGATGTCTGTTGGTAGGCATTATCTTAGTTCAAAGTTTGATGATAATATATTACTAATACTCGGATAAAAAGCACTCACAGTCGCTAAAGTAGAGGATATTTGCACTGATAGATGCTAAAGTGCTTTTTGAGCCAATAAATCACTAAAGTAACACATCTATGTCAATTAAGTCACTGTGGCTGGATTCGACGACTTGTTCCACCAAACTATGGTTGTAAGGGACAGGTCAGAAATCAACTTGAAAGGACGTGCACATGCAAATATAAAATTGAAAGGTTGTTGCTCTTTAATCCATTTTCTCGTTGTCAAGTTCATATATTCTTAGTCACGGTCGTTGGTACTTACTAATTCGGGTATAGTAATACAATGAAGAAAGATATAGAAAAAGAGAACATACCTTCCAGTTTTTATATTGTCACGTGGATGACTTTGCTGCAACGTGGAAGCCACGAGGATGTCAAATTGGTTTCTGACGTATTGATGGCGTGTTGCTGACATTAGCATTCCAGTAGAGCAAGTTATCAGATCAGACCATGGTGATGTTATGGACACATATGTGCTACTTTCATGATTTATTACTTAAAACTATATTAGTGACCACCGGTAAAATATCCTCTACTTTAGTGACCCAGGGTGCGTTTGACCCTACATGACTCCTCTATGCATTAATGATTGTTTGCTGTGCAATTACTCTTAGTAGGCCTGTCTAACAATCCAAACTTCTAGGGCTTATGGTGTTAAGTTAACAACTCATCTGAGTTTGTTCAATAACTAACAAAACCACATTTTGTTGCCTTTTTTAGCTCATTTGCCAACTCGTGAGCTGCTCTGAAGTTTTTTTTTTTATCTAGATAGTGTTAGAAAAAAGTTTTTTGTTCCTAATGAATTTTAGTATTTCATAGCAGTAAATGTACAAAGTAACTCAGGTTGTAAACAGTTTCTGAGATTTTAGCAACACATATATGCAAGCACTTTGATAACACGTTATCTAATAGACTAATACAAATAACTGTAAGATTATAAGAAATGAGTTAGGTGAAAGGTGAACAAACCAAGCATGAATCTGGTTTTGAGCTTGATTTAATCATTATAGAAGCAAATAAAACATGAACACCACCATGCCCTTTCAACATGGCTGTTGTAGCCCTTTTTCAATGGAACAAGAAGATAGTTGCTATTGAAGTTTGGCAAAAAGGTTTTGTTTGTTGTAAAACTATTATGGTTTTGATTTCCATGCAATTAACTTTTGAATGTAATTACTAGAGAGAATTTGATGAACGGTGCTTTGATCTCCCATAACAGAAATGGAAGAGAGCCTTCATTTATGGATAATGCTTTTTTATGTTTCGATTCCTTTTTCTGTATTCATAATTGATTGTAGATATGCTTGATCACTTGCCTCAATAAGTTGCATTAACGTGTCATCCTTTTATGTATGAATATGGTGCTTTTTCAGACAACACAGTGCTAGAAAGTTATCCACCAGATTCAGTTGAACAACAAGCTCAGATCACAGCGATCCAAAATAATGATGGCTATAATTGGGGGTATGCTCCAAAATTCTGGTTGGGACTAATATTATAGTGATTTAACATCAATATCTCTTGACTGTGATTTGCCTTATGAAGGTATAATCCTGTTCTATGGGGAATACCTAAAGGAAGTTATGCAAGTAATCCAAATGGTTCTTCCCGTACAACTGATTTCAGAATGATGGTCCAGGTATATCCTCTCGTCTTTTTGAATTTCTCCACTTTCTAGTGATGGAAAATGAATACGTATTTTTGCTATGGACCATAATTGTCTATTTGGGAACCATAATAATTCAAATAATGCTTGATCCTTTTATTGATTCTTACTGATGGTAGGCACTTAACCGTATTGGTCTTCAAGTTGTGTTGGATGTTGTCTACAATCATTTACATGGAAGTGGGCCATTTGATGAGAATTCTGTTCTTGATAAGGTTTGTTGTTGATATTTCATCCATGTATGCTTTTCTTAACTGTAATGGTTATATAGTTTTCAATTTCAAATTTCATTTGTGAGGAATTTCATATATAACTGCTATTCTATGGGTTCAACTCACTTATACCTTCAACTTTTTTTTTTTTTTTTCTAGATTGTTCCAGGTTATTATCTCAGAAGGAATACCGATGGTTTTATTGAAAATAGTACATGTGTAAATAACACTGCTAGTGAACATTATATGGTTCAGCGACTGATCATTGATGATCTTTTGAATTGGGCTATCAATTACAAGGTACCATTTGCTGAGTTCTTCTGTTTAGGTATAATGTACGTATTTTGGTACAGTGACTTTCTTACTTCATGAACTTGAATCTACAATTGTTCCATATATTTCCTTGCAAAACAATTCTAAATTTGACTTTCTTGTTGGTAAATTGTTGGTGATGCAGAGCTTACGAAATTCTAGGCTTGCTTTTATATCCCTTTCTTTTCTTTGGATTCTGACTGATGAATTCATAATATGTCAAATGTTGATTCTCTCTCTCTCCTTTTTTCAGGTCGATGGATTCCGCTTTGACCTTATGGGACATATAATGAAAAGTACAATGGTAATGAATTTCTATAAACCTCTTTGGATTCTCTATACAGTGCCTGCACTTGTAATTAAATAACTACATTTTAGTCATATCAATATAAGAGTTCTTGACAATTGTCATGTTAATGATCTGGCCATGCGATTCCACTGGTACAATTATCCATATAAAATCTCTTGACTTGTTATTGGTGCCATAATATGAAACTTGATAGTCAATATAAATTGTTCAGTTGTCAAATCAAGATTCGAATCGTGAATTGAAATCCTCATATTTTTTGAATCGTGAATCGCGAAATGAATTGAATCATAAGATTCGATTCAGATTCACAATAAAAAAATAAAATATTTTTATTATGTTAAACCTTAAATATTATCAAATACTATTAATCTAGAGTAAGTTATTGAGTGAGTGTTGTTGAAGTTTTTTTATAGAGCTGAACTGAATTGAACTGAACCGTAAGAACAATAAGAACAAATTGTATTTAGTGCTTGAAAGTATTGAGGATAATTGTCATAACAAATGCATACAAACATTCAAGATTTGTTGCATGTGAATAGGTGAAAGCAAAAGCTGCACTTCAAAGCCTAACAAAAGAAAGAGATGGAGTTAATGGTTCAAGCATCTATATGTAAGTTTGGAACCGTAACTTATTTTAAATTTGTTCTCTCTTTTCTATATTTGATTGTCGTTATCGTTATCTTTATTGTTATGGTAGCTAGTGTGATTCTCATTTTCATAGCTTGGTTTACATTGTGTTTCATAGATATGGCGAAGGTTGGGATTTTGGCGAAGTCGCTCAAAATGGTCGTGGGATTAATGCTTCACAGTTTAATATTTGTGGGACAGGAATTGGAAGGTACTTGTTTTTAGTGCATTAATTTGTATTCCTCTATGTGTTTGTAGTCAGAAAGATTTTACAACTGCTGGTGATTCATTTATCAATATCATGTGGTTCTTTTGAGCCTATGATCTGCCTCTGGAACTAACTTCTATAGCGTAGAACCCTGTGCTTGTTTTGAAATCCATTAGAAGCATCTGCCCAAAAAAAAAAAAACAACCTCATGTTTGTTATTAGGAAAAATGGTGTTATTGGTTTGTATTCAGGTTTATGCATGCCGAGCTTCTGTGGAGTCGTTTTGGAGCATTATCCAGCATCTGATTGAAAGATTTATCTTTACTAGAGTTGATACCAAACAAAATTCTTCATTTGTCTATGGTCTACCTTAACCAAATTCGTTATTTTTTTATTGAAAGAATGTTGTTGTGAAGATAAATCATTTTCTGGTAAGACGATTTATTGTAGTTATTTTTGCGTAAATTGATATGTTCATTTTGTATGAAGAAGGAATCATCTCTCTCTCTCTCTCTCCAGGCGTTTATTGATTGATTTATTTTTAAACAATTATCTTCCTGAAGTACTTAGAAATCAAATTTCAGTTTTAATGATCGAATCCGGGATGCAATGCTTGGCGGATCTCCATTTGGGCATCCTCTTCAGCAAGGATTCGTGACTGGTCTAATGTTGCAGGTAGTTGACCACTTATGCTGCAGTTGTCATATTTGGTACCGGGAAATTTGCATTTTTAGCTCGTAAATAAAAAGGTTTTATTGATTGTGCTCATTCGAATTAAATCTTGGTTCTATGGAACTCTTTAGATTTAAATTTCTCCGACATAGATGAGTTCTAAACATGTTTTAAACATCTTATGGTCTGCATTGAATTTTTTCTTTTGTAGCCAAATGGTCATGACCATGGTGGAAAAGATGTTGAAGCACTCATGCTTTCTTCAGCAAAAGATCACATCCAGGTTTCGATCATCTTGGTCCACTGAAATTGTGTTTGCTCAATGCTTTCCTTGGATTATTGATTTCATCATCGAGTTGAAAAGGCTTTTGTATTTATGGTATATTCCGTGGATTGTCATAATAGAGATAGGGAAAAAGAGAACAATTTTTTTATAGTATTATTAGTGAAAAAATAGGACATGACAAGAATTTCGAACTGCTGATCATTTGCAACCTGCCTATTCTAGCATCAGATGGGATTAGTTAGACTTTCTATGATAGAACTATTATGCTTTAGTAATTGGATTCCATTCAGTATCCCGATTTATCAGGGTATTGACACGTAATGGAACGCTGGTCTGGAACTCTGCTCTCTTTCTCTCTCTCTCTCTCTCTCTCTCTCTCTCTCTCTCTCTCTCTATTCAGAGAGATTGAATTTAAATTTCCCATGGTTCATCCACCCTATTCATAAAAGATATTTTGACCAAATTATAAAAAATTCCTACTCTTTGCATGTGTTTTCAGCTTCTGAAAACTCTTAATCGTAAAAGTAGGTAATAACTTTCATGTTCACACCAATTTTGCCTCTCACCCTAGGAACCGAACTAGTTAAACAAAGAAAGGATCTATGCGATTGTCTAACTTTTTCAATATTTAGTTTTCTTATACAATTTTATGATTTACCATAAATAAACTATAATGTAAGACTACAATTTAATTTGAATAAGATTACTAAAAGTAATATTGGTATGAAAGCATTGATGAAAGTATGCGATAAGGTACAATTCAGTCCTATGGTTACTGTGCGAAGCGAATTTAGCCACCACGTACAAAATAATGCAACCTTAAGCCTAACTTTTACAAAATGGTGCAATTTCAAGCCTCTTTTTTTCATTTATGCAATTTGAAACCTTATTGGTAGCCAGAACACTAGAGATTGAAGGGTGGCTAGAACATGAAGTGGCACATGAAAAAGAAACCCATATTGCATTAATGAGGCTTGAAATTGCAATTTCTGGTAACCATGAGGCTTAATATTGTTTGCATTGTGCAATTATTGGGGGCTAACTCCTCTCTCCTTAATAATCAAAGGGCGAAATTTGTAAGTTATCCCTTAAAATATAAAGGTCCTCAAATTTCTTGATTTTGTTCAACAATCCAGCCCTCTTGTTTTGTCAATCAACTAAGAACATTTATGCATGAATTGATAAATTAAGACTGGCTAAAAATGAATGTTCTCAAAATAATTTTTCAGTGATTGTATTTAATTTAGCCCTTATTGTTGGTATATATGTTATTCTCTTTCTTCCTTCTTGATGCTTTGAATTTCACTATAATCAATTAGCGGATTGTAAATTGTTTGTTCTCTTTGGTTTTAAGCATATTGAACTGCTTCATTTTTTTCCAGGTTGGGATGGCCGGAAATTTAAAGGATTTTGTGCTAACTAATAGTGAAGGGAAAGAGGTAAATATTATATGTTTATGTCAAAATTTTCAAAAGTCTATGTAATACGTATAAATGATAGCATGGTACTCAGTTTGCTTATCCAGATATATGTTTGAACAATACATGTTATGTACTCTGCTAACAGAACTATCGGTTAATGGTCAAGTTTTCAGAAATTTACAACAACAACAACAACAAAGCCTCAGTGTTGAAATGATTCGGGGTCGGCTAGCATGAACCTCAATTCATAAAGTTTTCAGAAATTTAATTGAACCAAAATTGAAGTGCTGACCAAATTTTATCTTTTGTCTTCAGTGTCTGTGTGTGTATACCAGCATCATTATGCATAATAATATACTTAAATGTACATTCAAAAGCAAACAAGTGTATATTCTTCCACGGCCAATTAGATATATTGCTTGCTTACTTTATTCTGACCTATTATTGATTATGCACACAGTATAGTTCTCACTTACAAAGTGTTTGTTGAATTCAGGTTTTGTGGTATTTATCCATGAAATGCATATTTTGATATACCTCTTTTTTCTTAGGTTAAAGGATCCGAAATATTGACTTATGGTGGAGCACCTATTGCGTACACTTTATGTCCTGCAGAAACAGTAAGGAACATCCGAATTTCTTTATTTTTTTTCCATTGTACATTACTGTGAGTATATATACAGATACAAGATTCTAAGAAAGGAAATAGGGTAAATGCACAATTCCTATGATATCGCCTATACTATCTTAGCTACATATTTGTACCTTCCTTAACAAGGTATACTCAGTTCGTGATGAACGAATTCTGAAGATGCTCACTAGATGCATTTTTCCACCTCACTTGCCACACATTTGTCAATTGAACAATTTCTTTGAATCTTTTGCATTTGAGTCTGAATCATTCTGTAGTGTCTACTGCCAATGCTGCTCATATTCAGAAATCTTTATTATGTTATTGATCCTCACCATTATCGCAAACATCTATCAACATTATCCATATATGATCATCAAATGTATGACTTAAGTAAATTACATTTACAGATAAGAATTTCGTATCTGGAACTGATTGATGTTTTTGGTTGTATTTTCCAGATTAATTATGTTTCTGCACATGACAACGAGACACTTTTTGACGTTATAAGCATGAAGGTATGGTCCATATATTTTTAACTATTAAATAAACTATAAAATATTTAGAAAAAGATATCCTATGGTTCCACAATTTGACAGGTAAGGGACAAAGCTGTTCTTTTTTCTTTTCAAAGTGGTACCTTGGGGTGTATTACTTTTGTAATCCCTTAAATACTGTTAATTCAGAACTAATTTGCTATTAAAAAAAAATTCAGTTCATATCACGTAGTATTTTTTAAACTTAGTCTTATCTAATGATGTTTATTTTTAAAATCCATTCTCCAAACTCCAAACTGCATATTACTTTCTTAAAGCCTTCCCCAATCCTATAAAATGTCACTTTTAAATATGTTCCATATGACACCTTTTCTCGTAGACTTAGGTGATGTATAGTAAGACAGGCATTTAACCCTAGTCTAACTCGTGCACTGCTTGTAGACTGCAGTGGGAATTTCTGTGGACGACAGATGCAGATTAAATCATTTGGCTACGAGTATAATAGCACTGTCCCAGGTAAGTCCGCTTCTTTAGTTAGTTATGAATATCTTAGAGAATTTTCTACACGATTCTTTTCTATTAGAGTACTTGAGCATTGTTCAGAAGAACGTTATTTTCCTCACTGATTTTTGTGATGTATATACGCACCTTGACTTGAAAGAGATTTCTCCTTATTGAAGAAGGGATTTCTATGTCCTTATCTGCAATAAAATCATTTATTTTTTCCTGTTGTTTAAGGGTATACCATTTTTCCACGCTGGTGATGAGATGTTACGCTCAAAATCACTTGATCGTGATTCATACAACTCGGGTGATTGGTTCAACAGGTCTTATTCTTCTTTTATAATTAACGTGTTCATGAGCTTTTGATTGATTATTACTCTGAAGGGTCCCTAACTGTATTGAAAGCATTCTCAATTCTCATGTTTATTATGATCCATATACTGTACCATATATGACCTTAATATATATTGATAATTTCAGGTTAGATTTCTCTTACCATTCTAACAATTGGGCCGTTGGTCTTCCTCCAAAATCAAAAAATGAGGATAGCTGGCCATTGTAAGCATATACCTTCCTTACACCATTGATCACTTTGAACTACATACGCATCTTCATTTTCCTTTGTGCATTTTTTCCCTTGACAACTTACTGTTTATGTTTCGTTATTTCAGTTGATCCTTAGAATAGTTTATCTCAATGGCTAATTTGAGAGCTTCCATCCTTATTCATTGTTTTCCCCACAGAATAAAACCAAGATTGGCAGATCCATCCTTCAAGCCCCAAAAGCAACACATCCTTGCCGCTGTTGATCATTTCATAGATGTTTTACAGATTCGATATTCTTCTCCACTTTTCCGATTGACGGCTGCTAATTCTATCCAGGTAAGGGCCAAAAATCATAGGATTATATTGAGAAATAACTTCTTTCTAGTTTTTTCATTTTGAACTTTTTTACATGTTTAATATATCGTTTTGTTTAGTATGACAAGATAATAAGGCGCTAACTTTGAGACATGGAATTCAGAAAAGGGTTCGATTCCATAACACCGGTCCTTCCAGCATCCCTGGTGTAATAATATTGAGCATTGAAGATGGTCATGAAGAATTCCCAGGGTTATCTCAACTAGATCCGATGTGGGTGCACAACTTAGTTACACTTTTTATATTAAGTGTATAGAGCTTCAGTTCAATTCTAACTTGGTGGAGTTTTTCCAGCTATTCATACATTGTGGTTGTCTTTAACACTTGTCCGTATGAGGTATCATTTTCGAGTCCCGCGTTGCAGGGAAGAAGACTAAAGCTACATCCTGTGCTGGTAAATCATTCAGGACAGTGAGTAACTCTTTATCTAAGTTTTTTAGAGATGCACTTTCTAACCTGTCTTTCTGTTCAAAGGTAAAGTCAACGGATAAAGTTGTGAAGAAGTCGACATATGAAGCATCATCTGGGAATTTTTTTGTGCCCCCGACCACAACATCTGTGTTTGTTGAGCACAGACAAGTTTCATGATAACTTTCTGCTTTGTGTTTGAATAAAAAAACTTTCAAGACTATCAAAGCTTCTACACTAAAATAAAATTACCATGCAATGTCTGAACATTGGAACTGCTGTCTTGGAATGCAGGTTTATTGTGTTCTATTTTACAGTTCAAATAAAATTTAACCATCAATTTTCACAGATATTGTCCCTCAGTTACCAGTAGCAGTTATGAAAGAGGAGTTTCTAACTGAACTAATTTCAATCTTTGATTTAATGAGCGGGTCAAGGAAGTTGATTCGGGAATATAATATCAGACGTCTGCTTGAATAGAAGATTCAAAGACAGCAAAATAGCTCAAGAGAAAGTTTGATTGTCGAGGTCCAATCACGCTGGAAGCGGCCCTTTATAGTTCCAGTTGATGAAAGATTTGCCTAGGATCTTGGCTTTCACTACTGTAATTTGGCTCCAAATATTAGTTGCAGTTGATTATCGAGATTTTCGTTAGAAAATGTGCTTCTCTTTCTGTATATTTTGATATTACCCTATAAGATGCCCCATACTCGTTGCCAGTCACGTATAAGGTGAAGATAATTGTATGGAAATGAACTATTTATTTTATTTCTATTGCTTTGATTTCTTGACAACTTAATTATCTAGGATTTTCAGTTTAAAATGTTTCTTAAATTTAGTTTATTGTTAATATTAAATTTATAACGTGATGGAATTCGAAGATTTACCAACTAGAGTAATAGGGCGGGTATGAGTAGTAAAACAAATAAACATGTAAGGTAATGCCATGTCATTTCTCATGGGTACCAGGGTAATGCCATGTCATTTCTCATGGGTACCTTACCAGATCCTTACTCGCGATTACAAGTTGAAGTGAACCTTTCACTCTACTTGTTAAAAAGCTTGATTAAATGTTTCGAAATAATACCACAGGAAGCAAATGCCAACATTTTGGATACCACAAGGATCAAATAGGTGTTTAAGCCATTGTTTAATTGTTTGTAGTTCTTTAAACTTATTAAAATGTGTCCCTTAAAGGTATGTGAATACTTGTATTTATAGGAAATGACATGAAGATTACCTTGCTTAAGCATGACTCCTCAGTCTAGAAATTCTACTCAACTAATTAAGAACACTCCGAAAACAAGGAAAACTCTGTGACTTTTTGTTATTAGTTCTTTAACAAGATTAGGTAGGTTGAGTAGTACTCTAATTAGGAATACTTAATTGATTAGAGCATCTCCAAGAGACTCTCTATTTGAGCTCAAGAGCCTCCTAGGTACTCCTAAATCACTAAGAGTCACACCCTCTCTCCTCACTTTTAAAAGTCTCTCTCCACCTCCTAACTCTTTTTCTATTAGTAGTTTATGATAATGTAACCTCTCTCCTCTTCCTATTGGCAAATATATTAATTAAAAATAAATTTAGTTATAGAATAAACTTTAAGAGTTAAAGCTAAGAGCATTGTTGGAGATGATACAATTTAGATACTCTCTAAATGACTAAGAGTAAATTATTTATATTATTTTTAGGATTGAACTAGGAGGCTCTTGGAGATGCTCTTAGTCTTTTATAGTTTGAATAACATATTTTACCTTCCTAACTTTTATCATAATTAATTTATTAATTTTTTAAACAAATGTTTTAGAAAGTTAAAATACATTTAAAAAAAAAAGAAAATAAATGTGAGACGATATGTCTCACTAGAATGCCCGATCTTCTGCTCACGTGTGAAACATCCAATGGTGACAGCCATCATATAAAAACTTTGATGGTGAATGATCACCTTCTTCTTGTAGTTTTATCAGTTAGCAAAATTCCAAATCAAGCTTACAGCTTTACATCCTAAAATTCCAGATTCTCAAACCCCAAAACTTCAATCTTCCAATATTACATTCTAAAGCTTCAATCTCCAATATTTAGTTTTACTTAATTTTTTAGGGCTAGGGTTTCGCTAATGGGCGAATTGAAAATGGAAGAGATGTCTCTCTCTGCTCTTTTCGAGCAAGCTCGGAAGATCTATCTTATTGCTGCTGAATCTAGCAGTGATCAGGTACATATGCCCTTTTTTCAACTTCATTCTCACTTTTTTCCCCTTTTGCCCTCTCATTCCCTGATATTTTTTAGGGTTTGAATGATAGGAAATGGTGAAGAAAGGATGCGTAACGCTTGAGAAATGCGAGGAAATGATAAATAAGCTTGGGTTGTTTTCACCCAATGAGACCAAAGAAGATATTAGCACTACTAATCTTAAATATATTCTGGTAATTATGTTTTCGGGTTTGAATTTTTTATTTTATGGAAGTTTTTTGTAACCCCTTTTGATTATTTTGAGGTTTTATTGGTTCTTAGTTGTGCTGCTTATGTAAAAGTTGTGATTTTTAACTTTAATGGAGAGAATTTATGTCTCCGACGTGACGGTTGTTTATGATGGTTAAAGTTAGCCGAGCCCAAATCATTTTGGGACTAAGGATTTTTGTGGTGTTGTTATTTTGTTCCTCCCGTTTGGATATTCAGGGGTTTTATTGTTTCTTATCCGTTTTACTTCTACTTCTTATGTAAAAGCTGTGACCTTTGCTCATTATATGCATCTTGGTATGAATTGCAGGTTCCATTTTACCTTGGCGAGCTGACGGAAAAAATTCAACAGGAGGAGGATGATAGGATACAGGTTCTTAAGGCTTCCCATGCAAAATTAAAGGTAATTGTTGTGAATTTATCTCAAGTATGGTCTTGAATTTGATAGGCAAGTACAGTAAAACCTCTATATAGTAATACACTTGGGACCGGACTATTTGTATAACAATTGGGAGGTTATTCTTATTTAGAGGTTGGTTTTACAAAGACTCTCAACACTTGGGACCGGACTATTGCATGAAAACTAAGAGGTTATTCTTATATAGAGTACTCCTATATAGATGTTTTGCTTTTCGAAACATGTTCGTTTGGCTGGTTAAAGATCTTGTTGTCGTACTGATTGTTATATTAATGAAGGGCTACGTATTCTAGGAATTCCTTTCGTTTTGTGAGGCAATGGAGCTGGTACCACAGGAGGAGTTGCAAGTAGCTTCTCAAGGAGGCTCTAACACTTTTGCTGATAGAAGGGCCCAGAAGGTAGACTCTGAAAGGGAACCTTGTTTTTCTCTTGGGAATATTGTTTTGCGTTTTTCTTTAGCTTGTTTAATGTATGCATCCGTATAGATTTCCCGATTCAATCGTCAAAGAGCTGCTCAAGCAAAGCTTATGGAAATAAAGGAGAGGAAAGAGCGGCGCGGCCGTTCAACAAGAGCAACTGCCTTGTCAACTCCCGTTGATGCTGGTGAGGAAGATGTATTAGATGATGATGGAGAAGAAGAAAGAGAGGTTAGTTGTGTCTTATTTATAATTTGGCAGATGATTTAGGATGCTTTTTGAAGTTCTCCTTTTCTTTATTTCTTCTTTAATGAAGGAAAAATTATTTTGAGTATAAACGAGAAAATTTTGCACAAAAAGGGTAAGACATCATATGAAAATAGACCAAAACCTAAAAGAAAAAAGAAAGAAAGGAAAAACCAAACGCTCAATAGATCTTTCAGGTTCCAAATGCACATGCATCCAATCCAGAGCACATGTTCTAAAAAGAGTTATAGATCACACGAACCTTAACTCTGAATTAATTTTCAATTTTCTAGTTGAGAAATCCAAATTTTGTTCTATAATACAAAACATCATATATTGGTTAATTTCCTTGGAGAAATTTAGATTCTTGTTAGAAATTAATATATTTTAAATTTCATCACCTAGATAGAGTTTTCTCTCATAAGTTGGATCTGGATTCATGTTATGTGATGGCTTTGTTTAGAGCTCAAGAAACACTTGTTTAAGTTATTTTTAGTTTTATCTAATTAATTTTTCCTAAAATACATGGTACATCATTTGCACAAGTTTTAGTTTTTAATTTTTGTTCCTTTTCATATATAACCAAATCCTCAGTATAACTTCTTTAATTTTAACTTAATTCCTTGTATTAGAACACTCCAATCAGTATAGACTATAAAAATTGAAATGAAAACTGGCCAGAAAGCATACATTTAGATAGTAAGTCAGCTTTGATAGTACACTGCTCATCTCAAAGCTTGAACATCTTTGATTACATATTACTGGATGCGAGCAATTGGTCTGTATTTTCTATAAGCCCGGTTCTGGTGAATTTTGAAACTCTGTTACCTCTTCAAGACTTATGAAGAGGCAACAAACCGAGTTAGTGGATTTCACTGAAGTTACTTAACACGTCTTCTGTGGAGATGTATCATGGGTAAAGATGGAACTTTAAATTGATGCTTTGCTTTTGCCTATTTCTTCAAGTTGTCCAGTGTTTAAGCCTTTTCGGGATTGTTTGGGTAATGTTCAGTTTAGCTTAACCTTTTATCTCGTTTGCTTTGGCTGATAATTAGAACAAGATCTTAACCAGAAGCAGTAATTTAATATGCTCGACTTAATCTTATGCTGAAGTTGAATGATTGCCTCTATTCCTAATATCTCGAGATATGGAATCACAACCCTGAAATTTTGGTTCTTACAGTTTGATTGAGTTCACATGAAGACAGTTTCGTGTAATAGCTTTCTATTTTGCATTCTTTACGGTAAAACATATTTATATATCCTTCATTATGAGCATGTGCCTGATTGTGCATTTTTTTTGTGGTCTTGCTGAGAGTAAATTATGCTTTTTGTGCAGGCGTGGCTTACTACTATCTCCTTGGCCATCTGCAAGGTTGGTCTTAGATCTTCGTTTGAACTTCCACATATATAAGCTAACTATCTAAACCTGTTGTTAGCACATCCGTTCTTATGCCACCACTTTTCATGTGACCATACTACAGGCGTTTGATATGCTTGAAATGTTGAAAAAGGAGGAAGAAATGCTTTCTGCTGTGAAGGAACTGAAATTGAAGGTATATATTCTTAATGGGCTATGGAAATCCATGATTTTGATTGGAAGAACTTTTTCTTAACTCGTGATAACTTTTTATACTCCATTTGAATGTGTTTTAACTTTTAGTATAACTATTACTTTTCAGGATGGGGAGAAAGAATTTTCTCAGACTATTCTTGATGAACGAGCATTGAATGCAGAGTCTTGGCATCGTAAAGCTGCTAGCCGAGCACAGAATACGAAACCACAACCACCTATTACATGTGCCACTTTTGCTCAAGATGTCCTTGAAGGAAGAGCAAGCGTTTCGGAGGCACACGACCATAAGCACCAGCCAATGATATTTGGACCAGCAAGTTTGGTAGGTGGGCGTCAAACAAATGAGAGGGAGAGGATCGCAGCCCAAGTTTTCCAACCTAACCATAGGTAAGCTCTTTGTTTTCTCCTCAGGATTTTTTCTTTCAATGACCTGTTTTTGATTTGCTATGTTGAATATTATCTGTAAGGTTGCCGACGATGAGTATCGAAGAAGCTGGATTAAAGGAAATGGAGATCATGAATAATTGGCAAGAGAGTACTGCTAAGATGATGGCAGAAGCCAACTCTGCCTGGTACAAGGATGATGTGAAGTTAAAACCGGGTCAGGAGGAGGATGAAGATGAAGATGATGATGCAGCTGTCGAGAAGGCAAGAGCATGGGATGACTGGAAAGATGATAACCCTCGAGGTGCCGGTAATAAAAAGCTTACCCCCTGCGGTTAAACAGGTAAAATAGTTTAAAGTGACTGGCAATATTTTATTTCGAAGTTTAAACAGGAATTATATGAACCATAACAAATTCTCTGCTGTCAATTATTGATTCTACAAAATTTTGGATTGGCATCATCTTACTTCATTCATTTCTGCAATCCGTGTTGTATTATGTAATTTATACTTAACGAAAAAGATATGTTCTTAGTCCACACGGTATTATTATCTGGATCATTACTTGTCACTTGATCAGTTATATTACCATGAATATACATCTACAGCCACATTATCCTGTCAATTCAGTTTTCGTGATCAGCTCGTTTTGACTTGTATTGGGTATTAAGATTTGGATATCTTTTATTGTTTGGAGAAGAACTAAATTGAGCTATTGACTTTTAATTAGGTATAGAATCTTGTGTATTTGTAAATGTCTGGACCAAGAAGCGGATGGAATTTTATTGATCCCAAATAAACAAGCTTTTATATTATGTAATAAATTCAAATTATGGTAACGTCAAAGTAACTTTAGAGAATGCTATTAATGAATTTTACTTAAATGGTTTTAGGGCAAGGATTCTCTCCTGTTCTGGTCCTGTTTAAGAGATCTGAATGGCTAAGATTTATTTCATTAGAAAAACTCATTAATTATATCTTCCTCATTCCTCATCTCTTCCGTTTCTATCTTTCATCTCTCTTCTCCCTCAAATTGTTCCTCACTCTTCTCTAACAATTACACCAATCCTAGCATCATGATTTAATGATTTTGGTATTAAAACTATATCAACTTAATTTCTCAAAATTAATAAATCTGAGTTGTTTTGGACCTCTCCTGTTTGACCAGAGCAGGAGAGGATCCTTACCCTGCGATTTAAGAGACTAAATGTTACCCTTTGGAATGATAATATGGTAGTTGTCATAAGAAAAGTTTAGCAGATATTGCGATGATGGTTGTTAGATATTATTGTGAATGAGAATAGTCAATGTTACTAAGTCTTTTGGGATGGGAATGTTGCATAGATATAATTTGGTGACATATGGTAAGTATTTCTTCAAAAGGATTGTCATGTAATTCTATCTATTTGTTGGCCTCTTGATGAAAGCACCACTTCAACTCATTTTTAATCTGCTGAGTTGATTGTTAGATGACGCTATTTTGTGCCTCCAAAGTTGAAACCCAAGGAAGATTGGAGAAATAACTGTTCCAAGTGTAAGAAATCTACAGTATGCAAACAATTATAAGATGGATAAAGATGATACTAGTGATTTGAATCGTGCACTACCAAAAAAAACAAAGTTAATAAATGTGATGGAAATTTCAATCTTATTTTTTTAGTTAAATATTAGATTATGCTTGCAAATAAAGTATTCACAGTCACATTTTTTTTAGTTTTGATCATAACTTTATCTTTTAAACGATTTATATTTATACATAAAAAAAAACATTGATTCCAGATTTGTAAAATGAACTTAAACATTAATTTATTTCAATTTAAGCGTGAATAATGTCATTAAAAGTTATATTTTCTCGATATGTGAAAGAAAGTTTTTTAAAAATATATGAAATGTACTTCATTTTCATTAAAACGTAAAGTTGTAATTTATGATATGTTATTCTACAAAAAAAATTATACCACATAGCTTTTTCCGCAAATTGTTAAATTGTAAGCATCTATTTGTAAATTGAGTAAACCACGAGTATTACTTTTAACTTATTTCTTTAATAAATAATTTTAAAAGAGGTAAAAGGGCAAAAGTGGAAAAAAGTGGCGTTGCTGAGTAATTAAGGACTGTATGTAGCAACCTAATTTCATATGTAGCATTTTGCAGTGACACTGATAGCTGCAAAAAGTACATAAACCCTAATTTGATATCAAGATTTGAAGAATTGGATCGAATTCTTGCTCGCTGGCTCATAAGTTGCTCAAGCAGCGCTTCAATTTTCTCCCTAGGTATATTTATTCTAATTTTGATTAGTGTTATCAGTATCCTTTCCCAATTTATATACTATAATACACTCGGGACCGGACTATTTGTATAACAATTACTAGATACAGTTTGCTACAATAATGATTCTCGGGACCCGACTATTTCACGTTTTTCGACTATAGGATTCATATTAGCTGGATTACAGATTAATCATCTTTTCCTATTTAGTTGATGTTTATAACAGCTTTTTAATTTCTTACTTAAACCCTGAACTCCCTCGTGTTCACTGCTTCGGGCTGACATCGTTTTTTTACTGCAGTGCACGTCAGATGGCCACGGATGGCGGCTCGAAAAGTTTTGCCAGGCGGGATAGTTTATTGGAGATTCAGCATAAGGTGCAAGGATGGTGGAATGACGGAGATGTTTTCAGAGCTCAACCCGGGGAGAATCCGCCTAAACCGGATGAGAAATTCTTTGGCAACTTTCCATTTCCGTATATGAATGGGTTTTTGCATCTTGGACATGCTTTTTCCCTCTCCAAGCTTGAGTTTGCTGCTGCTTTTCATAGATTGAGAGGTGCTAATGTGCTCTTACCGTTTGCTTTTCATTGTACCGGTATGCCTATTAAGGCTTCTGCGGATAAGCTTCGTCGGGAGATTCAACAGTTTGGGAATCCTCCTGTGTTTCCCACGGAGGAGGAGGTTGTAGAACCGGAAGAAGAGGTTGTTGGTGCTGTGGAGGATAAGTTACCTGAGGGTAAATTTAAGAGTAAGAAGTCTAAAGCTGCGTCAAAAGCAGGGGGTCAGATGTATCAGTGGGAGATTATGCGGAGTTTTGGGCTGTCAGACTGTGAGATATCGAAGTTTCAGGACCCTTATGAATGGTTACGATTTTTTCCTCCGGAGGCCATGAAAGACCTCAAGTCTTTTGGTTTGGGTTGTGATTGGAGACGCTCTTTTGTGACTACGGATATAAACCCGTACTTTGATGCGTTTGTACAGTGGCAAATGAGGAAGTTGAAGTCTATGGGAAAGATTGTAAAAGATGTTCGCTATACAGTTTACTCGCCTTTAGATGGCCAGCCGTGTGCTGATCATGACAGGGCTAGTGGTGAAGGAGTGCAACCCCAGGAGTATACTATTATTAAGATGGAAGTTTTGCCGCCTTTTCCTGGTAAATTAGGGCCATTGGAGGGGAAAAAAGTGTTTCTAGCTGCTGCTACTTTGAGACCCGAGACAATGTACGGGCAGACAAATGCGTGGGTGTTGCCAGATGGTAAATATGGAGCTTTTGAGATTAATGAAACAGATGTTTTCATCCTTACCGAGAGAGCAGCTCTCAACCTTGCTTATCAGAATTTCTCGAGATTTTCCCAGAAGCCTAGTCGTTTGGTAGAATTAACCGGCTATGATCTGATAGGACTTCGGTTAAAATCTCCACTTTCTTTCAATGAGGTCATATATGCTCTTCCAATGCTGACTATTCTAACCGACAAAGGAACCGGGATAGTGACAAGTGTCCCCAGCGATGCCCCTGATGACTATATGGCATTGAATGATCTGAAAGCTAAACCAGCCCTGAGAGCAAAATATGGGGTAAAGGATGAATGGGTTGTGCCGTTTGAGGTAGTTCCAATCATCAATATTCCGGAATTTGGAGACAAGGCTGCTGAAAAAGTTTGTTTGGATCTGAAAATCAAGAGCCAAAATGACAAAGAAAAGCTCGCTGAAGCTAAGAGGTTGACGTACTTGAGGGGATTCACGGAAGGAACAATGCTTGTTGGAGACTTTGCTGGAAGAAAAGTCCAGGAAGTAAAGCCCTTGATTAAGGCTAAACTGATTGAGTCAGGTGAGGCGATTATGTATAGTGAGCCTGAAAAGCGGGTTGTGTCAAGGTCCGGTGATGACTGTGTGGTGGCTCTAACTGATCAATGGTATGTTACTTATGGGGAAGAAGAATGGAAGAAACTGAGTGAAGAATGCTTATCAAGAATGAATCTTTACTCTGATGAGACTCGCCATGGGTTCGAGCACACTTTAGGCTGGCTAAACCAGTGGGCTTGTTCACGGTCTTTTGGGCTCGGGACTCGGATTCCTTGGGATAAAGATTTCCTTGTTGAATCCTTATCTGATTCGACTATTTACATGGCGTATTATACTGTAGCTCACCATCTCCATAATACAGATTTGTATGGCACAAACAAATCTCATCCGATTGAGGCAAGTCAAATGACTGATGAAGTCTGGGATTTTATCATCTGTGGTGGTCCATGTCCTAAGTCATCAAATATCCCGGTGTCTAAACTAGATGAGATGAAGAAGGAGTTTGAATACTGGTATCCGTTTGATCTGCGAGTCTCCGGTAAAGACCTCATCCAGAATCATTTAACTTTCTCTATTTATAACCACACAGCAATCATGTCCAAGGATCACTGGCCTCGTGGATTCAGATGTAATGGACACATTATGCTTAATTCCGAGAAGATGAGCAAGTCTACTGGAAATTTCCGGACGCTTACCCAAGCTATTGAAGAGTTCTCTGCTGATGCAACTCGTTTCTCCCTAGCTGATGCTGGGGATGGTGTTGATGATGCAAACTTTGTGTTTGAAACTGCCAATGCTGCAATTCTCCGCCTCACTAAAGAGATTGCCTGGATGAAAGAAGTCCGGGAATCTATATCATCTCTCAGAACAGGTCCCCCATCCACTTATGCTGATAGAGTGTTTGCAAATGAGATAAATATCGCGGTGAAAATGACTGAGCAAAATTACCGAGAGTACATGTTTAGAGAAGCTCTGAAATCAGGATTTTATGATTTGCAAGCTGCCAGGGATGAGTATAGATTCTCATGTGGAAGTGGGGGGATGAACCGGTTATTGGCAGAGCGTTTTATGGAGGTTCAAACTCTTCTTATAACCCCAATCTGCCCACACTATTCTGAATTTGTTTGGAGGGAAATTTTGGGGAAGTCCGGGTTTGTGATCAAAGCAGGGTGGCCTGTAGCCGATGCTCCTGATCTAACTCTAAAGGCTGCTAACAAGTACTTGCAGGATTCAATTGTTCTTATGAGGAAGCTTCTCCAAAAACAGATGTCGGGGTCAAAGAAAGGCAATAAAAAGGGAGCTCCAGTTGTAACAGTAACCGAGGAGAAACTAAGCGGTTTAATATTTGTGAATGAGCAATTTGATGGATGGAAGGCAGAATGTTTGAAAATACTTCAAAGCAAATTTGACCATGCCAATCGCTCGTTTGCTCCAGATGGCGAAATAATGGAAGCGCTGAAGAACAGTTCAGTTGGCCAAGCGACAAATTTTAAACAGACACAAAAGCTTTGCATGCCTTTCTTGAGATTTAAGAAGGACGAGGCGAGTTCGATTGGGGCTCAGGCCTTGGATTTGAAGCTGCCTTTTGGAGAGATTGAGGTCTTTGAGGAGAACTTGGACCTAATTAAGAGGCAAATTGGGCTTGAAGAGGTGGAAGTATTGTCTATGAGTGACCCTGATGCGGTGGCGAGAGCTGGTCCTCTTGTGTCATTGCTGAAACAGAATCCTCCTTCTCCTGGTAACCCAACTGCCATCTTCTTGACCAGGTGATCAAACTCATTCTACGCAACCAGACCTGAAATACTTTAGTTTATTTGTACTTGCATGTTTCTTTCTTTGCTGTTCTGAATATTTGGCTTGTCCCATACATGATAGGTAGGTAGTGAAGTACAAAACGTCGACGAACATCAAAAACAGCAAAATAACCAGAGTCCAGATGTGAAGGAAGAGAGAAATCCAATCTTCAATGTGAAGCTTGGAGATCTATTGCTGAATCCAGATCCTGACTATCTCGTTGCCGTTGGATTGACTGGTTTTACTTGCGTGGGCAAGTGCTCAAGTTCTTTGGCAGTTCTTGATTGTGTCATTAGCGATACTCGTCGCCGCTGTTGAGTACTCTTTTGTTGCTGCTTTACTTGTTTTCATTCTCCTCACTCTTCTTTGAATTTGGATTTATTTAATAGCAATTGCTCTCTATTTATAGGAATTTGACATTTTTCTGAAATTTAGAGAGATTAGCTTTTCCTTTAGATGTTTTATGTCTAACTCTGCTTATTACTGTTTTGAGGAATTAAAGAGGTTCCGTGAGTTGGTTTAAGGTTGTTTGGAGATTTCCTCAAATTCGAAAGATGAGTTTGCGGTTGTGGCTTCCTTTGAAGCAATCCTATCTTTCCTCTTTGAATCAATTTTGGTCTTTATGTTTCTAAATGGATCCTTGTGGATGCTATATTATTCAGCTTAGCTCTGTTTCAGGTAAACTCATTTGATGTACGTTAAGAACCAAATTCCTATGGATATTTCGCCTTTATAGCTCCGTGCCAAGTTCTACCAGAAAGGTAACTAAGAGGGGGAAAATTCGGATTCCTAATTGTATAACTTCTTAGTTTCTGTGAATGATCTTCCCATAATTTGTGCAGCTGAATTAATAAAGTATACTTGTACTAAAAGGGTTAGCTTCTAAGCTATCCAAGAATGTTCGGCCAAATCTGCAGAAACCTAGGTGCAACATTAGATTGCAGTTAGAAATTGAGTTGAATCTGTTCAGAATTGACAGTCAAATTACCAGCTTACTTTCATTGTTCATGTTGTGTAAGTTAGAGGTTCCCCGCCATGCTTTAAGATTAGCAGCCCCTATTCAGGAGCTTGGGAATTAGTTAGCCAGGACGATAATTGGGAGTTCGCAAGAACGTACTCGCGGGACACATCCCACATCTTATCTTTATTGCTTTCATATTGGCAATTGACTGCTAAGAAAGAAATATCTTAAGAAAGAAAGTACTGGTTTTAGCGTTACCAATAGGGTAGTGGATAGAAGATCCATATATTGCTCCCCATCGTCGGCTAGAGAATAATGTCTGGGTCATAAGTGAATGTCTCACTGGTTTAGGCCATGTTACCTTTCTAGTAGAACTTGGCACGGAGCCCATAAAGTCGAAATATCCATATGAATTTGGTTTTCAACGAACATCAAATGAGTTGAAGGAATTGCATATACAATGCATATATCTGCTCGTAAAATCAAAATCTTCTTTAGTTCAGCATAAAAAATGTCAGATAATTCACTGTTTTCCATTATAAACTGAATCAATAATTGCTTGGTCTAATTGGCAAAATTAAGATCAATGAACTGTCACTTAACATGATGTTGAAACTTATTTAACATGTTCTTGAAACTTATTTTGTATCCCGAAATGATTGCTTTTGCATTTAGTTTGTTGTCCATAACTGATGATAAATTGATTATGTCTACTAATATTTTTCAAGGGCATTTTATAGTTGTTTTGTAACGTTGATAGAAGCTTTACGAGTATCTGAATTTGAGATATCTATCTTGCTTCTTCAATCACGCTCATGAAAATAACTTTGGAAGTTTTTGTTGTATCTTGCTAGCTCAAGATCACAATCTAAGCAAGGGGTATATCATTGATGTGAGATCCAAAAGTCAAATACATTGTCGTATAGATACATTTTCGTTAAATGAAACATCTATAATTTCTATAATGGCATGAAAATGGAGTTCCTATCTTTTATTCATTTTGATAACTAAACTTTAACGACCATGAAAGAATTAAAAAAATGGTTTTAAAGTTTTAAGTCTTTGCGTAATGTATAGTTTAATTCCACTATTCTGACAAACACATTATAAGGTCTTTTTATATAATACACTGTTTGTTTAGTTTTTCCATTTATTTTACAAGCTTTTATCAAATTTTGAAATTAAAAGATTATTGACAGAAATAAACAATTGTAATTTCAAAACAATTATGTTCACTGATACAAATAAAAATTCTTATTCCATAAACATAGTTTATATAAACATTTTTGTTTGTATTTTATATAAATTTAAAAGATAAAAGACTGCCTTGCCTCTATACAAGGAAAAAAAGAAAAGAAAAAAGAATAAATTTTCAAACTACAAAGTTCAAAGATTTAGACTTTTTTATTTAATATTGAACTAACCGAATTGAACTAGATTCATTAAATCAAACTAACTGAATTTGATTAAATATTTAATGAATTTTATTTAATACGGCTAAATTAAATTTGACTAAATTGAATCAACTTAAATTGAGTTTAACTGAAAATTGAACTGAATTTCGAATTCAACTCAATTTGTTTGAAACAAAGCAGAAATATTAAAATAAGAAACTCAATAACATCAAAGCATCAAGAAAATTGAAGCTTTGATAGAGAAAAAAAAATGGGAAATAAACTAAACTTGGTGATATAGCAAGAAATTTGGGAGGAGAGAAGAAAATTTGCAGAAATGATAGGGGTAAAATCTCTCACAATTATAAACCCTAATTTCCCATCAATTTCAAAACCCCTTTCTCCTCTTCCACTCCCCAATTCCACTTTCCCTTTCAAAACCCAATTCAAAAACCCTAAAACCCAATCAAAATTCCCCCTTTTTGCGACGAACAATAACAGCGACGAACCTCAAAAACAGCAAAATAACGATTTGAAAGAAGATAAAAATCCAATCTTTAATGTGAAGCTCGGAGATTTATTGCTGAATCCAGATCCTGACAACCTCGTAGCCGTTGGATTAACTGGTTTGCTTGCTTGGGCAAGTGCTCAAGTTCTTTGGCAGCTGTTGATTGTGTCGTTAGCTATACTCGTCGCGGCTGTTAAGTACTCTTTCGTCGCTGCTTTACTTGTTTTCATTCTCATTACTCTTTTGTAAAGTTTTTATCTTTTTAGGAATTGCAATCTGTTTATATGAATTTGACATTTTGATGAATTTTATGCCTAATTTATGAAGTTGGTGTTTAGCATATTGATTTTCTGTTGCAATTGCAAATTGGGTACCCGTCAAGTTGCTGTTTTGGTAGATATAATAGGTAACGTTCCTATTTCGGAACATAATCACTTGAATAATGTTAGTTGGAGTTAGGGGTGTTTAGTGGAGTTAAGAAGGTTGTTTCAAGGTTTGTTTGATTACGAGCTTGGGAATGGTTTAATGTTTTCTTTTTGCTATGGGCGTTGGGTCAATGGGTAAAGCTTAATACAGTTGTTTCTGGGTGTGAATGTTGATGATACTGGTGTTAGTCGTTTTGCCAAATGTTGCTGATTGTAGGAGGAGTTTGTAATGGTGTCCCAGGGATTCACTTTCAGATTATGTTGATTAGATATGGGGTCGGGTTCTTGATGGTTGAGCGGGCTAGGGAGGATTGTGTTGTGTGGAAATGAGATAATAAAGTAAACAGTTTATGGTTAACTCGGGTTGTACTGTTTTGAAGAATGAAACAGGTTCAGTGAGTTGGTTGGTTTAAGGTTGTTTGGAGGTTTCCTCAAATTCGGAAGATGAATTTTCCATTGTGGCTTCCTTTGAAGCATAAACTGGCCGTTAAAACCCTCCCATGTCCGTTTGGAGTGGTTGCTGATGATCATTACGTTTTTTGTGTTGTGATGACGATTGTTGTGTTTTCTGTGTGTTGCTGCAGAAACTGTGGAGTATATGTGTTTGAATCGCTCTATCACGTAACAAATTTGGGTTGTTTTTGAGTCGGAGGGCTGTCAATTTCTAACAAGACAACACAATTTACAAAGAGAACCAGATGGACATGATTGTCGGTTTTCATCATTTATATCACTGAGGAGTAGAAGTACTTACTGATATAGAAATAGAAAAGCCAACTTGAAAGACCAAATTGTAAAGGCAACCATAATGCCCTTTAAATAATGACCTTTGTCCCAAAAATTACAGAGACTCGGTTTTATTTGCATAAGGTGCCCATGTTTGTTCATGAAATGAGGACTAAATTTGTTATTAGCATTTTTAGTAAGTGTAGATATAACTTTCAGTGTAAGGAATCTAAATATTAATCGTTACATTTTCAATTTGAAACAATTTTACGTTCAAATAAAGGTGCATTAAAATAATTCTGGATCCAAGTAACACAACTTACGCATCGAGACTCACCTAGTTCTAAAAGAAGATACATAGAGGTGTCAACATACCCCTAATCATCGGGAAACACCCTTTATACAGATGATTTAGGAGCGGCTCTACTCTCCTCGCATCCATCTTCATTTGCGTGGTTCAGTAAATAAAGGGGTGTGCATTTCTTTTTCTTGCTCAAAACAAAATTATGTTGATGTTTTGCTTTGGCTTGAGTAAGTGAAACAAATTATGCCTAACCTATGTGTTGAGTTCATTTTTTCGCACTTAAAACAGGCAAAGGTTGATTCTGTTACTATCTCAATTCAACAAAATTCAGCTGCGATGGAAGTGTTTCTATTTCTTATCATTTCAAGCAAGACATTCGAGCATTAATTTATTGGGCGAGAAATTAAAGTTCTAATATTATAATGTATTATCAGGAGAACAAAATCTTGTTTGATAACAACACATTAACTGAAAAAAAGTACGATATGTGATTTGTAATTTTGTATATAAATAAAAATCCAAAAATAAGTAAAAATAAATTGCTATATTATGTGAAGTGTAAAAAAATGAGAAGGCCCAAAATATTAATTAGGTAAAAAGAATTACAAAACTAGATTACAGTATATCTTAAAGAAACAGAGAACTTCATCATTGGAGAAGAGCTCAGCAGCTGCCGAGGTATATCTTGCATCAGCTGGATTTACCCGTAATATTGTTGCTGTCATATAAATTCTATTATATTCCTGATCCATTAGATTTCACCAGTGGGAATATAACAATCGTACAGTTTTTCTTGACACCATTGCACGGTAATTATAAAACTAACTTCTCGCTGCAACATCACCCCTGTGTGCATCAACAACGTGATCAGGACAGCTAAAAACAAGAGGATGCAATCACGATTTGAAACAACAAAAATCAAGAACAATGTTGAAGATTTCAACAAGAATCTAAGAAGTAAGAAAATGGCAACAGAAATCAAACTTGTGACATATTCGTCCATAATTTGGTAAGTGCCTATAAACTTGAGCTAGCTTCTACTCGACCATTTGAGTTATGTGCACGATAAAATGAACAATTACAATCATGACAGATAAGCATGCAACACAATTTTACAAGTGTTTTCAAAAGAAGCGATAATTTGACTCTTGGCAAATAGGTCTGTTAGCATTGTATGACAAGGGCTAAGATGCGGTCCAACTATTCAACAATGCTTGTAAGTTGTAATACACTGCGCATGGAATTGTTTGTCAAGGGATGAATTTTGCGTGCTAAATGTGCCAAAAACTGAACTAATCTTAGCTTTTTCTAAGTGCTTAACGATAGTATGCATCTCAATTTAAAACAATTCCAGAAGTGATAGCACGAAAATAGTGAAATAAAACAAACATATTAACTCTGAGTTGGCGTACCTTATGTATCTGATAATTCTGAAGGTTTAGTCCTCCAGCTCTGGCAGAAATTATATCAGTTCTCATCATGCAGATTACAGTCAAAGATAAAAAATCTTTTTAAGCACCCTAATGACTCCAATCTAGCAAAACAGCAGAAGACCAGTGAACAAGCTTAATAAGCTGAATTTTTTTATTTCTGCGCATAAAAAAAAGGATGCTCACCATCTTTGACTCGAGATGACAATTGCTTGTTTGGAGTTCAAATTCAAGCATGCCATTTCTACAATTTTAGTAGATCCCAATGAATTCCAGTGTCAGACCGCTATTGATTCAAAGTATCTTTGTCCATCAACAGTACTTATGTACGACAAGTCTACTAAAGAAGTAACTAATAAGTCGAACCTATTGTCATACTACTAACCTCAGTAGGGATTATGTTTGATCATTTATATGTTTATTCTTTTTCCAGAAAGATTGCCTTTGACTTTTCATTTCACATTAACTCGATATCTTGATGCAAAGCCCCTAGCTATTGGTACAGAAAAAACCTTGATTGAAGCACTTTCCTACAACCCGTTCGATTAGCTAACCGATTAAAATAGCCAATAGCACCTAAATTGCTAGATTAGATTCCAGTGGCCACTTCTTCGGCATGCTGTCAAGATCAAAATAGGACACAAATCATGATAAAAATAGCAAGAGTTCTTGTTTTCATGAATTAGGAAACTAGTCATGAATAAGCACACTGATGGATCAACTACAAATTTGGCATATAGGTCTATCGTGCATTTGGAGAAACAGAAAGAATGATAAAATAATGCATTTATAGCAAGAGAAGGGAACAATTAAAATTTTAAGTCGAAACTATATGAAGAAAAGGAACATAATAGAAAGTATAGGCCAAGGAAACACACTGCAATGAAATTAATACAGATCATAAGAAGTAAATACCAATGTTCCTTCACTCTGAACGAATACAAATATGTCCTTTTACTAGCAACTAAAAATCACTGACAACTGAAGTATTAGTTTTGTCCCAATAAATTGAAGAACTAGTGCCTGATTAATGAAATAGCTTGTGTTTGTTCACATTTCACACTTTTAGCAAGTTAAAAAAAATGCCAGTCCACCTCTATTTTAAAGACAGTCCAACTTAAAGTGTTTAAGTTTGCAAGCATTAGTGAATACCATGTATCAAGATTCAATTCCTATGTGCATAACCTATCGAATAAAGAAGTATTCGTCCAGCTAACAGAAACAATATGTAACCATATAGATCGAAAATATACTCACACGAATGATACAGCTGTCATCATTTCTTTTTCACCTGGATTATGCACTTCCATTCCATCTCTTGCTACAGTAAACCCCATTAGCACAAAGCATCTATAGATTTCACAATATAGGACTTCCATTCCATTCGAAGAATGATCAGTAGCATTGGTTCCATTTAAAAAGAACGATCAGTAGCAGAAGTGAATTCCATTGATTTTGATAACACATGCAGCAAAAAGAGTCTAGAGAAAATCAGTGATGTGATTTTCGAGCCAATTGAATTTTTGATTTAAGCCTCCTTGCTTCTCCAAAAGAACCAGAATAACGAAGTCCATCAATTACAGACCGTTTTGCAGATCGTAGAATTTTCACGCCACTTCTTAAACAAGAGAGCAAGAGCTGAGATGCCTGATTAAACCTTCGAGCCTTGGAGAGATTGTAAATTAAGGAAGAGAAAGTAAATGAATCCCTAGTCTCCATTGACTGAACAACTTTTAAAGCATGATCAATCTCACCAACTTTGCACAAACCGTCAACCACACTATTTAAAGCAACTAACTGTGAATTGAATCCCATTGCCTCCATGTGCCTCACATGTCGTTGTGCAGCTCGAACATTACCTGTCTTGCACATAGCATCAATCAAAATCGTATGTGTATACTGATCACAATCTAAACCTTGCTTTTCCATCTCATCAACCAGTTGATAAGCAGCTTCCAAATTGCCTTCTTTACAATTCAAGTTAATCAATGTATTATAAGACGCTAAATCGTGTTTAATCCCACTTTTCACCATCTGCGCCATGTAACCATTCGCCTCTTCAAATTTTCCCCTCTTGACCAAGGCTGCAACAACCGTGCAATACCCAAAGCCATCAAAAGTGAGACCTTTAGCTCTCATTTCTTGCAACACCTCAAGCCCTTGTTCAAATTTCCTAGACCTAAACAAGCATTTCATAACCGTTGTATAAGTTATCGCATTCGGTACATAACCAGATTCACCAAGCTCTTTAAGCGTCTTCCTTGCCGCCGCCAATCTCCCAGCTTTACACAACCCACTTATAAGAATATTATAAGTAACCAAATCAGGAACAAATCCATGTCTTTGTAAATTCCTAAACAACATCAACGCATGACTCACATAACCATTCTTGCAAAGACCATTAACCATAATATTCAAAGTAGCAGCACTCGGCGTCAAATCCCGTAAAATAACATCCGCAAATACCCGGTTCGCTTCCTCAGGTTTCCCCAACTTAAAGAAGCAATGCATCAACGTATTAAAACTCCAAACGTCCGGAGCTATCCCCATCAGGATCATTTCATCGAACAAGTCAAGCGATTTCGACAACAAGCAGTTTCTAACAGCACCAGCAATCAAAGAATTATACGAAATAACATCCGGATTAATACCACATTGCCGCATTCTATGGAGTACCGAATAAGCAGCATCGAAACTAACAAGGTGAGAATACGCATCAATAAGTATATTATACGTAACAACATCCGGAAGAACCCCTAATCTAATTCCATCAATAATAAGTGATTCAGCTCTCATCAATTGTCTAGCTTTGCAAAAAGATTGTATAGATATGTTCAACAATTTAGTGGACAATATACCAAACATTATACACCGAAATCAACAGATACCGGTAGCTTAATGAAGCAATTGATTACGGGATTCAGCATTCTTCTTCCTCGGACGCGTAAATCTGCAAGGCGGAGACGAAAAGATTGAAAACAATATGAGAAATGAAAATCATAAATATTAACCTAAGAAGATTTAGCACATTGATTAAAAGTTCATAACGGAGGAGAGAACTTTCCGGAAGTCGGAGAGTGCACCACCGGATACGGCGGCCGGCGGAGGAGTCCATAGTCGAATTTAGTTAGTTACGGAGTTTTTTGGTGGCGGGATCGCCGGTTCGATGGTGGTTTGTGTGTAACCTATTCAGATTTAGTTTCCTATGGGCTTTGTTTGGTTGGGTAAGTAATAATTTTAGGCCCATTCAATTTAGAGATTTTCTTTTTATCGTGGACTGACAACACAGACTAATCTAGTTTCGAGTTGCGGTAGGGAAGATTCTTTCAAGACTCTTTCACCAAGTATTTTAATCACTCCTGTATTCACATTTTTAGGACTTGATTCTTGCTTCAATAGTTGAGCCGATTCAATATTTTTACTACCCGGACCAAATTTGATTAAAGATTTACTTGCGCTAATTTTCATCTACGAATGTTTGTAATTGGTTGGATATATTATACCAGAAATAGTATAGAATTCTTAATCTCATTTTATGCTCAATTGATATCCTATTAATTTGTCTCGTAACTTTAGCTTCCTCTTTAACTTTCAAAAGTTACAAATAATTTCATGTACTTATTTGTCTATATTGTTCTCAATCCCCCCTAATTTCGGGTTGTAAACTATTATGATGGTGCATACCATTATGAAACAGAAAGATAATAATTTTGAAAATGATAAAGACTTGATTTGTCCCCTAAAATTAATAATTAACATCATTTATAATGTTCAACTCTTGATTTGAAGTCTTGTCACTATCTAACTAAGCACACGTTAGTTTATCTTGTTGAAGTCCTCATAGATGGAGCGATATATAAATTCTTACATAAATCTCTCTGCGGCCTTGGAACTTTCTTTGACGGTACCATGTCTTTCTATCTCGTTGGCAGAAAAAGAGTAACGTAGTTGTTGGGTTGGCCCGATTGGATGGAGAAACATATTCTGTGAAATTATTGAAACTTGCAAAGTTTATATATAATAAATGGAAGCTCATCCACAAATATAGCAACCTCCCTACTTGAAAAATGAATCTATTATCTTCATTTATCCTTGTACTAGTAACTCTGTTTCAAGCAAGACCACCACTAATTTTCAGTGCAGATGCATTGATTAGAGGAAATGACACAGATTATGAAGCTTTGCTCTCAATAAAATCCAGAATTACTGATGTTCCTGATGGAGTTTTAAGTTCGTGGAACAGTTCGGTCCAGTTCTGCAACTGGATTGGAATAACATGCGGCCGCAGGCACAGAAGAGTAACCAAGATCACTCTCACATCTAAAGCCACGATTGGCAGCTTATCTCCACTGGTCGAAATTTGAGCTTCCTGCAAGCTATCATACTCGAAAACAATGCCTTGGAGGGTGATATTCCATCAAAAATCACTGGCCTTTTTAGGCTAAGGTATTTGGTTCTGTCAAACAATTCTTTCCATGGAAAAATTCCTGCCAACCTGTCGCGCTGGACCGAGCTTGACTATCTGGATGGAAACACGCTGACCAGGAAAATTCCAACAGAAATCGGCAGTCTGTCAAATCTCAAAAGAATATCAATGGGGGAAAACATTCTACGCGGGGAGCTTCCACGCTCTATCGGAAATCTAACGACCCTGGAATCCATTTCTGCTAGCACAAATTCATTTCAAGGAAGTATTCCAGATAGAGTTAAAAATTTTAATACTTTATACAAATAATCTATCTGGTAGTATTCCTTCCTCTGTTTATAATTTATCTTTGATTCATACTATTGATCTAAGTGAGAATCAGATTCATTTGGTCAGTTGAGGAAGTTAAATTTTTTAATACTTTCTTCAAATAATCTAAATGGCACACATACCACAGGAAATTCTTAGCATTCCTTCCTTATCAGTTGCACTTGATTTAAGTCGAAAGCAATTTACTGGTTCCTTACCTTCATCTGTTGCAAACCTGAAAGTTTTAGGGTATATGGATGTCTCGCGGAACAAATTATCAGGTGTTCCCACTAGTCTGGAAAGCTGCATCAGACTTGAGTGGTTATCCCTGCACATTAATTTCTTTTGAGGATCGATTCCTGCTTCCTTTAGTTCATTGAGGGGGTATGCAACACCTTGAGCTTTCTGAAAGCAACCTGACTGGCCTAATTCCACCTTATCTAGGGACAATTCCACTCTTGTATTTGGATTTATCAGATAACAATCTCGAAGGCAAGGTATCTTCACAAACTCGAGTGCTGTTTTGTTGCTAAAAATGATAGACTTTGTGGAGGCATACCTGAACTGCATATGCCTCAATGCTGCCCCACAAAGGAACACAAGTTGTGAGCTTAGTGGTTGTCTATAATCATAACGGGCTTCCTTCTTTTTTGAGGGACTATTTTGTTATTTTTCCTATTCTGTTGGTTAAAACAGAAAAGGAAAGAGCAAATTTGTGAAACTTCAATGGAAGAACCATTTCCCCAAGTCTCTTATGAAGTAATCATGAGAGCAACAGATGGCTTCTCGGCCTCCAATTTGATCACTGTTGGTAGTTTTGGCTCTGTGTATAGAGGAAGTATCGACGAAGATGCTACTTCAGTAGGTGCAATCCAAGTCCTTAACCTTGAAAGGAGAGTTGCATCAAGAAGCTTCACAGCTGAATGTGAAGCTTTGAGAAATATTCAACACCCGAACCTTGTGAAGATCATAACATCTTGTTCAAGCATCAACTTTCAAAGTAATCCTTTCAAGGCTTTAGTTTACGAATACATACCAAATGGGAGTTTAGAGGAATGGATGCACCTAGTTCGTGAAGAAGCACATAATGATAAAATTTAGAATCTAAGCCTTCTTAGCAGACTCAATATTGCAATTGACATGGCTTCTGCAATTGATTATCTTCATAACCACATCAGCCGATCGTTTACTATGACCTGAAACCAAGCAATGTTATTCTTGATCATGAGATGACTGCCTTTGTTGGAGATTTCGGGCTGGTTAGAATGTTTCCAGAGCTCACAAATCCAAGTTAAAGTAGACATTATGATTGTCCGGGATATTGAAGTTATGAACACCAGAAAAATGGGATTGGAATGGACAGAACCGTAAGATTATCGAGGGTCGACATAACCTGTCCTGTAAACTCGTTTCTGCTTTGGTGTAGTGCTAACAGATTCCAAAGACTTTTGATCGTAGATGGAATTTCACTTTCCAACATAATCTGTTGCATTTCAAGGCCATTCAAATTTACAAGGTTTCCTATTCCTGCATTTCCAAGCCATTCAACATAATGTAAGATTTGCTAACCTTCCTAACTCGTTAGGCACCCGTCCGCTAAAACTATTATTAAGAAGGTCGATTATAGGCATATTGGAACAGTTCCAAACAATATGGATTGAACCTGTTAACATATTTTGTCTCATGTAACGTTATTTAGACGGCGGCACCATATCGCCAATGTTCCTTAGTATATTTCCCTAGTTATGTTTCCATAAGATCAATAAATTACTTTAAGTAAGTTAGTTTAGGAAGGTTATTTAGCTGTTTTTTTTTTATTATTTAGTAGTAAGTCATTCATTACCAAATTAGTTTGGAACATCTGCAAAGTTAAAATGGCATTATTGTCTTATTGGCTCGTTTTTTGAAATTATATTCTTTTTATAGTTTAAAATAAGTTCTTAATGTGCCAAAAAAGTCTTAAAAATATAAATGGAGTTAATGTAATTAACCAAATAAACAAATCGTATTAGTAAAAGGATTGCTAATGTTGAAAGAGTTAATTTGTAGCCAAGTTAGCGATAAAAATAAACACAATTAATCAAATCCTAATTTCTTAAGGATAATATGAAATTCACCGACATATTATAACTATATATATGCACAGTTTGCCATGTTTTGGTTTTTTTAGACTAAACAATTTCAGTTTCTTCAACCCATCTCTTAGTTCCATCTTCTCGTTATAATGGAGAAATTAGTTCTTAAATTGGTTGAACTTGCATGTAAGACGTCATCTAAGCAATCTCTCGAGCCTAGATGCATCGTTGCGCTGTCTAAGCTTTCCTTCATCCTGATTTCTAACAGTTTCCTCCTCTCCACGAACATTGGAAACAAAATCAGTAGTTTGCAGTCCAATCCACGTCTCCAGCAGATCATCAGAGACTACTCGTCTCGTGTTCTGACAAACTGGAGAAGGCAACTCTATAGTAAATCTTCCTTTGTTGCGGTCAATGATCAAAAACCTCAATCCCAAAACCCGATTCTTGTTACACCTTGCAAACACTCTCCTAAAACTTCAGAAACTTCAGAATCCAAAAACAAACTACCCCAGGCCGTTTCTGAATCCAAAAACAACCCACCCAACAAGATTTCTGAATCCAAAATCTCGGTTCCTGTTACGCCTTGCAAGCCCTCTCGTAAAACTTCAGAATCCAAAAACAAACTACCCCAGGCTGTTTCTGAATCCAAAAACAACACAGCCAACAAGGTTTCTGAATCCAAAAGGAAAACCCTTGTTCTCAATAAGTTGGTTTCGAGTTCTAAACTCAAGAAGAAAGCGGTTTTAGAATCTAGGAGAAACACAACTGTTGTTCACACTGATAATGAACTTTTAAGAAGCAGCATAAGACAACAAGTTTTTGAGGCGTTGGATATGACTTCGAAAGAAACTCATCAACTCAACCCTCGCGATCCGATTGGGGTTTCGATATCTGTGGAATTTATATTATACAACAAGTGGGGGCGGTCAAATACTACCAACAGACAGAAGTACCGGTCATTCCTCTACAAACTGAAAGACGTTACAAATCAAGACTTTAGAAGGATGGTTCTCATGGGAGAAATCAAGGCGGAGAGACTTACAAAGCTGAAACCAGAAGATATGGCGAGTAAAGAAAGGAGAAATCTAAATAACAATATCAGACAATCCGCTCTAGAGAAATGTATTGCCGGAAGGGATACTTAGCTTCTGCTTATTATTTTAATTTCTTTTGTCAAGGTTTAGGTTTCTTTTTTCTTTTAACAATATTTGGGTCGGTTGCGGTTTTAGTCGTTTGGAGTGCCAACCTAGTTGAGATGTCCGGCTTCTTTTCTTGCAATCATTACCTCTGCCTGTAATTTTCCGTACTTGACCATTAGTAAATTTAATATGTACTTTATAGAATGGATGAATTATGTCTTTATAGTATCAAAGATTATTGCAACGCAAATCTTTATGTATTGACATGCTATTTAATTCTACAAATATCATTAGTACGAACTTAGAATCGAACTACACGACATCTTGATTAAATTTAATCTATACCGAACACGAGATCAAAGTAAAGAGAGTGGAATTCGTTGGGAACATATGGTATGGAGTCGATGGGGAAAGGTCAATTAAAGTGTGAGCTTTCCCACGCCTCCATACCATTGGTTTCCAATTATTCCTCCCTTTCCTTCTCTTTATGCTTGCTAACAGTCATCAATTTTTAGACATTTAAAATAACTCCAATAAAATGATAAATATTTCAGAATACTAAGATCAAATAAATGAATGTAAGAAGACTCCATTCATAATAAGAGAAAGATAATCAACATGGATGGTACAGAACCTAATATGCGAAGCACATACATGTACTGATAAGCAGAACCTCATAGTTCCAATCACTGCCTCAGAATTTGTTCAGACTTAAAGCATCCTCAACGTGAATCTTATGAATCAAAACTGTTGAAATCAATTCTGTTTTGTCAACTGCATTATCTTTTATAGGTGTACTTAACTTCAAGATTCTGTTCTGGCAACATCAAAAAAATAGCCAACGGCGCATTTCAATATATTTGTGCCCCTGGTCCAGCACATTTGACAACTATGGAAAAGAAAAAACGATATATAGTTTCATCAGACTGCGTTTTTGATACTCAACTTTGTTTCTTATCTTCGCACAAGTTATAGGGCTAGATTCTTGAGCCAAAGATAATCAACATGGATCGTACTCCTATGTTAGGCAGATTCATCATTCATGAACCAAAATGGGGGCTCCTATGTAACCTCTTGCATTTTCTCATATCATATCCCACATTTTAGTATATAAAAATGTATAATAGATACCCCATTATAGTCTGGGAATTACTAAATTAAACACTGCATTTATTGTTGTAGAGATCACAGTTTTTTCACCATAGCGTTATAACACTTGCAGTGAATTTAGTCCAGGCAATTAACTAGATGAATAGAAGAATAACTTATTTCTGGACATGCGTAACTGAGTACTATTCGCTTAAGTCAAAATTTCAAGTTCAAACAAAAATATACATGTGACCCTGAATCACATAAAGAAATCACAATACCAGCTAGACAGCCTACATACTATATGTTGGAGAAAAATTTTAAAAAATTTCACAAACAGTTGAATTTTTTCTGTTAATGCAGGAAAGGGTGAAAAAAAAAGAACGCAGGATCCACATTCCCTTGTATGCTTATCCCGCTACTCAAGCATTTCCTCCCATCTTCCATAACCACTGCCCAGTCTAACCTAATGACATCGACTCCTGTTCCTTTCATAAATTCAAGAAGGCAACCATTTCCATTGATATAGAGAACAAGTGGTGTTTCGGGGCATTTACTCCTTATTGTACAAACTATTTGTAGATTCTTATATGCCAAATAGTTAAAATAATGAAAGAATAATAGTCAATCCCGAATGGATTGGTTAGACATTCCATTAGGGAGCCTGGTCTTGACTCTTCGCATTTACATATTCTGTGACTTTCATATGCACACTAACTCAAATTATATAGGCTAGGGTCAAACTGAATGACATAGCAACATTCATTAAGTACTATATTTTCTAAACAAAACCAGGCTGCTAAGCAAATTATGATCCACAACAAGCTAAAGCTAAAAAAAAAACATCTGAGTGAGCTCAAATGAAAAAACAAGAGCCCCGGCTGGGCTTATGCTGACTTCTCAGGTAAACAAAGCTCATGTGTGGGTTTATGAGCATGATGGCAAGTTCAGACATGGTTTCCTTCTGATTGACATCTTAGTATTCTGCTATATGATATCTTATCCGAAGTTGGTTTTCTTAATAAATCATGTCAAAGATGATTTAATTTTTTCAATTTTATAATATACACTTGCAACACAATCCCTTAATTTGAACCTTTTCTGTAATAAACTGGAGCAAATAAATGTACTATTAACAGAAAATGTGTTTTATCAGTAACTGAGTAGCACATCATCTTGTTTATAGACTGCTAATAACTATTTACTATAATAATTTAAGCTTATTGTAGAAAGAACTTTAAACTAAACAGCATACTTTTGCATCACAAGATCCAAACACTTAATAATTTACATGCGGCTTTCGAGAAATATTGCCTAACACAACAAAACAAGCTTAGTTGAATAACAGATTAATCTATCGAATATTCTTCGAAAGCTCCTGTCTCAGATTTTAAGGCATGGAGACTGACCAATTTCAACTGAACAATGTGATGCTTTGATGAGGAAAAGCTAGTTGTTTCACATAGTTTGCCTTCGCATCTAGCCGAGCAGATCAGCACCTGAAATTAGGCAATCATATGCATGGGAAATGAGTATCATAAACAAGTTTGGGATCTTGAAAATAACACTAGAAGTTCAACAACTGCTTTAATTTACAATTGTAATCACAAATTTGTATACTTACATTGCAGTTTTCAGATTGAATTGCAATAAATCGTTAATCATACAACTCGTTGTTTAAGTTGAACTGATAAAGAATCATTATGCCAAGCACAAACTCCCTATCAAGAATTCAGACAGACTCTTCACACTTATATAGTTGGCATCAACTTGTACGAAAAACATGAAATAGAGTACAAATAATTTGGAACAACACAACATTATTCATAAGCAGGCGTAATAAACGGGAATTTCAACTCATCTTCTTACCTTGATATACTTGGAGAGACTTTATAGTAATTTCACGATGGCTTTGTTCTCAGCTACCAATAGAAATGTAGTGTTATCGGCTGAGAAGCCTTTGTGCCGCATGTCACAAATGAGCTCTGCTGCCTTCACCAAATTCTTACGCCAAAGAAACCCATGAATCATCACATTATACGTGCAATCATCTGGCAAGCAAAAACTGTTTTCCATATTTTTGAAGATCTTATATGCTTTATCTACAAATCCTCTCTTGCTAAGTCCATCAATTATTATATTATATGTGTAAACAGTAGGCTGCAATCCAGCATCCGAAAGTTTAGACCGCAATTTCTTCACATCTTCAAACCTCCCAGCTTTGCACATTCCTTCAATTAGGATGTTGTAGGTAACTATGTTAGGCTTCAATTTGATCAATTCCATTTCACCGAATAAGTTGAAAGCTAAATCAAGATGCCCATTATCACAAAAACCATGTAGCAAAGCCGAGTATGTTACTACATTTGGAGGGTAGCCACTAGCACACATATCTTTAAATAACTCGAGTGCTTCTGAAGGTCTTCTTGCATGACATAAGCCAAATATAAGAGAACTATAGGTATATTGATCAGGAATTAAACCTTTAGAAGAGATTTCACCAAACAGTTGCTTTGCCTCGTAAATACGTTTCTTCTTACCATACCAATTGATCAAGATGTTATAAGTACGGACATCAGGATCGCAACCCTTTCTCATCATCACATCAAGTACTTTCCTACCCCGATGTATTTGTCCATGAAGACCATATCCATCTATTAGTGAATTATACGTAACGACATTAGGCTTAACACCCATTTGAATCATTCTGCTCAAAATAGATTGAGCCTTCATTAGCATGCCTTCCTTGCAAAGTTCATCAAGTAATATACTAAAAGTGGTTACATTTGGCGATACATTCCTATCCATCATTTCCTCAAACAACAACGAAACCTCCTTCCACTTACTGGAAAAGCACAGACCATAAATAAGTGAACTGTAGGAGATAACATCAGGCAAAATTCCTTGTCTCTTAATCTGTTTAAAGAGATCAAATGCTTCAACAACTTGATTATCCTTGCAAAGACCATCAATAAGAGAAGTATATGTGACAACATCAGGCTCACAACCTTTGTCCATCATTCGTTTGGGGAAGCCCATAGCCAAATTGACTTTTCCAAATTTACAGAGACCATTGAGAATAGTATTATAAGTAAACACATCAGTTTGATGGCCCATAGCTTGTATCTTATCGAATAAATCTACGGCATCACCAATTTTACCATCCGTACACAAGCCATTGATTAGAGTATTGAAGGTTACAGTGTCGGGATGAAATCCAAGCTTGTAGATTTTGGAAAGAAGAGAAAACCCAAAATCAAGACGTCCTAAGCGGCAGAAGCAGTTAATTAAGATGTTGAAAGTAAAGAGATGAGGTTTGATTCTAACCAAATCCATACGGTTGGAAAGAGAGATGAGGGTATGAAATTGATTCATCTTAACCAATGAAGAAAGCAGTTTGTTGAACTCGATAACAGATGGAGGGGGCCTCGAGTGGAGAAGGTGATGAAAGGAAGAAACAACTAGCTTGATCTCAGAGGGAGAATGATGAGAATGGAGCTGACGATGATGAAATGGAGAACGAGTGAGAGCTGAGGTTGAGGAAGATGACAATGAAAGAAGAAGGCGTCTGTAGATTTGGGAACCCATTTTTGGAATCAGAAGCAAAAATTGGAGAGAAGAGAATTAGGGCTTCTTCAATTTGGGAATTTGCAGCAATGGGGAACGGAAGGTGAATTTAGTTTTACGATGCCGTAAATCATATATCGATAAATTAATAATTTATTAATTTAAATAACTTTACGTATGACCTTTAAATTTTCAAGCCCAGTATACTAGTTATAAGGTATATTAGTTAGAGATGAAAATATATATGTTACGAGATTCAAAGTATTAAAGCAATTGTGATGAATATTCAAAATCCGGTCGATGACGAAGTTGAGGATGATTCAATAGCTTTGGAACCGGTCACTCGGAAAGAAGCATTGCAAGTGGCAGCAACTCTTCACAACTTTTTGTTTCAATACAAGAAGACAATGTCCTAACTCTTGAGTGCAGTGAAAAGATTTAAAGATGAAATCAATATAGATTTGAAGTTCAACAAAAAAAATAAGTGATTATAGATTCGTTTTTTACTAGACAATCTTAGAATTTTGGAGTCTATCACTTATATACATTAAATGTTTTAGTAATTATTAATTTATAGTTTCGTTGGGACCAATATATATACACTGAAATTTCAAAAAAGTTATTATCTTATTATTTTATCGATTGAGGTCCAATTTTATACTGGTCCCAAATTGGGACTGGACAAATTATTAATTTTATCGAATCGAATATTAATTTATAAAGGTTTTACTGTATATATAATTTTAAGCCTTTTTTATGAAGCATTTTGTTGGCAAAACGACAAGTAGTTCCCAGGGGAGGGTTGGCATACTTACAATTCAAATCAATATGGTTTTTTTTTTTTGGTTTTCTATCCAATATTCGACCTCACATTGGGTCGACTAATTTCAATTCGAAACGGATTCCAAACTACCATTGCGACAAACAACGATTGGTCAATATGACTTTTTTTATTAACGATACAAAAGTCGAATATGTATTTATCTAAAATTCATAACACCTTACAATTAACACATATTTATATTTATTAATATTTATCTTAGGCTATGTTAGGATGAAGTGTATGAGGGGTTAATAAAGAAAGGTTAAGGAAAAGTTTTGATGGTTTCGTATACAACCCTTCTTAACACTCCAATTTGGAGTGTTGAAATTTAGAAGAAAAAACCTCTCATAAAACCTTATTAACTCATGCCCTCTCAAAAACCTCTCTTTCCAAACATGAATTAGTTTTAAAACCTTACTTTGCTAACCTTCCTCGACCCTTCCCCCAATCAAAGTCTTAAGGTAATAAAAGGTATTTTACTTTTTATTGTAAAAAAGTAACGTCTTATTTTACACATAAATTAGGTTATATTTATTTCAATACGGTAGAAATTTTACATTGAAATATAGTTGGGATTAAACTATTTGCATAACAATTAAGAGATCATTTCTATATAGAGGTTGATACAATAAAGATTCTCCGTTTTTGGAACCAAACTTTTGTATAACAATTAAAAAGTTATATTTATATAGAGTATTCATATATAGAAGTTGTATTGTAGTGACAAATCAACCTAAATATAGCTTGATTCTCCTTTGGCTTGCTCAGGCACAACCTCTTTAATCGGTTTACACATAAATTAGGTGTAACATTTGCTCCAGCCAAAGTTATATAAGCCCATATAAATATAAGTTGGATTTCAATAGTAGATAATTTCTAAGAGACTAGCCCGATTGGGTTGGATTATATATTAGGGTAAGTATGAAAAAAAAAAATTACATAATTTGTGCTATCACCATTTGCAAACAAAATTTTAAAGCATTAACATTATTAAAATGATAGCATTTCTGCTATAGTTGGCAATTACAACATTTTTAATTCTTTTTAATTCTAAGTAAATCGAGCAAGATTTACGCCAACTGCACAGTAATCTAAGAATTTAGTTAGTTGCGGAGTTTGGTGGCGGGATCGCCGGTTCGATGGAGGTTTGTGTGTAACCTATTCAAATTTAGTTTCCTATGGGCTTTGTTTGGTTGGGTAAGGTAATAATTTTAGGCCCATTCAATTTAGAGATATTCTTTTTTATCGTGGACGGACTACGCAGACTAATCTAGTTTCGAGTTGCGGAAGGGAAGATTCTTTCAAGACTCTTTCACCAAGTATTTTAATCACTCACGCATTCACATTTTTAGGACTTGATTCTTGCGTCAATAGTTGAGCCGATTCAATATTTTTACTACCCGGACCAAATTTGATTAAAGACTTACTTGCGCTAATTTTCTATCTTGGAAAGTTTGTTGATTGGTAGTGTATATTATACCAGAAATAGGATAGAATTCTTAATCTCATTTTATGCTCAATTGATAGCCTATTAATTTGTCTCATAACTTTAGCTTTCTCTTCAACTTTCAATAGTTAAAAATGATTTCATATACATATTTGTGTATATTATTCTCAATCCCCCCTAATTTCGAAATTGTAAACTATTATGATGATGCATACCATTATGAAACAGAAAGATAATAATTTCGAAAATGATAAAGACTTGATTTGTCCCCTAAAATTAATAATTAACATCATTTGTAATGTTCAACACTTGATTTGAAGTCTCGTCACTATCTAACTAACCACACGTTAGTTTATCTTGTTGAAGTCCTCGTAGATGCAGCGATATGTAAATTCTTACATGAATCTCTCCGCGGCCTTGGGACTTTCTTTGATCCTGGACGAGAGCTACCCTCCACCCTCAAACTATTGCCTTACCAAATAACAGTTTATCGTTCTTGGGCATTAATTGCTACATTTGAGGGAAATTTCCTACAGAAGTTGGTGCCATGTCAATTTCCTTGGAAGTCCATGTCTTTTAGTTTACTTAATTAGTCTTCCTGGAAATTTAAACCACACATTACTTATCAATTGACCGCTTGAACCATAAACTTAAGCTAATAGTTAAGGCCCAACTACATCTTTTATATTAATCACAAAGCATTCCTTACGGGGATGAACCACCCGGATCACAAGTACATTGCCAGCTTCTGTCGGGCGGCTTAGAAAGTTACGGGGTCTATCATTTCGCGGAAGCATTCTCATTACTCTTAAGAATTGCAAAAATTTGTTGCAGTTGGACCTTTCTTCAAATAATCTAAATGGCACCATACCACAGGAAATTCTTAGCATTCCTTCCTTATCAGTTGCACTTGATTTAAGTCGAAAGCAATTTACTGGTTCCTTACCTTCATCTGTTGCAAACCTGAAAGTTTTAGGGTATATGGATGTCTTGAGAAACAAATTATCGGGTGAAATTCCCACTAGTCTGGGAAGCTGCGTCAGCCTTGAGTGGTTATTTCTGCACCATAATTTCTTTGGAGGATCGATTCCTGCTTCATTTAGTTCATTGAGGGGTATGCAACACCTTGACCTTTCTCAAAACAACCTGACTGGACTAATTCCACCTTATCTGGGGACAATTCCACTCTTTTATTTGGATTTATCAGATAACAATCTCGAAGGCGAGATCCCAAAGCAGGGTATCTTCACAAACTCGAGTGCTGTTTTTGTTGCTAAAAATGATAGACTTTGTGGAGGCATGCCTGAACTGCATATGCCTCAATGCCGCCCCACAAAGGAACACAAGTTGTCAGCTTTGCAGTTGTCTATAATCATAACAGGCTGCCTTCTTTTTGGACGGACTATTCTGTCATTTTTCCTATTCTGTTGATTAAAACGGAAAAGGAAAGAGCAAATTTGTGAAACTTCATTGGAAGAACCATTTCCCCAAGTCTCTTATGAAGTAATCCTGAGAGCAACAGATGGCTTCTCTGCCTCTAATTTGATCGGTGTTGGTAGTTTTGGCTCTGTGTATAGAGGAAGTATCGGTGATGATGCTACTTTAGTAGGTGCAATCAAAGTCCTTAACCTTGAAAGGAGAGGTGCATCAAGAAGCTTCACAGCTGAATGTGAAGCTTTGAGAAATATTCGACACCGCAACCTTGTGAAGATCATAACATCTTGTTCAAGCATCAACTTTCAAGGTAATCCTTTCAAGGCTTTAGTTTACGAATACATACCAAATGGGAATTTATAGGAATGGATGCACGCAGTTCGTGAAGAAGCACGTAATGATAAAATTCAGAATCTAAGCCTTCTTAGCAGACTCAATATTGCAATTGACGTGGCTTCTGCAATTAATAATCTTCATAACCAATGCCATCAGCCAATCGTTCACTGTGACCTGAAACCAAGAAATGTTCTTCTTGATGATGAGATGACTGCCCGTGTTGGAGATTTCGGGCTAGCTCACAAATCCAAGTCAAAGTAGCTCGACTGGAGTAAAGGGGAACTATCAGATATGTTGCACCAGGTAATTAACTTCAATTATCTTTGATTTATATAATAAGCAGCTTCGATCATTTATAAACAAATACTACATATAAATATATATAGTTATAAATAATATGTTGTATCTCCCCATGAGCAGAATATGGCGTAGGAGGACAAGTATTAAAAGAGGGAGAGGACAAGTATCAGAATATGGTGTATAGTTATGGGATTTTATTACTGGAGATGATAACAGGAAAAAAACCAACTGATATTATGTTTAAAAACGGATTTAATGTCCATAAGTTTGCTAGAAAAGCTATTACTCATGATGTCATGGAGATAGTAGATGTTATGATTGTCCGGGATACTGAAGTTATGAACACCAAAAAAATGGGATTGGAATGGACCAAGTGTATTGTTGAAATTGGAGTGGCATGGTCTACGGAATCACCTATAGATCGGACGGACATGAGTTTGGTTGTGCAACAACTTATTAAGCTTAGGGATGCTTTCCTCAAGACCTCGCTGCAAAGGCGCATCGAGCAAGGTAAATTTTTAATCAGTTTTTCTTGGGATAAGTCATGTGCCAAAGAAACAAAGAATTCAAAACTGATGAATAATAATAATAATAATAATAATAATAGTAATAATAATAAAGAAAGTACTGTGGTTTTCAATTTCGTTTAGCCAGCTTTAAATTTGGTCCAATATCACAAATATGAATCAAGTTACATAATCACATTAAACGGAAACTGACGAATACACTGATGATGCAGATGAGTTGAAGGAGGCTGGTGGAATTAGAGATGTCTCTTTTTGAGTAGTTTTATTTTATCTGTTTGTAATTTGCAGTCTGTTCTTTTATATATCCATCAAATGGGATGAATCTGAATCTTCCTTTTTCCGGGATCCAAAATTTTGACATCAGATTTCAATTGTAAACCATATCAATCATCTTATTGACAGATAAATCAAGATGATACAGAACCGTAAGACTATCGAGGGTCGACGGAACCTGTCCTATAAACTTGTTTCTGCTTAGGTGTAGTTCTAACAGATTCCAAAGACTTCTGATTGTAGACGGAATTTCACCTTCCAACATATTTTGAACCTGTTAACATATTTTGTTTATGTAACGTTATTCAGACGTCGGCACCATATCGCCATGTTCCTTGATATATTTCCCTAGTTACGTTTCCATAAGATCAATAAATTACTTTAAGTAAGATAGTTTAAGAAGATTATTTGACTGTTTTTTATTATAAGTATTAAGTCATTCATTATCAAATTAGTTTGGAACATCTTGCAAAGTTAAAATGGCTATTTTTATAGTTTAAAATAAGTTCTTAATGTGCCAAAAAAATCTTAGAAATATCAATGGAGTTAATATAATTAATCAGATAAACAAATCGTATTAGTAAAAGGATTGCTAAAATGTTAGGAGAGTTAATTTGTAGCCAAGTTAGCGATAAAAAAAACACAATTAATAAAATCCTAACTAGGTTTTGAGCCCTGCATTGCACGGAGAATGAAATGCACCGCTATTCATTTAATTTTGTCGTTTGTCTAACTATGGTCATTAAGGATGACTTCAATCTATCATAAATGATAAGTTTTATTCATTTAATTTTGTCGTTTGTCTAACTATGGTCATTAAGGATGACTTCAATCTATCATAAATGATAAGTTTTAATTAAATAGAAGATAATAAATTTGAAATTTGATAAATTTAAATGATTGACAATATCAGTATTTTTAAAAGATTATATATATATATATATATCATATATTAATAAATTAAATATATAAACTTATCCTTCTGTTTGAAATTGTTTAATAAGTTTCATATTTATCTCATAAAATCGGGATAATATATTAGATTATATTAATTAATATTATTAATTAATTCAAATTGACACATAAGCTATTAATGTTTAATATCGCGCCATGTGGCAAAATGTCTAGTATCGTATCATGTGTCATACTTTCGTGTTCCTTTTAATAATAGTATAGATTTCTTAAGTATAATATGAAATTCACCATATTATAACTATCAGTAATTGTTATCACCTAATATTCGTATGACACGTGGACCAATAGTCATTTAGCTTTCAAACACGTAGGACGGTTTAACTATGTTGAATAGTCTTAATGTCCACTTAGACGTGTGTTGAATAGTCAACGTAAGGAGAATATCTCTCCTACAAAGAAAGTATTCCTCTTTAGGTCTCCTAATCCAATTAGGACAATGCGAGTTAATTGGAATTATAATTCTAAGACTAAAGAGGGATAATTTAAGTAAAGTCCTGATACAACTAGGATTAAGATACATGATCAAACACTATAAATACATGGGACTTTCTACAATCTAAGGTACATTATTCTAGACTCATTCTCTGAGTTATTTACTTTACCGATCACAAGTTCCATACTGACTTTAGCATCGGAGAGGGGTCGCCGGTCAGCGGCCTCCTTTAGGCTAACGTTTTCTATCTTGCAGTTGACACAGCTTACGTGGAATTCAAGTTACTATTTCTCGGTAACAAATTGGTGCGGTGAGCGTGGAATCTTTAAAAGATTCTATCAAAGAACATGGTGATCTTAGAGGAAAATCAGGCCACTAATGCTCAAGAAGAAGACATGGACCATGATGAAGACACAATGGCTCTAGACGAAGAAGTTGCTTTGCACCGAATGTTCGAGTGGTCAGGAACTGTTGATCCAGAGCAAAGAAAATGGATGGATAGAGTCGCAGTCGAAGTGGCAGTTAGAACAGTTAATGACCGATCGACCATAGATCGTTTGCAACAACAATTAGAGGAGTTGAGTAAGCGAATTCCCCCAGATCGACCACGAAGCGAAATTCGGGGGTGTAAAACGATCTCGGAATTCGGAGCGCTCTCGAAGTTATACAGCATCTTCAGCTGGAAGAACTCGAACCGCAGATCGCGAAAAAACTCCAGTTCGAGGAAGATCTGTAGAACGATCTCCAACTCCTCCGAGGCGCAAACCTCGTATAAAGTCACAAGCAAGAAAAGTCTCACCAGGGATTGTAAGGAGACTGTCTTACGAGGATGGATCGGCGTCTTCGAGGAGCTCCTCGGGAAGTAGAGACCCTAAACATTGGCGGTCCCGAAGAGATAATTCTGAGGTTGAGGAACTTAAACGTAAACATAAAAGACTTGTCGATACGTTCGACAGAAGTTTAGCCGAAGGAATTGCTAAAGCCCTTAAGGAGCGAGATGAGGCTACGGGAACTAAGAATGTGGGGTCCAGAGAAGGGAAGAGACACAGGAGAAGAAATCGGAATCGGGATTATTCTGATGAAACTTTACGGGGCGAGGAAGGACCTATACAGGATAAAGACAGTCCACTCTGTGCTAAGATCCTGGCAGCTCCTTACCCGAACAATTTTAAGTATCCCAATTTTGATAAATATTGTGGAGATTCCGACCCTGTGATGCACGTCAAAAGTTTTGGAAGGGTGCTCCTTGCGAGCCCAGTAAACGAGGCACTTATGTGTAAGTTATTTCCAACAACTTTGAAAGAAACGGCGGCACAATGGTATGATTGTCTCCCTACTGGTTCAATCAGGAGTTGGAACCAGCTTTCAGAGTCCTTTAAAGCACATTTTGTCACCGCCATACCAGAGAAGAAGACGGTCGATGATCTGATGAGGGTACGACGAGGAGAAAACGAGACCTTAGAATCATATCTGCACAATTTTAATAATGTGGCTTTAAAAGTTGAACCCTTGATTGTATCCTCAGCACGGAAGACACTGGTGGAGAATTGCCGAAATCGGGATCTTCACATGAAACTTATGACTGAACGACCGGACGATTTTCATGCTTTGATGACAATGGCAAAATCGTTTGTGGTGTGGGATGAGCACCAAGATGATCCCACGAGGAGAGTAAAGGCAGTCAAGTCCGAGGTACAAGAAAGAGATCGAGGCAGTGGCCGGAGCTCAGAGAGGTGGGAAAGGACTCGTGAGGTTCCAAGGAAGCCTTTTGATAAAAGAGACCGAATCCCATTGCCTGCTCCTCGTGCTCAGGTTCTTATGTGGGTTGAAGAACAAAAGGAGCAAATCAGATATCCACCCAAAGGTGGGAAGCCAAAGTTTAATGGCAAGTATTGTGCTTTCCACAAATTGCAGGGTCACGATACAGAAGATTGTGAACAGCTGGCAAAGGAGTTGGATAAATTGACAGCTAAAGGAAAGTTGAAAAACCTCTTCGAGAAATATAAAGATCAATTCCCAGATCGAGAGGGGGCAAAAACTCCTCGGGGAGTCATTAATATGATTATGGGAGGTTCTCCCGTTGACAGGAATGTTAAAAGGAAACGGGACATCGCTGAGCGAGTACGAATTGAGGAGATTTCGAAAGTTTTTGATTTCGGGTCATTGAAGGGCCGCCCAAGTGATCCACATGATGATGCTTTGGTGATCAATATGCACGTGGAAGGTTTTACGGTTAGAAGAGCCTTGCTAGATACAGGAAGCTCAGTAAATATCATCACGAGGAAGGCTTTCGAGGCCCTTGGCTTGGAACGGGGACGTTTGACACCTTCCGCGTCACCTTTAGTTGGTATAAGTGGACATCCCGTACTTCTGTTGGGAGAAACCCAGCTTGAGGTCGAAATAGGGAATACCACGAGCAAGTGGAGAACTGTTACTGATTTTTTAGTGATTGACACACCGATCGCTTATAATTTGATAATTGGCAGGCCTTTGATTTCAGGTAGTCGGGGTGCCATATCCCTTTATTATTTAGCTTGGATGATCCCGACGGAGCGAGGAATGGCAGTGGCACTTGGTAGTCAATCGGTTGCGAGGCATACTTATATGACCTCGTTGGAAATAGTTCCTCAAGAAAGTGTCTTGGTTGAGGAAGTTAAGGAGCGTGGCGAACCAGTTGATGCAATTGAAGCCGTAGCCTTGGAAGAAGGAAAGGTAGTACAAGTTTCAGCAGAGTTGCAAGAGAGTTCGAAGAAAATTGTTATCGCCGCGCTCGAGGAGAATAAAGATGTCTTTGCCTGGACATCGGCAGATATCGTAGGAGTTTCTCGTGGGGTTATGGAGCACACGCTAGACATTGACCTAGAGTACACTCCTGTGAAACAGAAGAAGAGAAACCAAGGGGCGGAAAGGCAGCAGTTCATCAAGAGCGAGGTTGAAAAGCTGCTTGAGTTCGGGAGAATCAAGGAGGTTCATTACCCACAGTGGATTTCAAATGTGGTCTTAGTCAAGAAAGCAAATGGAAAATGGAGAATGTGCGTCGATTTTTCCGATTTGAATAAAGTTTGCCCTAAGGATTTTTATCCGTTGCCATGTATAGACATGTTGGTCGACTCAACTGCCGGATACGAGGTATATTCTTTCCTCGATGCAAAGGAGGGTTTTCATCAAATCCCGTTGGCCGAGAAGGACATGGAAAAAACCAGTTTCATTACACCAGAGGGTACTTATTGTTATCAAGTAATGCCTTTTGGTCTGAAAAATGCTGGAGCAACTTATCAAAGACTAGTCAACAAGATGTTCAAAGATCTCATTGGGAAGAATGTCGAGATTTATGTTGACGACATGATTGTGAAAAGCAAGAAGGCGGAAGAACATGCTAAGGACCTCGAGGTGGTTTTCAAGATTCTAAGGAAGTATAATTTGAGACTCAATCCTGAGAAGTGTACCTTTGGGATCAATTCTGGAAAATTTTTGGGTTTTATGATTTCTAAACGAGGCATCGAGGCAAACCCAGACAAAATCAAGGCTATTGTTGATCTCCAGCCACCAAAGAGTGTACGCGAGGTGCAAGTTTTAAACGGTAAAATCAATGCTCTGGGTCGTTTTATCTCTTATTCCGCCAAACGATGCATGCCCTTTTACAAAAGTCTTAAAGGAGTAAAGGACTTCGTGTGGACTGATGAGTGTCAAACCTCGTTCGAGGATCTCAAGAAATTTTTGTCCTCTCCACCTCTCTTAAGTCAGCCTGTGAAAGGAGAAGATTTGTATTTGTACATAAGCGTGGGAGAGGAGTGCATTGGTATGGTTCTAATTCGAGAAGAAGATGAAGGAAAAGTTCAATATCCAGTTTATTATGTAAGCAGAGTGCTTCGAGGGGCAGAATCAAGATACCCTAAAATGGAGAAACTGGCTTTCAGAGTGTATATTGCTGCTCAAAAATTGAGACATTATTTCTTGAGTTATACCATCGTTGTTCGTACAGACACCCCACTCAGGAAGATTCTTTCACGACCTGAGGCCTCGGGGAGACTGACGGAATGGTCCATAAAACTCACGGAGTTTGATGTAAGATTCGAGCCAAGACCATCAAAAAAGGCTCAAGTCCTCGCTGACTTTTTGATCGAGGTCCCACCTAAAGAAGAAACTGATCCAGTATTAAATACTTGGGAAATCTTCGTAGATGGGAGTGCCAATAAGAGTCAATCCGGGATCGGAGTTTTTTGCAAAAGTCCAGATGGGTTGGTGTTCAGACACGCTGCGACTTTGGGCTTTGATTCCTCAAATAACGCTGCAGAGTACGAAGCGATATTGCTCGGGCTGCGTTTGGTTAAAATTATCAGGGCAGACAAGGCAGTCATCAAAAGTGATTCAGGCCTAGCAACCAATCAGATAAGAAATTCTTGGGAGACCAAACATGCTCGAATGAAAAAGTATCACGAGATGGTAAAGCGTACAATTGAGGAATGTGAGCTCGTGGAGTGTAAAGTTGAGATCGTGCAAATCCCGCGGGAGGAAAACATGGAGGCTGATCACCTGGCAAAATTAGCTTCTGATCCTACTAATTTAAATTTTTGTCCTTGTGATGTGCAGATAATTCCATGTGCAAGTATTGATGCCAAGGAGATTTTTGCCCTCGATCGAGGCAACGAATGGTATTGGCCAATTTTTGAATATCTGTACGAGGGAAAGTTGCCGGAAGATAAGTCGCAACATCCGAAGATCGTGAGAAAGTCGAGTAGATACACAGTCGTGGATGGAAATTTATTTCGGAGATCGTATTCCCAACCATGGCTCAAAGCAGTTGGGATCGAGGAAGGAGCCAAGATTTTAGAGGAAATCCATGAAGGATCATGCGGGGCTCATGAGGGCTGGAATGTTCTGGCTCGAAAGGCGAGGTTGTTAGGTTATTATTGGCCTCAGATGAACAATGATGCTGCGGAGTTTGTAAAGAAATGTGCTGCGTGCCAAGCTCACGCTCCAGTTTGGCATGGCCATTTGCGACCTGGGGAATTGATATCGTAGGACAGTTTCCGATGTCAACTAATCAAAGACAGTATGTTATCGTAGCAGTCGATCACTTTACAAAGTGGGTCGAGGCTGAAGCAGTGTCCTCGATAACGGCCCAACAGATTGTGAAATTTGTCAAGAATAGCATTGTATATCGCTTTGGGATCCCCAATACAATAATCACAGACAATGGCAAACAATTTGACAGTGTTCTATTTAGACACTTTTGCGAGAGAGAAGGGATCAAGCTAAGGTTTAGTTCTGTCTTCCACCCACAAACAAATGGGATGACCGAGAGAACTAATCGAACGATCATGGAAGGAATCAAAAAGCGCTTAACTCACCTCGAGAAGTTAACAAATTGGGTCGAGGAGCTGTATCATGTGTTGTGGTCGTATCGAACGACGCCAAAGACAGCTACAGGAGAAACCCCTTTTTCCTTAACTTATGGAACAAAAGCCTTTATTCCAGTCGAGATTAAGGTACCAAGTACGAGGGTTCTCCATTATACTGAAGAATGGAATGAACTGAACTTACGAGACAACTTGGACGATCTCGAAGAAAAAAGAGAAATGGCGCTTGCACGGATTGAGGCGTATAAAGCCAGAACAAAGAGAATATATGACAAAAGCGTACGACCAAGACAATTTTTCAAAGGGGATTTTGTCCTTCGTAGTACAGCAGCCTCGAGCTCGAGACAAGGCAAAGGTAAGCTGGGAATAAAGTGGGAAGGACCATTTCGAGTCATAGAATGCGTCGGAACACATACTTATCGTTTGCAGCATCTTGATGGCACAGAGGTTCCGAGGACCTGGAATACAATCTCTCTCAGAAAATATTATTTTTAGTTTTTCTTTAATTATCATGTAAACTCAGAATCCAACTTAGGAGTTATCTTGAATAAAGGCCCATGAGGCATTGTTTTCATCTATGACTTTAATTCAGATATTACTTAGGAATTATTTGCTTATGGAAAATGCAGGAAACGAAGAAAAATTCACGATTTAAAATTACGTGTTCTTTTGAAAGTTTGTTCTAAGTATTCGACACTGGACAATTTGGTTAGAACATTAAAATCAAGCTTATGCATGCTAGAAGGCTTCGATTAAAACCAAATCTAAGAACGTCGTGGTAAGAATCCACCCTATAAGAGTTAGCCCGACCAGGAAAATAAAGGGGGGGCTACTACGAGGGCTGCGAACAATTAAAGTTCAAAAAGTAAACAAAAGTTTTGAGATCAGTATAAGATTTGAAGCAACGGGCAAACTTTAATAAGAAACTTGCACACAAGATATTAGACGTAATATGTAAAGGCAAGATGAGGAAAAGTCTGTTGTTTCATTAAAATTAATACGAGTTACATGAATGACAAAACTATTCTATAGGCGCGACTGAAGATAAAGGCTCGGCAGGAACGCCTTCTTTCGGAGAATCTGGATCTGGATAAGTTTCATCAAGAAAGGCAGGAGCTTCTTCATCGTCCTCGGGCGGATTCACGTTCACAAAGAACTTAAGATCCTCCTCGGAGATATCAGGAAATCTCTTGCGAATATTAATCACGAAGCGAGTTTTGAACCTCGACATTCGCCATATCTCATTCTCCTCCATCTTCGTGATGACTTTCTCATGTGCAGCCTCCTTGTCCTTCAGAGCTTGCTCAGACGCCTCGATCCGGGATTGAAGTTTTTGTGTAACCTCCTTACCTCGAGCTCTCCATGTTGCTTGCTCAATCTTCTCTAAAGCAAGTTGGGCACGAGCCTCTTGATGAAGACTTGATAATGCAAGGCAGGTGTTGAGCCATTGGTCCTGGATGTCGGCCTCGAGGCCTTGTTCCCGTTCCCTCGAGGCATCGAGGGCTTTCTTTAGCTGGATACAATCCACCTTCAGCCTCTCACATTCGAAGGTTTTCTCCCTTCCGATTTGCTGTGCAGATTTGAGAATTTTCGTTTGATCGGCCAACGCATCTTCTGTCTTATCAAGCTTGTCCGAGACTGCCGCCCATTTCTGACGATAGTTCTCGAGGGATTCTGCCTTTTGTAGGTATCGGTACGACATGATCTCAGTCGCAGCCATGGCCTGTACATAAGTTAAGCGTAAATCAGATGAAACACGGGAACAAAGGAAGATATGAGAAACGAAACTATTGAGAGATCGATTGATAAACCTTCGCCTGACGCACGTGCACCAGTTGAGCGAGTTCTTTGTCTGAAAGCTTCTCGGCCTGAATAACCTCCTCGGGAATAAGGCAGGCTTGAGCTACGTCCTCATCAATTTGAGGGACTTTTAGAGACACTTGGGGATAGCGCTCCGACCAGAACTGCATGAAGATCAAGGGTTTTAAAAAAAACCGATAAAGTTAAAAAGAAAGCAAAATAGGAATAAGTGCAAGGCTTACGTTGTAAAGCTTATACTTTTCGTATTGATCTATCACGTCCTCGGGCGGCGCCCTGCCTTTCGCGTTGATTATCTCAGGACAGTAAGAGACAGGGTGCCATTTGGGGTCAAAAGTCGAGGGAACTTTCAAGTGTGGTGGCGTGCTCGTGCCCTCAATTTGACGAGCACGTTTTGCTTGATGTTCGTCGAGACCATCGGAAAAAGAATCCATAGTATCCTCGCCCGAAGGAATCGAGGAATCTAAGGAGACAGCAATATTTTTTCTCTTCGAGCGAGTCTGCTTCGGGACAAGAGTTTCCCCGGCATGTGGATTTTTAGATGGATCGGACGAACGGTCCTCGGGGTTCTCGTGTTCGTGCGTGTCGTCCGAAGCAGAAGAAAGAATTTGGATTTCTGAAAAGGAAAATATAAGTAAGTAAGATACTTAAGGAGATTGGTAAACTGGCGTTAGAGATATTTTGGGATTACAGACCTGGGGTTTCCTCGGGAATTTGATTTACGGGCGTAGGTTCGCCCGCCACATGAACGATCTCGGGCTCCTGTCTAGCGCTCGAGATGGTTTCATTTAGGGATAAGGCTCTGACCTTCTTCGTTGTTGCTCGGGGACTCGAGGTCTGCTGAATTATCTTAGGAGCCTCGATTTCTCCACCCAGGGCCTTCAGACGGGCAGCTGCAAGGCGTTGTTTGTAAGATAGTTTAGGAGCCATGAAAATATTCCTGCAAATAAAAGTACGAAGAGTTAAAATAAAGAAGTCTTACGAGGATTTTTTGGAAGAGAAACTGGCTCCCCGAGATGAGCCCGATTAACCTCGGGAGCAGGAAAATAAAATATAGTCCCGTCCTCTCCAACGGTAGTGATTGGCATATTGCCTCGATAGCGGCATAAGAATTGCTCAAAAGAGATGGGGCTGGGGGGTTTGTATTTTTGGAGTTTTTTAAGGGAGCATTGTTCCTCCTCGTTGAGGACCACGGTTTTCGTAGGGTTCCTCCACATGCTCGGATCGGTGGGGAATTCATTGAAATCAATTCTCCAGGGCCATCGGAGGTTGCCGTCTTCGGGACCTACCCAAATCCATCGGGAGCGATGACCACTATGCGACGAGGGCTTGCCACCGACCAGGCCTTTAGGCTCGTGAACTTCTTTGAACGAGACGCAGGGATGTTTTAACGCTTTGGTAGGAGTCCTCAGATATTTGAAGAGGTTTCCAGTGAGCAGAACTCCTAGATCCTGGCATACTCGGACAAGAGCGAGCATCTCCACCCACGAGTTGGGAACGATCTGTGCAGGGCAGAGGTTGAACTCGTTGAGAATGTCGTTCACCACCTCAGGAAACGGGAACCTCATCCCATATTCTAGATGCCTCTCGAGAACTGCCACCTTGTGGATTTTCCCTTTAAACATCCTATCTTCGGGCGTTGGGACGGCACAGTCGAAATCCTTTAAGCAAGGGAACTTTTTCTTCAACTCACGAAGTGCTTCAATCGTGTTGATCTTGGTCGCTTCGTAAGGAAGAGCTGTCCCCCAATGGCCCTGTTGCGGATGTGGGGCACGTACTGGCATTTGGATCGGAGGGTTAGGGTTTCTAGGGTTTGTGCGTTGTGTGGTATTGGGTTTTGGCTTTTGTGGTCTGGGAGGGGTTAATTCTTCTTCGGACCAATCCATTATGATTCGCCGTCGTGGGTGATTAGGTTCTAAATCGGAAGAGCGGGATGTTTCGTTTGAAGAGGTAGGGTTTTGTGATGAAGAAGCCATTCGTGGAGAATGAAATCAAGAAAAGATAAAGAAAAATGACAAATGACTTACACTTAGCAGAATTCTGGAAAATAGGATGCCGGAAATTTTGAGAGTTTGAAAGCGTGAGGAATGCAGTGGTCTGTACTGCTATTTATAAGTGAAATGGGAGTTTTCGAAATTTAAAACCTTTTCGTATGCTTGGAGGGAGTTTAAGTTTGAGACCACGCTTGAAGACAAGTGTGGAGTTTTGAGTGAGGCGTGCGAATTGGGTAATTGGACTTGATGGTAAAGTTGTTGGGCCACAAACCATGTTTGTCTCTTGGGCCTGTAGATTGGGCCGTATTAATTTTGGAGGATTTGAAAGACATAAGTCCTAAAGGATCTTGTAATCCTTTTGGGGGGGCTTCTGTTATCACCTAATATTTCGTATGACACGTGGACCAATAGTCATTTAGCTTTCAAACACGTAGGACGGTTTAACTATGTTGAATAGTCTTAATGTCCACGTAGACGTGTGTTGAATAGTCAACGTAAGGAGAATATCTCTCCTACAAAGAAAGTATTCCTCTTTAGGTCTCCTAATCCAATTAGGACAATGCGAGCTAATTGGAATTATAATTCTAAGACTAAAGAGGGGTAATTTAAGTAAAGTCCTGATACAACTAGGATTAAGATACATGATCAAACACTATAAATACATGGGACTTTCTACAATCTAAGGTACATTATTCTAGACTCATTCTCTGAGTTATTTACTTTTCCAATCACAAGTTCCATACTGACTTTAGCATCGGAGAGGGGTCGCCGGTCAGCGGCCTCCTTTAGGCTAACGTTTTCTATCTTGCAGTTGACACAGCTTACGTGGAATTCAAGTTACTATTTCTCGGTAACAGTAATGTTCAAGTGGTCCTTGAATGTCCTAATTGAATTTGGACATTGACCATTAGATCTAACAATTTCGATGATATTCACATTAAAAACTAAACCCTAGACACTAAAAACTAAACTCTAGACCCTAAATCATCGACCCTAGACACTAAAAACTAAACCCTAGAGCTTAAATCATCAAAGAGAGGAATAGGTATATTGATCAGGAATTAAACCTTTAGAAGACATTTCATCAAAGAGTTGCTTTGCCTCGTAAATAAGTTTCTTCTTACCATACCAATTGATCAATATGTTATAAGTATAGACATTGGGGTTGCAACGCTTCCTTATCATCACTTCAAGCACTCTCCTACCGAGATGTATTAGTCCATGTAGACCATATCCATCTATTAGTGAAGTATACGTCACGACATCAGGCTTAACACCCATTTGAATCATTCTGCTCAAAGTTGATTCAGCCTTTATTAGGCAAAATTCCTTGTCTCTCAGTAGCAGTTAATTAAGATGTTGCAAGTATAGAGATGAGGTTTGATTCTGACCAAATCCATACGGTTGGAAAGAGAGATGACAGTCTGAAATTGATTCATCTGAACCAATGAAGAAAGCAATTTAGTGAAGTCGATGAGAGAGGGACGGGGCCTCGCGCGAAGAAGCTGATGAAAGGAAGAAACAACTAGCTTGATCTCAGCGGGAGAATGATGAGTATGGAGCTGATGATGATGAAATGGAGAACGACTGAGAGCTGAGCTTGAAGATGATGATAATGAAAGAAGAAGGCGCCTGGAGATTAGGGAACCCATTCTTGGAATGGGAATTTGCAGCAAGTAGTAATGCCAACAAAATGAAGCTTTTGTTGCAGAAACGACATGTCGTCCACTTAACTTTTTTTTATTATTATTATTGAAAGGATAGTCCACTTGCTTGAACTGACAAAATATACACTAAAAACATTTACATCAGACTAACTTCCTAATCTATACTTATATTATAGAAGTGAATAGAAGGAACAGTATTAATTTGAAATTGGATTTAAAACAGTGCTAAGGATATTATAGTCTTTATGTGAAGGTTGAGCAAATCCTTTTCTTATCTGTTTCTCTATCTATTCTATCTTAACGCAATCTTGGTCCTTAACTTTTTCTGCATCTTTATGTGAAATTGGATTTTTTTTTTTGTTCCAAGTTGGATACTCGGTTGTTCCAACAGAATACTCCATTTGTTCCATCAGACTACTACATTTATTCCAGCAGAATATTTTCATTATTTTTTTTAAATGCACTCTGAAAATGTAAAAAAATGTAGTATTCTGGTGGAACAATTAGAGTAGTCTGGTGGAACAAATATAGTATTCTGCTGGAACAATTATAAAAAAAAATAAAAAAATAAAAATCGTCTATAAATAACAAAAATGGATCTCAAAATGACCCCCTAATTAATACGAGTTCACTAGTATAATTTTTTTTTGAAAAATGAGTTCGGAAAGAGCGGGAAAATGCATTTTAAATAAAATAATTAAAATTCTTTCTCTCTCTAGAGGTGACATCAGCGCTGACATCACCTCCTCTTCCTTCCCTTCAATTCACGCATGAGGGGTGTTCCTTTAATTACAAGTTTGCCACCTTCCCCTATTGAATTACAAAAATACCTCTTGTCTCACCATAAAAATTAGTCTCATCATAAACCATTGTCTCATTTGAACTTGACTCTAGAAGTAAATATATATATTTTTTTAGAGCATCTCTAAGATACTTTCTGTTTAGCTTTTTAAGTTAAAATTTAGAGAGTTTGGACAAAAATGCATCTCCACGAGCTTCTTAGTCACTTCTCAAATTACTAAAAGTTTTTTTTAAAAATTGAAAACGAAGACTAAGAAACTCTTAAAGATCGGACATCCCAATCAAATCACTAGGACTTAGTCTCTTTCTCTCTCTCCTTATTTTTAAGAGTCTCCCTCATCCTTTTTATTCATTCTTTATTAATATTTGTATCATTGAGCATTCTCTCTCCTCTCTTATTGGTAAATATATTATTTGAGAATAAACATAGTATTAAAAATAAATAAGGAGTCATAGTGAAAATATTGTTGAAGATGTCACATTTTAGAGCCTCTTTATGTGATTAAAACTTAATTTTTTATTCTCCGGATTCTAAACCTAATGTAGCCGCCACCCACTCTTCTCCTCTCCTCTCCTCTCTTCTTTTATTTCATATTTTTTATAGCTTTCGTCATCCGATCTTTGCACAAATGTTATTTTTGATTAGGTCTTACTGTTAAGTACATCAATTAAGTTTTATGAGTTGTTTTTGTTGTGTAAGAGTGTCTCCCGTACGAGGAGTTAGGGTTATTGTTTCTTAAGTCGTTTTTACCATATTCGATCGATTTCTTCGTGTGATTCAATTAATGTGTTTGTTGGTGTTGATCTGATTTGTTGTTGCCGTTGTGATGGGAGCAACAAATGATATCTTAGAATTGGTGTCACCCTCTGCTTCCCCTTCCATGGGTGTGTGTTTAGTTCAGACCCGAATTTGATTGAAGCATTTTCCGTTCGGGAAGCTCTTAGCTGGATAAAAAACTGTAATTAGAAGGGGTCAACAACTTTTTATGTTCAAGAAGCTCTTAGTTAGATTAAGTATAATATTTGGAGTAATGTTGCAGTCGACTCAGATTTCTTGATAGTTGTGCAATTGATGGCCCGCCCGTCAGATGTTTCTTTACCTTTTAACGGCATAGTCAAAGATTGTAGGTTGTTGCTTAACGAGCTTTCTAATTGCTCTATTACGTTTGTTAAACGCTCGACTAATATTGGCGCTTATTTATTTGCAAGTGATTTTTACATTCCTAATTATCGGGTTGAGTGGTTATCTGTACTTCCTGACTTTATTTATTTGTTGCTTTTGCATTTCTCATTTTAATGAAGCTGCTTTGATTGTAAAAAAAAAAACAGTTAATTTTTTATATTATTTTTAAAGAAGCGACTAAGATTTGTTAGAGATGCTCTTAATAATTATACCTTATCCTAAAAGATAAAATTAATATAAACATATTTAATTTCAGTATTATTGATAATATCATTACTATTTGAAATTTTATGTCTAAATTAATTGAATAAGCTTTGGTTTATGCTCATTGTAGAAATCAGAACAATACCCTTAAGAAAACTGATTCTTTAATTGTTGCAAAGGTATTCAATGAAGGTGTCTCTCTTTGGATTGTGAGTCTCTTGCCTTTCAAATCATTTGCATTGAAAGACGACTAGCCAACTGAGTGGTAGCCCAAGCTTCTCATTCATTTACTAGTCCTTTCCTCAATTTTGTCATGTATAATGTACTAAACTTTTTTTTTATTAATGAAGTATTTGTATTTTCAATGATAATATATACTTCATTCTATTCAAAATATATATCGTTTAAGATTATGTACAAGAATTAAAGAATGCATTTATGTATTTATTTTTTTTCATAAAAAAAAAATGCATTTAATTTAATTAAAAATACTTTGTTATCCCTACATTAATTGCATTTTATCTATTTCCAAGATAAAAAGTCAATTTAAATAAGGGCATTTGTGGAAGAAATTAATTAATATACATCGATTGAATCAAAACAACATATACTTTGAACTAATTTTTTTTTTTAAACGACATATATTTTGAACCGAAGAGAGTAAAAAAGAGTCTATCTATTTTGATGAATAAAAGATTCTTATGGGCAGTCCAATAATAAGTCGAAGGTTTGACAAAGATTAGGCCCAACTTCACCCATCACTCATAACTTGAATCCATTCACCCCATGAATAATTTGATCACTCCAACTATTTTTCTATTTTGTTGATTCCTTTTCAATTATTAAATTTTTTCTATGAAAAAGAAATTCATAGATCACGATTCAATTGCATCCAATTTATTTCTTAATGTTATTTACCAAGAAAAAAAATAGTTTACTTATTTTGCATACTTGAAATATTTTTTTATATGTATAATGAAAAATAGAGGTGGTCTTCACCTGACTTATTTATGCTGCAGAAAGAATTTATCCATCCAAATTCTCCAAGCGAATTTTTTGCATATCGAATACAATTATGTCTTTCTTATCACCATAACTATGCCTATTTGGCTTAATTCTAAGAAAAATTATTCAAGAATAGTTTAATCAGTCATGGTAGTTCACATATCCATAATTGCATAATAATTATATTATTATTCATACAAATGTATAGATGAAATAATAAAAATACATTAGTCAATAATAATAAAATAATAAAGTCGATACAGTTAGATCCTGTATTGAAGAAGACGTGTGTGCAAGAAGAGGTAGCTAATGTTTGCAAATAGATCACTCCCACTCACATGCTACTACCTTTCACCCAGTTTACTCCACTAGGGAACATGCTTCTCATTACCCATTCGCAATTTTTTATATTCTTTTAAATTTTTTTATTTTTTTAGAAATAATAGTGTAGTAAAACGCGCTAGACACTAGTTGGTAGTGGGCTGAGGTATTTTGAAGACTAATGAAAGATTAGTCGAAAAACTATTCGATTATAAATCAGGTTTTGAGTGTCTAGGCGAGCTCAAGTTGTCAAGTCAGTTCACATCGAAAACTTGATTTTGAGAGATTAGACGAGATTTAGACGGTCAAACAACCTTCGCTTACAACAATAATGAATAGTATTTTTTTTAACATATATAATTTGAGTTATCTAAAAAAAACTTTGATTACTTTAATTGTCTTTATAAATTTGTTCAAAATTTTAATTGACTCAATGAATTTGCGTGTCATATTAGTATCCCTCTCAACTTGACTACATCATAGTGGATTGATATTCAATGGGACATCAAATAAATGATATTGACTATAAATCATTAGAAGGTGTTGAAGCAATTAGTAAGACATAAACAAGAAATATCGAAATATTTTCACATATTAAAATATCAAAACGGTCTTAAGGGTACAATTAGTCAATTTGACACCGGTTTAAAATAGCTTGCCTAATTCATCTAACAACATTTGAGACGTAAAATTATACCATTTTAATTTCAGTATTTAAAATAAAATATAATGAATATGCAAATATTTATTACATAGAATAGAGGTATGAAGTACAAGAACAAAGAAGAGTAACATACAATATTGGATATGTAATAGATAATTGTAACTGAAATGGTGTATTTAGATATAACTGTAAAGTGAGCCTAATGATTGGGGGTGTGCTGCAAACAAAAAACATGCAATATTTATGTGAACTTCACATGCCCAATGGTCGTGAATTTCTACATGATTGCTCTAGCTACTTGTGGGTCAATTTTACCTATGTAGCTATTTTTTTTTTTACTCCATACCTCTAGCTAGGTTTTTTTTTCAATGTACACTTATAAATAGTAACTTTGAAATTTGGAGTGCAAAGTGTTCGATCGTACAAAATTCGTAACTTTTGAGGGATCTTAATTTTTTTATACAATATCTTTTGTCTGATATACAATGCTCAAATAAAACTAATTATTTTATGCAGAAGTTCTTACGATTTTTTTTCCAAATAAATACTTATTGACATTATATGTAAGATCATATAATTTTTTTGGTGAACTTACGATTATATAATAATATGATTACACATGAAAGTATATTAAAAATTTCTATTAATAATTAGAGCTTGTCTTCTTTCAAAAATAAAATAAAATTAGAGCCTAGCATTAGTCCCAAAGTACCTCCAACCCTTATCGAAAATAGGGACCGGAACTATCCTTAATACGAGCAGTTTCAGCGGCCGGGAGCAGGATATATCCCTTCGTCACCGGACCGCTTGTCTCTGCCCCGGGTGGTGAAAATGAAGGGTGGTGTTTCTTGTTGTTTGGTAATATAATTGGAGTGTGTATGAGTTGGCAAAGTGTGAGAAAGAGAGTGTGAAACGGATTTCACATTAACAAACTCATGTTTATTGTTTTTTTTTATTATTTTTTAACACTCTCCTTCCCATCCTCTCTCTAAATTTAACTCTTTTTCAGTTACTTAATTCTGTTTCTTAATTCTATTTGATTTAATCCCCTCTCTTTGTTTATCCTTAATCCCACTAAACTTAAACAAAAAACATTAACCTCCTATTAATAAGTTAATGTGCAACACCTTTTTTTAATTATTCACACACTAATTTTACTGTCTCCTTTTGACTCCATTAAAACTGTCACCCAAATTAAATTAACCATCCAATATATCTCTCTCCTTCTCTATCACCTCTCTTTTTACATTCACTATATTTATATTCTTGTATATATATATATATACATTCCCACTCTTCTCTTCCTTGCTTCCTCCTACACCCCACCATTCTTTTTCCTCTCTTTCTTCATTTCTTGATTTCTTTTTTCAATTCTTTATTCATCTTCTTGAGGTGGTGTAAGAAAATGGAAGCTTCAGATGAAGTCTCGGCCGCCGCAGCTGCAAATAATAATAATATTGTGAAGGGGAAGAGAACAAAGCGTCAACGGGTTCAATCTCCGGTCCCTAATTTCGCTCTCACCACTAATTCTGATGTAGATGGAGATGGAGACATGACCAAGAATTCAAGAAATGTTTCACCTTCTACTTCTCAAGAATGTCTTGATCATCAAGAAACTACTACAACGACCGAGGAAGAAGAAGACATGGCGAATTGTCTCATTCTTCTCGCTCAAGGCCACTTTAGAGATTTGCCTAAACAAGACGAGAATTATATTAATGCTCTTCCGATCAGCACCGCGGTTGCCACCACCGCGGGGAGCAAATTCAATAGTAGAAGGTTCATGGAAACGGGGCCGTCCACCGCGGGTTCGGGCAAGGGTGGATACTATGTTTATGAGTGCAAGACATGTTGTAGGACATTTCCATCATTTCAAGCATTAGGAGGGCATAGGGCTAGCCATAAGAAGCCGAAAGTGGTCAACGATGACAAGAAATTAGCGTTGACCAACAATTCATCCGATGAAGAAGTTGATGTTCTTCATAATTTTAAGGACATTTCTTCACTTTCTCTTCAGTTGACCAACATTTCTAATTCTAATAATAATACTAGAAGTATTATCAGTGTGAATAATCACAATAAGGCTAATAAGGTTCATGAGTGTGCAATTTGCGGAGCTGAATTCACCTCCGGTCAAGCTTTGGGCGGTCATATGCGTCGCCATCGTGCACCCGTGGCAGCCTCCGCGGCTGCCACTAGAAACTTGTCATTAGCACCAATGGCCGTCGCGCCTATGGAATCTCATGAACCCAAGAAAGCAAGAAACCTACTTTCTTTGGATTTAGATCTCAATCTCCCCGCCCCCGATGACGAAAAACCAACCCCCTTTCCTTCTAAGCAGCAACAACAGCAACAACAACAACCGCAACCGAAACAAGATCAACCACAGAAATCGCCTCTTGTATTTTCAGGCCCTGCTTTGGTGGATTGTCATTACTAAACAAGGTTATAAATTTTCCTTTTCTTTTCTTTTTTTCAAGAAAAAAATTTAAAAGAACTATAATTTTTTTTATAATTGTATATATATATTTTTTAATTTAATGTACATCATATTCTTTTTGTAAATTTCAGAAACACAGATTATGAGATTCTTTTATTCTTTTTCCAATTAATCTTTGATATATAAAATTAACGTTTGATTAATATGTTTATATTTTCTGGGAAAGATATAGCAGTTATTAATTGTGTTCTCGAAAAGGGTATGATTAATTTGATTGATCTAAACTCAATAAAAGTTGATGATGATGGGCATCTTTTTACTTTCTTCTATTACATGTCATTTTCTTTTTTGGTGGAGTTGTTTTGTAAATGGAAAGAAAAACATCTAAATTTAGAACTTTATCCAAACTTATAAATATCTGATCTAATCTAATCAAGTATGTGGTAATTTAATTTAATTTTTAATTAATGTCTCTTTTTTCTCATCATGAAAGGAGAGTGTGGTATGTATGTGTATATTGAGGTTGTGTTCTTCACCACTAACATAATCCAACAAAAAGGTTGTGGCTTAGGTTTCATTGTTTCAATCAACCAGAAATGTCACTTTCTCATAATATTTAGGGGTTATGGTAACCAAAAAATAAATATATTAGAGGTTGAATGTATTGCTAGTTACATAATTGCCATGTTTGTCTCAACAAACTAAGTTGAGATGTACTAACCTGGATGACCCATCATGGTTTTAAAATTTTTCTTAACTATTGAAGTAAATTTATTGAGACAAATCGAAATTTAGTGAATTTTTAAAGATACATATAAACATTTAAAGATATATATTTAAATTTCTTTTGACATGAATAGAATATAAAAGGAACAAGGAAAGCTAATTAACTAAACTTGCCCATGTGAATGACTTTCCAAATAATTAAGATGGCAAATTGCTTTTTGGAAAAGAGAGATCCTAGTTAGCTATTTTTGTTCTTTTCTTGGCTTGGAACACATTCTTAGTGTTACTTACTATACATCCTACTCAATTTACACTTTTCATCTTCTGCTTCATCACCCGCAAACCTTAATCTGCACTTGCAGTACATCTCAAATTTTCAAGCTGAATTGTAATCTTACTTAATTGATATGTATGTGGTAGAGTTTTTTATTTAATATAATTAAATTGGATAATTGCAGACACTTAACAAAGAAAAATTACCCCTACTCCGTGTGTTTTCGAACCCATACCTCTCCTCGTCATTAAAAGAGTCTCAACTATTATTAAGAGAGCTTTAAGTTTTAAGTGTGATATTAAAGTACAAAAGGTTCAACCATGATTTGCAGAATGAAGCATGATATAGGAGTAATGTTGACAAAAATTATAGCTTTATACCAAATCCTCTTTCATGAATTATTCTAATTTTTTTAATCACTATTAGCTGTTATTAATCAAGATCAGTAGCTGTCTCTCTTAAATAAATACAGAGGAGTTTAGTTAATTTTGCTAATTTAAGGCTTAGGTCAATTTCATCAGTTGCATATGCAAGTTGTCAATTATAATCATACAAGATGCTTAGAAATTAACTAAGGAGCTAAGTCAATTTTATTTTGTTTTTTCTTGAAATACAAAACATATGTTTGGGAATTTATATAATTAATGTAATAACGTCAAATTAAGTAAATCAAGATTGTTTCTCGGGCTTTTATTTCAAAAGAAAACATACAAGTGTGTGTAATATCCGAATTAATTTTTTGGAAAATCTCCAAATGCTTCCCCAACTCAATCATGCCATTGATAGTTTTAGGCTTTTTTGTCACATACTCCACACTTAGCTGTTGCAGATGGTGCCGTCATTGGTATCACAACAGTTCATCAGTTCTTTGTAATGGCATACATAAGCTTTCGAGTTTGTATCCCCTTCAAACCGATGCAAGGCAGGAGGGGGTTTGAACTTCTTATCTTTTGGAAAATTGAGGATGCGGTCCGCGAACAATGAATCCTTCTTAGACGGGATAGACGCACTGGTCCGATATCCAAATTTTTGCATAGCTTCCATGATACGTTGATCCATCTCATTTGAAGGCGATTTTGTAGGCACCAAAATGGATTTAGAGGTCATGAATTTGGTAGGCAGTCAGGAACCTCTTGTGTATGTCCATCCTTTTACCCATGTATAGGTCAAACAAGTAAGGTCTTCTTGCCACTTCTGTCATTGGTTTTGCTCCGGTTGCCACCATTATGGATGTCGTAAGATGCATTGCATCCCCAATTGAACCAACAACTCGATAGTTGATAGTTAAGACTAACAACATCTTTTATATTAATCTTTGACACACACTCTCATGCGAATTACCTTTGGGCTTGAAGCGTGCACAACACGTGCCGAACCCACCCATTCAACAAATATCTTTTATATTAATTCATCTCTGACATACACACTCACACAAACTCTCTTTTGATTTGAGACGTGCATAACACGTGCCCAACGCACCATGTGTTTTTATTCAACGAATTGAGGTTGCCATGAATCGAACTCGGCACCTTTCGATCACAAAGGATCTGATGTCATGTTACTTAACGGATTTAACCAACAACTCGAGGTGAGTGTTAAAGCTAGATAATCTCTTAACAATGAAGGCCCCACACATATGGTAAGGAAAAATAACTAATATGGCTTACCTCATGATTCATTTCCACACTTCCGGATGTTACGTGATTCTTGGGCAGTAAAATTCAAGGCGGTTAGAGACGTTGAGCCCATGGCCATGGCTTTTGAGCTCTGAAAAACCGTTGAATCCGCCTTTGTCGCCAGATTGTTTAATATATTGAGATGAATGAGTTTCCTGTCTGCTTCAACCATTAAGAGTGTTGGAGAAACATTCTCAATATCAATATGTTGAATGAGTTGACGAGTGGCCACCTTGCAGGTATTGAGGTGGTTCTAATAGAGGAAGGTCTCTGAACCAAATATGAGTAATGTCCATCCTTTATCAAGTCCAAGCGTGAGATTTTGCGATCTTAGAGAATTCTAGATTCGAGATTGACATCAATGATATTTGCTCAATTTCTCTTCAATGTAGCATGACTAGAGACGCCGTTGTGAGGCACCATTGAATTCAACCGGAAAACTTCTAATGATCAAGTCAGTGCTCGTGAGGGAGTAGTCATAGTCTCTTCATGTCCTGTTATAGTTGTAGGGAGGTGTATTTTTTCCTTTTGCATTCTCTTTCATGTCATGGGAAAGCAATTGCGGTTTCTTTACGATTTTTTCATATGAAGATTCAATGATTGTGTGACAAAAATTCTCGATGTCATCTTTATCTTTTATGCCGAAGTCTAAGATCCATCCATCCAAACGTTAGCTCTTGCTTTTTCTATCTAGAAAAGTTCGTATCAAGAATTATAATTTCAAACCAAACATCACCTACATTCTTCCACGGATGTGATATACCACACATATGCTTACGATTAGGACTGAGCACATATCCTTGTGATTCAATCTTGAATCAAATATTAAAAGAAAAATATTCACATTTGTAACTGTTTTTGACCGAATTGGACCGAATCAGTCAAATCAAGCCAATAATTTAGTTAAACACGGGATATTTTACTTAAATATTTGATCAAAATGGACTAATTTGGTATCCGTGCCCAGCCCTATCATACCCTTAGATATCTCACACTTGCGCTTTTGTGTGGCCAAGGCCCATTTGAGGCCCAAACCTCTCAAGAACCGTTTCTGCCTTTTCAAGATTTCTTTGACAGAATTAGATTTTATCAATGATAATTCAAAGCAACTTTTGTTTACACTCAATTCAAAACACTTCGATTGGTCTTTAAATGTGATATTGTATATGAAAATACACACACTTAAATAATCACTATCGTGATATTAGATTACGTCCAAGATATTCCGACATTGTTTTTATACACTCACAATATGTACCCCATACAATAATTGTGTTACATGGGGTAGTAATTGGAATTTAATTGAACAATTCGTCACTTATCACTAATGGATGACGATGACTAAAAATATATCATGGGCCGCTTATGATAGGTAGACTGCTCTAAATTCTTGTAAAATAATATTTAAAATATTTCACGAATGTATTTAAATAAAAGACTGAGTACTGGGAACCATTTAAAATAAATTAAGCATGTAGACCAACTTAAACTATATATGTAATAGCACACGTCATTTGTATCATAGCTGCTAAACTATATAATTAAACGCACAAATATAATTAAACACCCAAATTAAAGTATTTATTTATATCATTTGTATCATAGCTACTAAACTATATAATTGAACACACAAATATAATTAAACATCCAAATTAAAGTATTTATTTATATAAATACCACAGCAAAACTATAAATCCATGTACAGTTTAATTCAGTTTAATATTGTTTTCAGTTTCTAAAACCAAATCCAAAATTAAAGTATCTATTAATATAAATAGCACACTGCAAAACTATAAATCCATGTACAACTACAGTTTCTAAGTTTCTAAAGCCAAATCCAATTAATTGGGTATTCTATAGCCGGTTAACACAAACGTTAATTGCAACCACCAACATCATCATCATACTTTGAAACCTGCATTAATATAGCACAAAAAAATATAAGTAAAAGAAGATTAATATAAAAAATATGATCGAATTATTATATTGAATATTAATTTAGTTACCATGAAATTTTTCTAGACAAAGCATGAGAAGTAGGAGGAGGAGGTGGTGTCAAATTAGGAGGACTTGGGGGAGGTGGAGTTAAATTGCTGAATTTTCCTACAAAAAATAAATCATAGTATAATTAATTAAATTGGAACAATTACTTTGATAAAAATAAATAAAAAGAAAGAAAGGAGGGGTGAATAATATTATAATTACCACAGTAAAGAAGATTAAGAGGGGGATTTCTTTCTTTGGCAGGATTAGGATCAGCATCATAGACCCTTAGGTAGAGTTCTTCTCCCAAATACCAATTTTTTAAAATTTGTGATCTCAAATTCCACATTCCTGGATTGTCTAGGTATGCATACACTGCAGTCCATCCTTTTGGATACACCTGCAATTATTTATCTCATTTTTGTTATATTGAAAAATAATAAATAAAAAATATGAAAGATAAATGTTGTTTCCTGCATTATTTATTATTATTATTATTACATACCTGCACGGTTGATCGAACAACAGGATCATTAAGATTGTAGGTTGAGTTTAACTCGGGTCTCCACTCTCCCCTTCCAAATCTATCAACAAAAAACAACAAAATCTTATACATTGTATCTTGATAATAATTCACTAAAATATAGGTTCATTAGGGGAAATTCCACATTAATAAAAATGGCAAATTATACTTTGGTATGCCCATTTATGTCGCAATTGCGCTCCACATTCTATCAAAATCAATTCAAAGACAGTTGAAAAATACTCGACCGAATGTTGAGCATATAGTAACGACAGAGTTGTGAACGAATGACCGATCAATTATATCGAAAGTAAACGAAGAAAGATAGGAATACTAACCCAACAACAAAGAAGCTGAAGCCATCAAAGTGCCAAGAATCCAAGAAATCAAAATCATTCTTGAAAACAAGTTGAAGCCAACCTTTATGGAGAGCAGTGGCCACAAAAACACCATGTTTTGGATTACCATTTGAAGAATTAGTAGAGAATTCATCAATTTTAAAAACATCAGTCCAATTTCCAAGGTAATCAGCCAATTTTAAAGGGGTATTTCCTGTAATATAAGACACATCATTGACTGTGTAAAAGGGTTGACCATCAATCTCAGCTTCAGAGCCTTTAAGTAAAAATGTTTGAGATAAGGTCACATTCTTCACATTGAAACTTCCTTGTGGATTTGGCCTTGCTGCTCCTGTGCTCATGTTCCACCTGAATTTAACCATTATATTTTGTAAAACCATACAAATGTTGGGGGAAATATATGATTAACATGATTGATATACTAATTCAAAAAAAAAAAATCATTAACATCGATGTTAAAGATCATTTCGTCGATGAACACTAGTTGAGAAAATGCTAGATATAACTGAATTATTTCCCATATCTTTATCCAAAATATAATTGAATTTATACATGTAACATTTTACCTTATAGACTTGGCTTGATTAAGTGAGAAATCAATGTCAAAAGGGTCAGGTCCCCATGGAAGAGGTCCACTAGCATTTGTAGTAGAATCTTGATAATGAAGAACACCCACAGCACTAAGTTGCTCAATTTGATCAGAATTGACCAATTTAGGAGTAGCCACTATGTAATAATCAGACACCCTTTGATCTGCTGTTACAAGAACAGAGTAAGATTGTCCAATATGCACATCAAGTGAGTCCAATGTTATTTGATTGGTGTATGATCCTTCTGTTTCTACTAACTCCATTTTGTGATCTTGTATCCTTAAATTGTAACTCCATACACTTCCCACATTTGATATTCTTAGCCTATATGTCTTCCCTGCATCAATTTATTCATGATTTCGTAAATAATTAAATTAGCTCAAATTCTCATTGCTCGTTAACCAGCGTAACGTTTAGGAATTAGTTACCTGGTTTGACTGTGAAAGATTCATGGGAGTTGGTAGTGTTTTGTTTGTATGGGAGTTTGCCATTCATTAACATCATATCAGGAAGCTTCTTATAAGTTGAGCTATTGTGTAGCATTGACCTCACATCCTGCAAATTTAGTGCAATATCGTAATTACGAATCACCAATAAAGAACGATCTATTGCTAATATTTGTGCAAATGCGATTAGGCCCGATCTGACTCAACCCATGAACATATTTACTTGCAAATGTTTTTATGTACAAAATTAGATAATGTTTTGTTTTGTTTTTCACTTTTCACCAAATAAAATCACATCGAAAAAAGAAGAAAAACAAGTACCTTGTAACTCGTATTATACCAATCACCGATGAGAAGATCAAAGTCAGCCTCTGGTTTTGCAAAGGGAACACTGATAACTACTCTGTTATTCACTCTTATTGCCCCAAATCCTCCCCCTGCTTTCTGAAAATTTAGCGACGGATAATACGTAAAACTTCCAATTTGATCCTTGAATTGAAACTCATATGTCCAATTAGTCCCTGGCATGATCGGACAATTTGTGCCCGATACTCCATCTTGCCATGAATTCAGCCTATGTTGTATCCCACTCCAAGTAAATAAAAGAGGTTCATCGATATGATTGAAGACATTAACATGAACATTGTCATTTGTTGAAGCATTGATAAGGGGTCCAGGGAACATCCCATTGATTGTAATAACCTGTCATTAAAACAAATCAAATTTAACACCATATTAATTGATTTTATTATGTGAATAACTAATTACTCAAACCTTATTTGAGTCCATTTCAACTTTCCAGTCGTAGAAAATTTCAGCACCGTTAGCACCGCCCACCGCCACCACAAGTAATAGGATTAAAGTTAACGCCGGCAGCTTTTTATGGCTACAAGATTCCATTTTGCTGGCCACTTCAAACTAAAAGAAAAAGTGTGAACAGAAAATATGAATTTTGGTCATAACAAAAAAAAAAAAGTGAGTGAAAACATTGCATAAAATGATAAGGGTAAGGGAAAGTTTGAAGAAAATAGAAGCTCAATGTATCTAGAAAGAGTGGAATATGGTTTGCCTTGATGTAATCATATTATCAGCAATGTACGTTTAAGTTGGATAGTAGAGTTAATTAACAAGTCAAAACTTCAATAAACTACAACCTTAAATTTATTTATTCTTTTGTTAACTATCTAGACTACCGTCAAAGTTGTTTCTACTAGTTTAGAGGCCCTAAACACTGAGAAATTCTCTGGGAGTTGCAAATTCCCCTCCTTGGAATTATGGCAGTGAAAAAATCCCCTAACGCTATATGAGTAGAACCAAATAAAGATTAAATTCTTAGGATAATTTTTAGAGAATAAAATCTGAGTAGGTGATTGTAGTCATTTTCGAAAAAGATGACAACATACATAAACTTTTTTTATTTAAAAAATTGTCACAAATCTTTTAACCTGAAACAAAGATTTCAGTATAAAACAATGGGACGTGTTTGCAGATCAAACAAAAAGCACACAATTTTTTTTTGTTTTCAAAAATTATGGTAAAAGTTGTCAAATAAATTTGGAGGACGTAGTTGAAAAAAAAGAAAGACAATATATGGCATTGGTATCAATTTTCGGAAAAATACACTTACAAGTGCCAGTCAAGAAGATTTTTTTAAAACTTTGATAGAAAATTTAGATTTTAATTCTATTTGGTCCGCATGCTTTGGTAAAATTACTCTCAACTTACAATAGGAGTAGAGTACTATTTTCGTGCTTTGTAATACAAGTTTAGTTAAGAGTAGGCCACTCGAAAAGCAAAATTGATATATATATATAGTATCTAATCTGTGACAATAGATCAATAAAACTACATTTAAACACTGAAATTTGATTTTCCATTAATCAAAAGTCCATCGAAAAAGGTGAGAAAAACAAATTAATATAAGATATGAGAAAGGAACATTACCTGAAAGTCTCTAAAATTTGAAGATATTGGAGGCGCTGCAACCAATTAGGAGCTGTCTTCTACTTGATAAACTAATAATCTTGAAAATGAAGAAATCATCAAAGATAAATTCTTGATTTCTCTTCTCCTAATTACCGAACAGAGTTTGAAACAAGTCTATATATATGGTTTTTGTTTGTGTTTTGCACAAGTACATAGGTTTATAAAATAATTAATAAAAACAATTTACAAGTAGAGTTGCTTGAGGACTGAACTAGCTATTAATTTAATTAATTCTAGTTAATCTATAGTTAACTATGATATTGTATATATCCTTAATTTCTTAGTAGCCAACACATAATAGTATACCAATATATCACTAATTTATTAATTTTCCAATTACAATTTCATTATTTTATCGACGAGAGTTTTTTATTTTAGCTTCCAACAATTTTGTTATTTAACCGATTTGAAATTGACATGATTGTATTTATTTATTATTGTTGAAGGGAAAAGTTCTCCTACATTTATAATATTTTACAGTTAATAATGCGGCATTCTTTAGTTGTAAATTCCCTATTCTCTTCCAAATAACTAAACTTTATTATGTAAACTAAAATGCAGGCTTAAATCTATTCTAGCTTCAACAAGACCTTTGATGCATTTACGACTCCACGAAGGAGGAGATATTTTACTTACTTTTGCCAACTCTTTGGCTGACCTAAGTCCGTAAAACGACTAATCACTTATGATCTCCATCATAAATAGCTCAACTAACTTCGAAGAATTAAAGGCAAACATTAAAAAAGACGAATAAACAATAGATCAATGGCTGAAAAATTGAGTTGCATAACGATCATCTCACAAGACTTGAAGAGATAGAAAAGTCAAAGATAAACTAAACTAATTAATTAAGAAAAATCTTCTAAAAAAATTACAACTTGTGAAAAGATTGATTATGAATCACTCGGGTGAATTTCCACAACTAGCACTTTTAGTATGAACTTCTCCGATTCCAACCTAAACTTCCTTTGATCTTTAATTCTTCCTCAAAGGTGCTAATTCTATCTCCAAACTACTAAAATCTCGTATTCCCTCAAAATAACAATTTGCAAGAAAGGTTATAATTCCGTTCTTTTTAAGTGTATTTCTTTTAGATTGAGTTATATATAATTTAGTTAGTTTTAAACCCATAAAATATACGTACATTTTATTTTATACCTATCAAACCCAAATTGAAGTTTTCTTGCCCTCAAGCGACACAAGGCATAAAAAAATGCAACTTAACAAGTAAGCGATATCACGAGGAACAATCAGAGTAAGAAAGAAAACAAGTAATTAGAAAATTTCATCATTATTAATGTAAGCATAATTCCGTAATGTATTTAAAAATAAAAGAATCAAATGATCTTAACATGGGTTATAATTGTGACAAGTTTGGAAAACAAAGAAAATAGAGGAAGGAAAAGAAAATACAAAAGAAAAATTCCCATGAAGTCGTAAACAATCATTCTCTTCAGCCATTATCTAGAGAATTTCAATTTATTGTTTTTATAAAGTAGATTAAGATAAAATTAATGTAGATATTTTCTGTGTGTGATTCAGGGTTGGGGATGCAAATTTAAGGTTCAGGATCCTCAAGGATATGAGCTTCTCAATATTGGGCATCTTTATCATCCTCTAACATTGGGCTAGGCCCTTGGCCTTTACCATGATATGAAAGAAATTTTAAATAATTGAGTTGTCTAGGTAGTGAAATAATCAGTTTAATGCTAGAATTCTATAAACCTGTTGATTTTACAGATATCATGAATGTAAGAATTAAAATGCCAACAATTCTCTTTGAATTCTTGTTTTAATATCAAGTACGATAGAACCTTTTAACAAAAGATGTATAAACCCTATTTATAGCAATGAAAACACTAAAAGAGATTAATAGTCTTACTCGTAGGGGAATTTATAGTGTGTCGGGCTCTCCACGCTTGCTAAGTGTTCCAAGCTTGCTAATATATTGATTAAACCTCTGTCTAAAGGTCATTTTTGTATGTCACGTTCCAAGTTGAGCATTTGTGCTTCCACCTACTCGACTCGGAAGAGTAGAGTGTTAGTAGATATTGAACTTTATGTAATTAACCATGATAAGGGTATGTTGTATATATACATAACTATTGTCAATAATATCTCATGGTGGCTCACAGTTCTACACAAATGAGATAATAAGAGAGACTTACAGAGTAGCTAAGATAAGAAGTAAAAGATGTATAACAAAAGTTTTTCTTTGTGATGAGAATGCTTCAGAGAGCCTTATTTACAAAAAGATTGGGATGACGCTCATAACATATGAAAGACAAACTATTCAACTTTTTTAGTTTCATCATCATGCTAAGTTACTATTTATAATTTATAAAACTGTTCAATTCACAATTACTTTATAATATAATAATGTTATGTTGGTGAAAATATGCAGTTATCAGTCCATAACTATGTGTTTTTTCTTCATTCATATGATTAAAGGTAGATGATAATTGGGATTGATAAGCCCAATTTTAATATAGCATTAGCATATGAATTCTAGTTGCATACAAATTGTTTTATAGGACTAATTTGGAAAAGCCAAAGAAATAAGAATAAAGATTCAATGAATTCAATAGATTTTTTGTTATACTACTACGAAGAGCAGTATAAAATTAAACTTTATCCACATTAGTTTTCTTAATATGGAATGTAGTATTGGGCCAAGCCCAACAAACCCACAATAGAATCACACTAACCACATCATCAAGATATACGATCGATTATGTTATGCACAAATTCTTTATTTGACCATCAAACGAGTAAAACCGAAATGTTGGTGAAATAATATACTTAATAAACTCATAATAGGACACCACCAAATTCATATTATTTTTGTATTGTTTTTTATACCCTAAATTTTTCTAAATGTTGTAAAATAATATACTTAATATTTTCTCAAATACTGAGATATTATTCAAAAGACAAACTTATCTTTGATAAACAAATGGTTCAAAGTGCTACATCATTTTTTTCTGTGTTAACAGAAAAAAAAAAGTAACTATTAACACGATAAAAATTTTGACCTCTTTTTTATCAAGAAAAATAACACATATATGCATTTGCAAATACATCAAACAAAACATATTTTCTATAATTAAGTTGTGGAATTAAATATTTTATTTTAAGTCGTGGAGTTCTTGATCTAGTGATTGATTGTGGATTTATCTATACTGGTAAAATATATGAATTTTTATTTTTCATTTTCTATAAGCACCATTCCAAATTTATTTTACTTTCAAAAAATTCTCTATTTTTTTTTGAAGAAAAAAATAAAAATTCTTTAGTTCAATTTTTGTTTTCAGTTAACAATATTACAAGATCTCAACAACCATTGTTTTTTATTTTATTTTTTTAGAGAAACCACCATTGTTTTTTTTTTGGAAAAGAAATAAAAACAACAACATTAATACTACTAAATGGTATGCTCTTAAAAATCTAAATGTATAATTTGACAGCTTGGTTTCCTTTAAAAAAATAAAGAAGGGACGATTTTTTAGCTAAAAATAAGTGGAAAGAATAATTAAATTATTTAAAAATAATTACCTATAGTAAAATAAATAGTTTTTATTAAAATCGTCTGAAACTATAAAATCCTTATAATTAGACCTGAACATCAAATGATGTTGTAAAATTAAATAAATAAAAAATACGTGTTTTTCTAGAGAAAAGTAGAAAATACACGTTATTAATTAAGTTGATTTTATAATCTCAAATAAGTTTTAAGTTGTTTTTTTGGTGACCTAAAAGTTGTAGGGTTGCAACATAAGGATTTTTCTAAGAGGTATCCCATTTGAATTCTACATTTTCTCAAACTCGTTTAACTTCAAAGTTTTGATGAAATTCGATGTAATAATGTGTTGAAATGAATATTTAAGATGTAAGTTATATCTCCTTTCAAAAGAAAAAAAATGTAAGTTATATTTTTCAAAAAAATTTAACTTTTTATTAGATGAGATCGTTTGAAAAACGTGTTGCTCTTCTTGCCTTAATTGATTAATTTTAGAAAAACTATTTCTGTTTAAAGAACTTGAATTTCTATTCTTATTTATTTTTAGAATCAACTCTTCTCAAAGTGAAAAAAAAATCTTTAAGAAAATCAATCGTTGGTTGGTGCAGTAGTAGCATGAGGCTCCGTTTGGTAGGGAGATCTGCAGCTCGATCTCCACAACGGCGATTAGGAAGGGTTTAAATATTATAATCCTTCGACCTGTCTCGAATCCGAATTAGCCAGGTCAATATGGTTCGGAAATCAAATGGAAAAGAAAAAAAAACTTTGAGAAAAAAAATACTAAGTAATTAATTTTAATACTCTTACTACCATGGTAAAATATACAAAAAAAAAAATCCATATATCATTTATCATCTAATAACTCTCTTAAATCAAATCATCCAAAGGCTTTACTTTTTACATAAAACTACTGAATTTTATAATTGATCTAAGCATAAATCTTATGAGAAAAAAATCCATGAAATAAATGTTTTCTTTTCTTATCACAAACAATGGCTAAGGGATGCCAACTTATGCTATTTTGTTTCAAGAGGTCTAATTGGGCTTAATATATATTTGACCCCTTACGTTTTGTCTCAAAAAAATTCGATGATCCTTAAAAAAAATTTAAAGTTTTATTTGCCCACTAAGCTCAGCAAAAGGTTAATGACCACCTAAACTTGTCAGAACTATGTAATTGTGTCGTAAACTTGGAAAAAAAATTAAATTAAATAATTCTTTGTGAAAAATCTATATATCTATATAAAAGATGAGTTAAAACCTTCTTCCCACAACGTGTCACCTCATCAAAATCCTACGTGTCAATTTAATAAAATTTTCATTTTTTTAATTTTTTATTACGCAATAATTAATAATAGATTTCTAACTCTTCATATTTTAACCTTCAACCATCCTTTCATTTTCCAATTTTTCATATCCCTTTAAAACTCATTTATTACCATTTCAATCTATATATAGAGGAAAGATGAAAGATGCAAATTGTCTACTTCCATTGTTTTACAAAGGTTTGTTCTTTTATTCATTCACGTTTTCTTTATTTCATGAAATTTAATTCATATGCTCGATATTTACATTCTTTTATTGTTTTCGTGAAATTCAGGTATATTATAAGCAATGCAAATTGTCTACTTCCATTGTTTTACAAAGGTTTGTTTTAATTTATTCACGTTTTCCTTATTTCATGTAATTTAACTCATATGCTTGATATTTTCATTTTTATTTTTTTTCATGAAATTCATGTATGTTTTTTTTCATTTCTTTTCTTTATATTTATAAGTTTTTCGTTTAACAACAACAATTTGGGCATTCAAGCGTATTGTACACATCAAATTTTTGTTCTCTAATCAAGGCTCAAACCATATCATACACAACTAATATGCTTCCTTAATTTGCAGGTTACTCCATCTTCAATATAACGAGAGCACAAACAATCAAGTATTGGTTTGTATTCTTTGGACTTGAAATCATATACTAATACAATGAACTATGAGATCAAGTTTCAAACAATTTATAACTATTTTTTAGTTTATAATAATATATTAAATATAAATAGTTAAGATATATATTTTAATTTTATAAATGATATAAATATATATATTATTATAAATATAAAAGTTGAGCTCAAAAGAAGCTCTTAGAGAATGCCAAGTAGAAAATCCAAATTTTATACTTTGAAAAATTTATAACCATTATTATTACTCCATCAATCTTTTAGCATTCCTCTCTTTTAAATATGGATTTCACAAATTAAATGTAAAGACAAAAATTACAAATGTTAAATTCATATTAAAACTCATATTTCTACTTTCAGTTATAAATTTTCTATTAAAGATTATTAAATTTCATTCAATCATTTTTCATCTGTTTCATGTGTGTTATACATAAAAGTTTGCAAATCCATTTTTCATGAGGTTCAAATATATGTGCTCAAATCCTAAAAATCTTTTTTCCCTTGAACTCAAATATATATCATGTTCTGTTGAAATAAGTTAGATGTTACTGAATTTCCTTCATGCATATGGACGATGCTAAGCCTTAAAGAAGAGTAAGTTTTTCGATGTTTTTTCTTTGTGTGCATATTTATTATAAAATTCATGTTTATGGAATTTGATTAACCTTTTTCTAATTTTGGATGGTCTAGCACATTAATATTGAAGAGCTTATGGTCTTAATTTAGATGGTCATAAGCATATTTTGCTAACAGAACAGTTCCTAAAAAGGAGATAAGAACGTATTCTAACAAATGTTTTGTATTGAAATGAAGATTGAAGATGATGGTCAAATTAGAGAGAAATATTCAGAAGAAGTTTTCTTTTCTAATTCTTTATTACATTGTTAACCAAATAAGTGAATCCTACAATTACAGAATTAGTAAGAGATGGGTAAATTATTTAATTTATTTTTCTTGTTTACTTTAACATCCGTGCCCAAAATATTGGAGTATTAATGAAATATAAGAATATATTTTTGATTAAAATTTTATGATGGATAAGTTTATTTTCATTCTCACGTCCGATCCGCGTAGGGTGATTCAGGGTCGGGTGTGACAATTACGTAGCAATTTTAGAATATATAGCTTAGACTCACATATAGTTTAAGTCTCCCAAGTTTTCATATCAAAAGGAAAACTTAAATAATATTTATTCTACAGTCAACACTTAACAATGAGGGGGGAGAGTTCGGTGTTCGAAGTCGGCTTCTTACATTTTTCTAAAAAAAGAATCATGAAAAAATAAAATCCTTATATATCCATAACTTAACTTTGATATATTGATATATTGATGTGTATGGTAAAACAGATCATTGCTCCAAAATAATTTCAGTAAAAATTTATTTTGCTTTTTATTTTCTCCATTAAGATATAAACTCTTTAACTTAGTTAACATAAAAAGTGTTTTTGTAATTCTTAAATAGCATCTTTTATATTAATTGTGACGTTTTGAATTTTCAAAATATCATTTAAACCTTTTTTTATAAATTGCAAGAAGTCCGATCCGCACATTTTTAAAGTTTAAGGAATCATTTGAATCTTTTGATAAAAAAATTTAAAGCTCTAACTTTTACCCAACATTAGGATAAATTACACCAACGGTACTTAAACTATATCATGTTTCTCAAATTGATACTTTAAGAACTATTTTACACATCTAAGTACCCGAACTAACGATTACCTCTCAAACTAGTACTTAATGACCTGATATAGCAGGTTAACTCCAAATTAACGTCGGGTCAACTCAAATGTGTTGACTCCCTAAAACAAAATGACTAAATTATCCCTTCACCTTCTTCTTCATCCTCCTTCCTTCTCTCTCCTCTTTCTCTCTCCACCATAACTAATCTCTTCTTCTTCCTTTTTTTACTTCCTTCATCTTTTTTTTTGTTCTTTTTGTTCTTTTTTCCCCTTTTTATCAATTTTTTTTTATAAATTTCAGATTTCGGCAACCGATCGACCTGGGATTCCCAAGTCGCGTTAGGATTTGGAACCAAATCTCGACGGTGAGCTGGGATTTCCAGATCCATGGTCGGTCTGAAAATCTGGAGTTTCCATATTGATGAACCCTAAGTGTTTTGGTTATGTCCAAAAGTTTCAGAAGATGAAAATGAAAATTAACTTGTATACTTTTCGATGTTGACTAACAATTTTCGTTAAGTTATTATGAGTTTTTCTCAGCAGATGCTGAATGAAGAATTCCTGCTTGCCTATTTTAACTCAGAAGATTAAAAAGCTGGAGACTGAAGCACTTTCTCAGAAGCTGGATGAACCGCTCTGAAGTGTTGATTGTCTGCCTAAAGCTTTTATCAGAAGTTCTCTTTTGCAAACAGAAGACTAAGGTTGTTTTAGTTCAGAAGCGCTAAGAAGAAAAACGAACATCAGAAGTTCGTTATCACGGATTTGGTTAAGCATTTAATGCTTTGTCAGTTGCATTTAATGCAAGGCGCCAAAAGTTCAAAAAGCTGTTTGAAGGACGCGCCTGTTCACAACAAACAAAACCTGCTCTCTTACCGTTTCCCTCTAAATCAATCTTCAAGATCAGTCAACTCCATCACCTTTATCTTAATCCCATACCGGATTAGGTTAAAGTACAAAGTTGACAGAGTTGAGTGTTTTGAGACCGTTTGAAGAAGTTGACAAGATTAACGGCTACTTTCATCCTTGTCATCCTTGAAGATTCAAATATCCTCAACGGTTATCTACTCAACACTATAAATAGTAGCAAAGCTCCACTGCATCAACTACGTGTGTGATCATAGAGCAAAAATCTCAACGCACTGTTATTCAAGAAAACAGAGCACACTTTCCATTCTCAATCTTTTCTTAGCTTAGCCTTTGTAATTGTGAGAGAGTGAAGAAAAACAAGTTCATAATAGAAATCTTGTAAACTGAGATCGGTTGTGATCTTCAGTTAGATTTAAAAGAGAGAAATCTAGTTGAGATTTGAGTTGGGTGAGAAATCCAGAAAACAGAGTATTGTTGTTCTGGTGAAAATCCTTTAACTCATTTTAGGCTAGTCAGAACTAAGTGAGAAATTAGCTTAAGTTCTGTTGATGTAAAGGAGCTTCTGAACTTGCCATAAAAGTTCTGAATAGTGGATTTATAAAATCTCTGGAGGCTGCGACCTCAGAGGACAAGACGTAGTCACAGGAATTCTGTGGCGAACTTGGATAAATTGAACTGTTCATCAGGACCTCCTGAATCTCTTTCTCCCTTCTTTATACTTGTTAATTGCTTCTGTGTACTTGTATCATATTTAGTGCTGAAACAGATTTTCTCTTAAAAATCACAAGTCTGTGTTCAGAAGACTGTCCAGAAGTTCTTTACTCAGAACTTCTGTAGCTGAAAAGACAGAACCTGTCTTAAAGCAGATTATCCCTCAGAGGCTACTTCAATAAGCTTGCCTCTGACTCTGAGGATTATTGACTCTGAAAATTGAGTTTTCATTAAATCCTTGGAAATATCAGTTTTCGTTTGAAACACCTATTCACCCCCCTCTAGGTGATTCTGATCTTGTTAGGGCCAACAAGTGGTATCAGAGCGAAGGTCACTTCGTATATTTACTAAAGATCTAACAATCTAAGTGTAAGATCCTATCAGAATCGATAGAGATGGCTAGTAGACACCAGCCTGAGAATTCTTCTCACTTCATTGTCCCAGAGGGATCCTCTACAACTAGACCTCCATTATTCAATGGTGACAATTACTCCTACTGGAAAAAGAGAATGATGTACTTCATTCAAGCTCAGAACATGAGTGCTTGGTTTGTCATCACAGATGGAGATTTCATTCCTACCAGAATGGAACCAGGTCTAGGGAATGTTATTATCCCTCAGAGAGAATATTCAGATGAAATTCTGAAAAAGCTCCAAACAAATGCTTCAGCAATAAATATGCTGCATTGTGCACTTACAGCCACTGAATATAACAAAGTTTCCTCTTGTGAAACTGCACAGGATATATGGAACAAGCTGGAAGTCACATATGAAGGAACAGGAAAAGTGAAGCAGTCCAAAGTCAACCAACTCATGAGAGAATATGAGTTATTTGAAATGCTTGACAAAGAATCTATTTCAGAAATGAATTCTAGATTCACCAAGATAGTCAATGACTTAAAGAGTTTGGGCAGAGACATTGAAGAGTCTGAAAGAGTAAAGAAGATTGTCAGAAGCTTACCAAGGTCTTGGCAAGCCAAGAAGACTGCCATTGAAGAAGTTCAGGACTTGAGCTTTTATTTGTATGATGAACTCATTGGGTCTCTAATCACCCATGAGATGTCACTAAAAAATCATGACCTAAGAGAAAGGTCAGAAGGAAAGAGACAAGTAGTCCTGAAGGCAGAGTCTTCTGAAGAATCATCAGAAGATGAAGAATTGGCCATGCTGACCAGAAAGTTCAAAAGAGCCTTTAGAAAAGGCAAAGGTGGAAACTACAAGAAGCCATTCAGAAGTTTTGAGAAGAAGACTTCTGACTTCGGTGAAAAGTTCAAGAGAGATCCAAACAAGCCCATTGTGTGCTATGGATGTCAGCAACCTGGGCACATTAAGCCTAACTGCCCAGAGATGAAGAAAGATAAGAAAAAGTTCAAGAAAGCTATGCTGGCTGCTTGGTCAGACTCTGAGACCAGCAGTGATCCTGAAGAGAAGGAAGAGCAAGCCCAGATATGTTTCATGGCTATTGATGAGCCATCCTCTGAAGATGTCACAGGAGAAACTTCCGCACCTCCTGAAGCAAACTATGACTCCGAGGTAAACATATCCTCTGAACAAAATATCTTTGATTCTCTTGAAGAATTGTACAGCATGTTCAAGTACCTAAAAAGGAAGTTGGACAAAAGCGAGGCTGACAAATTTCTTAGGTTTACTCAAGTTTATGCTGATATGAAAATATTGGAAGATAAACTAAGTAAACAATTCAGTTCTTCCTCCGATGACTCAAAAGTCAAAGGTAAAGAAAAACTGCCTCTGAGGAATGATAAACCTCAGAAGAAGAAATCTGTCACTCCCTCTCTTCTGAAAGAGATCTCTTCTCCTCCTGAAGTGGGAACCTCTAAGAGTGCTAATGCCTCTGAAGAAGTAGTACCTTCCCAGAAGAAGAAGAATGCTCCTAAGAAGCAAAGGGAAAGATCCAAGAATCCTCCTTCTTGCAAGTTGTGTAAGAAAGATGGACATTGGTTGAAAGATTGCAAGTATCACATTAAGAACCTCTTGCAATCTGAAATATCAGAAAAACCTGTAGAAGCTAAATCTAACTCTGAAGGACCCAATAAGGATTGGGTACCTGTCACTAATTGATTGTGTTGCAGGTTGCTCTGAGTGCTCCATCAATGTCAAAGCTGTGGTACATTGACAGTGGGTGCTCAAGGCATATGACAGGTGATGAAAAGGCATTCATCACATTTGTACCTAAAAGAGGTGGTAAAGTCAGCTTTGGAGATGCTCAGAAAGGAAGAATTCTTGGTTCTGGATCCATTGGAACCAATCCTCCGATCGAAGATGTCTCCCTAGTCAGAGGTCTGAAGTTCAATCTCCTGAGTGTTGCACAACTGTGTGATAAAGGTAGAGATGTTGTCTTCAGCTCCTCTGGATGTAAAATCTTGGACAGTAAGTCAATGGAAGTTATTCTAACTGCTCCTAGAGTTGAAAATGTTTTCATGCTGAATCTTGAGAATCTTTGCAAAAATATATGCTTGATGTCCAAAGAGGATACCTCCTGGCTCTGGCATAGAAGACTTGCTCATGTTAGCATGGATCTTCTGGCCAAAGTAGCTAGATATCAATTGGTTGAGGGTCTGCCTGAAATTAGTTTTAAAAAAGACCATTTATGCAATGCTTGCCAAGCTGGTAAACAATCCAGAAGCTCTTTTAAAACTAAGAAAGTCATTTCAACTAAAAGACCTTTGGAATTACTTCATATGGATCTTTTTGGTCCTGTTCAACCAATGAGCATGGGTGGAAAGAAGTATGCCTTTGTCATTGTAGATGACTATTCAAGATTCACTTGGGTCATCTTGCTGTCTAGCAAAGATGAGTCACTTGGATGTTTCTCAGTTCTGATTAAGAAACTTGAGAATGAAAGGAATGAAAAGGTAGTCCATATCAGAAGTGATAATGGTGGAGAATTCAAAAACTTTATGTTTGAAGAATTCTGTGAAATCAAGGGAATTGATCATAACTTTTCTGCTCCCAGAACTCCTCAACAAAATGGGGTAGTTGAAAGGAAGAATAGAACTCTGGTTGAGATAGCCAGAACTATGATCAATGAAAGAAGGCTTCCAAAGTATTTTTGGGGAGAAGCTGTGAACACAGCTTGCTATGTTCTGAATAGAGTGCTAATCAGAAGCATTCTGAACAAGACTCCTTATGAACTCTGGAAAGGTCGAAAGCCTAAAATAGGTTACTTCAGAACCTTTGGTTGTAAGTGTTATGTTTTGAATACAAAAGAATATCTTTCAAAGTTTGATTCAAAGGCAGATGAAGCTATTTTTCTTGGCTACTCAACACATAGTAAAGCATATAGGGTTTTTAATAAGAGGACTCAAACTTTAGATGAATCCATTCATGTAAAGTTTGATGAGACTAACCCTGCAGATAGTAAAGTCTCTGAAGAAGATGAAGTTCAAGCTTCTGAAATATCATCTCCTCCTGTTGAAGATGTTATTCCTAAAGCTGCTGAAGTTGGTTCTCCTGTTGAACATGTTCCAGAAGAACATCCAACTACAGAAGTTAACTCTCTTCCAGAAGATACTCCTATATATGATTCAACAAATGATGAACAGGTTTCAGAAGACTCATTGGATCTACCAAGAGAAGTTAGAGCTCATAGGAATCATTCCTTAGAGAACATCATTGACTCTGTTCACAATCCTGTCATGACCAGAGCTCAGCTCAGAAGATATATGGGGAATGTGGCTTTTGTGTCACTACTGGAACCCAAGGACTTCTATGAAGCAGCTGATGATGACTCCTGGTTAATGGCAATGCAAGAAGAACTTGACCAGTTCAAAAGGTCAGAAGTTTGGATTTTAGTTCCCAGACCTAACAACAAGAAGGTTGTTGGTACAAGATGGGTTCTGAAAAACAAGCTTGATGAATTTGGAAATGTTGTGAGGAACAAGGCTAGACTTGTTGCTCAAGGTTACAGTCAGCAAGAAGGCATAGATTATGGTGAAACTTTTGCTCCTGTTGCAAGATTAGAAGCCATTAGAATCTTATGTGCTTTTGCATCATACAAAGGTTTCAAGCTCTTTCAAATGGATGTGAAAAGTGCATTCCTGAATGGTTACATTGATGAGGAAGTCTATGTGTCTCAACCTCCTGGTTTTGAAGATCCTAAGTTTCCTGATCATGTGTACAAGCTAAAGAAAGCCTTGTATGGACTGAAACAAGCTCCCAGAGCTTGGTATGAGAGACTGACAAAGTTCCTTCTGTCTAAAGGATTTGTCAGAGGCTGTGTTGATACAACTCTGTTCACTCTGAAGAAGAACAAGGATATCCTTATAGCTCAGGTATATGTTGATGATATTATATTTGGTGCTACTAATGAATCTTTGTGCAGAGAGTTCAGTGACCACATGAAGGCTGAGTTTGAGATGTCTATGATGGGAGAATTAACCTTCTTCTTAGGACTTCAGATCAAGCAAAGTAATGATGGTGTGTTTATCAATCAAGCCAAGTACACTAGAGAAGTGTTGAAGAAATTTGGCATGATGGACTCTAATGCTGTTGATATTCCAATGGATGTCAGCAAAGACATTGATGATGAAGAAAAAGCTGGTAAACCTGTAGATATAAAAACCTACAGAGGTATGATTGGTTCTCTTTTATACCTAACCGCCAGCAGGCCAGATATACATTTTGCTGTGTGTTTTTGTGCTAGATATCAATCAAAGCCAAGAGAAATTCATGATGTTGCTGTCAAAAGAATTCTTAGATATCTTAAAGGCACACCAGAAGCTGGTTTGTGGTATCCCTGTAGTTCTGATTTCACTCCTATAGGATACACAGACTCTGACTATGGTAGAGATAAATTGAAAAGGGTCAGCACTTCTGGTGGTTGTCATTTTCTGGGGGAGTGCCTAGTCTCCTGGCATAGCAAGAAGCAAACCTCTGTGGCCCTCTCAACTGCTGAAGCTGAGTATGTTGCTGCTGGAAGTTGTGTTTCTCAGATGCTCTGGATAAAGCAACAAATTGCTGACTATGGAGTCATCCCTGGAACAATTACAATCTACTGTGATAACAAGAGTGCCATTGATCTTTCAAAGAATCCTATTCAGCACAGCAGGATGAAGCATGTTCATATTAGACATCACTTTCTGAGAGATCATGTTCTGAAGAAGGATATTATCATTACTCATGTTTCCTCTGAAGAAAACCTTGCTGACATGTTTACTAAGCCTCTGACTGGTATGGCTTTCAGCAACTTACGAGAAGGCATTGGTATGACTTATCCTCTTCAATAACTTAGAATTATTGTCTCTGAGTATCTTAAGTGTTTGATTGTTTAAGATAATTTAGTTATAATAAATTCTAATCATGATTTGACTTGAAAGCATGCGTTATTTACTGCTTATTACGGCGCTGTTCTGTGGTTAACGGTTATCTGTTCCCTTTTAAACGGTGTGAAGTTACTTTTTGAATTGGAACGGTTTCTGTGTTTGGGTATAAATAAGGGATTTCCATACTTAGAACCCTTTACTCTCATTATCTTTGCCATTAGAATTTTCATAGTTTTTTCTGTGATATCATCTCTCTTAGACATCTTAACCTAATTTCTCATTTCCTCAAATGGCTCAAGAAATCACTGTCACTCACATCTTTTCCGATGATTCACGAAAGAAAGTTAGTCAATCTAGGGTTTTTACCTCTAGATTTTTAGATGACGAAGTCAAATCAACTGAACCTATTTCTCTTTGGCTTAGTGCTCAAAACTGGAATTCTTTCGTCTCTCTCGAAGAATTCATCTACCCTAACTTAGTTACAGAATTTTATAAGAACCTCCATTTCTTTTCTAATGAGGAGGATGTGCTTCATTCTGTGGTCGGGGATGTTGAAATCGAAGTCAGCAGGGCTTCCATTTCTCAAGTGATAGGAATTGATGATGAAGGAATCATCATTGGAGATGATGGTTCAGCAGAAGGGTTTTCAGAAGCCAACTGGGCTAGGCCAGATCTAAGTGCCAAGGAAACTTATGCCACCTGGTTGAGTCAGCACCAGAGGTGGGCACATTATTTGACTACGAATGTCTTTCTTCCGAAGGCTGGAGGAGTCAACTGTGTTTCCAACAGAGAAAGGGTTTTTATGTGGCATCTGGTCAACCAGAAGAAGATAAATTTGCCTGCCATGCTGATAAGGCAGATGAAGAATGTAACTGCTGTGAGTGCATTAGCTTATGGCTCACTCCTGACAAGGTTGTTTGAGGCAGCCTCTGTTGTTATGTCAGGAGAAGGTGTTACTAGTAGGAGTACGGTTCTGAAGATGCATACCTTCAGAAACCTCAGTTTTGATGTTACTCCAAAGAAGAATGAGAAGGGCTCCTCTGTGAGTATTGCTCAGAAGGAGATTATGGATGCAACGGTTCAGAAAGGAAAGAATGCTGCCAAGAAGGGCAAGGGAAAGAAAGGATCAAGCAAGTTGGTCCTGAATGTTGAGAAGGTTGCTGTCTCAGAACCTCTTCCCACGTTGGTTCAAACAAAAATCAATGTTGAACCTTCTGGCAAGATTGTTGCTGAGAAGCCAAAGGATGTCCTTGAGAAAGAAGCTCAGGATGCTGAGGAAGCACGCCTTGCTGAGAAAGAGAAGGCTGCTGAAGCTGAAAAAGTTGCAAGAGTTGTGGCTCTTGCTGAAGAGAAAAGGAAGAAGAAAGAAGCTGAAGATAAGTTAGCTGCTGAGCGTGAAATCGCTGCAAAGGCTAAGGCCGATGCCAAACTTTTAGAAAGTGCTGCTAATCTGGAGGGTGCTGAGTTCTCCAAGGTAGGTGAGACTTCAGAGGAAGAGGATAATGTTGCTCTATCCTCTCGAATTGCTGAGACTGTCACTCTCACTACCAGAATTGGGAAGAAGGTTGTGGCAAAACGAAGGGTTCTGAGAAAGAAGGACTTCGTTATTGCTCCGAGTGCTGAATTGGAGGAACCTGCTGCTCAGGAACCAGAAACTGCTGATAAAGAGCTGTCAGAGATTTCTGATAAAGAGGATGTTGAAGCTCCTCTGATTGAAGAGCTATCTGAGGTTAGTGAACCAGAAGATGAAGAGGTTCTTGAAGAAGCTAAACAATTTGTTGAGAATGTTGACAATGAGAACTTCATTGACAATGTTCTTCTGAATCAAGGAAGAAACCCTGGTGAAAGGGATGCCTCAGAAACGCTGTTCAGGATGGCTCATTTATATGCTGAGCCAATCTCATCTTTTGATCCAAATGCCTCTGAACAGGTTATCTCATCTCCTGTTTTTACTCCTCATCCATCTCCTTCACTTCCTTCTGTCACAGAAGTAAGTGAATCTCAGAATTCCATTCCTCTGACAACTTCAACATCTGAGGTTGTCCCTCCTCCATCTACTCTTCCTTCTGGATCCTATTCAGAAGTGAATCTGTCCTCTGGACCAATTTTCACAGACTCCATTTCTACTTCGACTACTTCTTCTTTATCTTCTTTTGCTGTTTTTCCATCAATTGGAATTACTGCTCCTTCTCCTTCCATACCTTTGTCTATACCTTTTTCAATTCCTTCAACTTTACCTTCCTGTACAAATTCTTTTTCCTCCTCCTCTTCACAAATTTTCTCCTCTCCTCAAACTTCTGTCCCTCCTCTTTCAACCTCTGGACATACACCTCCTGTGTGTGATCCCCTAACTACCTCCTCCACTCCTTCAGGTTTTGCTGGATTGTCATCCAATTATGACTTTCTACGCAAACACTTGAATCGTGAAGATCTGGATAATAGATTTGGAAGTTTTGGCTTCATGGGCAGAGCTTCTGGTATTTCCGAAGCTGGAGGTGCCCCAAGTGTTGAAGAGTTGAGAAGAATGGGTCAGAGTGGCTCAGATGACCTGCTGAATAGGTTTGCTGGTATAGGACAAAGAAGTTCTGCTGCTGACATGTATGCTCAGGGCATTGTGCTGCAAGAATTACACTCTCTGAAAGCTCAGAACCTGCAGCTCATGACCATGCTCCAAATGCAGGATCCTTCTGTGTATATACGCAACCTTTCTACCCTTCATCTAGCCACTTATGATGAGCTGTATAAATTGAGGGAATTAGCTCTGACCCTTCCCTCTCTGGATAATATTGCTCTTGCTTCTTCTCTGAAGGTCAATGAAAATTTGGAAATATTGACAGAAGAAGTCAAGGAAGCAAACGAGCATTATGAGGCTCATGAGAAGATGCTTCCTAGTAAGATTGAAGACCTGCAAAGTACTGCAAATCACATTCTGAGAGAAGTGAAATCTTCTGCTCAAGGTTCTTCATCTTCAGGAGCTGCCAAGATTGTATATGACATCACTCCTGATCTCAACAACCGACTCTCCAACATTGAGTCTGCTGTATCTGCTCAGAATGCACAGATTGCTGAGCTCACTGAACTCCTGAAAGTTATACATAATCAAGCTCGTGAACAAGAGAAGACTCTTCACAATTGTTATAGGTTTGTCCGAGGACAGACTTATCTTCAGAATGAGCATCTCACGGCTGCTGTGTATGCTAACAACAGGCTGATCAAGCTCCTTCTGGAAGATGTTCAGAAACAGAGACCTATGTCTGGTCAGACCTTTGATCATATGAAGACCATTGATGATGACTTCAGAAGACGAATGGATTTGATCAATTCTGTGCGACCAACTCCTGTGCAATATCAAACTGCTCTGAATGTTCAACAAAAATTGAAGTCTCAGGGAGCTCTTGGTGTTGCTATTGGTTCTGGTCAAACGGGGGAGAAGTCTGGTCAGAAGAGATCAAGTGCTGCTGGAGGTTCCAGTGTTGTTCCTCCTCCTCAGAAGAAATCTAGGAACCTGTAATCATTTAGGACTTAAGCTTCTTAGCTAGGTTCTGGGTTGGGTAGTCTATGTCTTAGGACTTTTTCTGCTCCTCTGATTATTCTGTTTCCTATGTTATCTTCTGAATGATCATATATACACTGAATCTTTTCTATACTGTCTTGCATATCTGACTTCTTAAATGTTTGCTTATGTTTCTTTTTATCTCAGTAAATTACACTTCATTATATCTAACAACTTGATCTTAAGTCTTATTAAGTTTATACAGATTGCTGAAGTTCACCATTTATACTAAAATGGGGGAGTTAATTTACTCAGAAGTAATGAAATATTTGCATCAGGAAGTCACTCTCTAACCCTCATGTTTTTCTTTTACCTTCTGACCACGGTTTGTCCATAACCAAAATGGGGGAGAATGATGAACCCTAAGTGTTTTGGTTATGTCCAAAAGTTTCAGAAGATGAAAATGAAAATTAACTTGTATACTTTTCGATGTTGACTAACAATTTTCGTTAAGTTATTATGAGTTTTTCTCAGCAGATGCTGAATGAAGAATTCCTGCTTGCCTATTTTAACTCAGAAGATTAAAAAGCTGGAGACTGAAGCACTTTCTCAGAAGCTGGATGAACCGCTCTGAAGTGTTGATTGTCTGCCTAAAGCTTTTATCAGAAGTTCTCTTTTGCAAACAGAAGACTAAGGTTGTTTTAGTTCAGAAGCGCTAAGAAGAAAAACGAACATCAGAAGTTCGTTATCACGGGTTTGGTTAAGCATTTAATGCTTTGTCAGTTGCATTTAATGCAAGGCGCCAAAAGTTCAAAAAGCTGTTTGAAGGACGCGCCTGTTCACAACAAACAAAACCTGCTCTCTTACCGTTTCCCTCTAAATCAATCTTCAAGATCAGTCAACTCCATCACCTTTATCTTAATCCCATACCGGATTAGGTTAAAGTACAAAGTTGACAGAGTTGAGTGTTTTGAGACCGTTTGAAGAAGTTGACAAGATTAACGGCTACTTTCATCCTTGTCATCCTTGAAGATTCAAATATCCTCAACGGTTATCTACTCAACACTATAAATAGTAGCAAAGCTCCACTGCATCAACTACGTGTGTGATCATAGAGCAAAAATCTCAACGCACTGTTATTCAAGAAAACAGAGCACACTTTCCATTCTCAATCTTTTCTTAGCTTAGCCTTTGTAATTGTGAGAGAGTGAAGAAAAACAAGTTCATAATAGAAATCTTGTAAACTGAGATCGGTTGTGATCTTCAGTTAGATTTAAAAGAGAGAAATCTAGTTGAGATTTGAGTTGGGTGAGAAATCCAGAAAACAGAGTATTGTTGTTCTGGTGAAAATCCTTTAACTCATTTTAGGCTAGTCAGAACTAAGTGAGAAATTAGCTTAAGTTCTGTTGATGTAAAGGAGCTTCTGAACTTGCCATAAAAGTTCTGAATAGTGGATTTATAAAATCTCTGGAGGCTGCGACCTCAGAGGACAAGACGTAGTCACAGGAATTCTGTGGCGAACTTGGATAAATTGAACTGTTCATCAGGACCTCCTGAATCTCTTTCTCCCTTCTTTATACTTGTTAATTGCTTCTGTGTACTTGTATCATATTTAGTGCTGAAACAGATTTTCTCTTAAAAATCACAAGTCTGTGTTCAGAAGACTGTCCAGAAGTTCTTTACTCAGAACTTCTGTAGCTGAAAAGACAGAACCTGTCTTAAAGCAGATTATCCCTCAGAGGCTACTTCAATAAGCTTGCCTCTGACTCTGAGGATTATTGACTCTGAAAATTGAGTTTTCATTAAATCCTTGGAAATATCAGTTTTCGTTTGAAACACCTATTCACCCCCCTCTAGGTGATTCTGATCTTGTTAGGGCCAACACATATTTCGGCAGCGACTGAAATCTAGAAATTCCATTTTCCGGATTTCGGACCGACCTTTGACAAAATCAGATGTTTTTGAAAAAGAAAGGGGAGAAAAAAAGGAAGAAGAAAAAAAAAGGGTTAATACACATATTTGCCCCTATGTTTTCTCTAAAATGCGGATTTGCCCCTCTATTAATTTAATGCACTAATATGCCCCTATATTTCTAAACGTTATACAAAAATACCCTAAGCTAATGGCATGATGAGGTGGCACATAACGGTTCGCCACGTAGAATCCATGTCATTTGGGTGTTAAATTAACACAAGGGCAAATCTGTATTGGTGAGAAAATATAGGGGCAAATTTGTGTTTAGGGAAAAAATATGGAAGCAAAAATATATATAAATAAAACATTAATACATAAAATTAATTTGAGCCAAAAATATGGCTAATTTGTATATGAAATAATGACAAATTATATATGCTTAATTTATTTTTTTTATATATGGCTTAATTGTATTCAATAACTTTAATACCTGGCATTTGAACTAAAATTATATATTGTCATATGTGGATTTAACTAAAACATTAATACATAAAAGTAATTTGAGCCAAAAATATGGCTAATTTGTATATGAAATAATGACAAGTTATATATGGTTAATTTTTTTTTCTTATATATGACTTAATTGTATTCAATAACTTTAATACGTGGCATTTGAGCTAAAAATATATATTGTCATACGTGGCATTCGAGAAGTATATGATTTATTATGTCGTTTTTTAGTACATTTATGGTGTATTTAGGCTCTTTGTAGCGTTTCTTTGCCCTTTATGCGGTTTATACTGGCTTTTGCCTGTATTTTTGTGAGGTTTAATTCCTTCATGTTTCTTTGATTATCATCGTGCTGTAATTTTTATATATTATTCAATGATATGATAACTCTTCCATTAAAAAAAAAACTAAACATTAATACATAAAAGTAATTTGTTAATAAATTTTTAAATTACATAAATTCATTATTAATTTTAAAACTATAAAGTATACATTAATTTATTTGGTTAATCTAAAACATAATCATATTAATTTGTTTGAGAGAAAAATTATTGAGTTTTTATTTATGTTTGGATTCTATTATCTTCTTTCATTGCTTTTGTTTCATAAATAAAATGTTGTTTACTAATTTCATATGATATAATTTAATATTTAATCTTAGAAAAATAAATTATTTTATTTATATATATTTTTGCCCCCATATTTTCTCCTTAAACACATATTTGCCCCTATATTTTCTTACCAATACAGATTTGCCCTTGTATTAATTTGACATCCAAATGACATGGATCCTACGTGGCGAACCGTTATGTGTCACCTCATCATGCCGTTAGTTTAAGGTATTTTTGTATAACGTTTAGAAACATAGGGGCATATTAGTGCATTAAATTAATAGAGGGGCAAATCCGTATTATGTGTATTAACCCCAAAAAAAAAAAAAGAGACAAGTTATGGTGGAAGAGAGGGAGAGAGAAAGATGAGAGAGAAGGGTAAGAGGATGAAGAAAGTGGAGGGTTAGTTTAGTCATTTGTTTTAGGAAGTCAACAAATTTGCATTCACCAACGTTGACTTGGGGTTAACGTGCTATATCAGGTCATTAGATATGGTAATCGTTAGTTTGAGTACTTAGATATGCAAAATAATTTTTTAGGTATCAGTTTCAAAAAGAGTGTATTGTTTAGATACCGTTGGTGTAATTTACCTCTCAATGGTCAGTAAAATGAATAAGTAAGTCGGATAAAATGGACAAATTGATAAAGTTAAATACATCTGAACCTTTAATTACAAAATTGACAGTTGCCGATTATTTTTTTAATAAATAGTAGTTAAATATTAAAGTTTATCAATCAAATCTGCATCTATTAGTTTTGGATTATGACTTTACCAACTTCACCGTATTTCAACTCAAGAGAATCTTCAATATTTATTTTATTTTTTCATTCTATTCTATTATATTATATAAAAATTAATAGCAAACCATAATTAACTTTGTTTCAAATATTATAAGTAAAAACGCTACCTAACATGGAATTATAATGCAATCGATCCATGATGATAAAAATTCAAAATTTTAGATCTTGTTATTTGTTTTAATATTTTTTAGTTTAATATATTTCTGTTCGTATTAGTAAGAAAAATAAGAAAGAATAGTTTATATTGTAATTGGCGTATTTTTAAAAGGGCAAATAGCTTAATAGTTTATGTAATATATCAAAACACACTATTATTATATTTAACAATCCATTCCTCCGATCAATATAAATTATTGATTTACACTCTTTTATATAAATGAACTTATATACTTCAATCTTAATACGCCCATTCTTATGCTTTCTAGGGGCTATATCCGTCCACAGTGGCGGAGCCAAAATTTGGAAGTAGGGGGTGCTAATTTAAGTCTAGACTCAAAAAAATAAAATTTATGTACATAAAATAATTAGAAATGAAAGAGTGTTACTTACCAGACTATCAGTTGAAAAGTTCAATACAAAACTTGAAAGAACTGCTGTGAAGAAGAGATGAAGAAGCAGGACATCCGAGTGGGATTAGAGTGGAATTACGTTTTTTGTACTGTATGTGGGATTAGGCTTCTAATTTAATATCTAATTTGGGCCCTAGTAAGGCCCAATTTTAAAAGAAATTGCCAAGCCCAGTGACAATCTTCTTCATCCCTCAAATTCACAGAAGCAGATGGCGGCTAAAAGAAAGAATGGATTTCGCCGGAGCGGGAGGCGCGACAGAGGCAGATTAGTAGCTCTTAAGGGGTTTCGCCGAAGCGGAGGGGGCGACAGCACCCCCGGACTCCGGGTTGTCTCCGCCCCTGTCCGTCCAACTCGTGCTAGGCAGCTTCTAGTGTGACACAAGAATCGTTTTACTTAGTTATTATTAATATTAAATGGTCTTATTTCTTATTTAATAATCTCTAATTACTTATCTTTTTGGTAACATCTTTAATTACTTATTAGTTATTAGTTAGTAGTAAAGTTCTTTCTTTTTAAGTCTTCTACTACTTTTTCTTACTCTTTCTGATTGAGGAGTTATTTATATTTTAGAATTCTATTATTTCTTTTATTTTAGAGAGAAAGGGTATTATAAATAGCTTGACTTTTATTATGATTTTCATGCTTAATCAATAATATTTTTTAGGCTTTTTTTGTCTTAATTTTTTTAAATTATTTGGACATGGCACTTGCCTGAAGAGTGTATGTTTAAACACTACAAATTGATACCTAAAATTATGTGTTATAGCTAATCAATATGCTTCTTCTTCTTCTTCTTCTTCTTCTTCTTCTTCTTCTTCTTCTTCTTCTTCTTCTATTATAGCTAATTAATTAATATAAAATATTTGCAACCTCTTTTAGATCAAATGGTTTCCTTATAATTTGTGTTCTTCGCGTATTGATATGATTACTTTGAAGTAATCATGATTTTATATTCATTATAACGAATTTTATACCACTTATTATTATTTTGAAAACAAAAGAAACTATAAAAATACATCTAGCATTTTTATTATAAAGATGATATATATATATATATATGGTGGATCTTCAGTTGGATATTTTAACCATCCTAATTCTCATTCCAAGACTCAGCTTCTTAGCTTATAGCTAAGGACATCTTCTTCAATCTTACGAAAAACCGAATTTACGGGTTGATTTTGCTTTTAGAATTGCTAATCTGGCTGATAAAAAATATATAATAAAATAATACTGAAAACTTTTAAGAAATGTAAATGGTGATTCAATTTTCTTACCATGATATAAAGAAAAGGTTGAATGACTTGTCTTTCATGTTATGACTGACGCCTCTGCCTCTTTATAAATAAGAGCCACAGAACCAGACAACCACATAACATGTTTCATCATCAAATTTTTGAAGAAAAACTTTTGTCATATATAATTACTTCGAAGTAATCATGATTTTATATTTACTATATTGAATTTCATACCACTTATTTAATAATAAAAATATACAAAATAGTAATTATTTTGTAAACAAAAGAAACTATAAAAATACATTTAGTTTTTTTATTATAAAGATGATATATTATATATATATATATATGGTAGACCTTTAATTGGATATTTTAACCAAAAAATATATAATAAAATAATAGTGAAAACTTTTAGGAAAGGTAAATGGTGATTCAATTTTCTTACCATGATATAAAAAGGTTGAATGACTTGTATTTCATGTTATGACCGACGCCTCTGCCTTTTTATAAATAAAAGCCATAGAACCAGAGAACCACATAACAGGTTTCACCATCAAATTTTTGAAGAAAAACTTTTGAGAGAACCACATAACAGGTTTCACCATCAAATTTTTGAAGAAAAACTTTTGTTATATATGATTACTTCGAAAGTGATCATGATTCTATATTTACTATATTGAATTTCATACAACTTATTTTATTTAATAATGAAAATATACAAAATAATAATTATTTTGTAAACAAAAGAAACTATAAAAATACATCTAGTTTTTTTATTATAAAAATGATATATATATATATATATATATATATATATATATGTGGTGGACATTTAATTGGATATTTTAACCAAAAAATATATAATAAAATAATAGTGAAAACTTTTAGGAAAGGTAAATGGTGATTCAATTTTCTTACCATGATATAAAGAAAAGGTTGAATGACTTGTCTTTCATGTTATGAGCGACGCCTCTGCCTCTTTATAAATAAGAGCCACAGAACCAGACAACCACATAACAGGTTTCACCATCAAATTTTTGAAGAAAAACTTTTGTTATATATGGTTACTTCGAAGTAATCATGATTTTATATTTACTATATTGAATTTCATACAACTTATTTAATAATGAAAATATACAAAATAGTAATTATTTTGTAAACAAAAGAAACTATAAAAATACATCTAGTTTTTTTATTATAATATATATATATATATATGGTGGACCTTTAATTGGATATTTTAACCAAAAAATAAAATATATGATAAAATAATAGTGAAAACTTTTAGAAAAGATAAATGGTGATTCAATTTTCTTACCATGATATAAAGAAAAGGTTGAATGACTTGTCTTTCATGTTATGACTGACGCCTCTGCCTCTTTATAAATAAGAGCCACAGAACCAGACAACCATATAACATGTTTCATCATCGAATTTTTGAAGAAAAACTTTTGTCATATATAATTACTTCGAAGTAATCATGATTTTATATTTACTATATTGAATTTCATACCACTTATTTAATAATAAAAATATACAAAATAGTAATTATTTTGTAAACAAAAGAAACTATAAAAATACATTTAGTTTTTTTATTATAAAGATGATATATATTATATATATATATGGTAGACCTTTAATTGGATATTTTAACCAAAAAATAAAATATATGATAAAATAATAATGAAAACTTTTAGAAAAGATAAATGGTGATTCAATTTTCTTACCATGATATAAAGAAAAGGTTGAATGACTTGTCTTTCATGTTATGACCGACGCCTCTGCCTCTTTATAAATAAGAGCCACAGAACCAGAGAACCACATAACAGGTTTCATCATCAAATTTTTGAAGAAAAACTTTTGTTATATATGATTACTTCGAAAGTGATCATGATTTTATATTTACTATATTGAATTTCATACAACTTATTTAATAATGAAAATATACAAAATAGTAATTATTTTGTAAACAAAAGAAACTATAAAAATACGGAAAATAATCTGCTGTCATGAACTTCCTATCCCATTTTCCTGTTTCCCTTTTAATTTTTGACATGTGTAAAAAAGATTCTACGACGGGTTGATTCGGGAACAATTTAGGGTATAATAAAAAAACATTAGAATCTTTTTTACACATGTCAAAAATTGAAAGGAGAACAGAAAAATGGAATAGGAAGTCCGGGACAACAGATTTTCTTCCTAAAAATACATCTAGTTTTTTTATTATAAAAATGATATATTATATTTTTTTTTTTGGTGGAAAAAATGATATATTATATATATATATGGTGCACTTTTAATTGAACATTTTAACCAAAAAATATATAATAAAATAATAGTGAAAACTTTTAAGAAAGGTAAATGGTGATTCAATTTTCTTACCATGATATAAAGAAAAGGTTGAATGACTTACCTTTCATGTTATGACTGGTGCCTCTGCCTCTTTATAAATAAGAGCACAGAATCAGAGAACCACATAACAAGTTCCATCATCAATTTGTTATACTTTTTTTTTTTTACTTGTCTTAAATACCTGTAAGTATCTCTCTAACATACTTATTACTTTGATTGACTCTCCTCCTAACTTCTTTTCTCCCAATTGTTTTAATTTGAGATAATTCTTATCCATTATAAACAATTTTTTTATGTTGTTCAGATTGTTTAGATACATTTTTAGATACAGTAAAAAAATTTCCAATTAGAACTCATCATTTTACAGAAAATCCTAGGCAAAGATCTATACATAAAATCTATACATAGATTCTACTTATAAATTTCATTGATCCACCATTAGTTTCTTGTTTAAAAGAAATTTTATAGAAATCTTGAGTTTGTTTAGTATTAACTCAACATTTGTTGAGTATGTGTATAGATCTTGCAAAACTTATTTTACGGTGACAATCTAATCAATCTCATGAATTTCTAACCGTTATAGTGATGATCTAACTAATCTGATAAATCTATCTACTGTACATTACATAAAAAAAAATTTGGTGATGAAATCGATCTTGAAGATTAGATCACAATGTTGTATACAAAAACTAACTGAGATCGATTAGATGTTTACAAAACAATTTTTTCATCTCTGAATGATGAATTTTTGTTGTTTTTCACACAAAAAGTATACTTGTCTGTGGGATATGTGCCAATTTTCCAGCTCAGTCTGTTCTAGTCCAATTTGAATACTGGTGCATGAACACTAAACATTTTACTTTTGGTTGAATAATAATCATTCGTCTGCACGTTATTTTTGTCCTAATTTAAGATTATACCCAATGAATTCATTACTTTATAATATGTCTGCATACCCTAATTTTGTTTGTTTCCTAATTTTCAATTATGGTAATAATATTTCTCTCTCCACTCTCTCTCTCTTAGTTGTTTGGTAATTTAATTTATTTTTATTCACAGATAAACACAGGTAAAATCAAGACTAATGGATCAGCATTCATCTTATGTTCGATCGGGAGATAGAGAGTCCAATGGTGCCGATGAAAGG